>CM037883.1:20565020-21165020 GCA_021292165.1 Shinisaurus crocodilurus
CTGGGCTAAAGAGGAAATAGTTTTATCTGGTACAGCCTATGCTACTAACACAGACAAGCGCTTTATATAGAGTCAGACCATTTCTCCATCCAGCTCAGTATCGTATACAAGGTTAGGCAGGGACCATCCTGAGATGATTGTTGGCACAACTCTGGTGTCTTCTTGTTGTTTTTGTTTGTTTAACTCTGTAACGGCCCATGTGTTGATGACACTGTATAAATCAGGGGTGCAGAACCTCAGGCCCGTGAGGGGGCCAATGCGGCCCGCAGAGGTTCCCCAGACCGCAACCCCCCCACTGACCCCCACCCCCGTTTCCCCAACAACCAATCATTTCATGCTCTTCCAGCTCGTGCATGTCCCCCGCCCCCCACACATTCTAAAGGGTTGAAATACCTCTCTGAAGGCTTACTGAAGGGCAGTAAAAGCTTTAAGCTCAAATAGGCTGGTATTTTTTGGTATTTTGGCTCCACCCCTTTTGTCTTCGGTCCCGCCCATCATAGGAATGCGGCCCCCGAGAGCTTCTATGAAATGGAATTTGGCCCTTGGGCTGAAAGAGGATCTGCACCCCTGGCATAAATACTGACTCAAAATCCAGGGATGGGCAGAATGTAGATCTCCAGATGTTTTGGATATCAATTCCAGAAGCCGCTGTCAGCAGGGCCAATGGTCAGGAAGGCTGGGAGCTGACATCCAAACATCTGGAGATTTATTTTCTGCCCATCTGTCATAATCTGTATGACGTGACATTATACTGCTCTTGAACATGGTAAGATTTGCCGCCTGATCTTATACTTGTTAGTAAGTGTAGCTAGGATTGCAGCCTTCGATGAATAGATATTGCAGTCCCTGCTTCACCCTATCTTTCATGGGGATGTTTCACAAAATAGTTGTTCCAACTAATACGGAAAACAAAGGCAGCTGTGTTGGCCATAAGAAAATCCCAAAATCCATATAGTGTACTACCTTTACAACTTAATGATCACAGAAAATTTGCAAGCTTTCGAGGGCGCCAGATCTCTCCATCCTGAAAACTTGCACATTTCCTATGGTCTTTCAGTTGGCCCAATAAACCTATTCTACCATATGGATATTGGAAAAATAATTGCTGTGTACCTGGCTGAAATAACCTGCACTTTCTAAAGCGCTGGCAGAATTAATCACAAGCAGCAGCTAAAACAGCTCACTTCCTCAAAGCACTTGGACCCAAAGGAGTACCCCTATACGAGTCACTTTTGCTGTATTTCTGCTGACTCTTGTGCAACTGGCACATACCCACAGGGTTCCTGGAAATAGGTGGTGTCTGTATGACGGTCCAAAGCCAGTTTGGTGTAAGCTGTGTCTCCCCGTGAGAAATCAGAGGTGAAGTACCACATCCTACCATAGATAGTTTCCCTAGAGGAGTTGAGAGAGAGAGAGAGAGAGAAAACAAGTTGACACTAACCACATAGGGGTCACTGGGTAGATTCAGAACCATACCTGGTGTGTAAAGCCACATGCATTGACTGGTCACAAGAATAGGTAAGTGACACGATCCCAGTTCACCACTTCCAGTAATACAGCCTGATCCTTTGCGCACTTATCCCACAGAGGTCAAACTCTCAAGTGTGCATAAAATTGCACCAATGGAACATCAGACAAGCCAGACGAAAACCTTATTTTTATGCATTTATTATCAAAAAGTTTTAAATCGTAACCTTTTTTTAAAAAAAGAAGATTTCTTCTAGGGTGGCTTACAGCATATACAAAACCAAATACAATGCATTTAAAAAGAAAACAACCCACAGCAACGTTAAAGCTAAATAATAAAAAGGAACAGCATATACAGCAGTTGTAGAAAGCAAGGGAGTAAAACTATTAAAAGGCCAGGAAGAATATAAAAGGTTTGGACTGGCTCCAGGAAGACAGTGGTCAAGATGAACCAACCCTGGGGGAGAGCATTCCACTACCAAGTTGCCACCACTGAAAGGCCCTCATCAAATACGACTGCCCTAAATCGAGGCAGACCATTGCCCCATCTACCTGGTATTATCTACCCCCAGCCTTCCCCAACCAGTAACCTCCGACATTTTGGACTCCAATTCCCATCAGCCCCCAGTCAGCAGGATCAATGGTCAGGGATGGCAGGAGTTGTAGTCCAAAATATCTGGTGTGTGGGGCAGGGTTGGAGAAGTCTGTTGTAGATCTTGAAGGAATAAAATTATATTAACATTAGAACAAATCTGGGTGGATTCAGTAAGAAAACTTGGGGAAGAAAAACCCAGCCTTCACACAAACCAAGCATGGGAAGGAGGGAAGTGAACAGTTATTGGACCCAACAGGGATGAAGACTGGATATTCCTAGGCCAGAGAGGGTACTTGGAAATGATTTAGGCCAGGCCATCTACAGACTGCGTAGAAAGAGAAGAGAGAGTAGGGCGGGCAACTGGCACAAATCCCTCCTTTCCTAATCCTCGAGCACAATCCAAGGTCAGCCTGGCGATTTCACTTTAATTGGAAGGAAAAAGTTTTTGCTTCCCTGTTCCTCTGGAGTCCAAGGGTGCTGTTTTGATGTTTTGGTCTCCTGGGGCCGAGGCTTGCCCTCCTAACCTTGCCTGTGAAAACAGGAAATCTTGCTCTGCGGTGAACACCAAAACATTCCCAGCTTGCTGAAAGAAGCTGCTTCTTGTTCTTTGCTCAGCTCCGGCTGCTCTCGGAAAGGACGCTTAAGATCTTTTTTCAGGGGACGGAAGGAGGGGGAGATTTTCCCACGTCTGTACAATAACATGACGGCCCGGTATGCGTATCGCAACAACCCACAATTTTTTAGAACTGTGGGTCGTTGTGAACAAGGCAGCGTGCTACGGCATGCTGCACACGGCATGCAGCAGGAGCTGCTAAGCAACTCAGTCCCTGCGTTGTTTAGCATTGCATTTGAATCTGGACTTCTGGCTTGTCTCTTCCCTGGACAAGAAAGGACCCATGGTTTATTCTAGGGTCACAGGAAAGACAAGCCAGAGGTCTGGGTTCGGACACAACGCTAAGAAGTGTTAGCGAAGTGGTGTAGTGCTTCTGAGGCAGTGCGGCGTAGTGGTTCCTGTGTTGGGACTGGGACTCGGGAGATCCGGGTTCTAGTCCCCACTCGGCCATGAAGCTCACTGGGTGACTTTGGGCCAGTCACTGACTCTCAGCCTCACCTACCTCACAGGGTTGTTGTGAAGACAGAATGGAAAGGAGGAGGATTATGTGAGCTGCCTTGGGTTCCTTGCAGGGAAAAGGCAGACTATAAATATAATTAATAATTAAGAGAGCCAGTGTGGCGTAGTGGTGAGAGTGTTGGACTGGGACTCGGGAGATCTGGGTTCTAGGCCCCGCTCGGCCATGAAACTCACTGGATGACTTTGGGCCAGTCACTGACTCTCAGCCTAACCTACCTCACAGGGTTGCTGTGAGGATAAAATGGAGAGGAGGAGGAGGAGGATTATGTAAGCCGCCTTGGGTTCCTTGCAGGAAAAAAGGCGGGGTATAAATATAATAAATAAATAATTAATATAATATAATATAAATAATAAACAACCCAGGGCTGGAGCGTCACTGGGTTGATTAGCTGCTTCCACATGCAGCGGGAGTGATCAGGCAGCATGCACAACATTTTTTTAAAAAATGCAGGCTGTTGTGATGTTCAAACTGGACCAATAACCGACGTTAGACCTCATAGTACAGCTCCGACTTGGGGTGGGCGGGGGGCAGGGGAGAATCCATGCAGGGATTTCCACCACAACCATCTCCCAGCCGCCACGGAAAGCTCCGCGGTGGCTTGTTGAGAGGGAGAGACAAAAAGGGGGCATGTGATGGTGGTGGACTCAGAGGCTTGTCTAGCTAAATATGCCAAAAAGCAGGAATGGGGGACAAAAAGGCCTCCGTTGTACCTCCTGTCCTGCTTGCCAGGGATTCGGATACATGGAGGGCTCCTATCTCAGAGCTGCCCATGTATAGAGCGGCAATTCCATAGGATTGTGCTCTTTGTCGCAATATGGATGAATTACATTCTTTGTGTGCTTTAACACAGAGAATGGACCTCTTTTAAGTACATTTTTGGGGGGAGCTTGCATTGCCCTCTTTGTTTTGGTTTGTTAGAAATGTGTCTGTGTGCATTGCCTTCTTTTGTTAAGCTGTATTACAATGAGAACTCAAGGTCTGTAAACTGGATGAAAATAATGTAATAAAAGCTGCTGCTGGTGGTGGTAGTGGTTGTTGTTGTTGTTGTTGTTGTTGTTATTATTATTATTATTGGGATTAGGCTTCTACCAAAGCACCCACACAGTTACCTTATCAAACTGATCCTCTCCGCTAAGATCTCAGTGTCTTCTTTGGTGGGCGGGACGTTTTCCACAAAAGCGATCCCGTAGAGCAAGAAGTTCTGCAAAAACTCCTTCAGGCCCTCGTTGGTTTCCAGGAAGCTCTGGCAATCCACAGAGGGCACCTGGGCTTCCTGGTAGATCTGGGCATTCCAGAGGATGCGCGGATGCATCACCTGCTGCTTCTGCCCCTCGTAGCTGTTCTTCAGCAGCCACTCCAACCCGTACCTGGTCACGTGCCCATCTGGCCCTGGTGGTGGTGGAGGAGACACAGACAGGGTTAGTGCGAGCAGACTTCAAAACATTAGAGCAGGGGCGTCGGACGTCTTTCAGCCCGAGGACAGAATTCCATTTCGGAGAAGCTCTTGGGGGGCCACATCCCAGTGGTGGGCGGGGCTGAAAGGCAAAAGGGGTGGGGCCAAAGGCAAAAGGGGCGGGGCCAAAGGCAAAAGGGGCAAGGCCAAGAATACCAGCACATTTTGACTTAAAGCTCTTCCTGCCAGTAACTAAGCCTTAAGAGAGCCATTTCAACCTTCTAGAACGGGGTGTGGGCGGGCAGGGACACACATGCAAAGACCAGAAACCAAACTGATCGGTGATTGGGGAGAAGGGGAAGTGTTTTCTAGGGAACTCTGGAGGGCTGCCAGATCACTCTCGCTGCATGTGGGAGCAGCTAATCAACCCAGTGATGGTGACGCTCCAGTCCGGCATCTCCAGGCAGAGCTGGAAAAATTCCTGCCTGAAAGCCCGGAGAGTCGCTCCCACCAGTCAATGTCGACAATGCTGGGCTAGACGGACCAAGAGTTTAATTCAGTACAAGGCAGCTTCCTGTGTTCATATCTTAACTTTTCAGAATCTAGAATTTCAGCAGAAACAGCCCACATGTTTTGCATTGCAAGTCATCACGGCAGGGGAAGGGGAAAAAGGCACTTCCCGTGAACACACACAGATCTCTACTGTAAATGGAAGATCTCTGATTTCGGAAATGTGACAATCCCCTGCAGAAACACATACCCCTAGGCTCCCCTCCTCATTTAGCCCCAGCCTCTTGGGGGGGGGGGAAAGAGTACCCCAGAAACTCACAGGTGAGGAAGAGCGTGGTCTCATCCACGCGGACAGTCTTTGGCCGGATGCACAGATCCACACTGGCTGTGTCCAGGCTGCGCTGGTTGGTCTTTGTGTTGTAGCAGGATGCCGAGCGGCAGTGGTCACGCAGCCAGACGTAGTCAAAGTGCATGACCGTGTCCCCATACTTCACCTCTGGGAAGGCAAGGCATACCGCTCGGGTCAGAATAAGGAACGAGCAGTCTTTTCCCCACCCGCAACTGAAATTACAGCTTTAGTGGCAGACAGTCCTGGCTTCACGTGGGTTTATTTATTTATTATATTTATACCTCGCCTTTTTTCCTGCAAGGAAACCAAGGCGGCTCACATAATCCTCCTCCTCCTCCTCCTCCTCGTCCTCCTCCTCCTCCTCCATCTCCATTTTATCCTCACAACAACCCTGTGAGGTAGGTTAGGTTGAGGGTCGGTGATTGGCCCAAAGTCACCCAGTGAGTTCCATGGCCAAGTGGGGACTAGAACCCGGATCTCCCGAGTGCCAGTCCAACACTCTCACCACTACGCCACACTGGCTCTCAGTTGGAGCTGCCCTTAGTTTGATACAGCGAGGCAAACGTCAAGCACACTGATACAGCTGTCAAGAGTTGGACACGTTATGCCCGACCTGTCTGAGTATAGGCATGGCTGCCGGCACCACTATTAAGCCCCTGAGGGAGGGTCTTAACAGTTCAATGAGGACCGCGTAAGCTCAGCGGGCATGGAGTGCAGATTGACGCTTGAGTGGGGGAACCGAAAAGCAGGGTAGCGGGAGGAGAAGGGGAATGGAATAGTGTATCTTGGAAAAGGGGCACGGCTGGCTAGACACTTTCCCCCAGGAAGGTACCTGTGTGCTCCTAGCCTCACCCCTCCTGGGCCTTTGAAGCACCCCCGTCCCCCGTCCCAGTCTCCTTACCCAAGTGATCATCGTTTAACTGCCAGGCACAGGTTGGCGACCCTGGGGCTGTGTGATGCCAACGGGTGGAACCTGGAAGGATCTTCCTGAAGCTCAGCTGCTGTGGCATCCGGTGCTTGAGACCCTTTTTTGCCAGGCAGTGGGTGCTGGAGAAGAGGCGTATCAGCTGACGCCCCCACATCCTGGGAAAGGGAGAGCAGAGAAAGAGAGAGAGAGAGAGAGAGAGAGAGATCTCACTGACATGCACCACCGTTGGCAGCAAGCACAAAACACACTTCAACCCAAGCTTGGCACTCTGGACAGTGGCAGAAGACCAAATGCTGCACACCCCAAGCAAGAGAGACATGTGCAATGTCAGGGGTGCAGAACCTCGGGCCCAGGGGCCGAATCTGGCCCTCTGGAGTTCCCAGAAAGCCCACTTCCCCTGCCCCTTTCCCCCAACCACCTATCATTTGGTAGTTTTCTTGCTTTTGTGCGGTTTTGCCTCCATTCGAAAAGACTGAAAGGTTTGTTTATCTTATTATATTATATTTATATCTTGTCTTTTTTCCTGCAAGGAACCCAAGGCGGCTTACATAATCCTCCTCCTCCTCTCCATTTTATCCTCACAACAACCCTGTGAGGTAGATTAGGCTGAGAGTCCGTGACTGGCCCAAAGTCCCCCAGTGAGCTTTGTGGCCGAGCGGGGACTAGAACCCGGATCTCCTGAGTCCCAGACCAACACTCTCACCACTACGCCACACTGGCTCTCTTAAGGCTCACTTACTGGCAGTAAGAGATTTAAGCTAAAATAGTCTTTGTTTGAATTTGGGGCTCTGTCCCTTTGGCCACAACCCTCTCAACTTTGGCCCTGCCTACCACTGGAATTTGGCCCCCCGAGATCTTCTCCAAAATTTGGCCCCCGAGATCTTCTCCAAAATGGAATTCAGCCCTTGGGCTGAAAGAGGTTCTGTTCCCCTGTGCTATGGGATATCCCTTGGGTAACCTAAATCCTGGAGGTGGGGTGCTTCTGTCTCTTTTTCCTTCCGTCTCCAAATGCCATCTGCTCTAAGCTTTCGCTTTTGGGGAGGCTGCAACCACCCACCGTGGAGTTTGCCTGCATTCACCTTGAAGGGAACCTTTAAGTCCTAGAGAGTTGTTTGCAGCAGAGAGAGAGAGAGAGAAGAAAAAAAGCCACCTTGCAGGCATGACCTTTCACCACATTTCAGATGCAATTAAGTGCAATTAAGAGACTGCTGTTCTGGGTGAGGAAAGACAGTGCCCGGGCAGTGGTCGCTGGGGTTTGTGTCAGGTAGCAAAAAAGAGAATTACGCTGTTGACTCTCAGGACTTTTGTCAGCAACAGTCACGTCGACTGCCTGCTGTAATCTATCAATCTTCTGCATCTGGCAATCTTTGGCCAAGGGCCGTGCTATGGTAGCAGCAGCGCAGGCTTCAGCTCATCGCTCCACTGGGAGATAGGATGGCGCAGAAATTGGCTGCAAACAAGCAGTTCCTAAATGGGATTTAGGGAATATAGCAAGCTGTCTTATCCTAGGTCAGACCATTTCTCTATCTAGCTGAGTACTGTCTGGGTAGTGGCTTTCCAGGGTCTTAGGTGGAGAAGAGTCTCTGGTAGCATCCAGACAACATGATAACCCACACTCAAGGGTTTATGGGTTGAGTGTGGGTTGTCATTGAACTGTGGGCTGTTGTTGAACCATGGTTGGTTAACCACAAACAACCCACAGTTCACAACCCAACAACAAACCATGGGTTCTCTTCATGGGTTGTTTGTGGTTAACCAACCATGGCTTGTTATCTCAGCTGGGTCCAGCTAACACGATAACCCATGTTTCAACAACAACTCATGGTTCCACGACAACCCACACTCAACCCTTGAGGGTGAGTTATCATGCTATCTGAACCCAGTCTCTGTCTCATTATGTGCTATCAGATCTTTCCAACTGGAGATGCCCGGGTTTGAACCTGGGCCCTTCTGCACGTAGAGCAGGTGTGATACTGCTGCGCAGTTTAATAGAGCTTGGCGGCGGGGAACCTTTAAGACCTAGAGAGTTAAGACCTGGGGGGGGGGGGAATGGCTCAAGTAATAAACAAAAGCTCTTTTTAAAGGGTTATTTTTTAACCTAAAGAATAAACCACTCAAGCATCGAGTAAGGAACCCATGGTCAATAAAAGATCTTGCCAAAAGCAACATGGAAGGCTGGGGGAGCTTTAAGTGACTCTTCAAAGTAATTTTTAGCCAGAACGGCCTACCACGTATTGCTAAGGAGCACTTTAAATCTGCAATGCACTTTACAATCTTTATGGCACTCATCTTCAGAGTCACCCTGTGTGACAGATCCCTGATTATTCCCATTTTACAGGAATTATTATGGGTGAGCGTGACTTGCTAAAGCAGTGTTCTCCAACCTTGGGTCCCCAGATGTTTTTGGCCTACAACTCCCAGCATGCCCCAGCCAGCTATTACGGCAGAAGCTTTCGTAGACACATCATCAGATTTAGGCTCTGCCTTGAAAAAGGCTTACAATTCAATATAAACAATGGAAACAAAAAGGCAAAGTGATTAAGAACTGGAGGAAAGGAAAGGAGAGCGCTGAAGTTAAAACAATGGAAACAAGTCACAGCCTTGTTTAAATAGATGGGACTCGAGTTTTTTTTTTTTTTTTTTGTAAATAAAAGAAGAGAATTGAGTCCAGTTGGGATGTTGCTGGTTGCGCAGCTGAACGGTGGCTTGGCAAGAAATCTTAACTCCAATTCCCAGATTTGGAATCTCTGTTTGAAAGAGAACACTCCCTCTCTTCCTGAATCCCTGGGACAGCACAGCGGGGGGGGGGGGGGGCTTTCTCAAGGCCAGGGTGAATTTAAGCTCAGTACAAATCCTCACACACCAGAGAAGGCAGAAGGTCATTCTAATCTCCCAGAGGCATTTCTCAAAGCCACTGGACTGGCCTTATATGTTGGCGGAAAAACCCGAGCTGGAATGGCAGCAATGCAAGAAAGCCTAGAAGAACCCTGTAAAGTGGTTTAAGGAACTGCGGTTCATTTGTTTTAAAAGGGTGCAAAGTTGCTATGCTAATAATGGTAGCATAACTCAGAACACAAGATCCCAAGGATTATTCCCACCACGCACACAGCAATTATTTTGTGACCTTACTATCATGAAATAACAGCTCATGCACTGTAAGATCTATTCAATTAAGGCTGCAATCCTAGGCACGCTGACTAACAAGCGCAAGATCAGGGTGCAAATCCAAGTAGGACTGGGAAGGACTCCTGCCTGAAACCCCGAAGAGCCTTTGCTAGCTGGTGTAGTAGACCTTTATCAGCCCGCGAGAAAAAACTGCAAAATGGGAAAGGTCCCAGGGCCCACATTCCATCGGTGGGTGGTGTGGCCAAAGGTAGAGCGGGTGGGGCCAAATGTGATCATTACCACTTTAAGCCTACTCCGAAGCAAGCGGGACAAGGGTTCTCCACATCTACTCAGAAGTAGGTGAGGCTGAATCACTCAGTGACACTTGCAGATGGTATCCCGAATGCCAAGCCTCAGCACGTCTACTCACAAGTACGCAGGTCTCCTGCCTGTAAAATACGCACCTCGGTTCTGTGCAACAGGTCCACTGCCTGCAAAATGCACAGCTCAAAATATCTGCAATAGCTCTATTTAAAGGCGAATAGCCTTCTTATCCCCGATTCGTGATCAGAGATAAGAGCAGCAGATGCTTGTGGGCCCAGTTGGGAACCCCTGGTGGCCGCATCTGGTCACGGGCCGGAGTTCCCCATTCCCAGGGGTAGACAATTGCAAGCTAGATCTATGTCCCTGCTACAGGTTTTTAAGAGGGTTTGTTTCATTTTTATTTATTAATACATGTAATACATTTTTTCCCCTCCAAGGAACCCATGGCGGCTTGCATGATCCTCCACGTCCCTATTTATCCTCACAACAACCCTGCGACGTAGATTAGGCTAAGAGTCAGTGACTGGCCCAAAGTCACCCAGTGAGTTCTATGGCTGAGTGGGGACTAGAACCCGGATCTCCCAAGAGCCAGTCCAACACTCTAACCCAATGTTCTCCAACCTTGGGTCCCCAGATGTTTTTGGCCTACAACTCCCAGCTACGCTGGCTGGGGCATGCTGGGAGTTGTAGGCCAAAAACATCTGGGGACCCAAGGTTGGAGAACACTGCTCTAACCACTACACCACACTGGCTCTTGAAAGCCACACTGACAAAGAAGAGACTGTGAAGCAATCAACATTAAGAACATTACGTAGGCAACTGCTTAACTGACACCCAAGCTCACACTTCCCATCAATGGATAAATAGCAAGGACTATTTCTTTTTTAACAGAAACATTTTCAGCTGATCTTTTGATACCTTCACATTCTGAACATGTGGTTCCCTGCCAAACAGTGGCCATTACATCGGTCCCAAAGGAGAGAAGACACTCTCTTTTATTGGACTGAATTAGGCTGCTACTGAATGCAAACTTTCCCATTTCAAATTAATAGCCTATTGGCAGCAAGGACATATGTTCAATCAATTGCCTTTTAGACCTGAGATTCTGATTTTGCTGTTGTTGTTCAGTTTAACCAAGAGTTCTGTGTAACCCCAAAACTCACTTACTCCTAGAATCATAAGAGTCGGAAGGGACCCTTAAAGTCATCTAGTTCAGTTCCCGGGCAATGCAGGAAATCCACTGCTACAGCATCCCTGAGTGGTTAAGCAGTGGCTATCCAGCAGCCTCTGCTTAAAAACCACGAACAAAGGAAAGTCCACCACCTTCCGAGGTAGTCTGTTCCACTGTCAAATAGCTGGTACTGTCAGGAAGTTCTTCCTAAGGTTTAGTCAAAATCCCCTTTCTTGTAATTTGAACCTGTTGGTTTGGGTCCTACGCTCTGAAGCAACAGAGAGAGAACAAAACTGCTCCATCAGCTATCTGAGAGCCCTTCAAATATTTGAAGATGGCAATCCTATTGCCTCTTCTTAACCATCGCTTCCCCCAGGCTAAACATACCCAACTCCTTCAACCTATATAATGTGCATCTCCTGGTTCTTTAATAAGACAGAAAGAAAGACACCCCGGCTACACTGCCCTGACACATTTGCTACCCAACCTCTTTGCAAGGAAGAAGAAAATAAATTCACACACCGGCAAGCTGCAAATGTAAAAACTGCAACTGTGAAATTTATGGGAAAGACGATCTCTAGAGAAAATTCAATCAAACCTCGCACAGAAAAAAAAAAGAAAGCAACAACAAAAACAGAAGATTTAGCAGTATGCGCTGCAGAATTAGTTCCTGATTCTTGATTCCTAGAAGGCAGCTCAGGGAAAACCAAAAACCAAAGAGCGGAGGTGTTCATTTCTGCGCCTCCAAGCACCCGCGAGAAATTCAAGTGACCGACATGAATCCGTTGGCAGAAAGAAAGAGGTTACAAAGCCACATTTGCGCGGACAAACCTGCCAGGAGCGTCTCCTCTTGTTGCAGAGAGCCTGAGGTGAAAAGCTGTTATCTCCTTCCAGGCACACAGGCGCAGCGCTATCACCCTTACTGAGGCTACCAGAGACGCAGGCCGAACACACTTCGATCTACCAGTGGGGGCGATTGTGTGTGCTCGATTCCATGCGCTTCTTGGACCACATCCAGACCTTGGCTGCGTGCACCTTTAACCCTTACACTAATTCAGGACGCTTAAGGAGCGAAAGAAAAACAACAACACCCCACAATATAAGCTGGCACTTCCTTTTTAAACAGGGGTACCAGAAGAAAATGGGGGGAAATGAGCAGCTCCAAGCGAGCTATACTTTCCCCAACTGGGTCTTTTGTTTTGCTGTCATTCTCAACTTTCCTCGACTCTCAGGGGGAGAACCGAACACGTTTTCTGACAGCAAGGGCACAGAAAGCAGATGATCGGGAGCGCTCGGCAAGAGAGTCTTTAAGAGAAGGAACCGGTCATGCCTCCCCCTCCCCCCCACGGGTGGAGACGGACACTGTGCTGGATTTGATCCAGGAGGCCAAGCACAAAGAGGCGGAGAAAAGGACGATCTGAGAATCTGCAGCGGATTCTTAAAACAAGAGTTAACGGCAGAGGGGCTGACACGCCCAGGGCACCAGCTATGGGGCAAAGGCAGGAATGCATTGCTATGGAGATCCAAAGAAGGGGAAAACAGTTGCGTTGGCTGCCAGTCTATCCCTTCCCCAGCACTGGGCATAGGTCATGACAGTTTATTGCGGCTTCAGTCAAAGGTTGGCTTTTTATTAATTTAAAAGAAGAAGCAGCAGAAGGAGAAGCAGAAGAAAAAGCTGACTAACGAGAGAGGAAAAAAAATAATAGAATCATAGAATAGTAGTTGGAAGGGGCCTATAAGGCTATCGAGTTCAACCCCCTGCTCAATGCAGGAATCCCGGTCAAAGTATCCCTGACAGATGGCCGTCCAGCTGCACCTTGAATGCCTCCAGTGTGGGAGAGCCCACCACCTCCCTGGGTAATTGGTTCCATTCTCGTACTGGTCTAACAGTCAGGAATTTTTTTCCTGATGTCTAGGCGGAATCTGGCCATGTTGACTTTGGGCCTCTGCAAAGGAAGCTTTCAGCAAAAAGTTACAGTATATTATGTACAGGGTGCCAGCCGGCCATGCCTTCAGCTGGGATATTAAAAGCCAGCCTTCCCCAACCTGATACCTGATTCTGGACTTCTGCTCCTATCAACCCCCACCAGCATGTCCAATGGTCAGGAATGCTGGGAGTTGTAGTCCAAAATATCTGAAGGTCACCAGGTTGGGGAAGGCTGCTACAAGCCATTAGGGCATGGGTGGAGAACTTCTTTCAGCCTGCGGGCCAAATTCCATTTTGGAGAAGCTGGGTGGGGTGGGGGCATTATAGTGGTGGGCGGAACAAAGTGCAAAGGGGTGGTGTGAAAATTACAAAAATACCATCATATTGTAGTGTGGAGAAACGAGCCTTTGGGGGTCCTGCATGCACACACACGCACACACGCCTCCTCATGTGTAAACCAAG
The DNA here is from genome assembly GCA_021292165.1 of Shinisaurus crocodilurus. Classification (NCBI taxonomy): domain Eukaryota; kingdom Metazoa; phylum Chordata; class Lepidosauria; order Squamata; family Shinisauridae; genus Shinisaurus; species Shinisaurus crocodilurus. The sequence continues at coordinate 20,578,385 of CM037883.1, forward strand.
TGGGGCCAGTTGAGGGGGCTGGGAGGAAGCGAAAGGTACATAAAACATAGGATGGGGCCTGGCGCCTGGAGGTCTGGAGGAGATGGCCTATATAAATGCAATAAATAATTTTGCAGTATTCTGGCATAGTGGCTAGAGCGTTGGACAGGGACTTGGGAGATCCGGCTTCTAGTCCCCACTCGGCCATGAAGCTCATGGGGTGACTTTGGGCCAGTCACTGACTCTCAGCCTAACCTACCTCACAGGGTTGTTGTTGTGAGGATAAACTGGAGAGGAGGAGGAGGATTATGTAAGCCGCCTTGGGTTCCTTGCAGGAAAAAAGGCGGGGTATAAATATAATAAATAATAATTTTAAAAAACCCACAACTGGCTCTCAAATGAAAGGAAAAGGACCTCCCAGCTTGGCTGGGAATGGGATGAGATCAGCTCTAGTGCAGAGCAGCAGCAGGAGAAACAACACTCCAAGAAACTTGGGTTCTGACCTGCAAGTTAAGAGAATAATTGAGGCCAAGCCATTCATTGCTCTAGAACAGCCATCTGGTGCCATGCAGATGCTTTTGGACTACAACTCCTTGGACATGCACCTTGACTTTGCTTTTTTTTCTCCTAAAAGAAAGTTTGTATACTACGCGGTCCTAAGGAGCATCAAACTCTGTTTTAGGCGAGAATGATTATGCTAACATGAGTTGCAGCTATAGGGAGAAATAGCTTTGTTTCCAGTTTTCCCAGGAGAATTGTAATAAGAGACTAGAATTGCAGCAGGAGACCAGAATTAAGAGACTAGAATAAGAATTGAGACTAGAATTAAGAGACCACAATAAGAAAAGAGACCGGAATAAGAGACTAGAATTGCAATAAGAGACTAGAGCAGGGCTCTTGAACCTTGGGTCACCAGATGTTGCTGGACTACAGCTCCCAGAATCCCTTGCCATTAGCCATGCTGGCTGGGAGCTGTAGGCCAGCAACATCTGGGGACCCAAGGTTGGAGAGCCCTGGACTAAAGGGTAAGGATAAGGCCACCCTTGGTATAATATAGATGGGTCTCAGAACCCAGTTTGGAAGATATCTTCCCTTGGGGCACTCTGAAGTGGACTTTTAAGTGTGGCCATAGCTTTGGGCATATTACCGGCAAGCAGTCACCAAGAATGTATTAAAAAGCAATGCATGGACCGACAATGCAGAAACAAACAAAGAAAAACACACAGCCAAGAAGAAGGCTATAACACCGCACTGTATCACAGGGGTAGGCAAGCTTTTTGGCTGTGGGCACATTTGGGAATTTGATAAACTGTCGTGGGCACCACCACAAAATGGCTGCTGCGGGAGTCGTGGCAAAGGACACGTAACCTGCCCAAGAGACCGAGTACAAGGCAGAGGTGGGGTCCAAGCTCCAACACGGTAAAAAATAATAATAATCCTTTGAACCCACCGTTTTCAACACCAACAGAAACCTATTTCACAGCAATCCCAGTTGTCAGTAAGAAAATGAGTTGTTGTTGTTTTAAGTGGAAGGTGTAGGGTACCTTGGTGAGCACCAAGAAAGGTGTCCAGGGAACACATTGGCGCCCACGGGCACCATGTTGCCTACTCCTGCTGCATCCCCACTGGTTTATTTAGCACCAACAGTGTACTGTATTATGACACTGTACGAAACACGGAAGTTAACGAGTGCCTGCCTAGAGGTTTTTCATAAGACAGATGTAATTGTGACTGGAGGTGCGTGTGGGGGGTGTCAAGTATTGCCTGTAGGTAATGGGGATCGATGGGGAGGGAATCCCCATATAGCAGTATTCTCCAACCTTGGGTCCCCAGATGTTTTGGCCTACAACTCCCAGCATGCCCCAGCCAAAAACATCTGGGGACCCAAGGTTGGAGAACACTGCCATATAGCAATGGAGGGATAGGAAAGGCTAAGCTAGGGTAGTGCAAAACAGTACAACTTGTTTGCCAACTGCTACAAGCCACAGCCAAGATGCTGGCAGGGGACACGGAAGCCTAACAAAAGGGAAGTTACCTGCAGGGCACAGATAAAATAGATTAAGATCAGGCCAGTAAGTCTGGACTGACTCACAGAGATGCAGATGGCCACTTAGTGTTCCACAGAGTCCAGATTAGCTTCCAGGCACTCCAGTGGCTTGAATGATTGATGTAGCAGCAACAGAAAGAGAAAAGAAACCCAAGCAAGTCTTTGCTGATGCCTTGCATCCCTTCTCTTATGGAACCATGAAAGTCAAACAGAAACTTTAGAACACGTCTCTTTTTTGTTCTGAAGCAGCCTTGTAAATAAGCCCACAAATGTTGCTGGCCTGCAAACATTTCTACTAGCCCGCTGGGGGCTGGCAGAGGAGAGCCGGAGAAGTCCATCTCTCCTCCAGGAGTCCACGCGGGCATTCCTACGCTGGGTGTGGAGGACGGGGCCCAGACAGCCCGCTTGGTCTCTATGCTGGGTGCAGATAGGGATGGAGCGCTCCATCTTCACTCCGCCAGCCTGCTCCCCCGCGCCTGCAGGCCTTTCCTTGTCGCCAGTGTCTACCAGGCAAGTGCTTAAATGCAAGGTTGTTCGGAACAAAAAAGGAAGTGCAGTCGTCTTCTTGCCAGAAACAGAAACTCATATTGGCTTCCCTGTGCAACTGCTACTCTAACCATGCAACGCACACATTTTCACCCAGACTAGCAAACAGGATGTAGGCCTGCGATAATGGGAAGAATTTCAGGCATCAGGTTGTTCAGTCTCCTAGAAAACTTGGATTCCAGCCACTAGGAATTTGAAACTTATTTTAGAGTCATGTGTTGTTGGTTGGGAGAAGGTAAGTACAAAGGGAGCCTTGCTCAGATGGCCTACAGCAGGGGTGGCCAACTTGTGGCCTTCCGGTTGTTTTGGCTGTCAGCTCCCATCAGCCCTAGCCTGCATAGCCAATGGCGAGGGATGATGGGAATTGTAGGCCAAAACAGATGGAGGGTCATAAGTTGCCCACCCCGGGCCTAAAGCGATGTCTGGAGAGTGATGTAATGGTTGTGAATCAGGGAAAGCAAGTCAAAAACTAATTCAGAGGTGGCATAGCTTTGCACATTGAAGATAGCTTTGCATGTAGAAGATTCCAGAATCAATCTTCCGATTAAAAGATCTTAGGAAGTGAGGCTGGGAAAGATCTCTACTCGAAACCTTAGAGAGCCACAGCCAGACATCTTTCATGGTCTTCTCTACCAGAGTTGCGCCAGATGCCTCACTGCACTAGTGATCATCAAGGATCTCAGCATATGGCAGTTCTTTATATCCTCACAGGAAAAGGCAGAGGAGGCAAAGATGGCATGGTAAATATTAGAAGGGAAGAAATGCAGGCTGGGGTGGGTGTGGGGAAGGACAGGGTTTGCCAGCAATCAGAATAAGCCTGCCTTTTTCCTCTTCCCTCCCCATTCCTTTTTCCTTTTGTGCTATGTCTTTTTAGATTGTAAGTGTGTGGGGCATTTTATGTAAGCTGCTCCAGGAGCCTTTTTTGGCTGAGGAGTGGCCAAATACTTTAAATTAAAATTAAATTAAAGAAGTCTTACCACCAGCATAAAATGCCCTGCTGAAACACTGGTACAAATGACATTTTGTTAGAGCCAAGTTACATAGCAGAAAGACAGAGCGATCCATATTAAAAAAAACAGTCAGCAGAGGATTCGGACTACCCCAGTAAGGAAGTATGAACAGCCATCAACAGACAGGATTTTAGATACATCCCAGCAGATATCTTTGTGTGGTTACTGTCAACAACATATCCTCAACACGTTGCTTTATATACTGAGTTTGATACTGTTCCCGCATCACATATTTTTGTGTGCACTTTAAGATGCCAGGAATATGCACTAATACACGTCTTTGAAATGTAACACAGGAAGCGGAATAGATTTAAATCCCAAGCAAGTAACCAAACTGCGAAAGCCACAACCATTTGCACTTAACACATCTTAGAGTCATAATCAAAGCATCCCTTCCCGTTTGCGTCATTACCCAGCTGGATTAAAGGGTCTTACACGTTTCACTTCACTGCCTAGAAGTTATTTAAAAACACACACACCAAAATTGTCCCCTCCTCCTCCAGTGGTGCAGCCAGGGCTAGACTTTGGTGCCTAAGTCCAAGGCCCTGCAGACTGCCCTCTCTGCCCCAAATGACCACCTACAGAGCAGCAGGTGATGGAGGCAGTGGCAAACAGGTAGGCTGATGCTGGTCGCTACTTTCTTCTTACTCTCAAATATATATATTTGGGGGCAGCCAGCCATGCAAGTACATCGTTACAGATGCTCAATTTATTATTCTTTTACTTTTAAAATAGATGAGCCAGTGTGGCGAAGTGGTTAGAGTGTTGGACTGGGACTCAGAAGACCCGGGTTCTAGTCCCCACTTGGCCATGAAACTCACTGGGTGACTTTGGGCCAGTCACTGACTCTCAGCCTAACCTACTTCACAGGGTTGTTGTGAGGATAAAATGGAGAGGAGGAGGAGGATTATGTAAGCCGCCTTGGGTTCCTTGCAGGAAAAAAGGCGGGGTATAAATATAATAAATAAATAAATAAATATGATCTCTTTCACCACCAAAATGGCGCTTATCCCCAAGTAAAAGTGTTTAGCATCAGGGCAGCAGAAGCACACTCAAGTTTTATTCTTGTAGTCATAACAGTGCCATGATCTAAGTGAGTTTAAAATGCAAAATTGCACATCCTCAGCCTCTTTCTTTCTTTCCTTTTTTCTTTTTAAATCAGGGTTTGCAGACTATTTTGGTTTTTTGCTCTAATATTCAGGGATGTAGAGAAGCTATTGCAAAACATGGAATGGGTGGGTCGGGGGAAGAGAAGAGGAGAAGAGAAATGTTAATTGTGAGTTCCCAACTGAAGTAATACACAGAGCTTTCTAAGGTGGAGTGGGTTGGGGGGCAGGTGTAGGCCCATTCAATCCAGGGTCTCAAAGTACCTAGCTGCACCAAATCCCCAGTCCCCTGCAGGTATGCAAACAGACCACGGAGCATATAATGTCATCCCCCCTCCTCCTCTCCAGTGGAGTAAAGCCATGGGCATTAAGGCACCTTCTCACACTGGTTGCTTTGGGGTGACAGTACAGGCAGTCCCCGGGTTACGAACGAGATCCATTCGTAAGTCTGTCTTTAAGTCGAATGCGTATATAAGTCGGAACAGAAGCCGCACAATGTTTTCAAAGTATTGCAAAATGTTGCAAAGTATAGTGCGTTCGTTCGTAAGTACGAACCATTGTATTTAACCCATATTTTTACATCTATGGTGGTCCGTTCTTAAGTATGAGTTGTCCGTAACCTGGGATGTTCGTAACCTGGGGTCTGCCTGTATTTGCATTAAGGATATATCCTGATCCCTGGGTAGGACTCTGTCCACAGCCCAAAGGATGAAAATTAGAGGGGCTCAGTAGTAGAGCACAGCGCTGCATGCAGAAGGTCCCGGGTTCAACTTGAAACTTCAGTTCTGTACCCAGGCTGCAGCCCCATTTGAAATGTTCAGATAAGGAACCCAGAACAGGCGTAGGGGTGGGAGAACTGGGGATTAGCAACCAAATTCAGCCTGGCCAGGTTCAACCCTCCGGCATCTCCAGTTAAAGAGGAACAAGGATCAGGTAGCACTGCCTCCCCCAACCTGGTTCCCTGCAGATGTGTTGGACGACAACTCCCAGCATCCCCCTGCGGAGACCCTGCAGAGCCACTGTCGACTCAGAGTCAGTATACAATATTGGGCTAGAGGGGTAGGCAAGCTGATGTCCTCCACATGCTTTGGATGACAACTTTATAAGCCCCAGCCAGCATGGCCAAAGGTCAGGGATTATGGGAGTTGTAGTCCAAAACATCTGGAAAGCACCATGTTACCTGCCATAACGTTACTTAGGGCACAATCCTATGCATATTTAGACAGAACAAAGTCCTACAACTCCCAGCATTCCCCAGCCAGCTGGCTGGGGAATGCTGGGAGTTGTAGGACTTTGTTCTGTCTAAACATGCATAGGATTGCACCCTTAGGGGCAGGATTCATACCAAGCAGATGCATCCCTAGCAAATACTTCTGGTGAAGATGAAAACAAGCGTACATCAGCCAGATTTGAAAGAGGGAAGTTTCCCATGGGTAAACTCTCCCACCAGAGTATGCCCAGGCTTGACATGTCAGGCATCCCTTTCAAGAATCAAGCAACTGCAGGCTAGCCCTACATCCATTTACTTGGGAGTAAATCCCACGTAAACATGCACGAGACTTGGGAAGCCGTTCCCAGTCTGGGGCTCTCCAGGTACGTTGGATGACAATTCCAAGCTGCTGGCTGGGGATGAAGGGACTTGGCATCCAGGTGTGTTCGATGACGCCAGGATAGGGAAGGCTGGACTTAGGTGTAAAAAAAGAGAAAGTGTGTGTGTGTGTGTGTGTGTGTGTGTGAGAGAGAGAGAGAGAGAGAGAAGCCATGCTCTTTAAACCAGCAGTCCTTCCTTCCTCAGATCCTATATGGGTGGCCTCTGGTGGTGGCTCTTCAGTGGCGAGGGAAATGCACTCTGGACATGCTCAGAAGCACTCTCTTCTTAGGTGCACATACTCCACAAGCGAGCCCTGTCAATTTTAAGCCCAAGCTGAGACAACCCCAGAAGCTCCTAAATGCTTCCCAACCCCTCTCCCAGCTCCCCCCACCCCCATTATCATGCGTCCCCCGAAACCAAGCCCAAAACTTACCTCGTAGGATTTTAGGAGACCAACAGCCCCGCCCCTACAGAGAGAGGAGGGAGGCTGCCTAGCACCATAGAGGGCAAAAAGCAGAGCGGACCCAGGAAGTCGTATTTGTTTCCAGAGAGCGACACGTACAGATGTAACTAGACAGATACTTCCGGTTCCTAATTGAACATACGGAGCAATCAAGCACACAAGAAATAGGACTGGGCACCGTAGAGATCTAGAGGATAGAGCGGCTCCACTCGTTGGCATTACGCCGCTGCCCGCGTATGGAGATGGGCCCATAGAAACCGGAAGTGATGTCTGCACATACCTCGATTTCTTGGGGCGAGAAAGGGCGCTTGTTAGATACAGGAGGACAGAACTCTTTGGGGGCGAGCCGCTTGGTGTTGGCCTCAAGGGGTTAGAGTCTTCTGCACTGACACTTCCGGTCTCTGATCGCAGTTGGTAGACGCCTCCATGAGCGGGGCAAGAGCGGTGGAAAAAGGATTTGAATGTGAAAAAGTTAAAATCAAACGGAGCAGGCCGGGTTAGAGGCTCTTTTTGCTGCTGCTGTTGCTGCAGGTCTTTGAAATAACCATGATTTTTTACATTTCATTTCAGTGTTTGTATCCTGCTTTTCTTTTCAAATGGAAGCCCAATAAAGCAGCTAACGATAACATACAATAATCTCAGAAAGAATGGAGCAAACAATATTTATTTATTATTATTATTATTATTATTATTATTATTATTATTATTATTATTATTATTATTAATATTTATGACATTTGAATTTTAACATTTTATGAATAATAATTAATAACAACAACAACAACAACAACATTTCTATACCACCCAATAGCCAAAGCTCTCTGGACAGTTCACAGAAGTTAAAACCCCAAAACACTTCACAATAAAATATATGACCCCTTTAATGGCAAAGCTTTCCCAAGGAAGATTACAAAAGATAATTCAGACCATGATGCAGTTTTTTAAAAATACAGATACAACCACCCAATTACAAAAACTAAAAACAACAGCACTTTACAGGGCAACGCACAATAGTGTTAACAGAACACAGTTTGACTGGGGGATGCTGGGAGGTGTAGTCCAACACACCTAGAGGGCACCAGGTTGGGGAAGGCTGAGATATATCCCCCCCCACACACATACTCTGGCTCTGGCAGCCAATATACCACAATATTGGGGTGCGCCATTAAAGAGAAGCAGCAGCCCATCACGGGATCCTCTGTCTAGGCACACTCCCTTTAACACAGGGATGGGGAATGCCTGGCCCTCCTGATGTCCTTGGACTGCACTTGCCCGTCATCCCTAGCCAGCATAGCCAATGGTGAAGGATGATGGGAACTGCAGTCCAAGAACATCCGGAGGGCCACACATTTGCCGTCCTGGCATTCGTACGTGTCCCGTTGCCTCCAGGAGCTCATCTGGCTGGGATGTGGGACAGGGCCTTTCCAGTTGCGGCACCCAGATTGTGAAACTCCCTTCCCTGGGAAGCCTGATCAGAGCCCCTTCCTTCATGCGAAAATGGTTTTTGTTTTGCCAGACCTTTAGCCTGGGTTGAGCTTTTGTTCCCCTACTGTGAAGTGTTTTAAAGCCAAAGAAGATGTGCCCTGAATGGCACAGATGTCCCCCCCCCCTTTTTTTTGCTATAAAGTGGAGAAAAAGTGGCATAAAGGGCTGTCAGCGTTCTGCAGGTCCTCCATCCCACCCAGGGCATGGTAATGGTCTGACAGAACACCCTGCTCACGTTGGCAAGTCTGGCTGACTAAGCCTGTGTGAAGATCCTCTTCCTGTCCACTAGATGTCCTTCTAGTCAATGGCTGAATGGACTTCAGAGTATTTCCTCCTATTTCTGGGCTGTTCATTCATATTTGTAGGGAGCTACCAACAGGTGGCTTGTTCCAGTCCAGAGGTTTGCTGTCTAGCAAAACTGTGTCTGTACCAGCACAGCATCCCCAGACTTGGTCTTACATCAGCAACAGGAGCTGGATGGCTTGCCAAAGTTTAGGAGCAGCATGCCAAGAGGAGTGCGGGTTTGAATGTGGCACTAACCAGAAACTGGCAAAAAGCACCAGACTTTGATAGCTGCTGCAGCTCCTGGAGTTATATGAGGCAGTGGCTTCTGGAACAGGGGCAGGCAACTCGTGGCCCTCCAGATGTTTTGGCCTACAACTTACATCATCTCTCACAGTTGGCTGCGCTGGCTAGGGCTGATGTGCATTTATTATTTGTTATTACATTTATATCCCACCTTTTCTCCTCTTGCAAGGAACCAAAGGTGGCTTACATAGTGTTCCTCTTCTCCATTTTATCCTCACAACAACCCTGTGAGGTAGGTTCAGCTGAGAGTCAGTGACTGTCCCAAAGTCACCCAGTGAGCTTCATGGCTGAGTGTGGACTTGAACCAGGATCTCCTGAGTTCCTGTGCAAGACTCTAACTGCAACACCACACTGGCTCTTGGATGCCAAAACATCTGGAGGATACTAGGTTGCCCACCTGTTCTAGAAGGCTGAAATCACCAGACTCACAATTAGGGTAGCCACTTCTGCATGGCCAAAAAAGAGGAAATACATTACCAAAAAGGGGGATGATGCAAGAGGACTCACAGTTGCATAAAATTTGCACGCGCTAATTTATACGTATAGAAACATTTGAAATGTGGATTTATCACAGGATGTGATTAATTTCATGGACCGAGAGGGTGACCAGAGAAGAAGTATGAAAGAGAATGTATAAAGATTAAGAAATTATAAAACACAGAAAACTAGAATATTTTGGTCATATAATGAGAAATGAAATATATAGGCTGTTGCAGTTGATTATACAAGGTAAAATAAATGGGAAAAGAAGTGTAGGAAGAAGAAGAACTTCTTGGCTAGAAAACCTTAAAGAATGGATGGGGGGGGCAATATAATGTCATTGTTTAGAGTGGCCGTATTTAAAGATTGTTTAGCCATGATGATGTCCAACCTTTGGTAGGAGAGGAACAACAAGAAGAAGATGCACATTGAGAAATAATTACTATATTATAAATAGAAGTACAAGCCACCATCTCACCATAGCAGGAAAAACTGTGACCAGGTGACCTGCGTGCCTGCCCAGTCTGCTGTCTGGGTGGGTGCTACCTGTGGATGGGCAACTCCAAGACCCCCCCAAAGCTCTCCCTTCTTAGGGTTCATTATCTTTAAACTGGACTTGGACCAGACAACCCCTTCCAACAGAGGGCAAATAGAAGACTGTCCTCTCTAAAGTAGGACACATAGACGGAATCATGAGATTGCCTTTTTCTTTCCTTTTTTTTAAAAGGATGATTGACTATTTCAGAGTTTCTTAAAAAGGCATTTAGGGCGCAATCCTACGGGGATGCCTGTAACTCGCAAAACCCAGAGGATTACAGGGGCATCCCATGCAGGGCGGGAGGAGCGCAGAGGCGACGCCTCCGCACTCCTCCCATCCTGCAAGGCAGCCGATTTTGGCTGTCTAACTGCAGCGCTTCGGAGCAGGAGGGAAGGAGCCTGAGGAGCCACCAGGATACCTCGTATCTTGGTGGCGCTGGTCTCCTCCCCTGCCCGCCCCCCAACCTCAGAGAAGGTTCTTTGCAACCTCAGAGAAGCAGCCAGCGGGGCTTTTTCCGTGCTGGCTATGCAGGGGGGTGGGGTGGGGGAATGCTGGGAGTTGTAGGTCCTTTTTATAGGGTTGCGCCTCAAGAGGGTTATTCCCAGCCACCACAGCTCCAAAGCGCAGCCTTCCCCCAACCTGGTACGCTCCAGACTACGACTCCCAGCATTCCTCAGCCAGCACACCAGTGCTATGCAGAAGGGAGGCCAAGGATCCATTATTTTTAAAATGTGCGTTTGGCCAGGATAAAAATGTTTGCAATCCATTTCATGGGCTGTAGTGTTAAAACAAGAGAATTTGTGACCGTATATCAGGTCAGGCTATCTGTTTGCCTAGTCCAGTGCTGCCTCTTCCTCTGACTGGCGGTCGGTCGCTCTCCAGGGTCCGGGGCAGAGGTCTTTCCCCACAAACTGCTACCATCATCACTGCTTTTTTTAAAACAGGAGACAGACTGTGGATGGCAAAAAGGCAGTGCTGCAGGTTGCCACTGCTATGCTGGGGGCAAGCTCCCAATTCTTCACCACTCTTACCCTGCAGGAGCCAGAAGAGGGATGAGTTAAGAATGGAGGTGACCTTTTTCAAGTTCCCCACTGCCCCTTCTTGAAAGCTCTTGTGCGGAGCCATTCAGTTTAAGAAAGGAGAAGGGGGGGGGGGAAGCCACTGCCTTCCCAATGAGTCCCCCACACCACCAACATTCCTAAAATGTCTTCCCCCCTCCCCTCTGCAACAAAATCTTTTTTTTTTCTACCTGCATTTCACCGTGTGTCACCCAAAAAAATTTCAGAGAAAAGACTGGATCCCTTACACCTCTTGATAGGGCTCTAAGGGTAGTGCAAATACTTTGCTTGAAGAAGGTCCCAGGTTCCATCCCCGTCATAGGGTTGTATTTGCCACTCAGGCCTTTGCTCACGCACACAGGCTGAGAAATAACGTGAGTAGTACACTACATGCCTAGCACCACCACGCAACTGATCAGCTGGGATGGAGAAACTGCGAACTGCGATTGACACTAGTGAAGGGAGTTTCTGATTAGCTGGGTCCCTGGACGATAACATCATCTGCTGCCACTCCCTTCAGGCTTCCTTCTTCCCTCTTGGCCTATCTGTGCAATTCTCACAGTTGCTGGGGGGGGGGGGGGGAGCCATGGATTTTCCCAGCAATGATATATTCTGGTGAGTTATAACTGTTGTAATGCAAAGAATTTCGGGGGTGGGTTTGGCCTTGAATAGGCAATTAAAACCCATTAGCTTCACCAAAGGCCTGCTCTTGATGGAGATGAAAACTGCTCTCGATATGGAACAAAACAGTTGCCTGCATTTTTTGATGCTCCTTGGGGGTGTGGTTAAGGGGACTGTCATGATTGACGGGCACCTGCACTTCGAAATTTACCTGCGCCACTGGTAATCAGCATCCCACTAACTGGCCAAATTCCCTTTGATTTGACCACACTTGGGATACTGTGTACACAGTTCTGGTCACCGCAGCTAAAAGGGGATATTGTAGAGTTGGGAAAAGTGCAGAAAAGGGCAACAAAAATGATCAAGGGGCTGGAGCAAGTCCCCTATGAGGAAAAGTTACAGCAGCTGGGATTGTTTAGCTTAGAAAAGGGTGAGTAAAGGGGAGACATGATAGCAGTGTACAGAATGATGCATGGTGTGGAGAAAGTGGATGGTGGAGACGTTTTTCTCCCCCTCTCATGATGCTAGAAGGGGTCACCCCATGAAGCTGATTGGTGGGAGGTTCAGGACAGATCAAAGGAAGTACTTCCTCACACAGTGCAGAGTTCAAAGATGGAATTCACTTCCACAAGAAGTAGTGATGGCCACCAATTTGGAGAGCTTTAAAAGGGGATTGGACAAATTCATGGAGGATAAGGCTATCAATGGCTACTACTAGTCCTGATTGGCTATATGTTGCCTCCAGTATCAGAGGTAGTATGCCTATGTACTCCAGTTGCTGGGGAACATGGGCAGGAAGGTGCTGTTGCACCCATTTCCTACTTGTGGGATCCTGTAGGCAGCTGGTTGGCCACTGTGTGAACAGAATGCTGGACTAGATGGACTCTTGGTCTGGTCCAGCATGGCTCTTCATATGTTCTTATGAATAGCTCCGGGGTACCAGCAAGATTTGTTGCTGGTTCATCCATATGAACTGGGCCAGCCATTCAGATTGGCTGCTGAAGACTTACTCTCTGGCTCACCAGCAAAGACCATCAGGCTGACAGACTTAAGAGACATGGCCTCTTCAGTGGTGGGCCCATGAACATGGAACTCCCTGCCACAGGAAATTCACTTCGCACCTCCGTGTGTGTGTGTGTGTGTGTGTGTTTTAAACAGGTTTTTATTTATTTATTTTATTTATTTATTATATTTATACCCCGCCTTTTTTCCTGCAAGGAACCCAAGGTGGCTTACACCTGGGTGTTTACATCCAGTTTTACCAATTAATTTGACATTGGCTCAGGTTTTTAAAATGATAATTGTAAATTGTTGCTTCTTATTTTAACTGCTTGATTTTATTTATTTATTTATTTATTTATTTAATTACATGTATATCCCGCCTTTTCTCCTCTTACAAGGAACCCAAGGTAGCCCACATAGTCCTCCTCCTCTCCATCTCATCCTAATGACAACCCTGTGAGGTAGAATAGGCCGAGAGTCCATGACTGGTCCAAAGTCACCCAGTGAGTTTCATGGCTGAGTGGGGACTTGAACCCGGATCTCCCGAGTCCCAGTCCAACACTCTCACCACTATGCCAAACTGGCTCTTGATCACCCTAGGTTTTGATCAGCGGTGCAGAACCTCTTTCAGCCCGAAGGCCGAATTTCATTTCTGAGGAGCTCTTGGGGGCCACATTCCAGTGGTGGGTGGGGCTAAAGGCAAAAGGGGCAGAGCAATGCACCCTCCAAATAGCAGCATAATATTTCTGCGTAAAGCTCTTGCTGCCAACACCGAAGCCTTAGGAGAAGCATTTCCACTGTTTAGAATGGGGAAGAACTGTGCAAAAGCTGGGGACGCATGAAATGTTTGGCATTTGGGGGAAAGGGGTGGCCATTTGAGGAACCCATGGAGAGACAGATTGAGACCCCAAGTGGGCCAAGTTTGGCCCATGGACCTGAGATCCAACACCCGTCTTTTATTTCATTTCATTTCTTGTACAGTCATGCCTTGGATTGAGAGCATAATTTGTTCCGGAAACGTGCTTGTAATCCAAAACACTCTTATATCAAAACGAAATCCCCCCCCAAAATTGTACAGAGATTTTTAATTTAAGCCGTACTACCGTACTTGTATTGCAAGACGTCGCTTGTATATCAAGTAAAAAAAAATTAAATAAATATTTAAAAATTTGCTTGTCTTGCAAAACGCTCTCAAACCAAGTTACGTGCAATCCAAGGTATTAGTGTATTTCTATATCGCCCAATAGCCGAAGCTCTCTGGGCGGTTTACAAAGATAAAAACCTTAAAAATACATTATAAAAACCATATACATATGGACATACAACACACAGAGAGACACACACATACCTAAGAACAATTTTAAGCAATCAACAGCAAGAAAAATTCAAGATCTGATTAAAACCTCATCGTATGTTGCCAAATGCCTGAGAGAAGAGGAAGGTCTTAACCCGGCGCTGAAAAGATAACAATGTTGGCGCCAGGTGGGCCTCGTTGGGGAGACCAGAATTGTGGGGCCACCATGGAGAAGGCCCTGCCCTCTGAGCTTCCCTTGGAGGAGACACCTGGAGGAGGGCCTTAGATGATTATTATAGTATATGGGGACACTCTTGCCGGGAGAGGCACTCCGTCAGGTCCTGCGGTCCTGAGCCATGTAAGGTTTTATAGGTCAAAACCAGGACCTTGAATTCAGCTCGGAAACGTACAGGCAGCCAGTGCAAGCGGTCCAGAATCAGTGCTGTATGTTCAGACCTTCTGGTCCCTGTTATCAATCTGGTCACCACGTTTTGCACAAGCTGCAGCTTCTGAATCATCTTCAAAGGCAGCCCCACGTAGAGCGCATTGCAGTAATCTAGCTTGGGGGAGGGTTACCAGTGGTTTTAGATGATATGCTTTTATACTGATTTTGCATGTTATCATGACATGTTCATATAATTATCTTTTGTACTGCCCCCGCCGTAGCTACCACTTTTATGGGGCCGTAATACAGTTAAAATTAGAGAAAGTCAGGGGTCAGGGTAGGGATTGTGGTTTGCATTATCACTCCTCCACTCCTCCAGCCCATGGATTGAACATGGATTTTATGTGACTCAACGGGATCTCTGACCAGTGACCACAGCTTAATCTGAACTATTTCTTTTCCTTGTCTGGTAGGTTGCATCAAAATGGGGGTGGGGAGAAGACTTATGAATGACTCAAACAAGGCACAGTCTGACATGTTTTATCACTGTATATTTCTTGCAGGGTGGAAAAGCGGCAGAAAACTGTTCATGGGCTCCCAGGCCGAGTGGCTCCCAGAGGAACACAAACTGGGTGAGTCAACTCGGTGAGCTCAGAGCTCAGGCATTTTGGCCTCCATGAGAATTTGTCGCAGGCTCTTCCTGGGATTCCTGAAGCCCGTTGGTGTTTCTCTATGGGGCGGCCCAGGAGAGCCGTTCCAGCCAATGGCCGAGGGCGGCAGTCTTGGCGTGCCTGGGAATGACCTCCCAAGCCCCATGTCCCTCGATGCAATCTCGTCTTCCCTGGACTGCCACATTACACAAACCCGTTGCTTTCCTCCTGGGATCATCTGAGAGCCAAACTCCCAGGCCATTTTTCGATTTCCCTTTTAAAAAAGATGGGGGAAGGATGCCGACCATACCGGCAGAAGAAAAACAACCGTGTTCCTTCATCTTCTTAAGGCTGCCCTGTCCAAACCTTTGAAGGGCTCCTGTACTTTTAAGGTTTGCACGGAAAGGAGAATTTTGCCTTTGTGTGGCTTCCCCACTTGGATGGGGAAAAGCCACACATCTGGCAAAAAGGGAAGACATCCAGCAAACTTGCCACCCTCTTTAAAATAACGAGGATGTCCCAGCCACAGTTAAGCACTTTAAAGTCCTGTGGATTTAAATGGAAGCATTAGGCAAACTTTGTCCCATCGCAATCAACGGGATGGAAACGTTGACTTATTTATTTATTTCTTGAGTACATTCATATATATACCGCCTTTCTGCCAATGCACTCGAGGCGGATTACAATTTAACATGTAATAAAGGCTGGCCAAGCTGTTTTGCTGCTTGATGTGGAACAGCAAACCTGCCGCCTTCGCAAGTCAAGGTACATAGTACAAATGGCTGGCAGAACATCCCACACAGGTACCTCTCTCTGAGAATAAAGATACAAGAATAATCCATTGAAGACATCACAATTCACTTCCCTTTCATGCCACCCAAAGTCAGCTGCTTCTCTCTGCCTAATGCAGGGATCCTCAACCTTTTCAGGCCAGTGGGCACATCTGGAATTTTTGAGCGAGTGTCATGGGTGCTCTCACAAAATGGCTACCACAGGGGTGGGGCTTGCCCATTCATAAAATGGCTGCCATGGTGAGCATGGCTGGTCACAAAGGACTCATCCTTTCCCAGAAGGCAAACCGGTGAGGCTAAAAGAAAAATAACGTGCCCAAGAACCTAAGTACAGGCAGGGGTGGGGCTGACCTGTGACACACCAAGCCACTGTTCCGAACCTGCAGGACGGTGATCCTGAAGGGCAGCCCTTTGCCTTGGAGCCTGCCAACCTCCCAGTTAAAAAATAATTTTAAAATCTAAGGAAAGAAAATAAAAATCAGGAGGGGCGGGGAACCTGCTGGAGGGTAAGAGAGAGATCTGTGTGCCCACAGACACCACGCTGGAGATCCTGGGCCGATGGCCAGGCCGGCCCTGATAAAGGAAAATTGGCACATTCTTACATAATTGTTGTTGTAATAATATGACCAGGTGGAATGGAGACTGATGGAGGCAGTTCCAGGTACGCAGGAGCCAAAGGGCAATTGGTCCCAGGGAAGTGGATGGAGTGGTGCTTGCTTGCCTTACCTGTTCCTTTGATGCAGACAGGTGGGGGGAAAGTGTTTAATTTGGGCTGGATCACACCTGATGTTTTCTGCCTCCAAAACTTACTGCACTTGTTATTAAAAAAAAAACAAACATTTTGTGATTAGGCTGGCTGCATAACATGGCTCTGTACCCGTCTTCGTAATTAGTTCCAGTTTAGGGTGGCTGATTACACATCACCAAAATAGAGGACACTGCTTTGAATAAATGTTACATATGCTGATTTATATGTATTGATGCAAATTTGGAAATAATCACTATCATTTAAATAAAAATACGATCCATCTTACCATGGCCATGGGGAAAATGGTGACCAGACGACTGGTGTTCCCTGTTCAGTCTGCTATGCAGGTGCTAACTGTAGATGGGCAAGTCCAAAGCCCCTATTCTCCCTTCTTAGGTTTCTTTATACAGTCATGCCTTAGATTGAGAGTATAATTCGTTCCGGATACGTGCTTGTAATCCAAAACACTCTTATATCAAAACGAAATCCCCCCCCCAAATTTGTACAGAGATTTTTAATTTAAGCCGTACTACAGTACTTGTATTGCAAGACGTCGCTTGTATATCAAGTCAAAAAAAATTAAATAAATATTTTAAAATTTGCTTGACTTGCAAAACGCTCTCAAACCAAGTTACTTGCAATCCAAAGTATTACTGTATTTAAACCACACTTGGGCTGGACAGCCCTTAAAATACAGTAATACCTTGGATCGCAAGTAACTTGGTCTGAGAGCGTTTTGCAAGACAAGCAAATTTTTTTAAAATTTTTTGACTTGATAAACGAGCAAGGTCTTGCAAGACAAAATCGGCCCCGCTCATGCCCGCCAGAGACTCGCTTTGATATAAGAGTGTTTTGGATTACAAGCACGTTTCCGGAATGAATTATGCTCTCAATCCAAGGTATTACTGTAGAAGACACCTTCAAACAGAGGCCTGTCCTCTGTAAAGTAGAACACAAGGCCACCCTACTCCAGTTTCTCCACTGAGAAGAGAATTAGGCCTGACCCTATCTCATTCACCCAGTGGAATGCATGCAGATCACACCACTTCAGACAGCAGATCTTGGGATAACCTTATGAATACCCCCTTACATTAAGCACAAACCCCCACACACCTCTTTGCAAGGAGAAAACTAGCACATTAGGGATAAAAGTTCTAGCCTATCCCTCTCCCTGTGGTTCTAAGTTTCTATTTTGGGGCAGGTGTTTTTTTTTTCTGGTCAAGGAATATTCGAGAACGTGATCCTCCACCTGTAGTCTGAAACTACAGGTGTATTTTAGTACCAAGCTAGGTGTGGTCCAGCCTATTGCTCTACGACTTCTGCTGCCCCATTCCCCCTCTAGCCTCAGCTTACCTTTCCTTGAAATGGGTCCCTGTGTAACTCAAAAGTCTTTCCCCCAACCAAAGTTAACCCAATTGGTGCTGTCATCATCAGCCTGTCAGTTTCCTCACTGTAACAGAGCTCTCTTGTCGTTCTTGCACAGCTCCCGAATCTCTCCAACTCCCTGAGATGTGATGCATCGCCAAGGAGACGCAATCGCTTGTTTGTTTGTGTTGGTCTTTCACAAGTAATTCAATTTCCCCCTATACTTCATTAAAAAAGAAGAAGAAGAAGAAAGCTTTATTCGGGGTAGGAAGGAAGTCCTGGCTCAGATGTTTATCCATTCTGTCCTCCTAGCTGATATTCTCTTGGTCTCACTCCAATGACCGATAAACTAGCCGGGGAACTGGTGTGATGAGAACAGCAGAGCCTGGGAGAGGTCAGCAGGCCTCCACCCCCACCCCCCCGTGCCTCATGTCATAACTGCTCTCTGATCCATTTCAGCCCTGGGATGCGATTTCCCTTCTCTGTTTTGGAGGGACTTTTTGTCCCCCCCCCCTCCCCGTGCGCGTCTGGGGGATGAACAGGCACTCCGGAGCGAGGGAGTGGATGCAAATAACTTTCAGCAAAGGCCATCATCCATCTTGCGCTGTGGGAATTGCAAGAAAGAAAATGCCTGGAAGGAAGGCCAGGAGACCGCTCGGATAGCTGTCTAGAGGGCCATTTAGAAGTGTGCATAAAGAGATTTTGGATGACTGTAATGCACTCTATGTGGGCCTGCCCTTACAGCTTGCTTGGGACGGAGCTGCAGCTAGTGCAGAATGCAGCGGCGAGGTTACTGACTGAAGGGCAGGGGCGGTGCTAGATACCGAAAAGATCCAGGGCTCAGGACCACAGGACAATAAAATAAAATAATTTTAAAAAATGCATAAATTGCATATGCCAGTTTACATATGCTCTAAAGCAAGGCTCTCCAACCGTGGGTCCCCAGATGTTGCTGGACTACAGCTGCCAGAATCCCTTGCCATTAG
Source organism: Shinisaurus crocodilurus (assembly GCA_021292165.1). Taxonomy (NCBI): domain Eukaryota; kingdom Metazoa; phylum Chordata; class Lepidosauria; order Squamata; family Shinisauridae; genus Shinisaurus; species Shinisaurus crocodilurus. Next base: position 20,597,118 of record CM037883.1, read on the forward strand.
CCATGCTGGCTGGGTATGCTGGGAGCTGTAGGCCAGCAACACCTGGGGACCCAAGGTTGGAGAGCCCTGCTCTAAAGTCTCTCTCTGTGTGTGCCTTTAAAGGAGCCTGTCTCCCAAGGACATGCCTATCTGTAAAAAGGGATGTATGGACAGGGGAGAGGAGGGCATTTGATTTCAGGGGGAAAAAAACCTCAGGCAGAAAGATTCAAGGAGAAAGCAGCAGGAGGTGGACAAAAAGCCGGCTAATACAGGGGGATCAGATGCAACAGAAATCATCAGGGCCCCAGTACCTTTCTTTCAGCAAGTGCCCACAGGCAGCAGGGTGGTGGGGCAGCGGGCCTCCCGGAGATTTGGGGCTCCAAATGAAAGATTCGGGGCTCCAGCCCTGATGGGCCGCCCCCTAACACCGCCTCTGCTTCTCTCCCAGAACTCCCTCCATCAGTGGCTGTTCCACCTGGCCATGTTCTCATTTCATCATGTAACAGTATGAAAGACTGGCATCTTTCCCCCACCCCTTTTCTTCTTTCATCTCATGTCACTTTTATTAGATCGTAAGCCATTCTTATAATAAAACGTCAACCCCCCTGAGTGCTTTGGCAGAGGGGCGGCATATAACAGCAGGAAATAAATAAATAACACATACATAAAAAGGGCTGCAATTAGCGTGGCCCCTTATGGATGCCCCGAAAGGAAGAAATGCATCCCCAAAAAAGAAGATGAAAGAGGATGCTGACTTGCATGTGCAAATATATATGTGTAGATCAGTGTTCTCCAACCTTGGGTCCCCAGATGTTTTTGGCCTACAACTCCCAGCATGCCCCAGCCAGCGTAGCTGGCTGGGGCATGCTGGGAGTTGTAGGCCAAAAACATCTGGGGACCCAAGGTTGGAGAACAGTGGTATAGATGCATATTCAGAAGCAATGACTGTAATTTAAGCAGAAATACAAGACATCTCACTGTAGAGGGGAAGACTGAAGTTGCTGTTGATGGGCAACTTCAAGGCCCCCCAAAGCTCTCCCTTCTTATGGTTCTTTATCTTTAAACTGGACTTGAACTGGACTGGCCTTCAAACGAAGAACTGTCCTCTGTAAATTAGGCAGCACACGGCAGCCCGAGCTGCAATCCAAAACACACTGGGAGTAAGCCCCATTGAATACACAATGGGCCTTGCTTCTGTGCACAAACACGGGTACGATTGCTGTGTAAACCAGACACAAAGATGAGAGCATGAGAATGAGCAAGTCCACTCTGTGTGCTAAGTTTGCCAGGAATTAGAGATGTGAAGGCCCAGGGGGGGGAAAAGAAAAAAAAAAAGAAAGAAAAAAACACCCTGAAAAAGTGTGTGTGTGGGGGGAAACTGTGGCTGTTTTTAAAGCAGTTTCCCCCCTTTTTTGTTTTTTTTTTCCTCTCCCCAGGCCTTCACATGCCTCTACCCTGGGAAATACTGCAAGGATTGTGTGTGATCTCTTTAACAGCTCTGCAGCAGCAAAGAGGCTGTAGCCACAGCTCTTCGTGTGCTTTCAATCCCCCCCCCCCCCGCGATACCTGTACATTAGTAAATAAGCAGATTGACCCAAATATAGCCTCAGTTCTCTCTCATCCAAAGGAAAATTTCCCAGTAAAGGCTGGTTTGAAATGTCCTCGCCTTTGGGGAACTGGGAATGTGTCTGCGGCTGAATGAAAATGTGGCTGATCATAAGGGCCCATGAACGGCAACATCAAAGCAGCGCTGTGGCTATTAGTAGCTCCAGGAGAAGAAAATCCATTGGGAGGAGTCCTTCTGCAGCTTTCTAAAGCCATTAGGCTGTAAACTCTCGTGCTTCCTACATGGCATAATGTATGTTTGACATGGCCCATAATGGGCAAATATTTATGGAGTATTGAATATATGCCATGCAGGGATGGATGAGGGGAACATCGCTTGCCTGTGGAGATGGGGCCAGATTGGGGCTTGTTGCTCCTTTGGTTTCTTGACTGGGGATCAGTAGCAGAGGCATAGGGGAGACAGTGTGGTATAGTGGTGAGAGTGTTGGACTGGGACTCGGGAGATCCCTGGTTCTAGTCCCCGCTCGGCCATGGAGCTCACTGGATGACTTTGGGCCAGTCACTGACTCTCAGCCTGACCTACCTCACAGGGTTGTTGTGAGGATAAAATGGAGAGGAGGAGGAGGAGGATTGTGTATGCCGGCTTGGGCTCCTTGGAGGAAAAAAGGCGGGACATAAATGTAATAAAATGAACTAAAATGGATTCCATTGGGTTCAAATGGAAAACTCAATCGTTTGGGCAGGGTTGCAAGTTTTTAGTTTGCACAAAAGTGTTCTGAATACATCAAGCACACACACAACACAGAAGTTTAATCCAGTTAAAATTATTTCTGATGCAGGCTGTGACAGAGGGAGATGAGAGGGGAAGCAGGGCCGTTCCACCAGCGCTGCTGAAATACTATTCACATTTTTCCTCTTCCCTCCCCATCACCTTTCCATATGTGCTATACCTTTTTAGATTATAAGCCTGTGGGGCAGGGACTATCATGTTTTATTGATTGCATGTAAATATTCACATACACTATTTCTTGAGGTGTTTTGGATGCCACTTGCCCTTTTTGGGCCCAGTAAGATAACCATTCCCATTATTTGGACTTGGAGTTGCATGTAAAGGTGATGAATTTATTTAAACTTATATTGTTGTTGTAACCCAGTAATTACAAGCTTTGTTTTAGCTTACCGTATATATATTTATTAATCTACACATTTTATCTATTCCATGTATCTCACCCAAATCTGATTTTAATTACCTTTATTTTACATATTGTAGCTTTGATATGGTCAAATTGACTAATCAATAAAGATACTACTACTACATGATTTGGAGGGGAGGGATATTTGGTGTAGAAAAGAAGGGATTGCTTTTTTCCTGTAACTCATATGACAGATGCAAGTAGTGAAATGGACATAATTTAAAAACAAACAAACAGAACAAATGTAATGTGAATAAATAATGAAACAAATGTGATCTTTTAATAACAAAAACAAATGGCATTAAGAAAACAATTTATTTTCATTTTTAAAAACATGCTTAAACTGCCCTTCATCCTTGTGGATACTGGGCTAGAGTACAATGTACAAAGTACAATGAGAGCCAGTGTGGCGTAGTGGTTAGTGTTGGATTGGGACTTGGGGGAACCGGGTTCTAGTCCCCACTCAGCCAGGAAGCTCACTGTGTGACTTTGGGCCAGTCGCTGACTCTCAGCCAAACCTGCAGGGTTTTTGTGAGGATAAAATGGAGAGGAGGAGGATGATTATGTAAGCTGCCTTGGGTTCCTTGCAGGAAAAAAGGCGGGATATACAGTAAATATAATAAATAAATAAATACAATTAAAATAACATACAATGCAACAACCCCCCAACTCAACATTATTATCATCAAACAAAGAAGGCAACAAATACAATAGAGCAGACCTAATTCTTGCATGTCCCTACTCCTCTCAAGACACTCCCCCACACCGCACATTGCAAACTGCTCTCCCTTCCTTTTCTCTCCAAGGTCTGGCTGCTTACAGCTCCTCTCGCCCTCAACCTTCTCCTTCCCTTCTTTGCTTGCCATCCTGCTTTCATCTGACAGCTGCGATCGACTGAGCAGCTTCTCTGCAAAACCCGGTTGCTAGCATGGGCTGGCAACGCCCTCTCTTTTTGCAGGAAGCCTTTGGAACTTTGGGCTGGCTCACAGGTGCACGTTTATCACTTGAAAATTGCAGCATTCTAGCAGGGCCGGCACTATCATGAGGCAGAGTGAGGCAGCTGCCTTAGGCGGCCGATCTTGGGGTGGGGGGCGGTGGCGGCAGCAGCAGCAGCAGCAGCAGCAGCCCCAGCCCCCTCTCTCACTGTTCCCTTGAGTCCCCAGAGCTATCCTGCTCTGTGCCCACTAAGCTAGCCAGCTGCCTTCAGGTTGAGTGTAGGATTAATAATGATGATGATTTTTTATTTATTTATTTGTTTGTTTGTTAGTTATGTTTATATCCTGCATTTTCCTCTAAGGAGCCCAAGGCGGCATACGTGATCCTCCTCCTCTCCATTTTACCCTCACCACAACCCTGTGAGGTAGGTCAGGCTGAGAGTCAGTGACTGGCCCAAAGTCACCCAAGTGAGCTTCATGGCCAAGTGGGGACTAGAACCCGGATCTCCCGAGTCCCAGCCCAACACTCTCACCACTACGCCACATTGGCTATCCTCCTCCTCCTCCCCCCCTCCCCCCCTCCCCCTTAGATTTCTTAGACTCCTTACTCAAAAAAGACACGAAGCAAGATAGAAGAAAATCAAAACATACAAGCTCTTTCTGGGTTGTTAGCACTGCTGGGTTCACACAGCACAACAACCCACAGTTCAACGACAATCCACACCCAACCTTGAGTTGGGGTTGTCATTGTCGTGTTGTGTGAACCCAGCCACTGGCCTGGTTCGTATGATTACTGCAGCTTAAGCAAGCCAGAGTGGCTTCTTTAAGCCGCAGCACGTGTCGGTTACCAACAACAGGTCATGGGTTATTTGAGGGTTGTTTCCACCTCAAACAAGCCAGTCATAACTACAAACCACCCACAGTTCACAATCCAACAACAAACCATGGTTTCTCTTTGTGGGGGACTCTGACCAAGTCTCTTCCTCAGTGCAGGGAGAAAGATAAAATGGGAGGGGTGTATGATTTCAGGGGAGGGAGTGCGGCTTTGCGAGCATAAGGCTGGGTTAAAGCATTCAGTGCTTTTCAATTTAGGGGGGAAAGGAGGGCAACGAAAAGGGAACATGATAGAGCAGGCCCCCCCAATGGCCATGCTGGCTGGGAATGATGGGAGTATTAGTGCAACACATCTGGAAGGCACCAGCTTGGGGAAGGCTGTGATAGAGGCTTTTCAATTACTGCATGATGTGCAGCAAGTGATACACCGAGAGTGAGGAACTTTCTTCCCGTGTCCATAGAACTATGAAAACTTAGCATCACCTAATGCCGAGGTGTGGAAGCTCAGGCCTGGGGGCAAAATCTGGCCCTCCCAGGGTCCCAAGCTGACCCAACAGTGTTCCCCAGATGGCCACAGCCCTTCCCCTGACCACACCCCCTTTCTCCTGGCCACACCCCTTTCCCCTGACCACCAATCGTTTGGTGGTTTCATGGCTTTTGTGCAGTTTTCCACCCGCTCTAAAAGATTGAAATACCTCTGCTAAGGCTTAGTCACTGGCAGTGAGAGCATTAAGCTGCAGTATGCTGGATTTTTGGGGCATTTTTGGGGGCCCTGCCCCCGCCCACCACTGGAATGCGGCCTCCCAAGAGCTTCTTTGAAATGGGCTGAAAGAGGTTTGGCACCCCTGCTCTAGTGTGATCCAGCAGGGCTCTTCTTATGCTCTTATTTACAAACGCTATAATAAACCACTTGTGAAGAAACCTACCTATTTTGGAAAGACCATCCATTCTTAAGCCTGGAGTTGCTCTTTTGGATGAACTCCCCCACCTCAATACTTTAGTTAGGGACATGGGTAGCTGCCCCCAGACCATTGGTCTGTCTGGCTCAGTATTGTCAACACTGACTGGCAGCGACTCAGGCAGGAGATTTTCCAACCTTGCTTGGAGATGCCGGGGATTGAACCTGGGACCTTCTGCATGCAAAGCAGGTGCTCTACCCGTGAGCTACGGCTCTTTGCTAAGCTCCCAGTTACTCCCCAGGGGTCAGCCAGCCTTTCCTACATGTCATGGAACAACGCTGTTTCGAAGAGTTGTGCCTACAACACCCTCTGGGTTTGCACCGGCAACACCTCTGCGGAAATCTGGCTGCAGCTTTGCAAGACCGAACCACCTGCGTGCCACTTCTGCCTTTCCTCCTATCGGTACTCACCATGGATCTTTCTTGACTGAGCCTGTTTTGAACTCTGTCCTCCTCTCCCCCTCAGTGCATAGACGAGGCTGATGTCTTTTAGACGGCAAGATAATATTCATCCCGAAGTCACCATGCTGAAGAGATGTATAGTCGTACCTCCTGCTTTTTGTACTACTAGCTTGATGAAGAGTTCTGGAGAACTCGAAAGCTTGCTCACTATTTTATAATGCTTTTGTTGGTCTATGTTTTTTTTCTTCTCCTCATGGACCCATATGGCTATATTTGCTTTTTATGGCCACAAGGGGGTGCATGTGAAGTGAAACACAAGGTCTCTTGAAAGCCTTCCCGCTGAAAACTATCTCCCCCCCACACACACATTATTATTTTTTCTTGTCATTTCCTCTATCAGAATTGGAAATACAATTAGGAAACCTCCCACTCCCCCCCCCCATATCTCTTTTTGGCTTCCTATTCCTCCTGATTAGACTACTGTACTGCATTGCACATGGGGCTTCCTTTGAAGACTGTTTGGAAACTGCAGTTAAAGATACAGCTGTTGGGGTGGTAATTGGGATCAGCCAACGGGAACGCATCGTGATGGATGCTTAAATTACTGACTCCTGGTCTTGTTTCAAAGTACAATTTAGAGTGCTGGTGCTCACTTTTAAAGCCCTACACAGCTTGGGACCTAGGGTGTCCAAAGGACCAGCTGGCCTAATATCACTCTGTCCACTTTGGTGATCTACAGCAGAGGTGGGCAGAAGGTAGATCATGATCTACTGGTAGATCTCTAGGTGATTTGCAGTAGATTGGCAAAGGTTTCTGACTCCCAGTTGTCTAACAACAGCAACAGCTAAAAAGCTCCCCCTGCCCCAAAATTTGGCTGCTGAAAAAGAGGGAGTGGATTTTGGATGAAAGGACTCATGAGCTTGGTTCGGGTACTGATCACAAATTCCTGGGCTGAGCATCTGCTCAGAGGTACCCTGAACCTCAATTCTTTGCATGTGGCCACCTACCCGAGCCACTGTTTTGCACCTGGGCTCTGGTAGACCTTGGGATTCTAGTAGGAAACCAAGGAGATCCAGCAAGCCTGGTGTATACCCACCCCTGATCTATAGAGGCATTCCTTCGGATCTCTCCCCCATTTCATAGATTTCATAGATCATAGAGTTGGAAGGAGCCTACAAGGCTATCGAGTCCAACCCCCTGCTCAGTGCAGGAAACTAGAGGAGGGGTCTCCCATCCAAGTAATAACCAGGCTTGACCCTGCTTAGCTTTCCACACTCGGACAATCTGAGCCAGCGTAAGCCACAGGCCTGGTCTTTGGCATTCTCCGTTGTAGCATCTGGCCCCATTCTCCCCAACGGAGAATTTGGCATTCTCCATTGTAGCATCTGGCCCCAAAGACACTACAGTACACCTCACCCTAGTGTGGAAGACTGTGGCCAGCTGACCTGCAAGCCCGGCTGTTCAATCTGCTATCCAGGTGCTAATTGTTGATGAGCAACAGTTCTTATGTTCTTCCTGGAATTCAACAGGGCAGTCCTTCAAATAGAGGATATCTTCAAACAGAGGACTATACTCCTTAAAGTAGGCCACCCAGCCACTCTATGGGCCCTCCTACCTCAATGGCTCCAACAAGCTGGAGTGACGAGCAGCAGTGCGGGGAGCTGCTATGTATTTTCCCCGCAGTGGACGCTACATGGGGGGGAGGGTATTCTGGGGGATTACGATGGTGGCTCGTGCCACCCAGCATTTTTATAAAGGGGTGCCCAGGGCAGGTGTTGGGCAGGGTCATGCTTGAGCTCTGGGGCACCCAAGAATGCTGAATGCTGATGCTAGATTTGGGGTGCTTCCAGACGGAGGGTCCCTAGCGCTATCAGAAGGCATCGTGTGGCTATCCCATCTTTTCTTCCTTAACGGATTTTCTGTGGTAAGGGGAAAAAAAAGTCTGAAAAAGTGGCGGGAAAACATGGGAGAGTCACAGTGGAAGATGCTGTGGACTAGGCCCCTGGAAAAATTTCGTGAACGAGGCAGGCTAATGGCACGATAAAGGCTTCGTCTGGAAGCACCCCTGGTATGAGAACAGGGATGTCCTGAGCGGATGTCAGGGTTTTCATCTCTGAAATGTTGGAGGGAGGGTGGCCGCTTCAAGATTGCCCCCAAACTCGAGGAAATGCATCGCACAAAAAGAGGACCAAAGAGGACATAGATTTGCATTATATTTCGATATCCTGATTTGTGTGTGTAGATACAGATTTAGAACTAGAGGCGAACATTTAAATAGAAATAAAATACATCTCCCCGTAGTGGGGAAGACAGAGACCAGGTCAGCGGTGTGCTCCTGTTCAGCCTGCTGTCAAAACGCTACTGATGAGCGACGACTTCAAGGCCCCAGTCGCGTTCCTTTCTTAGGGTGCAATCCTGTGCATGTTCAGACAGACAAAAGTCCTACATGCTGGGAGTTGTTGTAGGACTTTTTTTTCCCTGTCTGAACATGCATAGGATTGCACCCTTAGGGTTCTTTATATTTGAAACCAGACTTGGACCAGACAGGCCTTCAAACAGAGCAGTGTTCTCCAACCTTGGGTCCCCAGATGTTTTTGGCCTACAACTCCCAGCATGCCCCAGCCAGCTATGCTGGCTGGGGCATGCTGGGAGTTGTAGGCCAAAAACATCTGGGGACCCAAGGTTGGAGAACACTGAAATAGAGCATACCTTCAAACAGAGCACTGTCCTCTGGAAAGTAGGACACATGGGGCCATCCTAGTTGGAGGGCATGCCTAGGCTGTTGACATCCATGATTTGGAATTTCAGATGAGATCCTCCTCCTCCTCCTCCTCCTCCTCCTCTCTGTTTATATGTTGCACCACCCAGATTTTTAGATTTTAATAAAGCACTGCTCTTCTATCAGAGATTATGGTGAAACAAACAGGAGAACTTTGCTGGCTCCTAATGGTACCCTTTGGCATCAAAGGCAGGGCTGTATTTATTTATTTATTATATTTATACCCTTTGTGTGCCATGCAAATGAGTGTAGGTCTTCCTTCCCGACACACACACACACACACACACACACACACACAGAGCAGGGAATACTAGAGGGGCTCCAGAGGGAGATCACAGAGAACAAACAGCTGGGAAGATGCTGGCTTCAGATAACGCCACGGGCGGTAAAGCCATGGCCCTCGCTTCCTGTGGGCTCGGCCCTCGCAGCCATCTGCTTGCCTGCTGTAACTCTAGCCCCGGCCTCCCTCGCCTTCCCCAACCCTGGGAGCTGCTGACTCAGGTGCTGCTAATTGAAAAGGCAGAGCAGAGAGACTGGCAGGCCAACGGAAACTGGCCTGATGGGAACTAAATGTGCTGTTAAAACCCAATTAAATTAAGACATTTTCTCCGTCTAGCTCCCTTTCTCTTGACTTGGGTCCGTACCCCCAGCCTGCAGGATGCCGGCTTTGTGATGGCGGTGGTGACTCAGGGATGTTTCGTGCTCTGATGTGGCAGTTGTGTCGGTGGGGGCCACGTCAGGGTTTCCTGCTATAAAATACGGAAATCCCCTAAACGTGCACCGGACATGCATCAGGGAACTGTGGCAAATCTGGGCTTTCTGACATGTGGAACATAGGAAGCTGCCTTATACTGACCCTTGCTCCATCTAGCCCAGTATTGTCGACACTGACTGGCAGCAGCTCTCCAGGGTTTCGGGCAGGATTCTTTCCAAGCCCTACCTGGAGATGCCGGGGATCGAACCTAGGACCTTCTGCATGCAAAGCAGGCACTCTGCCACACTGAGCTATGGCCCCTCCCTGCAGCACCCAGGATTCCAAAGTGGTCACCCATCGAAGTACTAACCAGACCTGACCTTGCTTAGCTTCTGAGATCGGGCTGTTCAGGCCTGCTCGGACGTTACGGATAGATGTGCCCCTGAGTAGAAATAAGAATGAACAAGCAGAGGGGATGATTAAAATTATTCTGCTTTTTTGTACTTCTGCAAGTTTCTCCAAGCCTGCTGATACCAGTGTGGCGTAGTGGTGAGAGTGTTGGACTAGGACTCGGGAGATCCGGGTTCTAGTCCCCGCTTGGCCATGAAACTAACTGGGTGACTTTGGGCCAGTTACTGACTCTCAGCCTAACCTACCTCACAGGGTTGTTGTGAGGATAAAATGGAGAGGAGGATTATGTAAGCCGCCTTGGGTTCCTTGCAGGAAAAAAAGGCGGGGTAATAAATATAATAAATATAATAAATAAATAAATAAAAATACCTTGGTCTTGGTCCAATATCAGAGGCGCTATAGCTATGTACACCAGTTTCTGGGGAACATGGGCGGGAGGATGCTGTTGCACTCATGTCCTGGTTGTGGGATCCCGTTGGCTGCTGGTTGACCACTGTGTGAACAGAATGCTGGACTAGACAGACCCTTGGTCTGATCCAGCAGGGCTCCTCTTATGTTCTTATGTTATGCGTGGATGGGGCTATTTTGGCCACATAAGGATTGGCACTCACTCCTAAACATCGCAAATATAAGGAATGATTAGAATGGATATTTTGGGTTTGAGACTCAGGTTTTGGGGTCCATTTCAGGGCAGCAAGCTTAAACCTTGTAATTTGATCCTAGGCCATCACCTAAGATCAAATTACATCCTTTGAATCTTGGGTCTAGGAGTTTTGCAGCAGTTTTTTTTTTTTTTTTTTTAAACCAGGACTTTAAACACCCCCACCCCCAATTCTGGAAGATAAAACATTGCATAAAAAGTTCCTTCCCCTACATTTCCCCACATTTCCAATGTTTCCATTGGAGAGAAAAAAATCCTCTTCCCAAATGAAAACAAAAACAAACAGTTTTCTCCTGAAAAATTCAATTTTCCTGGACCTTCACATCTCTAGTTCCATCCCTTTACTGCTGGGACACGCCTCCTTGATCCCCGCCCCCATGACATCAGAAGGCCCCGCCCCATCAGTCTCATGCTTTGGGATGCCAGAGACTTGACAACCCTGTCGCTGAGTGCTTAGGGGAGGGGTGGGCCACCTGCACCCCTAGGGCCCTGTGCAGCTCTCAGCCGGATTTCCAGGGGAGGCTGGTGGTGACCCCTGCGTCCGTGGGGCTCCTTATCCATTGCAGCTTTGATTCTGAGCTTTATCGTAGCTCAGCTAGCTGTGTGGCAGAGGCCTTTCTGAGCAGCGGCAGAGGCCTTTCTGCGCCTTGGCTCCCCAGTTCCTTTTGAACAAGCCATGCTGGGGATTGAAGGGGGAGGGGGCTTTTCGATGCAGAGCAGGTGCCCTACCACTGAGCTACAGCCTTCTTCAACACCCCCCACCCTGACTTGCACATGGGTTCAGATTAAGCCCTGGCACAAGGAGGGGGTGGGGGAAGAAGGCGGCGGCCCCCGGCCCACGGGCCCAGCCTGCCTTTCGCTGTCCCGGAGCTTGCTTCCATCATCTTGGTACGGCTGGATTGGGGGAAAAGACACAGAAAAACACACATACAATGACCTCTTGTGGGATGTATTATAAATATTTGATAGGCCCAGGGCTTTTTTTCTGGCGGAACGCACCGGAACGGCGTTCCGCCACCTATTTTCAGTCAATTAGAAAGCGCTGCTCGCTTTATCACTCAGCATAATTAAATTCTTGTGATGTTAACAGCAGTTCGTAATCCCCCATTAACTATTATTGTGAACTTTCTAGTAGGAATGTAGATTGAAGAATGTATGTTGTGTTGCTGCAAATCATCAGCATTACAAAACAAATATTCCTGCCCTTAGGAATTTAGCAAGGTATTTAACAATTAGCATCAGTACAGTGGGGGTTTTCTTCAGACTCAGAGTTAGTAATTAAGTCAATTAAGAAACACAAAAGCAAACACAAAAGATCTTGCTGTTCGTGACTCACTTGGGTCCGAATTTGTAGTGGACGGGAGAGAAGAGGATCAAGATGCTTGAAGTGATTAGTAAGCCAGTGAAAGGGAGATATTTTAAGACATGTCATTGATTTTACTGGGTCGCTAAGGCCCCCAAATATATTTGCTTAGGCAATGTGTAATTGGTCCCCTGTTATCCCCCCCTTTCTTTTCATGTATTCACTTTACTAAACTGTGATTAATATGTGTAACTGCAAAACTTATAAACACCTTTCAAAAAGGAAATGTCTCCGAGCTTACTTTTGGTAAGTATTCCAATTTTTTTGCACATTTTACTGCATTGCTTTTTATGTAATTCCATACATTTACTTTTATAGCCCCCCCAAATTTTACTTGCATCCCTGTTCTCTAAAGGGGCGGTTTTAGGGGGCAGTCCTAGGGGTGGGTAGGGGCGTGGCCAGGGGAGGGGGGGTGAGTTCCACCACCTTTTCTCTGAGAAAAAAAGCCCTGGATAGGCCTAATGTAATCATATACAATCAATAAGGGCAGGAATATATCCCCCCTCCCAACCCCCCCCTCCGCCCCTCCTCTCTCTCTCCTGCTCTGCCCCATTCCTTTCCTTCCTCTCCTCCCTCTTGCCTTGCCTTTCATTAATGCATTCTCCATTTTACATTATTTATTAACTTCCTTCCTCTCTTTCTCTCTCTCTCTCTCTCTCTCTCTCTTGCAAAAATAAATAAATTAAATAACATTGGTTATCTGTCGTCTCGGACGCTCAGGCTAAGCAGTTTGGACTTGCGGTGTGTGTGTGTGTGTGTGTGTGTGTGTGTGGTGGGTGGGCAGGGGAGATGTTGTGAGGCAGTGTGGTGTAGTGGTGAGAGTGCTGGACTGGGATGCGGGAGATCCGGGTTCTAGTCCCCGCTCGGCCATGAAACCCACTGGGTGACTTTGGGCCAGTCACTGACTCTCAGTCTCAGCCTAACCTACCTCACAGGGTTGCTGTGAGGATAAAACGGAGAGGGGGAGGAGGAGGCGGATAATGTCAGCCGCCTTGGGCTCCTTGCAGGAAAAAAGGCGGGGTATAAATATAATAAATAATAATAAATAAATAAATAAATAATAATAATATCTTTGGCTCTCTTGATTCAGCCAGCTTGGGGAAAAGCCTCCCCACTTCACACAGACACGCATACCCCAGTCATATCCCCATGTTACCTGGTCTCTCAAGCCTTCTCCCACCTCTCCTGTTGTGGTGGCCGTGCAAGGAAATTGACCACAGTCAGCACGGTGATGTGGTTAGTGTGCCCAGTGGTGTGGTGGACCCAGGGCTGGCAGGGTTGAAGTTCCAGGACCTTTTGAGTAGCAGAGCCAATGACATCATCACCCCCCCGGGTTTTTTTTTCCCTATTCCATTTGAACTTAGCTGTAATTTTTCCAGCAACAATACAATATTGGTACAATATTGTTGTACCAATCCCTGTTGTAATGCAAAGTATTTTGGGGTGGATTGGTATTGAATGGGCAATTAATTAATACCCGATCCGTTAGCTTTACAGAAGACCTGCTCCTGGGGGAGATGAAGACTGCTTGAACTGGTTTGTTGATGTGGATCAGCAAAGCTGCCTGGATATTTGGACTCTATTTCGGGGTGTGGCTATCACAATGACTGGGTTCAGACAACATGATAATCCACACTCAAGGGTTGAGGTTGAGGATGGGTTGAGTGTGGGTTGTCATTGAACCATGAGTTGTTGTTGAAACGTGGGTCGTTGTGTTGTCTGAACCCAGCTGCTCTAACAAGCCATGGCTTGTTAACAACAAACAACCCATGAAGAGAACCCATGGTTTGTTGCTGGGTTGTGAACCGTGGGTGGTTCACCATGGTTTGTTATCTTGGTTGGGTTCAGACAACACGATATACCACGGCTCAACAAAAACCCACACTCAACCCATACTACTCAGCCCTTGAATGTGGGTTATCGTGTTGTCTGAACCCAGTCAATGAGTGCCTACTCTTCAAGATTTACCACTACATCATTGAGAGTGCTGGACATAGACTGGAGAGACCCAGGTTCAAATCCCTGATCAGCCATGAAGCTCACCAGGTGAATTCAGGCCAGGCACCATCTCTCAGCCTAATCTGCCTGACAAGGTTGTTGTGAGGATAAAACAAGGGCAGCTAAGCAGTGGGTAGGTGAGAGAGATCATGTACACTATGCTGAGTTCCTTCAATAAGGGGTGGGTGGCAGAAAAGTAAACAATCGCTGCCCCTGCCCTGACAGTAGGTATCCTGGCCTCTGCTTTCAGGAATGTTGTGTGTATGGTTTGTGTCTCCATTTGCAGAGTGCACAGAAATAAATGATCCCCGCTCCACCACTGCAGCACGCTTGGCCTTTCAGAGTCCCCTCATCACAACAACTAATAATAAAGGTCACATGAGCATGTGCAGAGTCCTTTCCCCCACCACATTGGCACAGCCAGCTGTTGCTCATCTAGGAGTAAGGAGCAAAGCTTCCAAGTAAGAAGAGGGTACAACCATGGAGAGACTGGAACCTCTTGTTTTAGTAATGAAACACTGGTTGAAATGGCCCCTGGATTAGTTGGATTATCTCAGATTGAAAAAAGAGCAACCACCTTCAGTTTCACTATACAGACATGCCTTGGATTGAGAGCATAATTCGTTCCGGAAACATGCTTGTAATCCAAAACACTCTTATATCAAAACAAAATCCCCCCCCCAAAAATTGTACAGAGATTTTTAATTTAAGCTGTACTACAGTACTTGTATTGCAAGACGTCACTTGTATATCAAGTCAATTTTTTAAAAATAAATATTTAAAAATTTGCTTGTCTTGCAAAATGCTCTCAAACCAAGTTACTTGCAATCCAAGGTATTGCTGTATAATAGGGAAAGCAAATGAATAGTCCACCTTTCGGCACAGTGATTCTCAAAGGTGGAGAACAACCCGGAAAACAGATGCAATCTAAAAAGCATCCATACACCATCAAAAATGTTACACACACATACATATACACATACATATTCTCTCTCTCTCTCTCTCTCTCTCTCTCTCTCTCTCACACACACACAAGCCAGTAAAACCAGACAAAACCCAAGTGCATGTTAACTACAAGAAGCTTGTCTATACCAACTCGCCTATGGGGCCTGTTTCAATGGGCCAAAACCATGAATGTGCTGAACCTCACCAGGTAGCTGGTTCTATAATCTAGGGGGCCAACACTGAGCAGGCCCTCTCCAACAGTAGGCACCACCAACCCAATAGGTGATGGAGCTGTCAAAAGGTTACCTGTACTAGTCCTTAAAGAACAGGACATAAGTATGGAGGAGACCCTTCCTCAAGCATCAAGTTGTCCTTGGCCTCCTTTCATCTCACTCCCCTTCCCCCTCCTGAAGTCAGCAGTCCAGGATCTGTTGCTACTGTCCCAGATAGGAGTGGATGGGGATATAAGAGCAAAAGCAGTGGCTATCAGCCAGCACTCAATTATTCATGGACTGACTGGATGGTGTTCCGGTTGCCCCCATCTCCAATCTGCAGCAAAAACCATGAGTTGAATGGCTTGACATGGAGCCTTTAAAGTGGCCTTTCCCAACCTGGGGTGACCAGATATTGTGGGACTATAACTTCCAACCTTCCCATCCAGCATGACCAGTGATAGGGGGTGCCGGGGTGATGGGAGTTGGAGTTCAAAAACATCTGGAGACTCATGTTTGGGGAAAGGCTGTTCTAAATAGAGAAAGGGGCTAGTTTTCCCCAATACTCTTCCTTTTCAGGTAGTGCTTGAGGAGGAGGCCCAGAAAACCTCTCCCTAGTGTGGTTAGCCACCCAGATGGGTTAATACACAGAGTAGCTGGCATTAATTCTGGTCAGGGCTGGCCCCATCATTAGTCAGAGTGAGACGGCTGCCTCGGGTGACAGATTCCGGGAGGGACGGGGAGAGGAAAGGGGTGGCAAGAATGGGGGAGTGGAGTGCAAGTTCAAGTCCCATGTTCAATCCCCAGCATCTCCAGGTAGGGCTTGGAAGGAATCCTGCCTGAAATCCTGGAGGGCCGCTGCCAGTCAGTGTCGACAATACTGGGCTAGATGGACCAAGGGTCTGACTTAGTGACTGGGTTCAGACAACACGATAAGCCACAGTCAAGGGTTGAGTGCGGGTTGTTGTTGAAACGTGGGTTATTGTGTTGTCTGAACCCAGCTGTGCTAATAAGCCATGGCTTGTTAACCACGGACATCCCATGAAGAGAACCCATGTTTTTGTTGTTAGGTTGTGAACTGTGGGTTGTTCCCCATGGTTTGTTATCTCGGCTGGGTTCAGACAACATGATAAGCCATGCTTCAAGGACAACCCGTGGTTCAACGACAACCCACACTCAACCCACACTCAACCCTTGAGTATGGGTTATCATGTTGCCTGAACACAGTCAGTATAAGGCAGCTTCCTATGTTCCAGGGAATTCCTGGTTTGTATCTCTTACCACAAGCAGGTTGGTAGAACCCATTCTGCGATCACATCTTGCTTCTTCTGCTTTAATCTCTCTCTTTCTCTCTCATGAAGGTCATCAGCAATTTCCTCTGTTTCCCATGAGGCAAAGCAGAAACTTCAGAGCTCTAATTAAGGTGCAGCCCAATCTACTTTGCTCTTTGTTTAAATGTCACTCATCCCAACTCTCAGCTCTCCTCGGCCTTGTTTATTGTGTTATCCCCCACCCATTTCTAACTTTCCTTCTTTTATGGATGTACCACCAGTCCATCTGACCCTGCATTTTCTACCTTAACTGGCAGCAGCTCTTCAGGGTCACAGGGAAAGGTCCTTCCTAGTGCCTACTATGGGGTTTTTGAACGTCTTTCAGCTTGAGGGCCAAATTCAATTTCAGAGAAGCTCTGGGGTGGGGGACATATTCCAGTGGTGGGAGGAGCTGAAAGAGCCAGACACTGGTAGATCTTGCATAACACAAATCTACACCTGTTAGTACAGATCAGGGATGCCAACACAGAACTCTGAAACTGCCCAACAAAGCTGCACACAGGCATAAGCTGCACAAAGGCAACCAGTCAATACTCCTATTTTTAGTTAAGGAGCACTAAGGATGAAAGATCTATTGCAAATCACCCAGAGATCTGCCAGTAGATATCAATCTACCTTCTGCCCACCCCTACTAGAGGAGGCTTCCCCAACTACAGTCCAAAACATCTGGATGGACCCAAGCCAGGCTGGGGAAGGCTGCCTTAGAGGGACACATAGTTCGTTTTGCCAGGGATAAAAACAGTCACAAGTCTTGTAGCACCTTAAAAGGCCAACAAATTGATGATGGTGTGACCTTTCATGGACCAAGCTGGGGACTCCTATTTTGTTGGGGCTCCTAATCCATTGCAGCCTTTATTTGGAGCTTTATAGGAGCTATCCATGGTGCTGAACTCCACCCCAAAATAGGTTCACCACCTTGGATAGCTCCTTTAAAGCTCCAAATAAAACCTGCAATAGATTAGGAGCCCCACCGAAACAGGAGTCACCAGTCTCTCCTGACTCAAATCTATTTCAATTTCAAGGCGCCAGAAGTTTCTGCATCATTTTTTACTGCAACAAACAACACAATTGCCGTTTTGGTACGTGTCATCAAATTTAGCCGCATAAAGTAGAACCCCCCCCTGCCGCCCATCTCTCATGAAGAAGCCGTTAAGATGCCTCCAAGGAAGTAGAACCCTAGTTTACGAAAGTGTATGCCATAATAAATGTGATTAAAGGGCCACAATTTATGTATTTATTTAATAGATTTATATCCCACTTCTCCACTAGCGTCCTTAAAGTGGCTTACAATATTTATAAAATCCAACACATATAGCGAGAACCACATGCTCAAATAACAAAACTGAACAGCACAACTAGCAGTAGCTAGCGAGCTTCTAATATTCCTTTCTACGGGGCAGTTGGTGTCAGATAGCCCTGCAATGGGGGCAGGCAGCAGTGGTGTAGTGGAACCAGGGCTCACAGGGGCAAAACACCAAGACCTTTTGATTAGCAGGGATGATGACATCATCTGCCACCCCCACCCCCCACTTAAACTTCCCTGTTCCCTCTGCGCTTAACTGCCATTCTCATAGGAGCAGAGCTGGATTTCCCCAGCAACTACCGTATATATATTGCAGTGAGCTATCCTGGTTGTGATGGTCTTGAATGCCATTGCTGCTGCAGCCATTCCAGCTTGCTGCAGGTGGCAGATGATAGGAGTTAGCTTTACAGTAGACCTGCTCCTGAAGGTGATGGAAAACTGCTAGAACTGGTTTGTGGATATGGAGCAACTCAGTTGCCTACATTTTTGGACTCTCCCAGGGGGTGTGGCTCTAGGGACTGTCCTGATGAGTAAACCCCCCCCCCCCCAGTGGGAGGGGAAGGAGTCTAACTCAGGGCTTTCCAACCTTGGGTCCCCAGATGTTGCTGGACTACAGCTCCCAGAATGCCTTGCCATTAGCCATGCTGGCTGGGTATGCTGGGAGCTGTAGGCCAGCAACATCTGGGGACCCAAGGTTGGAAAGCCCTGGTCTAACTGGATCTGGCCCGATGTTCCCTTTGCCTGCTCCTGTCTCCAAGACCAGCTGTTTTCGCCTGAAATAGACTAAGGTAGCTTCTCCTTTGAAAGTTTGCCGGAGGGGGTCATTGCCTTGTTAAGGCTCTGCTTCACCTCTTGGGTACTAAGGGAAATTACTGATAATTGAGGTGCCCTGTATCTGCCACCTGGCACTGAACTACTCTTGGCTGGAGCAGGAGTTTTCCAGCATCAGTCAGCAGTCATCTGAAGAAAGAACTCAGCAGTACTAGAGAGCAGGGAGAGGCCGAGTGCTGCAGCACCTAGGACAGCTCCCAGTGAGTAGAAGCTTCTCGCCAGGAAGCTGTTGCTACAGCTATTGTTGAGACGTGAGCACATCTCCGAGCTTGGGTTCCCAGATGTTGTGGGGCTCTGACCCCATCAAACCTGGCCATGCTGGCTAGAGAGTATTCATTTATTTATTTGTATTTTTTATGATGCTCCTCAGCCAAAAAGGCTCCCAAGAGCAGCTGACATACAATCAATTAAACAAGTCGGTCCCCGCTTACAATGGAAAAAGACACGACACACAAGGAAATAGGAATGGGGAGGGAAGAGGAGAGGAGAGGAGAAAATCAATGCTTTCAGCAGGTCTTGTGGAGTGGCTCTGCTCTCCCTCTCATCTCCCTCTGCTGGAGTGGCTGGCTGGTGGTGACAAATGATGGGAAGCAGCAGGGCAACATCTGGGGACCCAATGCTGAAAACGCCTAGCCCAGCAGGCCTGTTGAGTGCCCAAGCCCTGCCCCCTTGAGCAGAAAGCAGAAATTTAATGGGGAAAAGCTTCCGATATTGAAATGTTCCCTTTAAATCACTTGGAGCATGTGGCATCACTGGGTGGTGTCCTCTAGGTCATCTCTACCTGACTATGCTTGCTCACTTTCACCGCTGCTGCCTCTTTTCTTTAGACTATTACTATGCACAAAGATGTCTTGGGAAAGATAGTCTAAAGCAGGGCTCTCCAACCTTGGGTCCCCAGATGTTGCTGGACTACAGCTCCCAGAATCCCTTGCCATTAGCCATGCTGGCTGAGTATGCTGGGAGCTGTAGGCCAGCAACATCTGGGGACCCAAGGTTGGAGAGCCCTGGTCTAAAGTTTAGTCAGCCCCTGCTGTAAGCAATACTAAGGGCACAATCCTATGTTTAGACAGAAAAAAGGTCTACAACTCCCAGCGTTCCCCAGCCAGCCATGCTGGGAGTTGTAGGCCTTTTTTCTGTCTAAACATGCATAGGATTGTGTACTTAAATCATGTATTCTTCCCCTCTTTACCCATGCTCCCATATCCCTCCTCTTTCTGTATTCTTTTCTTCATATTTTTAGGATTATTAGCCATTTGAGGCTGAGACTGGTCTTCATATTCTTTGTAAAGCACCGTATACATATCACAGGGGTGCAGAACCTCTTTCAGCCCGCCGGCCAAATTCCATTTCAGAGAAGCTCTCGGGGGGCCACATTTCAGTGGTGGGTGGGGCCAAAGGCAAAAGGGGGTGGGGCCAAAATACCAAAGATAATAGCCTATTTTAGCTTAAAGCTCTTATTGCCAGTAACTAAGCCTTAATAGAGGCATGTTGATCTTTTAGAGCAGTGTTCTCCAACCTTGGGTCCCCAGATGTTTTGGCCTACAACTCCCAGCATGCCCCAGCCAGCATAGCTGGCTGGGGCATGCTGGGAGTTGTAGGCCAAAAACATCTGGGGACCCAAGGTTGGAGAACACTGTTTTAGAGGGAGGGGAAAAAACTGCACCAAAGCTGGGAAACCATCAAATGATCAGTGATTAGGGTAGGGTATGGGGAAGGGGCGTGGCTATCTGGGAAACACACTGTAGGCCGCATGAGGGACTTATTTGTCCCCCAAGTCTCAGGCTCTACACCTCTGACATAGATGGTGCTGCAATTGTTGTTGTTGTTTTCCCCCTCTAGAACCCCCCCCTTTCCTAAATGCTTTGTGTTCAAATTTCCCCGCATCAAGGGAAATTCCCTTGTCTGGCCCCAAAGCCACATGAGACTGATGTCTTAGACCAGCTTTCCCCAATCTGGTGCCCTCCAGATGTGTTGGACTATGCTGTCCGGGGATGATGGGGGATTGCAGTGAACACATCTGGAGGGTTCCGGGTTGGGGAAGGTCATCGTAGATGTATTGTTTAAATCGGGTCTGTCCACGTGCCAGATATCCTTGCCTGCAGTTTCTGCAAGGCTCTGTCTGTAATCCATTTTCTCCCACTGATGGACAAAACTCCTGAAATATGAACGATCCATAAAAAATTATGAATGGGTATCTAAGTAAGCCAAACTGGGCAAGGACAGTGGCATTTGTGTGTGTGTGTGTGTGTGTGTATTCAGCAATGTAGTGCCTGGCAACAGCACTGGGATAAAAGAGAAGAAATGAAACGAAAAGCGCAGTTAAGGGATAGCCCCCCGCTTCGGCCCCCCACTTTGAGCTGCAGCAGTTCTGCACAGGGGAATTCCTAACAGTGTTTCACCTAGAACCACCCTGCCCTCTCCCCATCTCAGTGCACCCTCCCCAGTTTTGCAGTCAGTCTCACCAGAAGCAGGAGACCTCGATGCAGCCAAAGCCAGCAATGCATATTCTCCTGTTACATAAATAATTTTTTTTTTACAGCACGGTGGCAGGAAATGCAGGGTGGCAGGAAATGCATTTTCAGTTCATCTGCAGCTATTAGATTACCAGGAAATGGCTGGCTGGCCCAGCGCCAGGCCTCTGGCTTCAAGGGAGGGAGAAGGAAGGCAGGAGGTGGAGAGAGTGAGGGAGCCCAGGCTAATGGACACTCTGCTGAGGCACCCTCTCTCTCTCTCTCTCTCTCTCTCTCTCTCTCTCTCTCTCTCTCTCTCTCTCGGTTGCAACACAGTGGCCTCTGACCAGCTGGGGAGGGAGCAGAGCCAGTGGTGTGTCTGCTGTGCTAAAGGGAGGAGTGAGAAATTGGGTGGCCGTGTGACCTACTGTACAGAGGACAGTCCTTTATTTGAAGGCACCCTCTATTTGAAGTCCAAGTCCGGTTTGCCTCCCCCTGAAAAATGTCATCCATGCTTCATACCAATACCCAGCATCCTGGTTCTGTGGAGGGTAGTCAAAGACCAAAAGGAAGAGGTGGTGGAAACATTTTGGGGCCAGGTTACTTGAAGGACCACACCAATTAAGGTGTGTACATTGTTCTCTCCCCTGCCCACCCTGATTCTGTCCTAACAACAACCCTGGAAGGTAGGTTAGGGAGAGAGAGAGAGAGAGAAAGAGAGAGAGAAGTTCAAGGAGCTTCATGGCTGTGTAGGATTAGAAACCACCGGGTCCTAGTCCAGAAATATTGCTTCCATTTGCTGGATTCCCAGGACTTACATTGGTGCAGAAAAATCCACGAGAGAGCGGGCGTTGCATTTGGGAGACTTGAGTTTATTTATTTATTTATTTATTTATTTATTATTTTATTTACAGTAATACCTTGGATTGCAAGTAACTTGGTTTGAGAACGTTTTGCAAGACAAGCAAATTTTTAAATATTTATTTAATTTTTTTTAACTTGATATACAAGCGACGTCTTGCAATACAAGTGCTGTAGTACGGCTTAAATTAAAAATCTCTGTACAAATTTTTTTGGGGGGATTTCGTTTTGATATAAGAGTGTTTTAGATTACAAGCATGTTTCCAGAATGAATTATGCTCTCAATCCAAGGCATGACTGTATTATATTTATACCCCGCCTTTTTTCCTGAAAGGAACCCAAGGTGGCTTACGTAATCCTCCTCTCCATTTTATCCCCACAACAACCCTGTGAGGTAGGTTAGGCTGAGAGTCAGTGAGTGGCCCAATAAGTCACCCAGTGAGTTTCATGGCCGAGCGGGGACTAGAACCTGGATCTCCCAAGTCCCAGTCCAACACTTTCACCACTACGCCGCACTGGCTCAGAGATGAGTTCTAGTCTCATCTCTGCCATGGACTTACCAGGTGGCTTCAGATACACACACTGACACACACTCACACACACACACACACACACACACACACACGCCAGGAGGTGCTGGCATGAGAGCAAACACTTTGCAAACTCCATGTCAGTGCCGGCTCCATGTTCACGAGGGCCTGTTGGCAAGACGCCTTCAGTGGGGCCCCTCCCTCGGCAAATCCACCTTCTCAGCACCATTGTCACCAGTTGCTGCTGCTGCTGCTGCTCTTCCTCATCATTGCTATGACTGGCTTGTTTAACAGGCAGGGTGCCAGCAAGCAAGTTGGCAGCAGCAGCACCCCCTGCTCCTCCTTCTGACCACCACCACCACCGTTGTCTGGGCCAGAGCAAGAGGCAGTTGAACAAGCAGGCTGCAATGGCGAAAAAGAGGAGCGAGTCCCGGAAGCATATATCAGTGGGCCTCTGCTGGGGTTGTTGGGCCCTTGGCGGATGCCTGACCATGCCTACCCTGGACGCCAGCCCTGCCCCATGCGCTACAGAAATGATGGTGATGGGGAGCTGAGCGTCGCTCCATCTCGTTCAGTGTTGTCTCTAACAGCCTTTCCCATCCTTGGATCCCCAGATGATGTTGGGGACTACAGCACCCATTGTCCCCAACCAGCACAGCGAATGGTCAGCACGATGGGCATTGGAGTCCAAGAGCATCTGGAAACCCACGGTTGGGAAAGGCTGGACTCTACACTGGACTCTACTCTGATGGGTAGCAGCTCTCCAGGGTTTGGGTCAGGGGGTCTTTCCCAGCCCTCCCTACAGATGCTGGGGACTGAACCCGAGTCCTTCTGCATGCAAAGTGTGCAATCTACCATAACAATCCTAGTGCTCTAAGCCTCCTAAAATAGAGCATCTAAGGGCACAATCCTATGCATGTTTAGACAGAAAAAAGCCCTACAACTCCCAGAATTCCCCAGCCAGTCAGGGAGTTGTACGGTTTTTTTCTGTCTAAACTTGGATAGGATTGTGCCTTAAAAGAATTACATCTCCACAGACTAGAACAGGTAAAGCTGCACCTGAGGGAGGCTGGTCTATTAATACCTTCAAGGTAATTTCTTAATGAGGACTGGGAATTGCCCCCTCACAAGTACCTTGGAGAGGTTAGGGGAGAAAACAGGATTTTTTCCACTCTCCTTCCAGGCTCTTAAAGGTGACCGTGGTAGGGGTGTCCTACATAGATTCAATCTTAACTCACAACAGGTTTGCTATCTGTGATAAGAGTTTTGAATAAACTTTCCCACCCAAAGAAACCCAGTCCAGAAAGTCTCACCATGAGATTATATTTATATGCAGGGCTTTTTTTCTGGTGGAACTCACCGGAACTGAGTTCCAGCACCTTTTCTTCTATTAATTGCATGACAATTTAATTGCCATCTACTCCCGAGGAAATGTAATCCAAGAGTTCCGGTACCCTTTTCTCCAGAAAAAAAGCACTGTTATATGGATCCCTGGGGGGGAGGGAGGGAATAGTTAGGCAGAACTTGGGGGGAAAAAGCATCAGCCTGACAGTAAAAACATGTCTACTCAGAAGTAAATCTCATTGAGTTCAATAGGACTTACTCCCAGATAAGAGGGTGTTGGATTGCGGCAGAGTAATATTTCCATTTTTCAAAGACACTTTAGTGGACTTCAGTGAGAGAATTGTGGTAGTGTTACAAGCTTACCCCCATTTTTCACTGCTGAAATGTTTGCTGGGACCTGCCGGGGCTCGAACTTGGAGCCTTCTGTTCCACTTGTGGCGAGCTATCAGAACTACAGCCTGGAATGTCTTGGCGGCGAGGAGGTGCTCTCTGACCCTGGACTGATCCCACCTATGTGGTCCGGCGATTGGACCCTCCTGGACAGGAAAGGCTATAAAAGGCTTCCTATTTGGGCTGAGACCTTGCTTGAGGGTGCCTCTTGGTCCTGAATTGCCTCTGACAGCTGCCTACAGTTCAGCCCTGATAAAGTTAGAAGTTACCATTCAGTCAGACTTTCCTCGCTCCCAAGATCTTCTGGCGAGGCCTTCTTCTGTGTGCCTCATCCTTTAGAGGCCAGGAGCTGATGGTGTGTGTTCCTGTGTGGTCTTTGACAAAGAGCCAATCCACACTGCCTGGTTTGCACATACAACACAATAAGGTGGGCATTTCTGCAGGTGGTGGAATGGACTATACCACTTCAGAATGTGGTGAGGGCATCATCTTTTTTTTAAAAAAATGTTTTTCTGCATAACTCTCTGTAAGTAGAAAACTAAAACAGCAAGAAGTGGACTGAACTAGAAACTTTCTCCCTGATGTGCTAGTTCTCTTACTTGAAGAGAGTAATTGCTTTTTGTTTTTACATGGGAGAGCATTAAAAAAAAAAAGTCACCCTCCAGTTGCAGCTTGATGAGGGTATTGTCTATTGTACTACCCCAGCATCCCACCACCTCATTTTGCTGTATGTGTGCACTAGGTGTACATAATACAGAATGAGGCCATAGAATTCTGGAGCACACACACTTCAGATTTTAGGGGGTTGCATTTGTGAATATCCCTCCCACCCCCTATAACACACACACACACACACACACACTGTAATAAACTAGCACAGGGGACCCCGACCTTTTTAGACCTGTGGGCACATTTGGGAACTTGTGAAGCTGCTGTGGGCACCAGCACAAAATGGCTCCCATGGAGGATGTGGCTAGTCACATAATGGCTGCCGTGGGGGCCTGGCTAGTCAAAAGTGAGCTAAAGAGGTGGAGGGGAAAATAGTGAGGCTAGAGCAGGGCTCTCCAACCTTGGGTCCCCAGATGTTGCTGGCCTACAGCTCCCAGCATACCCAGCCAGCATGGCTAATGGCAAGGGATTCTGGGAGCTGTAGTCCAGCAACATCTGGTGACCCAAGGTTGGAGAGCCCTGGGCTAGAGGCTGGGAGGGAGGAGGCAAGGTAGAGGGAAGAGAAAGAGCAAGGTTGGGAGCAGGGAGAAACAGCAAGGTGAAGAGATGGGAGAGGAATCGTGATGCTAGAGGCTGGGAGGGAGGTGGAAAGAGCAAGGCAAAGGGACAGAGAAAGAGCAAGGCTAGAGGCTGGGAGGGGGAGAAACAGTGAGCTAAAGAGTTTGCGGGGGGAGGGATAGAAATAGCGAGACTAGAAAAGGGAGAGAAAGAGGACTGCCATAATATTTCCCAAGGTTTATATTTAAAACATTTTTTTGAAGGGGGCAGGGAGTGGAGAGCTCCGTGGGCGCCCTTGGAGCCCCCCCCCAGGCACAGCGTTGGGAACCCCTGAACCAGCATATGAGAGAGGGATTCACGGAAGCTCTCTCCTGGATGTGCTAATTTTCTACATGCAGGGAAGGTCGGCTTATTTGTTTTTCTTATGTTTAGGAGCAGAATAATGTGTGGTACGTCTTCCTTCAGTGTCAATTAAATCAAACATTCTCTCAGTAATGCTCATGATGAACATATTTCAGGTCAGTATTAGTATTGTTGCTCCCATATTGCAATTGTCATAGGGTTGTGTGTGTGCGCTCCGATAGATGGAAGCTTGCCTACATGCCTCCCGCACCCTTATATTTTGGCTGAGATGGCATTTGTATCAGGGACTGCCTGGCTTGCAGTTCACACTATTACCACTACAGTGGTTGGACCTGATTAAAGAAGAGAATATGAGCAAGTAGACCAAGGGAAGAACAGGAAGAACATCACGGCAAGCGGAAGGCCAAGCTGGCCTGGCCCCATCCGTCAGCCAGAAAAGGAGCTGCTGTGCCAATGCTTGCTCTCCTCTCCTCTCCCCTCCTCATTCCTTTTTCCTCTTGTATCGTGTCTATTAGATTGTGAACCTGCAGGTAGGGAGAGCGCTTGGAAAAATGTAGGTGCTTTATATATGTTTAACAACAATAATATGATAATAATATATTATATTATAATAATATATAATAATAATGATGAATAAGATGCTAGTGTGGTGTAGTGGTTAGAATGTCGAACTAGGACTAGGTTGAGGCAGGTTCAAATCCCCACTTAGCCATGAAGCTCACTAGGGTACCTCAGGCCAGTCATTATTTCTCAGACTAACCGACCTCACAGGGTTGTTGTGAAGATAAAATGGAGGGGGCCCCCCAGATTATTATGTCCACCGCCTTGAGCTCCTTGGGAGAACAACGCAATAAAAACTGGCCTCTTATGCCTTCCGCCTCCTGAAAGAGGAGCAAGATAAATGTTTCCGCTGTCTGTGTACTCCCTGCTCCCACGCCAGGACTCATTCTAGCACTGTGGGTGCTGGCATTCAAGACTTGGAGGAAATAAGCTTACAGATGCTCGCTCCTTACTCCCTCCCCAGCGTCTTTGGGGAATTCTTGGCCACTGTCTCGCCGCAGCTTCCTTGATTCCCCTACACTTATCTCCTCAGCACAATTTTGGTTTGGCAAATGCTTCCGCAGCTCGCTTGGCCATTGGGCTGTTAGAAGACGCCGGGTCCTCTGGATGTCCACTCTCTGTTCTACCCTATCATCAGCCTGTTTGCACTGGAGTTCACTGTATTGTGTGTGTTCACTGGGGCTTTTCCCACAGTGCTCAGGAACATTTTTTCCCCTCACCCCCCCCTTTTTTTCTTTGCTTACCATTCAGCCTGAAGCACAGCTGTGGGGAACTCGAAAGCTTGCTCAACTCGAGGTGACATTTTAGTTGGTATTAATAAACATATGACACAGCAGCCTTGGATTTAAGCACTCGCCTGGTCACCATAGGCGATCAGGAACTGCATGGAGGCGAGTGAGCAGGATTGTGGAGGAGGAACACAGTGCCCTGCCCCTCCTCTGTGCTCAGCATAGAAACCAAGCGGGCTTCCAGCGGAGGGAAGCCCTCTCCTCTGTGCCTGGCATAGAAATGCAGCTCTTCATCCCTCCTCTGCCAAGCCCCTGCACACGAGTACATTTTGTTTTTGTATGATAGTAACTTTTGTGGGCTTATTTACAAGCCTGAATTACACTACTGTTTTTTTGGGGGGGATCTATCTATCTATCTATCTATCTATCTATCTATCTATCTATCTATGATTGTGTATCACAGTTGGCCAAGACAGCATCCATGACAGTGGGAGAAAGCAAAAGGAGTAGGACTCTCTGTGTGTGTGTGTGTGTGTTTGAGAGAGAGAGAGAGAGAGAGAAAGAGAGAGAGAGAGAGAGAGAGAATGGAAGGGGAGGAAAGGGAAGTCTGATCTAGAACAGAGAGGTTTATTAAAGTTTAACAGGCAAGAAGCCCCAAATGGCTATATTTAGCCCCAGCTAGGATGTCAGCTGTGAAAATAGTGTGCTGGCAGATGCTGATGTGGTCCCACCCCCCTCCTAGAGGGTCAGGATGCTCTCTCATCCCCCCTACCCCCCCAAATCCCAGGAGCTCCTCTGACTTTCACAGGACTCGCCTCCTCCGTTTTCCAGCTGCTCCTATTCTTGACATTCCGCAGCCGAGAAAGTAAACCCGGGGGGCAGCTGCCGGTGCCGAGTAGCGTGCCAACTCCCAAGACTACCAGGTGATGGGGGAGGGTGGGTGGGCAATCTTACACCAACTCCCTCCCACTCACACATGCTTTCACGCTGGAGGAGTCTGGGTGACATTGAGGATCTAGCTCAGAGTACTGAGCACACAGAAATTCCTTGGCATCTGACTTAGGTTGATGGAGTTTCATAGAGATTTCATAGATCATAGAGTTGGAAGGAGCCTGCAAGGCTATCGAGTCCAACCCCCTGCTCAATGCAGGAAACTGTTATTTATTTATTTATTTATTTTGTGGAGGACCGGGGCTGGTCCTTTGCATGAGTTTGGGACTTAAAGGGTTAACCAGCACCGAGAAAATGCCCTTTACGCGGCTTCTGTGCGCTTTAAACCCAACCGTGGCAAACCATTGACACTGAATCATATTGAGACAGAAGGCAACTATGTTTACAACACCTTTAATGGAGCAGAACTAATAGACTACCAGGAATTTCACACTATAAACAACAGAGTCCATAAAAATCACTGAAGCATAGAACTCCAATACACACACGAGGTATAGGCTTGTGTAATACAGAGAATAACTTCACATAAGAGAATCTGACTTACTGTGCTAGCATAGCGGTCCGTGAAGCCGGTCTCCGGGCGCTGCGTCCGGGGTTGGGGTTGGCTTGGTCCTGAGCGGAGCCAGGGACCTGATCCGTGCGAGACTGCACCGTGTTCCCAACAACCCTTTGTTTTCCAGGATGTGCTTTTTCTACCCTCCCTCACCCCCCTCCCCGCCCTTGATGACCAGTTGGGGTTGGTTCCGCCCAGCGGGGTGGTGGCACCTCTTGAATACTTTGGGGTACTTTGCAGCTCTTTGAGACTGCGCTCCCCGCCTTCAGGATGTTATGCACTTCCTTGAGGGTAGATGTAAATGTGACCTATTGAGGGTATGCAGATGTAGCTATGTAAAACCGGTCTGCCCAGAACTGTGCCTCCTGTGCCCCGCAGATGGAGGGAGATGGGTGGCACCAAAAAGGGGAAAAAATATGTCAGGGTTCAGCAGTGTGTGACCAGGCTTTCTCTTCACATATTTATTATATTTACAGTATGCCCCGCCTTTTTTCCTGCAAGGAACCCAAGCGGTGGCTTACATAACCCTCCTCCTCTCCATTTTATCCTCACAACAACCCTGTGAGGTAGGTTAGGCTGAGAGTCAGTGACTGGCCCAAAGTCACCCAGTGAATTTCATGGCCGAGCGTGGACTAGAACCCGGATCTCCCGAGTCCCAGTCCAACACCCTAACCGCTATGCCACACTGGCTGTCTAGAGGAGGGGTCTCCCATCCAAGTAATAACCAGGCTTGACCCTGCTTAGCTTTCCACGCTCAGACAAGCTGAGCCAGCGTGAGCCACAGGCCTACACTCCAGAAGGCAGAAGACGCAGGTCAGAGGGGGCCAAGCCTGGCACAAGAAGGCCATCTGCAGGGCCGGGTAAAGCGGCCTGGGCCGGGTAAAGCGGCCTCTCCGGCCAAATGGGTTTTCCTGCTCAGCTCCAGCGCAGAATGCTTTTTTGCAAACGTGACCTCCATTTTCCATCTCAGTGGTGACTACTCGAAGCACTGTCTGGGAACCCATTCCCAGTTTAATAAAAAGAAGTGGCAACTGGGTTTGGAAATGGTGCTATTCCCTTGCCACTGCAGTCCAGGAGACCTTTGGATTACAGAAACACTTTCCCGTGAACCCCCAATAGGTATATCTACAGCTAAATATCCATTGTGGTACTTGCTCGTGTCTACATGATTCTTAGGAACGTGAATGGCAACATTCCTGCAAAATATAATCGTTGCCCAAAACAGTTGTGCCTGTGAAACATGAATAAGTATTTAATAAGGTTGGGATAGCCCAGTAGCAGAGTAACACACTTTGCATGCAGAAAGACCAGGCTGGGGACCGGAAACAAAGCCCTGTGAGGAGAGAGTGAAATAACTAGGCATGCTTAGCCTTCAGAAGAGAAGATTGAGGGGAGATATGATAGCGTTCTTCAAGTACTTGGAAGGTTGTTTTGTCACACAGAGGAGGGCCAGGATCTCTTCTCAACCATCCCAGAGTGCAGGACATGGAATAATGGGCTCAAGTTACAGGAAGCCAGATTCCACCTGGACATCAGGAAAATTTTCCTGATTGTTAGAGCAATATGACAATGGAACCAACTACCTATGGAGGTGGTGAGCTCTCCCACTCTGGAGGCATTCAAGGTGAAGCTGGACGGCCATCTGTCAGGGATGCCTTGACCTGGATTCCTGCATTGAGCAGGGGGTTGGACTCGATGGCCTTGTAGGCCCCTTCCAACTCTACTATTCTATGATTCGAAGAAGAAGAAGGAGAAGGAGAGACTATTGGCCTTGTGCCACCTGAGTTGGGAGCCTGCAATGTCATTCTTGGCCAACTGCCATGGTGGCACTGAAGCACAGAAAAAAAATGGGCTGGCAGCTTCTTTCTTGGGCAAGCTACCACAATGGTCCAGCCAGAATGGCACCTAGTCCCTGCTGCCACAGCCCCTATCTCCTGGTTCAAGACCCCCCTGGTGCTTTACAAAGCTGGTGCTTTGAAACCACCACCACCCCGTCCCCTGTGTGCGCGTGTGCGCGCACACACACAGTGCCTGAGCCTTTCTAAATGAACAAATGCTCTGCCCTCCAGCTCCACAATGTGTTCTGAAGGCTTGGGCTCACAACTAGAATGTGTGAAGTGATACTGAATAACCAGGTTACTCTAAGCATATGCAGAATGCTAGAGCAGGGCCAAGACATTTTGGCACCTGAGGCAGAAAAGCCAAATGGGGCACCCTATATATATATATATATCTGATATGTGATGCATAAAGATATCGAGTGCAGTGTAGTGAGTGTTGGACTTAGATCTGGGTTCAAATCACCCATTAAGCCAAAAGGGGAAGAGGGAACTACAAGTTGTTTTGGTTTAAATGTTCTCTTATTTATTTATTTATATTTATTTATTTATTTATTTATTTAATACATTTTTATACCGCCCAATAGCCAAAGCTCTCTGGGCGGTTTACAACAGTTAAAATCATAAAATACAATATAAAATTTAAAACCACAGATTAAAAACAAACAGCAGAGCTAGCAGCAGCAGTTACAATAATGGAATTAAAAACAATTACAAGATTAAAATGATTAAGATGATTAAAATTATTAAAATGCCTGGAAGAACAGAAAGGTCTTCACCTGGCGCCGGAAAGAATACAAGTAGGCGCCAGGCGAGCCTCTTTGGGGAGCTCATTCCATAACCGGGGTGCCCCAGCAGAAAAGGCCCTCCTCCTGGTAGCTACCTGCCTCACTTCCTTTGGCAGGGGCTCTCGGAGAAGGACCGCTGAGGAAGATCTTTGTGTCCGGGCAGGTACATATGGGAGGAGACGATCCTTTAAATGTTAGCACCAGCACTTTGAATCGGGCCTGGAAACAGACTGGCAGCCAGTGCAGATGAGAAAGCACTGGCATAATATGTTCTCGTCGGCCAGTCCCCGTTAACAATCTCGCTGCCCTATTTTGGACCAGCTGAAGTTTCCGGACCATTTTCAAAGGCAGCCCCACATATAACGCATTGCAGTAATCCAAACGAGAGGTTACCAGAGCATGGATATTCTGGGCTGTGTAGCAGACACAGCTGAGCCCTCCATATATCTGGGGTCAGGGTTTCCAGGTCTTTAAAATTTTTAATTAATTACATTTCTATACAACCCAATAGCTGAAGCTGTAAGCGCCAGGCGAGCCTCTCTGGGAAGCTCATTCCACAACCGGGGTGCCACAACAGAAAAGGCCCTCTTCTTAGTAGCCACCCACCTCACTTCCTTTGGTGGGGGCTCTCAGAGTTAGGCTATGGGCAGGTACATACAGGAAGAGACAATCCTTCAGATAAGCTGGCCCCACACTGTGCTGGGCTTTTAATGTTAATAATACCAGCACTTTGAATAGGGCCCGGTATTCACTCCCTAACATGGAGTTGGAGAAGAGACACATCCAGGCACAGGTGAGCAGACTTCAGGCTTGCAGGATCTAATTTTTAATTTCCCCCCCCTAGAACCCCCAGATCCACCAGCTGGAGCCACCTGGTGCAAAAGGCATCTGCTTAGAATTAAGAATTCTGTGCCCCAAAATCTGTTTTGAGTACCAGAACTGAATGCGACCCACAGTCCTTTCCACACAAAAATCCACCTGTGGTTACTCCAAGCTTTCTACATTTCAGCAGTGTTATCTGGGGTGGGAGGGGAATTATTTTGTTCCTGCTATTGTCAGAGGTGGTGCTAGGGGGCAGCCCACTAGGCCATCTGCCCCACCACTCCACTCTCCACGGGCACTTGCTGAAATCAAGGTACAGGGGCCCTGATGATCTCTGTTGCATCTGATCCCCATGGATTAACTGGCTTTTTGCCCACATGTGCTTCCCCTCCTGCTGCCCCCAGCCCCTGAATCCTTCTGCCTGAGGTTCTTTTCTGAAATCAAATGCCCTCCTCTTCCCTGCCCATACATCCCTTTTTACAAATAGGGGTGTCCTTATTTATTTATTTATTTATTTATTATATTTATACCCCGCCTTTTTTCCTGCAAGGAACCCAAGGCGGCTTACATCCTCCTCCTCCTTCTCTCCATTTTATCCTCACAACAACCCTGTGAGGTAGGTTAGGCTGAGAGTCAGTGACTGGCCCAAAGTCACCCAGTGAGTTTCATGGCCGAGCAGGGACTAGAACCCGGATCTCCCGAGTCCCAGTCCAACACTCTCACCACTACGCCACACTGGCTCCTTTAAAGATACACAGAGAGACTTTAAGAGCATATGTACCGTAATTTAGCATATGCAAATTTGTGCTTTTTTTTGTCCTGTGGACCTGAGCCCTGAATCTTTTTGATACCTAGCACTGCCCCTGGCTATTGTGAAACAACTGGGTGTGTGTGTGTGTGTGTGTGTGTGTCAGAAATCCTTGCCGACCTACTGCAAACCATTCAGAGAACTACCAGTAGATCCAGATCTACCTTCTGCACACCCTTGATCCAAGGCATGCTTTCCTTCTAACATCTAGGGAGGGACCACCATGGCTCAGTGTGACAGAGCACCTGCTTTTCATGCAGAAGGTCCCAGGTTCGATCCCTGGCATCTCCAGGTAGGACATGGAAAGAATCCTGTCTGAAACCCTGGACATCTGCTGCCAATCAGTCTCAACAGTACTGGGCTAGATGGACCAATGGTCTGACTCGGTGTAAGGCAGCTTCCTATGTTCCTAACAAAACACACCACGTGGCCAAACAAGTCCCGCTGCCTATGGTGGTGGTGATGGTAGAAGCTCACCACACGCCACTATTCCCTCCCCCATTCTCAGAGCATTTGGGCTGATTCATGGCAGTTAGTTATTGGATTGCAAAGACAGAACCAGAGCTGGAAAGTAAATGGAGAGAGAGAGAGACAGAAAGAGAGAGAGAGTGCTAATGGATCTCGGAAATAGCTCTAAGCTCTTCCTTCCCCTTGTTAGTTTGACAAGGAAACTTGGAACTGAGGAGGATTCTTGGCTCCAAAATTAGCTTCTTTGTCTTTTTTTTTTTGAGCATTTTCAAAAATAAAATGAAAACAGAACAAAGGAAATGGCTAGCTTTGAGAGGTCAAAAAATCAAGTCAGTCCACCTAATCCCAAGATTGGTGGGGAAATGGTATGATTTAAATCTTTTAAATAAATAAATAAATAAATAATGAATGAATGAATTATAATAAAGTGATTTTCCTTGGGTCACCTTATTAAGCTGTCATTTTGACCACTGCCTTTTCAATGGAAGCCCACCACCGTTCTGACTGAAACCTGTGACTCCAGAAAAAGGGGCTTTAGGAAAAACCTAAAGAACATGAGCACCAAAAAAGTAAAATGGGAAAAAACAAACAAAAAACAAAGATCAGACCAAAAAGCGTGCTCAGTAGCCACAGAATGCTGAGGCATTCTGATGAATCTTATTTCATCTCTTTCAGCCAAATCCTATACATGTTTATTCAAAAAGAAGTCCCGTTCTTACATCCAGCTAAATTGGCAGTAAGTGCCATTGAAAGATTGCTTAGTAGGGCACAGGTCCCATTGAACTCTATGTGGCTTCCTTCTGAATAAACATGAAGAGGATTTGGGCTGTAAAACTGCACACCAGCTGCAATTCTTTGCACAACTACTTGAAAGAAAGCTTGCAAAAAATATAATAGCGGCGCCTCTTTGAGCCTTTCCTGTACTATTTGTGAGCGTGTGTGAACATAGTTCATGCAGGATAGAAAGCAAAGGAAATACTTGTGAAAATAGAATATACAACTAGTGGTGAGAGTGTTGGACTGGGACTCAG
This sequence comes from Shinisaurus crocodilurus, assembly GCA_021292165.1. Lineage (NCBI taxonomy): Eukaryota > Metazoa > Chordata > Lepidosauria > Squamata > Shinisauridae > Shinisaurus > Shinisaurus crocodilurus. The sequence continues at coordinate 20,631,226 of CM037883.1, forward strand.
GAGATCTGGGTTCTAGTCCCCGCTCGGCCATGAAACTCACTGGGTGACTTTGGGCCAGTCACTGACTCTCAGCCTAACCTACCTCACAGGGTTGTTGTGAGGATAAAATGGAGAGGAGGAGGACTATGTAAGCCGCCTTGGATACTTTGCAGGAAAAAAGGCGGGGTATAAATATAATAAATAAATAAACTAGGACTGCAACAAAATGTTGCAGCATGGAGTGCTTCTGTTCATGATTCCAGATAGTCAGCCTTGCCCTCTTGCAAGACCCGCCCCCCATTCGATCTCACAAATTTTCCATCAGCCCCTCCAGCATCCCTTGGCCACTGAGCATGCTCAACCCTTCTTTGGCTGTATTTTTTTTAACCCCCTTGGGTTCCACCCCCCCCCCCCCCTTAGGGTTCCCCCAAGCCCAGGGTTGGACCAAGACAGTTTGCTGCCTGAAGCAGAACAACAAATGGCACTCCCAAGTCATGGTACATCCCCCAAGTCGTGGTACAGAGTACCCAAGTCTAGCCAAGTTATTCTGGCACCTGAGGCCGAAAATCTCACAGGCACTTTCCCCCTTCCCAGGCAGTACAAACACAACAACCTATAAATTAAATAACTAACAATTTGCTGCCCTTTCTTGACACCCCAAATCAGTGGCAGGAGGCCACCGCTTCACTCTACCTAATGATAGAGCTGGACCTGCCCAAACCTGCCAATACTTCTGTCTGGTGCGTGGATGGTGCCGTTTTGGCGACATAAGGATCGACACTCGGAGAATTAAGATTGTTATTAATATTATATATGGTGGTGATGATGCTCTCACCAAGAGAGGCTTTGCAGCCAAATGACAAGTAGCTGGAAATGGGGGAGGGAGGGGAAGCAAAAAAAAGGGGGAGAACAAACACTTTTAGGTTGTTTTGTGCCTAAAGGTGATCTGTAACAGCCTTTCCCTGAGGGTGTTTTTTGGACGACAACTCATGATCCCTGACCAATTACCATTGACCATGCTGGCTGGGGCTATTCGGAGTTGCAGTCCAACACATCCAGAGGGCAAGAGATTGGGGAAGGCTGGTTTATAATTATAATATAAAACATACACTAGCTTAGAATGGACACTTAATTTTTCTCCCAGGGGCGCCTCCCTGCGTCTCGCATTACCGCATTCACACATGACACAGATAGTGCAAAGCAGGCTCAGAGTTGTCAGGAGGTGAAAATGCTTTTTGGGTGCCACTTGTGAAAATGCCTGGGGGTGGGGAAAGAGATTTTTGTTGCCTTCTTGATTGCATAACAAAGAAAACCCATTCAAACTTTTGTAGTGGGGGGGGGGGGGATCTGCAGAAGTGTGTGTGTGTCTGCAGAGGAGCTGGGAAACCACCAATCGATTGGTGGTTGGGGGCATGGGGAAGGGGGCGTGGCCCTAGAGGGCCGTATTGGGACCCCAAGATGGACCCCTGAGGTTCTGCACCCCCGTTTTAAGTTTAGAGTCTAAAGGAGCAATCCTATGCAAGTTTAGACCAAAGAGAAAGTGCTACAACTCCCAGCATTACCCAGCCAGCACCCTAAGGATAGCGCCCTAAGAGGAGGACCCTGTTATGTACCCACCCTCTACATTTAAATTCTAACGGTGTGCCGGAGCTCAAAAAACTGCCTTCGAAATCTCTTTCTCTCCGGAAACCCTTTCTTCTCTAATCATTCCTTTGGTTGGGATTTGCTGACTAGTGAGAGCGGGCGGGCAACTCTGCATATGCTCAGAAGCACCCTCGCCATTTATTTTCACTTTGGGTGAGCGGGGTCGGACCACGCTCTGGCACTGAGTACTGTCTTCCTCCAGGGTTATATATCTTGGCGAGTCCTTGCAACCAGAAGTGGCCTGAGGTTCCGGGATAGTCTGAGGGCTCCCACAACGTTCCTCTTGACACTGGGGGCAAGGCGTGGTTGGCGGAATTTTTGTTTCTTTTTCTCATAAAAAAGAACAGAAAAGGAAAAAAAAAAAAAAGGAACGGGGTTCCCACGCCAGCATAAATAAACACACATACACACACACACACACGTACGTTTCCTGAATTAGAAGCCCTTTCCCTAGCTCTGAGGGGTCAGGGAGGAAATTTGCACATGCTCAGAGGCCCGCTCGCCTAAAAACAGCAACAACTTCGCCCTGTACCGTGGACTGAGCCTTGGTGTTGAGAGGTCTGGGGTTGGCGGGAGGGCGATCCCAGCGCTGCTGGATGCTGCTGGAGCCCTTTGCTGCCGTGCCGCCGCTGTCTCTCGCTCTGTTGCAGGCCTGGTTGGAAGGAGCGGACGAGCAGCAGCGCGATCCCTTTGGGGACATCTAATGGGCCGATTCCATTTCAACTGAATGACGCCACTTGGGCAGCATTAAGAGCTCCGGGAAAGGAAGAGAAAGGAGGGAGGGGCGGATGGAAAGGGAGAGAGAGAGAGAGAGAGATGAAGAGGAGGGGGCGGAGCTAAAAAAAGCAAACCACCCTCTCGTCCCCGCCCTCCCCCTTGCTCCCTCCATTCACAAGCGCGCAGGCGAGAGCGGTTACATTCACAAAAACAGCTCCACGCGCCGCAGCCGGAGCCGCCCCTTCGAAGGCTCGCCCCGCCCCGGAGGGGAGGATTCTTCCCTCGCCTCGCCTGGAGCGCCTTCGCTCTCCCGTAGACGGCAATTCAACCACGGGCGCTGCTTCTCTCTTGCTCTCTCTGGCGTCCCTTGGAAAGAACCCGTGGGAGCGCCCAGCCAGCCACCCGCCAACCTGGAGCTGCCTCGAGGTGAGCGCCCGCGAAGTCCTCCGAGGGCTTCTAGCTGCCAACGGACTTGCCCGCGGGTTGCAATCTCTTCCTCCCCCCCTCCAATTTTACCTCCCTCTGTGCCGAAGTCTTGAGCGCTTTTTAAACGGAGCGGGGACTCCCTTTCGCTCCGGGCATTGGAAGAGGCGCTTTCCTTACCCGACGCGTCAGCTTTCGCGTTCGACAGAGCTCTTCGGCGGCGGCTCGAGCACTTCCGAGCGATCGCACGGCAGGGGGCGTAAGCGCTGCGGTCAGGGAGAGGCAAGCGCCGTCGGGGAGGTCTGTTGGGGCAGCAGCGTGGCGCCGGGCTCCTGCCCTGGGCGGGACTCGATGGCTCCCTGACCCTAACCGGTCTGCCGGCGGCTCGTTCCTTCCCACGCCCCCTGGCCGCAGGGATTCGTCCCTGGGCGCGCTTTGAGACGGGCGGACCTGGGAGAGGCAGGGAGCTACCCGGCGTCGAGCCGGGAAGGGGAGTCTTCAGTGGGGGGTGTCTCTTTGTGAATAGGGCGGGGGGGGGGGGACCTGACGACCTTGGCGCGCGCGCGTGCCGGTATGGCACCGTCTCGGGGGTCGACTTGCTTATAGCTGGGCGGAGGGTCTTTTCGTTGCCTGGGTGGGGTCGCTGTTTAAAGGAGGGGGGCAGAGGGCTGTGGGTTGGGAAGTAGCGCCTCCCCAAGTCCTTCCTTCTCTGGGTCAGCTTGACGGGGTTCCGCGGAGGTGCCAGAAGGACCGCTTCCTTCTCTGAGAGCTTCCCTCGCTGATCAGGGGGAGCCCTTTCTCTCCGGATCAGCCTTTCCCAACTTGGCGCCCTCCAGATGTGTTGGACGACACCTCCCAGCATGCACCCAATGACCTGGACGGCTTGTCCTGGGTAGGTGGGAAACAGTTTGCCCCGGAAGCCGGTGCTCTAGAACATTGGCACATGTTACGGAAGACTCCAAGGGTAGCGGGGGGGGGGAATGGGCACTCCTGCCCCCCCAAATATTTCCTGCCACCCTATTGGAACATAGGAAGCTGCCTTATACCGAGTCATGGGTCCATCTAGCCCAGTATTGTCGACACTGACTGGCAGCAGCTCTCCAGGGTTTCAGGCAGGAATTCTTCCTTCTCTGCCTGGTGATGCTGGGGCTCGAACCTGGGACCTTCTGCATGCAAAGCGGGTGCTCTGCCACTGAGCCACAGCCCTGAGATCCACCGAAAAACATGCTTGGAATTAATTTCCCGAAGGGTAGCCATGTTAGTCTGTTGAAGCGGAAAACAACAAAGAGTCCTGTGGCACCTTAGAGGCTTGCACACTTATCATGGCACAAGCTTTCGTAGTATAGTCCACGGAAGCTTGTGCCATATACATGGGCTAGTCTTAAGGTGACACAGGACTCTTTGTTTTCGCTTAAAAATTAATGAATTCTGAGTCCAGGAATCTGTTTCGAATACCAGAACAGAATGGACAAGATTTCTCACAAAATTCCACTCCTCCTGGTTACCCTACACTTTCTTTTTTGTTTTGTTTCAGCAGCATAATTTCTGGTGCAGGTGTGTGTGTGTGTGTGTGCGCGCGTGTGTGTGTCATTTTTGTTGCTGGGAATCGGAAATCCTGCTGGACTGCTGCAAATTGCACACAGATGTACCAGTACATCCAGCTCTAGCTTCTGCTCTCACCCACCCCTGCTGTATTGCATAGTGAAAATCTTTTCTTCCCTATATGATCTTTGTCATCCTATTAATTTGCCCAAACTAGTTTTTCTGGAGTTGGCCTTGCTGGAAGTGCCCAGTTAGAGGAGCGGTGTGTGTGGTTCTTAAAGAATCAGACAAAATCACGCATAATCGATCTGTCCAATGGCTCTAGGCTGTGGTAGCTAGAAGAGACGTCCATGTTCAGAAGAGGCAGTATATTTCTGAGTATCAAGTGGGGGCAAATTGCAAAGGGAAGCAAGCAACGCCCCCTCAGCTTTAGGGCATGTGAGCTTCCACGAGGTATCATCATCATTCATGGCTGGCTGCTGCTTCAAAGAGAAGGTTGGATGAAGTGGAGCTTTGGTCCGATCCGGCACAGACCTCCTCTTTAAATATTTGTGGGAGTGGAAGAAGATCCCCGTATTTGTGGGCCAGAAGATATGGACTTGACTTGACTGGTGCCAGATGCACCAGAGAAGGGAGAACGGGTTTGGAGGGGGCCGTGTTTGAGGTTGTCCTTTGCAGCTTAAGTAGACCTGGGGGGGGGGGGGAGGTTATTTGGGGGTAGGAGACCTGTGGCATTCCACTGCCTTCATATTTCCGGTCTATGGTTGTAGGTTCCAATGGACTGGAGGCAGGTGATACTTGAGCCAGTAAAAGGGGAGATGTTAGGTTTCCCTGGATTTTTACATGAGATCCGTGAACTCCTAGTGGCAGCTGGAATCCTCCACAAAGCCTGAAAGGCAGTGTGTGTGGAGGATGACTGGAGGGATAGATCCAGTGTGTGTGTGTGTGTGTTGGGGTGTGTGTGTGTGACCATCAAGGGTGGTGGAGACATGATATGACAATGCTTGAGGGGAGGTATGTGAACATGTGAACATAGTGGAGAATTTAGATCCCGTGGCCCCGGGCGGGGGCTGTGATGTTTATCCCGGAGAAGGGTAAAGAAATACAACAAGGAAACTGGACATATATGAGAAGTTGGGCATGGATTATTAAGACTTCGGGCTACCAAAAGATGTTTCAGTCTTGGTGCCCATCACAGCAGCCTGGTGAGGTCACTGCCCATTAATGCTAACAACACTATAAAAGACTCAGCATTTATTTAATGTACTAGAAGTTTTCAAAAACTCTTTGCATACATAGTACCGATAAATCCTTGCAACCGCCCTGCAAGGTAGGCAAGTGGTATTACTTCATATTGCAGGTCGGGGCAGGGGGAGGGGATGAGCCTAAGTAAGAAATGGTGGTCTGCTGAAGGATGCCTGCAGCGTAACCCCATGCACGTTTACTCAGAAACAAGTCCCGCTCTGTTCATTGGGACTTGCTCCCCAATCATATAAGTATGCATAGGATTGCAGCATTGAGTTTTTGCAGCCAAGGCAAGATTGGAATGAGGGCTTTCTGGCTTGCAGCTAGTGTTTTTAGCCCTGTGCTTCACTGGCATTCATTTATCCTGACCTGCGGATGCGAGAGAGATGGAGATCAGAGGTATCTATATTCTCTCAATTGGACCACACCCCTGTGGGTGGAATTGAGATGGTACTTGAAAAAAAGATGCTTGGGAAAGAAACATGGTTACCTTGTTGAATATGGAGGGCAATAGAGGGTCGTGTTTTGTTCCATGTGTTTGAAATGGAGGGATTGTTTTATGTTTAGGCTCCTGTCGCTGTCTGTCTGTATGAGAATACTCGACCTCCCAATCAGTTTCAAGCTCCCTGTTGCAGAAAAGAAACCACTTCTCCATTCTGTCTAAATCAGGCTTCTTCCCCAACCCGGAGTCCTCCAGTTGTGTTGGATTGCAGCTCCCATCATCCCCAGCCGGCCCAACACATCTGGAAGGCTCTAGGCTGGGGAAGAAGTATTCTGTGTAGATCAAAAGCTTGCATCCTTTTATTAGGTCAACTTTTCCTGTCAGCATAAAAGATCACCTTGCCCATTCCTTTCCTTCCTTTTTAATTGAATGAACAGCAAAAAACAAAACAAAACAAAACAAAACAAAAAACCGAGATGGGGGCTAAATCTAGAAAGCTCCCAGTCATAGGGGAGCATTCCTGGCTGATTTTTATCTTGGGTTAAGCTGGCATTTCAACAGCAGAATTATTGCTTCTCCTTCACCACCTTCTCCTCATTGTGGGCACAGCGGACGTGTCCAGTTGCCCCCCTGCATCTGTGGGAATTCGAGTGTTTCTAAATCTAACGTCAGGCTGCACGAACGTTTTAAAAATTGCAGCCCGGGCAAGCAATCCGGAAGCGTGCGCGATTCAATGGGACAGAATCCCGGGCAGCCTGTGAGACGGGTGCAGCTCCGACCAGTGCGACCCTTTCACTGGTTTGCAATCTGGGTGTGAAGAAGGGATAGAGGTGCAGGGGCGTGAGCCCCTCTGGAAACTCCCTTGTATATATATATATATCTGGTTGAGGTGGGGTAGGCTGTGTTTGTCGACGAGCGACGGGAAACGTCCTGTGCAGACAGATGCTCTGGAGCGCTTTCTTCTGAAATAGGTTCAGGTGCTAACCTTTTGGTCTTGAAAACCAGGTTCCAGGGCTGAGCCAGGGTGCTTATGTATGGGAGATATCACCCTTACTAGCTGTCCATCTCCCGCCACCCGTCTGGTTGTGGAATCTCAGTAGCCGGAGGCAGAGGGGCGTGTGCCTGCCTTGTTCGAGAGGGAGAGAGAGAGAGAGAGAGAGAGAGAGAGAGACAGCGCAAAGGAGGCTGTCAGTCAGTCCTGTCTCCCAGGCGTTGCTTTTCGCATCCTTTTCAATGGCTTAGTCTCTGTAGCGACTTCCACTCTCAGCTGCTGTGGGCTGCCAACTCCCTTCTATTCACCCTCTGCCTCTTCTCTCCCTTTCCCTTCACTGCAGTATCTATTTCAGTCCCTCCTGCCGGCTGGATTGGATTCATCGCATCCGGAATGGCAAACAATTTATTGTCATTCAATCCTCTCGCTCTTCCCTCCCACCCCTCCACAATTCTGTTCGATGCTGATGCAGACGCTTTCTGGGTCCTAGAGAGTGTCGGGTCAAACCTGGGTGCACCGGGGCGGCATGGAAATTATATATCTATATATCTATTTGGAAGGCTGTGTATATCTGGAACATAGGAAACTTTATACCAGGCCAGACCATTGGTCTATTTAGCTCAGTAATGTCTACACTTCTGCCTTCCCCAACCTGGTGCCCTACAAATGTTTTGTGCTTCAACTCTCAGCAGATCCAGCCAGCCTGGCAAATGGTTAGGAATTCTGGGAGTTGTAGTCCAAAACTTCTGGAAGGTACCAGGTTGAGAAGAGCTATGTCTATGTTAACTGGCAGTGGCTTTCCAGGGTTCAAGGTGGGGGGGGGGGGGAGGAACTTTCCCAGCTCTTCCAGGAGATTCCATGGATCGAACCTGGAACCTTCTACATGCAGAGCATGTGATGCACTGCTGAGTTCAGGCCTTCCCCACCTGTGTAACATGGATCAAAACTCTATGCTGAGAGAAGCTGGCATTGCCCACGTAGTATGTCCAAACCTGTCTCTGTGGTCTGAAGGGCTAGAAACATGGTGTTTCTCAATTTCCTTTGAAAGTGGAGATTCCTCAGACTACCAAATCTGATTCATGGCTGTGCATCCAATACCAAGCTTCAGCTTGTGCAGCATAATTGGAGAAGTATGGGACGATTGGTTCTCCATAGCAGTGCTGGCTGGGGAATGCTGAGAGTTGTAGGACTTTTTTTCTGTCTAAACATGCAAAGGATTGCATCTTTAAGAGATTTTTTTTTTTTTAATCTCTCATAATAGTAGAACCCGGGATCATCCTATAAAGCTGAATTGTGGGAGGTTCCGGACAGATAAAAGGAAGCACTTCGCACAGCACATATAGTCAAACTGTGGAATTCATTACCCAAGATGTGGTGATGGCTGCCAACTTGGACAGTTTGAAAAGGGGATTGGACTAATGCATGGAGAATAAGGCTGTCAGTGGCTACTAGTCAGGATGGGTATATATTACCTCCAAGATCAGAGGCAGTATATGCCTCATAGATTTCATAGATCATAGAGCTGGAAGGGGCCTACAAGGCCATCGAGTCCATCATCATCATCATCATCATCATCATCATCATCATGCGATCACTCGTGACCGAGTAAGATTGTCTTCCAGGATAAAAGGAGGAAATTCTAAAGAAGATTGTGTAGACTCTAGCGATGGGTCCGTAAGTGACTGTGGAGGCCAATTCTAGATCCACACAGCTTTCCCACAGTGAGGATACAGTGAGGATACAGATGGAAGATGGTCCTGTGAAGGATTCGTTTGACGTGCTTTTCGCTTAGCACGTTTCTCCCTTTCACTTTGCACTCGGGCTTCGAGTCCAACCCCCTGCTGAATGCAGGAAACTAGAGGAGGGGTCTCCCATCCAAAGAATAACCAGGCCTGACCCTGCTTAGCTTTCCACACTCAGACAAGCTGAGCCAGCGTGAGCCACAGGCCTGTATCTGTGTGTCCAGACTCTCTACGTTGTGGTACAGTGCCTGAGCCCAAGCACAGATCTTTGCCAGAGCAGCCCCTATTTACACAATCATTGAGGCTTTCTCTCCACTGGGCCTTGCTGCTGGATTGCATCTCATACCATCAGTGCAATCCTATGCATGTCCACTCGGCGGTAAGTCCCACTGAGCTCAGTGGGGCTTTTTCTCAGGTAAGTGGGCATAGGATGATGATGACTACATTTATATCCTGCCTCTTTCCCCCTCTTTGCAAGGAACCCAAGGCAGCTTACACGGTCCTCCTCCTCTCTGTTTTATCACAACAACCCTGTGAGGTAGGTTAGGCTGAAAGTCAGTGACTGGCCCAAAGTCACCCAGTGAGTTTCATGGCCGAGTAGGAACTAGAACCCGGATATCCCAAGTCCCAGTCCAATGCTGTAACCACTATGCCACACTGGCTCTCACTGGATTGCCCCCTAAATGTATCTTCATACATGAAGTTACAAAGTGTGTCTCTCCACCCCTCCCTCTTTCTGGCTAACTGTGCTGAATGTTGCCAAGTTAACATGAGAGAGAAGAGAATGTGGAAGGAGAAATGGTCTGTATGCTGCAGCCAATGTAGGTTCTCAGCTGCTGTTTGGAGGCCGATTTGAGGCCAGGTCTGTTTCAGGCTTTCCCTGTGACAGTGGTGCAAAGGCCTCCTTTACCATCCTGGATTTTTCCAGCAGAAAAAAACAAAGCCATGCAAATTCCCAAATATGTACATTGCATTCCAGTTGGAAGTGTGCATTAACAATTTTTTTTTTTTAAATTGAGGTTTTTAAGCTCCTGCTCTTTGCACAAGGAAGGATCAGTGCCCTGCCTCCTCACCACTAGGGCTTTGGTTTCTGTGTTTTAGTGCTACAGGATGTTGTGTCTTTCTCTCCCCACCCGCCCACCTTAGGTGGCCAGTTAAGAACTGCCCCCCCCAAAGAGAGCAAAAGCGTCACCGAAAAAGAGGACATAACTTTGCATAAAATGTGTATATGCTGATTGATGTGTATATGCTAATTTATATGCATTAGATTCAAATTTAGAAATAATTATTTTAATTTTGATAGAAATATAGTACATCTCAGCATAGTGCAGAAGACTGTGAGTGGCTGACCTGTGCGCCTGTCTGTTCAGGATGATGGCCAGGTGCTAACTGTGGGTGATTCCTTATCTTTAAACTGGAATTGGACAGGGCAGCTCTTCAAATGGAGAATGCCTTCAAATCGAGGACTGCCCTCTGTAAAAGAGGACACCTGGCCACCCCATGGCTTGGGAGAGCCTTCTATGCTTGCTCAAGGCCCTGTAATTGGATTGAGTGTGCAGTAAAACCTTGGATTGCAAGTAACTTATTCTGCAACTGTTTTGCAAGACAAGCACATTTTAAAAATACATTTTAACTTGATAAACAAGCGACGTCTTGCAAGACAAGTACTGTAGTACGGTCAAGAAAAATGAAGACTTTACACACTTTCATTCTTTATTGCAGCTTAAATTAAAAATATGTGTACAAATTTCTTATGGGGAATTTCTCTTTGATATACAAGTGCTTTGGATTACAACAAGCACGTTTCCGGAATGAATTAGGCTTGCAATCCAAGGTACAGTACTTCTAAACCAGACCAGCTGTGGCCCTCTCTCCCTGCTCTGGTTTTATACAGCCCTGCAGAGGAATTCTTCACACCCATTGCCTGCAGCCATGGAACATCGAATGTCCTCCAGTCCCAAGGCCCTCAGAGGTGGGTGTGGGGTTCAGTTAATTAATGCTGATATCGACAGTGGAGGCTTGTGGCTCCGATGTCAGTGGGGCCCATGCATCCACTCTGAGCTGTAGTCGGCACTTTAAAGGAGCTGTCCACGGTGCTGGACCGCAACCCGGAAATAGGTTCAGCACCATGGATAGCTCCTTAAAAGTTCAGACTGCAACCCAGAGCGGATACTGATTCAGAGGCCTGTGCTGGAGCCAGGGCCAGTTTTCCCCACCTGTTGCAGCTAGCCATTTATTTATTTATTATTTATTTATTATATTTATACCCTGCCTTTTCCCCCACAAGGAACCCAAAGGTGGCTTACATAATCCTCCTCCTCCTCCTCCTCCTCCTCTCCATTTTATCCTCACAACAACTCTGTGAGGTAGGTTAGGCTGAGAGTCAGTGACTGACTGGGCCCAAAGTCACCCAACGAGCTTCAGGGCTGAGTGGGGACTAGAACCCAGGTCTCCCGAGTCCCAGTCCAACACTCTCACCACTATGCCACACTGGCTCTCCAGTGTTGTTGGGTTGTTCTGCTGTGGATGGCTGGGAGAGTGAAAGCCTTGTGCGCTCAGTGAGGAGGAGATGAGGTGTGTGTGTGTGTGTGTGAATATCCAGAGGGGATAGCCATGTAAGTCTGTTGCGTCAAAAAGTCTCTTGCGTCAACAAAGAGTCTTGTGGCTGGGGAATGCTGAAGGCCTTTTTTTTCTGTCAGTGCATAGGATTGCACTGGAACACCTGCGTTATGACCAGCTGGGGGGATGCTGGGAGTTGTAGTCCAGCATACCTGGAGGGCACCAGGTTGGGGAAGCCTGGTGTAAGCTTGCATGGACTGACATCCAGGGACTGAAGGAAGAATAAAGGGAGAGATTGGGCTGCAGAGAGACTTGTGGCATGGAGAAAGAAAAGGGGAGGTTTTGGGGGCCTTTGAGCAAGATGCTTTCAGTGGGGAGGGACTCCCCTCCCACCTCTTCCTCACTGCTCTTCACTTGCTTTTCCTTTTTGGCTGAATCCTTACTGCCTCCCAGAGAGGGCGGGCAGACGGGCAGGCGGGCAAGGTAGTCGAGAGTTGCTGGTCCTCCTTCTTGCACCTTTCACTGCTCACTCACTAGGCCACAGTGTTCTCCAACCTTGGGTCCCCAGATGTTTTTGGCCTACAACTCCCAGCATGCCCCCGCCAGCTGACGGGGGCATGCTGGGAGTTGTATGCCAAAAACATCTGGGGACCCAAGGTTGGAGAACACTGCGCTAGGGAAAGGCAGGTAGAACAGGTAGCAACCACGAGGAGCAGGAGCAGGTCCAAGTCCAGGGATTGACAAGGGGGCCTTGGGAAGTGCCTGGCTATGCCAACCCGTGACTTGACACCAGCCGTATAACAGGAAATGGGTTGAAGAGGAAAAGCCAAAATAGTAACACATGCTTTTTTGCTGGCGGGCGGGGAGATAAAATATACTGAGGTGGCCTCTTTAGCTACCAGGAAATTTGGTGTCTCAGCAATATTTTAATTGTGTACCCTTGCTTTAAAAAGTTTTAAAACTTTTTTTTTTTTTTTTTAAGTAGGATTCATTGTGGGGGGGGGGGGAGTCTGCCAAAGCAATTCCCACTCTCATATTGTTGTGTACAGTACTAAAGTTGTCTGGTAAAGAGAAGGTCTTCTGCCCATGCTCAGGTGCTGAAAACTAACTTTTAGCACAGGGGTGGGCAACTTGTGGCCCTTCATGTGGCTTTGGCCTACAACTCCCGTCATGCCTCACTATTGGCAGTACTGGCTAGAGCTGATGGGAGTTGTAGGCCCAAACATCTGGAGGGCCTTACCCGTTGCCCACCCCTATTCTAACACTTGGGCCCTGGTTCAAATTAAGCTCCTCCCCCTCCTCTCCTCAGCACTCTCGTTCCAGCCCTTCCTTGTCGGGAGGCACAAAACATTTTCAAAGAATCTTGGGCTGGCTGCTTTTTTCCTTTGGCGGGAAGAACGCCTAAATTAGCCCTGGCTTTTAGCAATCAAAGGAGGATGCTTCTTGATCTTCGCTCTTCCTCAAGGTCAACCTGGCTAACAAAAATCAATGTTCCCACTGCCTCGTCTCTCTCCCCCACCCCACCTTTCATACTTGCTCAGACTGCTTTTGTTACCAGCTCTGTGTCTTGGCTTCATTGACTTGAGCCTCACTTTCCTATCGAGGGGCTAGCTTGCTGAGCTTAAACAGCCAGCCCCCTCCTCCAATGGGGAGGGGGCGGGGGGAGAGAGCACCCAAGTTGTAGAGAAGGTTGCTCGTGTGGAAGGTTGCATCCAACCAGCCACCCTCCACCTCGGATGACCTTGTCTGGTCCCCGAGGGCCTGGGTGCTGGATTCTGATTTTTAGTAGACTTGTGCTGCCCCATATTGAGGAAGCTTTTATCTTCTCCTCCCCCCCCCCGATCTTCAAGAGCTATGAGTACAGGCCTCCTGCAGTCCGTGTGTGTGTGTGTGTGTGTGTGTGTGTATGTGTGTGTAGAATCATAGAGTTGGAAGGGGCCTATAAGGCCATCAAGTCCACCCCCCTGCTCAATGCAGGAGAACAGATGTGGGCAGCCCAGGCGGTCACCCATCCAAGCACTGACCCGGCTCATACCTGCTTAGCTTCAGCATGTGGCCTGCACTATGTGCTCTTGACGCCACCTATAGTGAATTAACCAGCCCCTGAGCTTCTGGGTGTCAAGCCTGGCTTCCCTGTACAGCAAGGGTGGGGAAAGTGTGGTTCTCCCGTTGCTATTGGACTGCAAGTCCCATTATCTCTCACCATTTGCTATGCTAGCTGATGGGAACTGCAGTCCAGCAACATCTGGAAGGGCCACACCTTCCCCGCCCCTGCTGTGCAGGCAGCGGCTTGCGGCAGCGCATGTGAAGGGCTACCATAACGCCAGTAGCAGCAGGTGACTCTAGGCGATCGCAGCGCTTTTTGCAGTGTGGCTGGCTTCCCTGTGCAAACCATGTGTCTGTGTTTCCGGATCCTTTGCACGGGTGATTCTGGGGTGCCTCTCCGTGTGTGTGTGTGTGTGTGTGTGTTTGTGTGTTTATATATGCATGTCTCATCCTGCCAAGTAGATGCACCCAAAGCTGCCGCCTTACAGAAAAGGTGTGGACTATATCAGTGCCTGGATAGGGAGTGTACAGGAGCTTTCAAAGAGGGTATGCGCTAAAGCAGTGTTCTCCAACCTTGGGTCCCCAGATGTTTTTGGCCTACAACTCCCAGCATGCCCCAGCCAGCGTAACTGGGAGTTGTAGGCCAAAAACATCTGGGGACCCAAGGTTGGAGAACACTGTCATAGATCATAGATCATAGATCATAGAGTTGGAAGGGGCCTACAAGGCCATCGAGTCCAACCCCCTGCTCAGTGCAGGAAACTAGAGGAGGGGTCTCCCATCCAAGTAATAACCAGGCCTGACCCTGCTTAGCTTTCCACGCTCAGACAAGCTGAGCCAGCGTGAGGAGATGCTGGCCAGGAAAGATGGGAGTTGTAGTCCAATGCATCTGGAAAGGTGCTGGGTTGGGTTGGGGAAGCCTGTTCTATAGGGTCTTGTGGGAAAGAGAGGGTGTGGGTGAAATGCAAAGCAAGGATTGTAGGTATTCTTCCCTTGCTTCTGTTCTCTTCTGTCTGGAGCATGGAGGTGAAGTCATCTTGTCTGAGAAAGAGGCTACAAATCTCAGGCATTTTGGAGTTTTCCAGGATTCTGGGTTACGGTGTGTATAAAAATGCCGCTGATTTTGTCAATGGGGATAATTGATTTGGCAGCTCCAGCCAATATTTCTTCAAGAGCACCAAATAGGCCTTGCTGTTTAAATGGAGGTTCCAATCCACCCGATGACATAGATATGTGTTTCCATCTCCTTTTCTAAAAACCTCCTGATCTGGGGCTGTTAGCCAGAGCATATAGAGCTCCTTTCCATGTTCTTTGGTCTCCGTTTCTTGCTGCCCGGCGTCTCAATCCATCATTTACCAGCAGGATTAACAGTGAGTTGTTGTATTTTTGCTTGTTGTTCCTTCTCCTGTAGGATCTTCTGATGTTCCCTGTTGACCTGAGACTTCCTCCTTCCCCAGAATGCCCCTCGCATCCAGCACCGCCTGAGCGCAGCCCTGAAGAGATCATGGACTCTGTGCCTGAGGAGTTCCAGCAGGTCCTCTCCATCGATCAGATCCGCGCCATCCGTGCCACCAACGACTACGTGGAGAGACCCCCCTCCTTCAAGCAAGCTCCCTCCGTCCTTTCTCTGTCCCAGCCACACCAGGCAGTCCACAAGCAGGAGGTGACTCAGGAACGCCTGATGTCCTCAGTCTTCCAGGACCTTCACCCCAGCCAGGTGCTGCCCCTCCAGCAGCCTCTGAGCCATTCTAGCACCGCCAGCTCGATCTCCCACAGCACCACTGCCTCGGGGCAGCGGCTCCTCGATGGCATCACGCCGTCGCACTCCGGGCACTCACTCATCCGGACGCAGCCCTGTGCGGGCGACCTGAAGCCTGAGGAGCTGTTGAAGGAGACATCCGGGAAGTCTCCTGTCTTCCACTCGGGCCACCTCTTCATCTGTGAGGAATGCGGCCACTGCAAGTGTGCCCACTGCGCAGCCGTCCGCAGTTTGCCCTCCTGCTGGCTTTGCAACCAGCGCTGCCTCTGCTCACCGGAGAACCTAATTGACTATGGGACTTGCCTCTGTTGCGTCAAGGGCATCTTCTACCACTGCTCCTCGGATGATGAGGACACCTGCGCCGACGACCCCTGCTCCTGCGGCCCTGGATCCTGCTGTGCCCGCTGGGTTGCCATGAGCTTCCTCTCTTTGCTCATGCCCTGCCTGTGCTGCTACTTTCCCACCTTGGGGTGCCTCAAACTTTGCCAGCGGGGCTACGATGCTGTGAAACGGCCCGGCTGTCGTTGCCAGAATCACACCAACACGGTCTGTAGGAAGATCTCTTCATCTAGTGGAGCCACTTTCCCCAAGACTTTGGACAAACCGGTATGACTTTCCCTGGGAAACGGGGAAGGGGGGAAAAAAAGGCTGTTCTTCTCCTCCTCTGCCACCTTCTTCTTCTTTCAGCTTCCCCTGCTGAAAGCCTCCAACTGGGAACAAAGCAAAGATGGAAGGGCCAGCCAGCCACCGAAGCTCCCATGGAAGGTTCTGCAGTGGAGGAGACCACTTGTCCCAGTGCCCAGGATGAGCTTCTAGGGCTTTACATGTTTCAACAATGTCTAAGGACAGGTGGGATGGGAAGTTGAGGCATGCACTATTCATCATGGCCACAGGTGTGTGTGTGTGTGTGTGTGTGTGTGTGTGTGTATGGGGAGTGCAGTTTGCTATGGGATGGCTCAGGATCCTGGCCTCCAGAATGCCTTATGAGTTACTCGTCTGTGGTGGGTTTCAAGAAAAAGAAAAGAAAGGGGTATTGCACTCAAGCACTATGGTCTCTTGGGGATCAGGCCATTGTATAACACAGTTTCCACTCTCTCTCTCTCTCTTTCTCTCTCTCCTGGTGCCTGTCCCTAAATTGCTTGTATTTTGCTCTTCATTCTGCTGTGCACACTTAGCAGAGGTGGAGAGGCTAGCAGACTGTAGCAAACGAAAGGGAGCCAGACCGGATGCATGGGCACACCTGTGGCTCTGCCAAACTGTTGAGGGTTGATGTCCCCCTCCCCCCCAAAAAAGTTAGGGGATGAGGCTAACAGGTTACAGCTGGGTTTTTTTTTAAAGGGTTCGCTGGCGAAGGTAAAACCCCGTAAGCAGCCTTCATGGTGTGGCAAAACTCTGAGACCACGGATGGCTGTAGCGACAATGAGGTGGCATAAGGGTGGGTCTCGTGCAATCTGTTACCTGGAGTCAGAAGCTGACTTGGGTGGAAATGAGATGGGGCGTCAGTTGCCTTTCCTCCCGAGCGTGTGGGGTCCCGGATACTATGAGTTTCACTGTGAGTCGAAGGCTGGAGGCGGCGACTCCCTTTGCCTGATCTTAACTGCAAGCCGATTCTGATGATGTACCTGCAGAAGTCACTTCCATACCTGATGTGTCCTTCTCCCGCCCCCACTGCCAAGAGTGGCGGCTTCCCTTTCAGCCCTTCTATAACTTGGGGGTGTTACAGCATCGTGCTCTGTTCAACGAACAGCCAGTGTCTTATTGGTCTTTCAGGACAGTGGTTTTAACAGCCAGGATGCGTTTTCTCTTTTAAAAGGGCGAATGGGCAAAATGAAAGCAGAGGTGCAAGGGAAAGAATGTTAGCGCATACTTTCCCATGCCTGAACATTTTAGCTGTAGGGTCATAGGTCAGTGGCACAGCATGTGCTTTGCATGCAGTAGGCCCTAGGTTCAATTCCCGGTGCCTCCAGGTAGGGCTGGAAAAATTCCTCTCTGAAACCCTCGAGAGCCACGGCCAGTCAGTTTTGACAGCAGTGGGCTAGGAACATAGGAAATTGCCTTATACTTTGGACCAAAGGTCTGACTCAGTATAAGCCAGCTTCCTATGATCCTTCAGTCAAAGCATGGATGGACAACCTATGGCCTTCCAGATGTTTTGGCTTACAACGCCCATCAGCCCTCACTATTGGCTGTGCTGGTTAGGGCTGATGGGCGTTGTAGGCCGAAACGTCTGGAGGGCCACAAGTTGTCCGTCCCTGAGTTAAAGGTCTAACTTCCAACTGGAGAGGGTTAGGGACAGGACATGTAGTGTGCAACACTGTGCAATGTGTTGTGTCAACTCTGTCAACTCTTCCCTGCCTAGCCAAAGCACCTTGGTCCCAATTGATTAGAGAGGGTGGTGTAGGCATGCCTCTTCCAGAATGCTTTGTCCTGTGACGTGCAGGAAAGGCTGACCTCTGTGGGGCAACTGGGAGCATGGTGACGGGCTGCAGTTCAGTGGCAGCAGGCGTGCTTAGCATACAAAAGGTCCCCAGTTCAATCCCTGGCATCTCCAGGTAGGGCCAGTCAGTGTAGCCAATACTACATGGCTATACTATACGACATCTTCCTATGCTCCTAACGGGCATTTCCTTAAAACTAAGCATAATGTAAGGTAGCTCTGAGTATGGTCTCTGTACCTCTTCGGGTGGTGGGCAAATTAGCATCTTCTGAGGCTAAAGGAGACCATGTCCCCCGAACCCTTGTGGAGTGGCGGGAGCTTGGAGATGGCAGAGTATGTGATTCAGGTCTTTGTGCTTTCCTGCATGTTGGCCAAATTGATTGGTGCTGGACCTGTTGCCCTAGGAAGTGAAAGGCGGGTTAGAAGTGTCCAAGTTGCCACCCCAGGTGCATGCATGATGGCTAGAGTCCACAAGACAGGCCTGCACACCTCTTGCTCCACTGAATATATTGCAGCCTGAGTCAGGTGACTGACAATCCCTGGGTTCAGCAATCGTAGGAACATAGGAAGCTGCCTTCTACCAAGTCAGGCCCTTGGTCCATCTATCCCAGTGTTCTGTTTCTTCTACCATTTAAATAGAAATCCAGCCCATCTCACCATGGTGGGAAAGACTGTGAGCAGATGACCTGTGTGCCCACCTGTTACATAGGAACATAGAAAGCTGCCGTATACTGAGTCAGACCCTTGGTCCATCCAGCCTGGTATTGTCGACACTGACTGGCAGTGGTTCTCCAGGGTTTTAGGTAGGAGTTTCTCCAGCCCTACCTGGAGATGCTGGGGATCGAACCTGGGACCTCCTGCATGCAAATTATGTGCTCTACCGCTAAGCGATGGCCCCTCCCAATCCCAGGTCGACAGCAAAAGCAGAATGGCAACTGACCCACCGGTGGGCTTGGTTTTGTCCGTTGGGCCACCTGTTGCTCGGGCATACCATAGACCAGCCTTTCCCAACCCTCCAGATGTTTTGGAATTCAACTCCCATCAGTCTCAACCAGTATGGCTAATAGTTGGGAATGCTGGGAGTTGTCCTTTCAAACACCTGGAGGGCACCAGGTTGGGGAAGGCTGCCTTAAACCCCTTGAAGGAAATGACTGTAGGCTGTATGGTGCTGCTTCCTCCTCCTGAAGACTGTGCGAATTTGGGGCCCAAGCACAATGCCCGCATAAAAACAGCCCATTGGTTTCTTCCCGTTCTTTCAGAGGTTGCTTTGATTTATATACGTATATTTTTTGTATATAAATATATATATACAAATCTAATATTACGACGTCTTAGGACTACTACCAATAATATCTATAATAACCTGCTATGAATGGTGTCATATGCAAAGTTTGGCTTCCTGGTAATTTGCAGACACTGAAGGATTGTGGCTCACGCCGGCTCAGCTTGTCTGAGCGTGGAAAGCGAAGCAGGGTCAAGCCTGGTTGTTACTTGGATGGGAGACCCCTCCTCTAGTTTCCTTCATTGAGCAGGGGGTTGGACTCTATAGCCTTGTAGGCTCCTTCCAACTCTATGATCTATGAAATCTATGGATTATCTTAAGCTTTGTGCATTATGCCAATTTCAGATGGCTTCGTTTATTGGGAGTACTTAGGAAGTTTCCTTCCAGGGGTTTCTTGCACTAAATCAAGTCAGATGTGGGACTTGCCAGAGGCTGCTTTTCTTCCTAATCTGGATGGCCACCTGTTCATAGTTTATAGGGCTGGCCCTACCATTAGGCAGAGCAAGGTGGTTGCCTCAGGCGGCAGATGCTGGGAGGTGGCAGCAAAGTGCTGGAAGGGAGAGCTGTGTACTGAGCGGCTTGCCTTGTGCTCCCTAAGCTAGCTTCGGTGGAGGATGCCTCCCATCACCAGTGTTGGAGAAAGACAATGGCCATCACGTCAGCTTTTGAACATGGAATGGCTGGGGTAGGGCACACCATCTTGTTCTTCACCTCAGGCAGCAAAATGTCTTTATGCTGGCCTCAATAGTTTGGAATTATTTCGAAGTGGTCTCCTCTTGTGGATTCGAAAGCAATTAGAAGACCCCTTATTCCCCCCCCCCCAATTCTGTTTTCTACCAAAACAATAAAATAAAATAAAAAAACTTCCTTTTTTGGGGGTGGGGGTGGTCAATGAGAATAGGCCACTGTTTCTGCTGACTCATTTGAGCTAGAACGTTCATTCATGCTTAGCGGTGGAGACCCGATCAGACCAACACATGGGCGCTCTTACTTCATAAGTACATTCAGGCAATTGGGAGCCATGTGGCTGGGTGAAAAGGCATTGTGTCTCAAATACACAATGCCTGGGTGTTTTGCTTGTGTGCATAGCAAAAACAAAAAAGAAAGTTGTGAGGGCCTGGGCCCATGCAGCCCCTCATTCTGAAGACCCCTGCTCTGGATGGCTTCTGCTTTGAGCAGTTTATTTTTCCCTTTCAAAGGCCCTCCCTTTCCATTTGAGTTCCACAAGGAACTGAGCACCACAGACTGGAGTGTTCTATCCTCTGTCAGATACAAAAGGCATTCTATATAGTGTGTCCTCTAAAATTTTGTTTCCCCCGCTCCGCCTCGCCTTATATAAAGCATAATATCTGCTCATAATATACCTTCTTGTTTGTTGTATATGTTTTTTTAACCGCATTCTTCCCATTAAAACAAACAAAAGCAAAAATATTTATTTGAGAAGTTTATTTTAAAGTTCTAAAAACAATGCATCCTAACGTATTTATTATAACCTCTTAGTTGTACATCTCTTCCCTCCTTCTTTCTCTTGCAAATCTAATTAAACTGTTACTGAACCACTGCTGAAATGAAAGAAATGATTCTATGGGTGGTGTTCCAAACCACTTCAAAGCAACTATTCAATAAAATATATATATATATAAATTTTGAATCTTTCTCTCTTGTTCTGGTCTTTGTGTGGAGGGGGTAGGGAGCATGGCGTGCCACTAGGGCAGCCTTTTCCTAACTGAGGGTCCCAAATGTTGTTGGGCTAGAACTCCTACCATCCCTGAATGCTGAACATGCTAGCTAGGAATGATGTGGGTTATAATCCAACAATATCTGGGGATACCAGGTTGGGAAAGGCTGTGCAAGTGAAAATGTGCTGTTGCAGATTATCACCTGTCATACCTCAAACCAGGGCCTCAGATCCAGAGGGCCACAAGCTGCCCACCCCTGCCTTAAAGGATCTCTGATAGCAAGGCCAGGAAAGATGTCTATCCAAGACTTTTTATTTACATTGAGTTGGATCAAAACTACAATTGTCGGGTTGGAAGGGATCTTGGAGATCATCTAAATGAGCCTTTCCCCAACCTAGTGCCTACCAGATGTTTTGGACTACAACTCCCAAGATTCCTGACCATTGGCCATGCTGGCTGGGGCTGATGGGAGTTGAAGTCCAAAACATCTAGAGGGCACCCGGATGGGGAAGGCTGCTCTATTACTGTTCAGTGCTGTAATCTTGCAACAACAGCACCCCTGACAGATGGCCGTCCAGCCTTTGCTTGAATACTTCCCACGAAGGAGAGTCCACCACCTCCCAAGGCACTTTCTTCCACCACTGTGCAGCTCCTATGGTTAGGAAACTTTTCCTCATAAGAACATCAGGAGAGCCCTGCTGGATCAGACCAAGGGTCCACCTAATCCAGGATTCTGTTCACACAGTGGCCAACTAGCTGCCCACGGGATTCCACAGGTAGGACATACAGTCATGCCTTGGATTGAGAGCATAATTCGTTTACAATTCGTTTTGGATTACAAGCACGGAAACGTGCTTGTAATCCAAAACACTCATATCAAAACGAAATCCCCTCAAAAAAATGTGTACAGAGATTTTTAATTTAAGCCGTACTACAGTACTTGTATCGCAAGACGTCACTTGTATATCAAGTAAAAAAAAATTAAATAAATATTTAAAAATTTGCTTGTCTTGCAAAACACTCTCAAACCAAGTTACTTGCAATCCAAGGTATTACTGTAAGTGCAACAGCACCCTCATGTTTAGCTGAAATCCAATTCCCTGCAGTTGCCACCCATTTTCTCTTATTCCTGCCCTCTGGAGCAACGGAGAACTCTGCTCTATCTTCTGTGTAACTGCTCTTTGAAGATTTGAAGACTGCGATCTCCCCTTATTCTTCTCTCCACCAGGTGCATCATATCCAGCCTTTTCAACCATTACTCAGAGGACTTGATTTCCAGACACCTCACCCATCCTGGTTGCCTTCCTCTTAAAATTCGCTCCCATTGATTCCAATGGGAACCAAGTTCAGCTAAGTCTGGATCCATCCAACCCATTGTATTTAATTACTACTACGTACTTATATCAGGCAGTGTATCCTCTTTGGCACTAGTGCTAACATAAATTACATTGTGCTAGTGCTAGCTACCACTAGTGCAACGGCAGCAATAGCCCTTGGCTGGTGCGGCCAGTTTTCCGGAGAAACCTGTTGCTCCCGTAAACACAATTGGCATTGTGTTCAAGGCAGCTTACATGAGCACAATGTCGTTTACATTAGCACTAGTGCCAAATAGGATACTGCCCATTGAGTGCAGGAAGGCAGACCTTGTCAGACTCTTGGAAAAATCAGGTTCTGAGGATGCAGTGTACAGCAGACTTGTTGAAGCCAAGCAGCTATAGACCTGGGCAGTGCTGGATGGGAGACTGCCTGGCAACCTTTATGGCAGGGACCCTCAGACTAATTTCAAAAGCCCTGTGGAAGTTTTCAGATCCCTGGCAGGAGGGATCGGATCCTCCCCTGGCAACCAGTGTTGGTTCCAGGTTTTGGAGGGCCCTTGGGCAAGACACCTTCAGTGGGCTCCCTCTGTCCATGGGTCTACCTCCTCATACTGCCATCATCACCAGCTGCTCTTGCTCCTCATCCTCTTCCTCATCTTTGCTACCTACCACTTCACCATCACCCTTGGGTGCACCAAGTGAGAGGCATGCATGTGAACAAGCAGGTTGCAACGGTGAACAGGACAGGAGGAGCAACTCCAGGGGGCTCTTGTCAGTGGGACCCTGCTGGGTTGTGGGCCCTTGGCAAGTGCCTGACTATGCCTACCCTTGATGCCAGCCTTGCTGGCAGTCCACTGGGTTGGGAGGGGGAGAGAGAAAAGGGGGTGGACCTGCCCACCTCTGGCTCCAGGGCTGCCCACCTCCAACATGGCACTCTGAAACAGATTACCTCGGAGGGAATGCAGCCCTTGATAGAAAGAGGTTTTCTTGCTCCCGCCCTATGTACTCTGCCTTCAGCTCTGTGATGGTAAAAGGCAGGATATGAACGGAATGTCACTAATCTCTTGCTTGACCCGCCCCGCCCCCACCCTCAAAATGGAGAAGATATGGCGCAAACCTCCCCAGGGAAAGGAGCTATGTAACTTCTGTGTTGCTGATGGAAAGGTTCTGTGTTTTCTCACCACCCATGATGTTACAGACAGGTGGGGGACTCTTAGACTCATAGAGATGGAAGGGTCCTCAAAGATAATCTAGTCCAGCCCCTTGCTAATGCAGGAAATCCCCTGCTATGACATCCCTGAGAGGTGGCCATCAAGCCTTTGCTTAAAAGCCTGCAGTGAAGGACAGACCATCACCTCCTGATGCAATTTTTTCCACTTTTGGACAGTTGGTACCATCAGGAAGTTCTTCCTATGGTTCAGTCAAAGTCCCCTCTCTTGTAATCTGAACCTGTTGGTTTGAGTCCCGTGCTCTGGAGCAACAGAGAACAAATGTTCTCCATCATCTTTGTGATAATCCTTCAAATATTTGAAGAAACCAAGAGGAAGATCTTAAGAAGTCCAAGTAAGTTGTTCACACAGCAGACCTCTGAGAACTGTTACCTGTCAGTGTAGACCAGCCTTCCCTAACCTGATTGGACTACAACTCCCAGCATTCCTGTCCATTGGCCATGCTGGCTGGGTCTGATGGGAGATGAAGTCCAAAATGTCTAGAGGACACCTGGTGGGGGGAATCTGGTGTAGACAATACTGGACTAGATGGACCAAATGATCTGACTCAATAGAAGGCAGCTTCCTTTCATTATTATTTTTAGGAGGGCTGTAGCTCAGTGGGTAGAGCAGCTGCTTTGCATGCAGAAGGTCCCAGGTTCAATCCCGAGCATCTCCAGGTAGGCCTGGGAAAGATCCCTGTCCGAAACTGAGGTAGGGTGGCCACTTATCGCATCCCCCCCAAAGAAGGCAAATATATGTATAAAATGTGCATATGCTCATTTATATGAATAGATGCAAATGTGGGACTAATGACTATAATTTAAATAGAAATAAAATACATCTCACCATAGTGGAGAGGGCTGTGACGATGATGACTTGTTGTGCGCCTGTTTAGTCTGCTGTCTAGCTAGGCCCGCAGCCAGCCTAAAAGTTCCGGGGGGGGGCACCAAAAAAGTAGGGGGAGCAGTTCATCTGGTTTGCAGGCCTTTTAAAGACAAAACTATAAACTGTATTTAATTATTTGTTAGTAAAAAAAATATGTATGGGGGCAGAGAAAATTGGGGGAGGCAAGCCCCCCAGCCCACCCCTGGCTACAGGCCCGTCTAGGTGCTGTTGCTGGGCAACTTCAAGGCCCCTGCACTCCCTTCTTAGGGTTCTTTATCTTTCAACCAGACTTGGAGCAGACAGACCTTCCAAGAGAGGACTGTTCTCTGTAAAATAGGATACATGGCCACCCTAAAACCCGGAGAGCTTCTGCCAGTCACTGTAGACCAGATGTGGGGAACATGTGGCTCTCCAGATTTGTTGGATTGCAATTCCCAGTGTCTGTGTTCAGGTTTATGAGGCACCCCGAGCTCAGTGAACTGTCCCTTTCTTGCTACTCTTGTCGGTGCCATCCACACCGATGGCGCTACATAAATAGCACATAACAAGTGGGACCTGCCACAGAACGTTGCAGCGTGGAGTGCTGCTATTCAGAATTCCAGCCACCTAGCCCTGCCCTTTCTCAGGATACTCTGTTCCATTCCCCCTCATCCTGGTTTTCTGTCCACCCTGCAACAGTCAATCAGCACTGCGTGCTCACTGAACATACTCAGTCCTCGTTGGACTGCTTTTGGGGGGTCCTCCCAGATTTCCTCCCCCAATGATATTTTTTGTACTGCTGCAAACCTTGAGGTTTCCCCAAGCCTCCTGATCAGAGGTGGTGTTAGGGGGTGGCACACTGGGCTGGAGACCTGAATCTCTGGGAAGCCATCTGCCCCACCACCCTGCTGTCCATGGGCACTTGCCGAAACAAAGGTACAGGGGCCCTGATGATCTCTCTTGCATCTGATCCCCCTGGAGTAGCTGGCTTTTTGCCCACCTGTCCTGTGCTTCACCTCCTGCTGCCCCACCTGAATCTTTCTGTCTGTGTTTTCCCCCTCTAAAATCAAATGCCCTCTTCTCCCCTATCCATAATCCCTTTTCACAAATAGGGGTGCCCTTAAGAGACAGGATCCTTTAAACACACACACACACACACACACACACACACACACACACACACACACGAGCATATGTAAATTAGCATACGCAATGCATTTTTTTTGGTTCTGTGGGCCTGAGTCCCAGATATTTTCGGTACCTAGCACCGCCCCTGCTCTTGATGCCTTGCTCTTGTGTGAGGGCAGTGCTGTTTTGGCTACATAAATGATGGCACACACTGCCTGAACATCGGTAATAGAGGGAACGGTATACAGGAGCTTGCTGTTTTCAAACCCATTTCACGTTGTTACCTTGGATGGATTTCTGAGATGCAGGATTCCCGGATTCTCCAAGTGCTTTTCTGAGAGTCTTGCAGGAAGGAAAGGCAGTCCCCGCCTCCCAGTCCCAGCTCACTTCACAAGCATTTGAACCTGTTGATTATTATTATTATTATTATTATTATTATTATTATTATTATTATTATTATTTGTAAACTGAGGAACAAAGTTGTGGTCAAGCCAGAATTAAAGTGCTGCTGTGAACTAGAAAGAGACCTGTTTGTAATCATCTTGGCCAAGGAATCATCATGCTCTGCTCTCTGTGGAGACACTACCCTGTGCATCAGGATCAGGATGGTGTGTATGTGTGTGTGTGTGTGTGTGTGTGTGTGTGTGTGTCTGAAGGAGCTGACAGGAGGGAATTCTCACCGGAGCTAGCACCACAAACTGATTGAAAAAAGATGACACCTTGCTTGCAGTTAGGTTATCTATAGCACACCTTGCCTGAAATAAGTGCCTTCTGCGCATAATATGCCAAGGTGATGCCGCCAATTCATCGCCAAAAGAAATATATGACATAAAATAGGCCACTTCAACAGGGAACTGAAAACCCCTTTATGTTTAAATAGAGGGCTTCAGAAGGGTTAATTAGCAAGAGGCCCCGTTAACTTCAAAATCAGTTCCTGCTGCTGCATTTGGCACCTTGACACGTTTGCTCCTTTTGCGTTCTCTTTGCCTCCTGTCCTTGGATGCGCGCACAGGCAGTGCCGAGCCTCCTCCCACCCATCCACCCCCTTGTCCCGTTAAGGAGGTCAAGAAGCTGCCACCAGGCATCAAGAGCGGAGCCACGCTGCCTCTCTCTGCCCTGGCTGGGCTCGGCTAAACACCACGCCCGAGCGCGGCTCTTAACCCAGCTGCCTTCCTCTAAGCCTGAAATCCCACTAATCACTTTTGTATGGTCGCCTGGCCTGGCGTGTCACTTTTGGAGCCCTTAACATCTCAGTTAGGGAAGAGACCTTACAGGGCTGGAGGTTAGCAGCCTCACAGGGCACCTCTGCTCTTTTTTCCATTTCCTGTCCTCCTGCTGCTGATGTACATGGGGCTGGCGTCAAGGGTAGGCATGTTCGGGCACCTGCCGATGCCCCACACCTAGCAGAGGCCCACTGACAAGAACCCCCTGGACTTGCTTAGTTATTTTGTGGGTGTGTCAAGCAAGAGATGATTAATGTTATGCTCACATCCTGCCTTTTACCATCACAGAGCTGAAGGCAGAGTATATAGGGCAGGGCAGGCACGGGCAAACTTCTTTCTGTCAAGGGCTGCATTCCCTCCAAAGTAATAATCTGTTTTGGAGTTCTGTGTTGGAGATGTGCAGGCCTGAAGCTGGAGGTGAGCAGGTCCGCCTCCTTTTCTCTCCCTCCCCCCCTCCCCACCCAGTGGACTGCCGGCAAGGCTGGTGGCATCAAGGGTAGGCATGGTCAGGCAGCTGCGCCGAGGGCCCACACCCAGCAAGGTTCCACTGACAAGAGCCCCCTGGAGTTGCTCCTCCTCTTCAGCGCTGCAACCTGCTTGTTCCGGTCCAGTCAGTGGAGGTGGTGAGAAGGAGGAAGCCGCAGGTGCCGCTGCCTCCTCCTGGCTCCCTGCCTGTCAAGCAAGCAAGTGGTAGCAATGATGGGAAAGAGAAGGAGGAGCAAGAGCTGCTGCTGGTGACCATGGTGGTGTGAGAAGGTGGGCTCACTGAGGGAGGGGCCCCACTGAGGCCCTCAAGAACCTGGAGCTGGCACTGGGTGTATATATACTGGTTTAGTTCTCTAAAGATGGTCCCTCTCCGTGCTGAATGTTTCACCTTGCCTTTGGGCAAGTGACTCTCTTGGCACACTCTCGCTGCAATTAGGGTGGCCATGAGTCCTACTCTACAGAGGAGAGTCCTCTGTTTGAAGAGGCTGTCCGGTCCAAGTCTGGTTTAAAGAGAAAGAACCACGAGAAGGGAGAAAAACAGGAGCCTGGGAGTTTCCCCAGCAAGAGTTACCACCACACCATCTTCCACACTATGGTGAGATACATTGTATTACCATTGAAATTGCAGTCATTATTTCTATTGAAATTGCAGTCATTATTTCTAAATGCCCACCTTTAAATTAGCATATGCAAATGTTATGCAAGCCGGCACACTCCTTTGTCCTTTTTTTGGGTGGGGGTGATGCATTTTCTCTTTTTGGGTGATACATAAATAGCCACATAATGCATAAATGCATCAGAGAGTGGGCCATACTTGGAGTGGCCAAATCTTTAACACTGCTGTCAGTAGGATGATGGGTGGGCTCCCCAGCCTTTCCCCCAAATCTTCCCTGGAAATAATCTGGCGCAAGTTGCCAGATTCATTTCTTAGGTATTCTCTTGGCTAATTGACAGATGTTAGATGGACTCCATGTGCTCTTATCTGCTCCCATCCAAACAGATAATTAGCATGAGGCACAGGGCACCAGCACATGGCACGTGGGCAGTGGCCAGGGTCTCGCACACTTGCCTTGCATCCCACTCCTGCCAGACAGCTGGATCATGAAGCTGCCTGCATAATCATGATTATTGTTATTACATTTATATCCCACTTATTTCATCTTGAAAGGAACTCAAAGCAGTTTACATAGTCCTCCTCCTCCTCTCCATTTTGTCCTCACAAAAATCCTGCGAGGTAGGTTAGGCTGAGAGTCAGTGACTGGCCCAAAGTCACCCAGTGAGCTTCATGGCTGAGTGGGGACTAGAACCCAGATCTCCCGAGTCCCAGTCCAACGCTCTAACCACTACACTGCACTGGTTCTAATTTAGATGCTAATTTAGAAAGAATGGCTATCCTTTAAATAGAAGTACAGTCCGTCTCACCACAGTGGGCAAGAGTGTGCCCAGGTGACTTAATGCAGGCCTTGCTCAGTCCGCTGTCCAGGTGCTCACTGTTGATGGGCAACTTTAAGGCTTCTGCTCTCCCTTCTTAGACCTCTTTATCTTTAAACTGGACTTGGATTGGACAGCCCTTGAAATAGAGGGCAATGACTGGGTTCAGACAACATGATAACCCACACCCAAGGGTTCAGTGTGGGTTGTCGTTGAATCATGGGCTGTTGATGAAACATGGGTTATTGTGTTGCCTGAACCCAGCCAAGATAACAAATCAAGGTGAACAACCCTCAGTTCACAACCCAACAACAAACCATGGGTTCTCTTAATGGGTTGTTTGTGGTTTGTTGGCGCATGCTAACAAGCCATGGCTTGTTAGCACAGCTGGGTCCAGACAACATGATAACCCACGTTTCAACAACAGGTCAATGACAACCCACACCCAACCCGTACTCAAACCTTGAGTTTGGGTTATCGTGTTGTCTGAACCCAGTCACTGTCAAATAGAAGGCTGTCCTCTGCAAGGCCTTCAAATAGAGCAGGGGTGCGCAATCTTTTTGGCCCCAAGGGCCACCTGTATAAGTGTATATGTATATGTATACACACACGTGCACAGACACGTATATATATGTACACATGTATATATATATGCACACAGACATATACTGTATGCACACATATATATGCACACAGACATATACTGTATACACACAGACATATACCGTATATGTACACACACATGCCAGCAATCCTAATACAGTACTCTTTCCTCACTCTTAGCTGTGGCAGGGAAAGGGGTGGTCTTTGTGAGGATCTCTGGGGGAAGGAGTGGAGAGTACAGGCAGTGAGGAGGCAGGGGTGGGTGGGTCAGGGCACCCATGGGGGGCTGCAGTAAAGTTCTTGGGGGCCCCAGAGGTTGTGCACCCCTGAAATAGAGGATTGTCCTCTGTAAAGTAGGACACAGGGCCACCTCATTTGCCCCCCCCCCAAGAAACTGAGAAAAAGAAACTGATAGAGAGAAACCCACATTGAAAACACAAGAAAAACGTGGGGTAACGTTCTGGTCTGCCCTTTGACCTTCTCGAGTCAGGCTGCAAGGTCACAAGGCTTGGTTGCGTTGTATTGATTCGGCCTCTTTTTGCCTGGTGTATGGTGCTGAGGGCTGAAAGAAAAGGGATCCAAAAAGGAAGAACTAAGAGGGTGGGGGGTAGGGGGAAGAAAAAGTGGAACGTATCAGTTGATCTCTTGGCCTCTGGAGGGTCAAAGATCATAGCACATAAGCCTGGGTAAGCAATTGTCTGTGTGATGTCTCAAAATAAATAAATCAATACACTGAGATCAGGAGAAAAAAAGCAACCACTTTGCTGATTCCAGAGCATAAGGCTCTGACAAGTCCATTTTAGCCAGAATCAGGAAGCTACGTGGATTTCGGGTCACACTGGTACAGCAGCATCTTACGTGGCAACATCGAGCAGGAACTCTGCAACCGAGATGGTTTTCAATGAGGCAGAAAGATATCAAGGCTTTCCCGATGGGCAGTTCCTCTGTCAAAGAATGCCGTGTGTGAGTCATAAGTCACAACCTAGTTAGATAATAATAGAATGCTGAGGTGCAGCTAGTGCATGCCCAATGCTGTTTGGAGCATTGTGTGAAATATGGCGATACAGGTGTTGCAGGCGCGGATTGGACAGCGCCTGATGACAAGACAACCTATCCGATCGGGCAAAAGGCAGCAGAAGCTCAGCAATAACTTTGCTTTTCAACCCTTAGTGTGAGACTAGCAGGAAATGTGACACAGTGGGATGTTAGGTCACTGGGCTACGAATGATCTTGCAGGGTGGCGGTGTGTCCTACTTTAGAGAGGACAGTTCTCTGTTTGAAAGGCTGTCTGGTATAGGTCTGGTTAAAGATAAAAAGAAGGGAGGGCAGGGCCTGGAAGTTGCCCATAGTTCATGAGTCAGTAGCTGGAGCAAAGGCCCCAAAGGAGCTGTTAACCCAGCAAAGATCAAGGAGGAGACAGAGGGCTTGCATACATGTTTTCAGCCATGTCTTTTCCTGGTTTGGCAGTTGCAGCTGGGTCTGCTTCCTCACTGACTGCAACTCCTCCTTCTGAGTAGATGCTTGCTCCTAGATAGACTCTTCCTCCCGAGTAGACCCTAGGTGAATGGGTCTTCTGGGTAGCCAGGCGGGTACTCTGACTCTAGACTCCCAACTGATCTGCCTCTGACGGTGCTTTCAAGAACCCATAGGACGAGGGAGGAGAGTTGGAGACCAAGGCAGGGCCCGGAATGGGGTTGATGGAGTTCTTTGGGGGCCCAGGTGAGGCATCCCTGTGTTGGGGAACACAGGAAGCTGCCTTATATTGAGTCAAACCATGGGTCCATCTAGCCCAGTATTGTCGATACTAACTGGCTGTGGCTCTCTGGGGTTTCTTTCCGGCAGGGGCTTTTCCTGCCCTACCAGGAGATGCCGGGGATCAAACCTGGGACTTTCCGTATGCAAAGCATGCTGAGCTACAGACCTTCCTGGTTGCCCCACATCATCTGTGGAAGTGGGGCTTGCTGTGGAATCCCAATCCTCCTCCTCCTCTGAAGAAGTCTTCCCATGCTCTGCTTGGCCGGTAGCTTGACACCCATCCAGGGTGAACACCCGAACAGCAGTCACTCAGGTCACAACCTCCCAGCGACAGTGCTCACAGCCTTCCCCACTACGGTGCCATGGATTGTATTTCTATTTAAATGACCGTCATTATTTCTAGATTTGCACAGAGGCATATAAAGCAGCACATGCAAATGCGATGCAAATTGGTGCCCCTGCTTCTGTCCTCTCTCTTCTGGCGACACTTCACCGGCTGCCCCTATATCACAGGCACGAGCCAGTGCTTACGCAACTACTGCGCTCTCTGTGGCAAGCTCATCGCGCTCAAAAGTGGACGCTCCCTGGAAAAGCTCCCATTGTGCATTTCCCAGCATTGAGTTTCATCACCCATCTCCCCCATTTGTGTTGACGAGCTATTGCCAGCGAATGAGCAATGCAAAGAGGTAAGACGATCCTGGAGTTGGGGCAATAAAAAGTATCGCTTTCCCTAGTCTGTGTCTTGTTCTCTGCAACCGACATGGCATTTAAGCCTTCTAGATGGAAGTGGGGTGGAGATGGGGGTGGGGAAAAGGATATTGATATCATAATATGAAGGAACACAAAATGTTCGCCCATCAGTGCAGTGCTTCTTATTTGGGGCAGCGTTCCAAAATAAACTAATGCAAATTCACCCCTGACTACAGAGATCTATGGGGCAGTTGGAGGCTGGTGGCTCCCATGTCAGTGGGGCGTGGTAACCACTCTGGATTGCAGCCCGAACTTTAAAGGAGATATCCATGGTGCTGAACCCTAGCCCGCAAAAATAGGTTCAGCACCATGGAGAGCTCCTTTAAAGTTCAGGCTGAAATCCAGAGTGGATACACCGCCTCACTGACATGGGAGCCACCAGCCAGTGCTGCTTTGGGGGAAGACAATGAACTGGGTAACAGACCCTAAGTGCAACTGTATGCATGTTTATTCAGAAGGAAGTCCCACCAGGATCAATGGGATTTACTTCCAGGTTCATGTGTAGAGCAGGGATGTTGAACCGCAGGCCTGTGGGCCAAATCCATCCCACCTGAGGTCCCCAGAGGGCCATACCCCACTCCCCTGGCCACACCCCTTCTCCACTGACCAGTGATCATGGGGTGGTTTCCCAGCTTTTGCACTGTTTTTTCTCCATTCTTAAAGGTTGAAATATCTCTCCTAAGGCTTAGGGGCCGGCCATAAGAGCTTTAAGCTAACACATGCTGGTGTTTTGGGTCCTGCTATTTTGTTTTTGGCCCCACCCAGCATTGGAATGTGGACCCCGAGAGGTTCTCTGAAATTGAATTCAGCCCTTGTGCTGAATGTCGTTCCGCGCCACTGGTTTACGCAGCGGGCCCACAGCTCAAATGATGCATCTCTGCATGCACCCGCTGCAGATACCCAAACACAGCTATAAAAGTCAGAGGAGCATTTTTATGGCACCAGACTTCATTTTATGGTGTTGTTCCGGGCATCATGCACCTTAAAAAGGAGCCCAATCAATCGTAACAGAAACGGACTATCTCCCCTCCGGCTAGTTTATCATTCCTCCTATTTCCAAAGTTCAGGGGAGACGGTTTATCCTCTGGTAGCCAATACAGCATCACTCACGCCGAAGAGTAAGGTCTCAATAGCCTAGGGGAAACTCCAAGGTTTGTAGTAGTAGTATAGTAGTAGTAGTAGTAGTAGTAGTAATAATAATAATAATAATAATAATAATAATAATAATAATAATAATAATTTCACTTCATTTATTACATTTCTATACTGCCCAATAGCCAAAGTTTTTGGGGCGGTTTACAGAGATTTAAAAAATCTTAAAAATACAGTAATTGTACATAATATAAAAACAGTTTGCATACAAACATATAAACAGACAGCAGACACACACCCCCACAAACAATTTTAACAGTCAACAGTAAGAAAAACCTGATTAAACACTTTATCATATGCTGCCTAATAATAACAACAACAACAACAACAACAACCCTAAGGGGATGACCTCTCCCCAAAACAGCTTAATGAAGACTGAGCATGCTCAGTTGTCTATGGAATGCCGGCTGACTGTTGGAGGGAGAAAACTGGGAGTGGGAGAATGTAATGGAGAATCCTGGAAAAGGGCATGGCTGGCAGGCACCCTGAACAGGACCACTCCACACTGCAACATTTTGTCGCAGGTCCCACTCGTTAACTTATTCCCAGGCACTAAAAAAAGAAGAAGAAAAAAGGCCACTCTATAGTACACCTTCCTCCTTGCCCCTTCAGCCCTCCTCTGGTTGTCCTGGAAACGGGGGCCATGACACCTTGGCCAGAGTGACAGGGCCACAACAAAGCCTTCTGTCATGGTACCAATTGGATTGAAATGTCCTGTGTCCTCACTCCCCCCTTTCCCCAAGGGCACAATGCGAGAGATGAGAGTGCTGGGGGTGGCCCAGCATAGCAGGGGGACGCCAAACACTGACCAACCATGGAGAGTCCTGACTTTCTTCCCCCATGGCTGCCTTGTTTCTTTAGCTTTCTGTGGGTCAGAAGGACAAGGTTCACTGACTCCTCTTAGTTGTGAAGAGAAGGTGGATTAAAGAGGGGGGTGATGGCCTTTTCTTGTTATTATCGCCTGGCGGAGGCCAGGTCAGCTGTCCTCAAAACCCCTCACACATTCTGTTGGGTCTGCAAGTGTCATTCAGGATGACGGTCGCTGTCCATCAACCCCCCTGAGGCCTTGTGGCAGCACGTAGAGACCAA
Organism: Shinisaurus crocodilurus; assembly: GCA_021292165.1. NCBI lineage: Eukaryota > Metazoa > Chordata > Lepidosauria > Squamata > Shinisauridae > Shinisaurus > Shinisaurus crocodilurus. The sequence goes on from CM037883.1 coordinate 20,664,721, forward strand.
CATGTATAGATCAGGAGGTAGGGGTGTTTTTAAAAGTTCGCATTTCTTAATTTTTTTAAAAAAAGGATAAATAGATAATCAATACTTTTAAAATGGGATTCAAATTGTCAAGTGTATGGGGCTGAGAACATAGCACTTGTCAGCAGTGATGACATGGCATTAACCAATAGGATTGCCCCAGTGAATTTGGCACACCGCAACCTGTAACAGATGTGCACACTGAGAGTTGAGGGATAGTTGGGAATTGCATTTCCCCTCCAGTAATAATGTGATTACCCCACGGTGGGTAAGATATCTGGACCCCTGACAACTGACTAACAGTTGTGCATTTCTTCCATGATAAACAGAGTATAAAAGGGGACATGGGCTCGCATCCAATTTGCATATGTTAATTTATATCTGTACATGCACATTTTGAATAATTACTATAGCAAATAGAACTATTTCAGAGCCACTGCAGCGTAGTGGTTAGAGCGTTGGAGTGGGACTTCGGAGATCCAGGTTCTAGTCCCCACTCGGCCAAGAAGCTCACTGGGTGACTTTGGGCCAGTCCCTGACTCTCAGCCTAACCTACCTCACAGGGTTGTTGTGAGGTTAAAATGGAGAGGAGGAGGATTATGTAAGCTGCCTTGGGTACTTTGCAGGAGAAAAGTGGGCTATAAATAAATAAATAAATAAATACTGTATATCTCATGATAGTGGAGAAGACTGTGACCAGGTGACCTGGACTACTCAGTCTGCTGTCTAGGTGCTAACTGTGGCTGAGCAACTTCAAGGCCTCAATACCTCTCCCTTCTTATGGGTCTCTAGGTTTAAACCAGAATTAGACAGGGCAGTCCTTGGCAGGACTGTCCTCTGTAAAGCAAGACACATGCTCATCCTAACTGGTGCGGTTCTTCAAATAACCTGGCCCCAAAACGTTTCTACCACCTCTTTCTTTTGCTTCTGGTTTTTGGCTACCCTCAACAGAACCAGGATGCTGGGTATTGGTATGAAGCATGGATGACATTTTGCAGAGGGAGGCTAGAGGGTCAGCCAAGTGTTGATTTCTAGCAGGGTCCAAAATAGATGCTCTGGATCAAACCATTTTGCTTTCAGGTATATAGGCCTCAGTATCTCCAGTGCTGCACATACACATGCAGAGACCATCTCCTCCTGCTACACTTTTCCTTCCTGCGTTCTGGAGCCAAATCTCAGGGCCACATTCCACATCCAAGATTCAGCACAATCAAGCGGTAAAGCTTTTTCCTGGACCGCACCGTTTCAGTCTACGGGGGTGGGGAGTGCATTTTTTGTTCAAGCTCTCCCCCCCTTCAAATCCCTGCACATAGAGAATGAGCATGTCAGGGAGACGAGTTCAACCTAGCTTGACCCGCTCTGTTTCTATGTGCATGGTTTGTTTGTTTTTTGGTAGGGGAGCATTAAAAATACTCCTCCTCCTGGACAGACAAACTAACCTGCAGGAATGGTAGGTCTTCCCTGTCCTCTGCCAGGGCGGCTGTTTATAGGAATTCTGTTGCAGCAGCGGCAGAGGAAGGAGCCGCGTTGGCTGCAGTCAGGGAAGCAGGCCTTTTGTTTCCACACTTCGGCTCCTTCCGTGATGGTGCTAAAATGTGTGCTTTCTGGCAAATAAATCCGCCCAGCCCCCAACACCCTTTCCACTCCCACCCTTTAACACCCGTGGCCGCCTTCTTCCTTGCGTCCAGCTCTCGGGGCCTAATAATAGCTTATCCATCCAGAGTCACTTCCGGTGCTGAGTTCTGCAGCTGCGAGAAATGACACGCGCGGGCCCTGCTTCCTTTGCACGCGCACACGTCTGCAGCAATGGGTGATGCAGGGGAGATGCTAGGTCCTGAAAAGGTCCCCGGCTCAGGCCCACAGGACCATATATATATATATATATATATGCGCAAGATTTGCATATGATGATTTACATGTGCTTTAAAGTCTCTCTCTATGTGTGTCTTTAAAGGACCCTGTCTCCTAAGGACACCCCGTCTTTGTAAAAAGCGATGCATGAGCAGGGGAGATGAGGGCATTTGATTTCAGGAAAAAACCTCAGGCAGAAAGATTCAAGGGGGGGGAGCAGTAGGGGGTGAAGCACGTGTGGACAAAAAGCCAGCTAATGGGGGGGGGGTCATCAGGGCCCCTGTACCTTTCCTTCAGCAAATGCCCCTGGACATCAGGGTGGTGGGGCAGATGGTCTCCCAGAGATTTGGGGCTCCAGAGTCCAGCCCTAGTGGGCCACCCCCCAATGCCCCCTCTGAGTGCACTCCTATGAATGTTTACCCAGAAGTAAGACCCACTAAGTTCAAACAACTTACTCGCCAATACAGCCTTTCCCCAACCTGGCGCCCTCTGGGGTGAGGCCCATATCCGACAGCTCCCTATATTTTATATTTTGTTTATTATTGCATTTATATCCTGCCTTTTTCCTCTCGCAAGGAAGGAACCCAAGGCAGCTCACACGGTCCCCTTCCTCTCCATTTTATCCTCACACAGCAGTGATAAATAGGGTGTGTGTGTGTTTTTCTTCAGATAGGGGGTCTTTCCCAGCTCTACCAGGAGATGCCAGGGATTGAACCGGGGACCTTCGGCATGCCAAACGTGTGCTCTGCCCACTGAGCCATGGCTCCTTCCCGGAAGGACCATCGCCCCTTGCAACGCATTCCTATGCATGTTTATTCAGAAGCCGCAGCTGTACAGAAGAGGGAACTTGAGCAGGTGCCGTTTGTCACCCAGCGGGCCAGAGCAGCTGCATTTCCTGAAATCCTGCTCCTCCTCCTCCTCCCTGGAAAGCTGATCCACACAGCCCCGCATCCTTGCCTGAGTGCCTGACAGGGGGCGTCTTGCAGATCTTGGACCCCATGTCCAGACAAACAGCGGGGAGACTGCTGCAATCATCGTCCCTCCGCGGCCACTCGCCGCACGCATCTTCCTCCTTGCAGCTGTTTTGCTTGCGTAATTGGCCGGGGGGTGGTGGTGGTGGCGGGCGGAAGGGTTGTCTGCCTTCCAGGAACTGCGGGGTTGTTAATGGGCATTTCAAACGGAGGTTAGACTAAGCAAATGGCCCTTCTATCCCTGAGCCAGCGCGATTGGAATGGATTGCAGGGAGCGGGGGAGAAAGACAGAGGAGAAAGACAGAGAGGGGGGGCGGGGGCGGGAAGACTGCTTTCGTGGCCAGCCGGAGAGATGTGCCTAAAGGGAGTCTGCTGCTTCCATATCGACCGGCTGTCAAGCCTGCCTTTGAGAACCACATTCCTTCCAGGGCTGGGAGCCTGCATCTGCCCAGGCTGTTCTTGGGGCGCTTCTGAGCATTATGTTCTCATGCAGGGCCTGCCCTATTATAAGGCAGAGTGAGGCGGCTGCCGCAGGTGGCAGATGTTGGGGGGGGGCCGCGCACACAGGGTGGCAAGGTGGTAGAGGACAAAGCAGTGCCCCTGCGTCCCCGAAGCTAGCCAGCTGCCCCCTGAAATGGTGGGGCGCACACGCTGTCCCGTTGCCAGCATCGGAAGTAAGATTGGACTGCGAGCGGTGGGGGCTGCTGGCTCCGATGTCAGTGGGGTGGTCTATCCACCCCCCCCCCGGGTTGTAGTCTGTACTTTTAAGGAGCTATCCATGGTGCTGAGCCTAAAAATTTTTTTGGCGGCGGGGGGGATATGGGGAAAAGGTTCAGCACCATGGGTAACTCCTTGAAAGTTCAGACTAAAACCCAGAGCGTATATACGACCCCACTGACAGCGGAGTCACCGGCCTCCACTGACTGCCTGGCTGGTTGGCTTTTATATGTAAAATGCTGAGGGGGTGGGCAGGGATCGGTTTTTTTTTTGCTCTTTGCCTCAATCGGCAAAATGTCCTCGGATGTTCAGTCTCCTCCTCCTTAAATTATGCCCCTCCACACATTAGTGGGGTAGTTTAGTAATTTTGGAAGGAGGCCGCGGAATCTCTTTCATCCCAAGGGCGGAATTCAGTTTTGGGGATGTTCTCTGGGGATGCATTCCGGCGGCGGGCAGGGCTGGAGGCAAGAGGGGACAGAGGCAAAGGCAGAAGAGGCACGGGCGGCCAAAAGCTGGGAAATTGCCAGCTGGCTTCAGCTTCAAGCTCTTACCTCCTCCAGCAACTAAGCCTTAGGAAAGGCATTTCAACATTTTAGCATGGGTGGGGGGGAACACCTGCAAAAGCTGAGAAACTGCTATATGAGAACCAAAGTGGCGTAGTGTTTCGAGTGTTGGACTGGGACTCAGGAAACCCGGGTTCCAGTCCTCACTCAGCCATGAAGCTCACCGGGTGACTTTGGGCCAGTCACTGTCTCTCAGCCTAACCTACCTCACAGGGTTGTTGTGAGGATAGAATGAAGAGGAGGAGAACCTTGTAAGCCCCTGAGGCTTTGGGTTCCTTGCAAAAGGAAAAAAGGCAGGATATGAATGTAATGTAATAATATATGATCGGTGGTCAGGGCAAAGGGGAAGGGTGTGTGGCCACCTGGGAAACCCCAGAGGGATGGATTGGGACCCCAGTCAGGATGGATTTTTGCACCTTTGCTTTAGTCTGTGGACTAAATGGTTTTGTGCCCCCCCCCCATTAGATGATAATGGTATTACTTCACTTACTTCAAAATATGGTAAGCCTGCTGCATTTAGGGGCCCTCCTGCTCATTCTGCTGAGTGGGGCCCTGGACCTCTGCCCCAAAGTCCTGCCCTAAGGGCACGCACCATTTGCCACACAAACCTCATAACTGACTTTGTCTTTTAAACACTCCCCTCGGTTCCAAAGCACCGGCTGGCTGTCACAGCCAACGTTTTAAATCACTTCAAAGGGTAGCCCTGTAATATGAGGTTCAGTGCAATCCTACGCCTGTCTGCTTAGAAGTCAGCCCCATTGAGTTCAGTGGGCTTACTTCCAGGTAAGGCTGTATAGGATTGCAGCCTCAAAGTGCTTTCAGGGAGTGCTTATGTTAAAAACAACACACACACCCTTCTGCAAAGACGGGCAATTTTCTTCTAACCAACAGGGAACTTCTATAACTCAATCACTAAGTCCGAGATTCTCCATGTATATTTTAGTGCAGGAGTGGAGTACCTGTGGCCAGCAACTTCAGATGTTGCTGGACTACAACTCCCATAATCCCTAACCATTGGCCATGCTGATTGGGGCTGATGGGAGTTGGAGTCCAAAAACATCTGCTCCCCACTCATGTTTTAGCGTCTATTGATAATAAGGTATATCACTAAAACCCTTAGCACACTTGCCAGGGAGTAAGTCTCACTGAACACCATGGGAGTTACTTCCAAGTAAACACACAGAGGATTGCGTTGTAAGCCAAATGAGTTAGTTCTGTGTTCAGCTGCTTTTAATGAACAACTTCCTTAAGTCAATAGTAGCACCTTCTGTTGCATCTTAGTCCCTTCTAAGCACTTATAAGCCATGCTTGCAGTGATAGTAGTTATAGGGGGATTTGTTCAGGATCAATTATGTATGATTGGTGATACTGTGTGATCTTGAAAAATGCATCTGGCACCAGAAGGAAACTCGGCTGGGACAGGTTGGGTGGGCAAAATCTGGAGCACAGCCTGTGTGTGTGTTTAAACAACATCAATCTAGGAATCTTCCTATTCTAAAAAAAAAAGTTCTCTAAAAGGAAGCTGTAAGTCTCGCCTTAAAACAACAACGATCTTTTCTAACTTTTTCTGGGGTGAGGGGAAGAGAAATGCTTAGGTGATGGAAATCAGGGCTCTAGGTGGGGCAATGCACCCATCAGCCCCACCCAGGCTACAGTCCTAAAAATGTGCATCCATTTCAAAAGAATCAATAAACATATAGGAGCTGTAGTCTTTCCTAGTTTGGATGACCTGAGTTTCAGAGGCCGGCTGTGCTGCATTTTAAGGGGCATTCAAATTCCACCAAAGCTCTGTGTGTGTGGAGTCCAAAAACATCTGCTCCCCCTTCGAAAAACATCCCGGCGATTTGGTGGGCTGAAATGGGGTGAGATCTTTCCCAACCCGGCGCCCTTCAGAGGTGTTGGACTACAATCCCCATCACCCACAACTGGTCATGCTGACTGGGGATGGTGGGAGTTGTGGTCCAACACGTTTGGAGGGCACATGGTTGGGGAAGGCTGTGTTACAATACACACTGTGTAATGCATTAAGGGAGTCAGTGGGATTGAGATGGGTGCAGGGCAGGGCAGGCAGGCAGCAGGGTGCATTGGTAGGGTGGCCTTGTGTCCGACTTTACAGAAGACAGTCCTCTTCTTGAAGGGCTGTCAGAAGACAGTTCTCTCTGTTCGAAGGCGTCCTCTATTTGAAGGGCTCTCCGGTCCAAGTCGAGTTTAAAGGAAAAGAGCTGTAAGCAGGAGGAACATCTGGGGCCTCAAAGTTGCCAATCAACAGTGAGCCAGTGTGGCGTAGTGGTGAGAGTGTTGTACTGGGACTCGGGAGATCCGGGTTCTAGTCCCCGCTTGGCCATGAAGCTCACTGGGTGACTTTGGGCCAGTCACCGACTCTCAGCCTAACCTACCTCACAGGGTTGTTGTGAGGATAAAATGGAGGAGTGGAGGAGGAGGATTATGTAAACCGCCTTGGGTTCCTTGCAGGAAAAAAGGCGGGGTATAAATATAATAGATATAATAAATAAGTATCAGGGAGCACCTGCACAGCAGACTTGGGGAAGGGCCCATGGCTCAGTGGTACATCTAGAAGGTCCCAGGTTCTGATTGGTGGGAGATTCAGATGAAAGGAAGTATTTCTTCACACAGCAGCACATACTTAATCTATGGAATTCATTTCCACAAGGTGTAGTGATGGCCACCAATCTGGATGGCTTTAAAAGAGGATTGGACAAATTCATGGAGGAGAAGGCTATCAAGGGCTGCTAGTCCTGATGGCTCTATGCTACCTCCAGGATCAGAGGCAGGATGCCTATGTACACCAGTTGCTGGGGAACATGGGCGGGAGGGTGCTGTTGCCCTCATGCCCTGCTTGTGGGATCCCGTGGGCAGCTGGTTGGCCACCGTGTGAGCAGAATGCTGGACTAGATTGACCCTTGGTCTGATCCAGCAGGGCTCTTCTGATGTTCTTATGATAGGGAGAATGACTGAGGCTGGGTGCTGGGACCCAGAGTCAGGCCAGTTGCAAGGGCTCTGAGCTGAGCTGACCTTGTCAATGGAGGAAGGAAACAGGAAGCCCCAAGATGCATTCCTGGCATATTCTTTGGAAGCAGCACAGCTTATAGCAGCACCTGAGTCAAGAAGCAACCGCTTGCACACCAGGGACTGCAATAGGGCTTCTCCATTTAAACCTCCTCTCGTCTGCCTGCAACATACTGCGGCAGGAGTGAAACGCCACTCAGATAATAATTGTAATAAAAGGGAGGACTTGATGGGCTGGTAGCAGCCGGTATATGTGCACACTGACTCTTTCCTACCCTTCCTGGTTGTGTTCAATTCATGTGTTTTGTTGATGGCAGCCACCTTTCTCGGCAACCACTGCTACATTGCTGGCAGCTGCTTGTGCCTTTAACGCTTCCATTCATTCATTTGCTCATTCATAATGTGTTCATTTTCAATTTCATTCACTTTTTGTTGTTGTTGAAAAAGGCCATTCATGCAGATGCCCAGGCAGTCTTTATGGGCATAGGAATTCTTGAACTCCCTGCATATTTTGCACATCACAACCATCAAATCAGAGCGGGCACCAGGGTTCGGCATTGTCAGGTGCCTGCCGAGGCCCATGACCCGGCAGGGGTCCTGTGCTAACCCCCTGAACCTCTTGGCCTTGCTGCTCCTCTTCTTTGTTTTATCATGCTGTATTTTTGGATTTTAATTTTTTTTTTTTTAACCATCCAGAGAGCTTTGGCCAGAGCCAGGTCAAGGCAAGGGTCTGTATGGCTGGGCACCTGCCAGGGGCCCACACAGCCCAGCACTGGCCCCCTGACGAGAGCCCTGTAGACCTACCCTTCCCCTTCACCCTTGCAACCTGCTTGTTCACCTGCCTCTCGCTCTGGCCCAGACAAAGGTGGTGGAGAGAGAAGGAGCAGCAGCAGAGGCCGCTGCCAGCCTGCTGCTCGCCCCCTGGCTCTCTCTGCCTGTCAAGCAAGCAACGATGAGAAAGAGGATGAGGAACAATTGCAGGCAGCTGGTGATAATGGGGGTGAGAAGGCAGAGTCACGGAGGGAGGGGGCCCATTGGAGGCTGTCTTGCTCCAAGGGCCCTCAACGACCTGGAGACAGCACAGGCTTTGGCTATGGAGAAGTACAGAACTGTAAAGTGAGTAAACAAATAAATAAATAAATAAAAATGTGTTGCCACGGCCTGTCCCCCTGCCTTCTCCAAGTGATCACGCAGTGTCAGGAGTGAGAAGGAGACACACAATAGCTTCCCCCACACACCACATCACCCCTTCTCTGGCCCAGAGAGAAGCCCGCTTCGGAATGTGGAGGCAGTGGGGCTACCAGTGCTGCCTTCTCCGATGCAATGGGGCCTGGTGGAGTGCCTTTGCTTCCTCCCCCCCCCCCGCTGTTGCTATTATTGCCTATTGCCTCTCCAGTTCCCTCCAGGACTTGCCCGCCGTGTGCTCCAAGAACATGTGGAAGGAGAAATGGGGCCACACGTGCTAGTGTTACCCCCAAACCTTTCTGTCCCTGCCAGCTCCACCCCCAGACCTTCCTGCATTGGACAGAAGGTCTGAAGGGAGGGGGACTGACATGAGTTGCCAAAAAAAGAGGACACCAATTTGCATAACATTTGCATATGCTTGCTTATAGGCATAGACACAAATGTAGAAATAATAGCTACAGTTTAAATGGAAATACCAAAATTCCCACCAGAGAAGGGGAGAGAGTCACCGGATGACCGGCATGCCTGCTCCGTCTGCTGCCCAGGTGCTGACTGTTGGTGGGCAACATCAAGGCCCCTGTTGCTCTCCCTTCTTAGAGTTCTTCATCTTTGAAATGGACTTGAAATAATAGACAGCCCTTCAAAGAGCTGGGTTCAGACAACATGATAACACACACTCAAGGGTTAAATGTGGGTTGAGTGTGGGTTGTTGTTGAGCCGTGGGTTGTTGCTGAAATGTGGGTTATCGTGTTGTTTGAACCCAGCTGAGATAACAAACCATGGTTGGTTAACCATGAACAACCCACAGTTCACAATCCAAAAACAAACCATGGCTTCTCTTCATGGGTTGTTCCGTAGAGTAGTATAAACGAGCCTTGCTGGGCAAAACGGAGGCCGAAATTGGCCTCGCTCATGCCCGGCGAGGCCTTACCTTTTTCTTCGGGGCGGCTCACCTCTCCACGGCTCTCCACCCACGCGGCCCGCTCTGGTCCCGTCGCGTCATTTCTGGTCCCGGAAGTGATGCGACGGGACTGGAGAAGGTGGATCGAGCGGCGCGGAGAACTTCTCCGCGCCGCTCAGAAGATCGGGTCGGGGGGCGCGCCCCTGCGGAGAATTGAGTCGGGGGCGTGGAGAGCCCCCGACTCAGGTTTGGATGCATCGCTAGTGTTCGTGGCTATTCAACGAGGGCGGCCGTGTGTTCTGTGTTACAGAGGACAGTTCTCCACTTGAACAGCTGTCAGAAGACAGTCCTCTATCTGAAGGCATCCTCTGTTTGAAGGGCTATCCACTCTAAGTCCGGTTTAAAGATAATGAAGCCTAAGAAGCGAGAGCAGCAGGGCCCTTGAAGTTGCCCAGCAACAGCAGACTGAACAGGCACAGAGGTTCACCTGGGTCATTTCTACATGAGCCATTTAACCTGCCACTTTACCAAGGCTTCTGCTTCCAGATTCTTTGCAGGATTAAGATCGGCTCCTTTACACGTCCCCCCCCCCGGGCTTTTCTTTCCCTGCCTTTCTATATGTTCCATTACACAACCACAAGGTGGCACCATGGTATAGCAGAATTGTGCAAATATACCAGGGTTTCATGCCGCCACCCACAGAAATACCGGACTTTCCTCACTGGAAGAAACACACACATGCTGTAATGGTTGCAAAGCATGGGAGAAGCCCTGGAGGATGACGACATCGTGTAAAGTGACCACAAACTACCGTGAGCGAGGAATCACGAGCACACAATAAATGCCTCGTGTAGAAAGGCTCCTGGTCATGGTCTTTCCACTAATGTAAGATGTATTGCTATTGAAATTATCACCATTATTTCTAAATGTGCATCTGTAAAACAGCATAAGCAAAAATGTATGCGTTCTCTCTCTTTTTTTTTTCAGTGACGCATTTCCCTCTGCTTTTGGTGAGGCATAAGGTGGCCTCCCAGCCATTCAGTGTCCGTGGGATGCAATGTTCTTGTTTGTCCAGGACTTCATTGGAACAGACCTGGACATTGGTCTGACGCCACCGCCTTCGGGGAAAAAGCAGCCGTGCTCTGATGACATCACATTCCTTTCCAGCGGAGATTGGCGGTGGGGCCGGCTGGGACCCAGCAGGCCTCTGATCCAGCTGCAAGCCAGGTGAGCCTCGGCCGCAGCCTCCCTTCCAAGGGTCGATGCCTATTTCCCACTTCCCAGCACAGGGCCTGGGGAGGGAAAGGGGAAGGGAAGCATGTTCTTTATTTAGCCGGCGCTTCCTGTTTCCGATTTGAGCTTATTCCAAAGAAAAGGCAGCTTCGGCAGGATTTTTTTAAACCATTTTTTATTGGTTTTGTTTTTTCGTCGTCCGCCGTTGTTCTGGGAAAAACCAGGCAGGATCTGCATTGTCAGGGCTTTGATGTCTTTCCTCTGGGCTGTTTCCTGTGCACTGGAGCGCAGGTTAAAAATACGCTTCTGCTGACATCACCAGTGCCGTTCTTCTGCTGCCACGCAAGTCCCCCCAGCCGTTGCATTCCTGGGCATGATCATGAGAAAATTCTCCACGGGGCCCACTTCAGGACACAGCTGAGCCCCCAGCTGCAAGGAAAGTTGGGAAGAGGCAGGTTGTGTGAAGAGAGGGGGAAGAGACTTCTTCTTCTTCTTCTTCTTCTTCTTCTTCTTCTTCTTCTTCTTCTTCTTCTTCTTCTTCTTCTTCTTCTTCTTCTTCTTCTTCTCATTATTATTATTATTATTATTATTATTATTATTATTATTATTATTATTATTATTCTTTCAAGCCATTTCCTTTGCTCCAAGCCTGCATCATTTCCGAGTCCCCACCTCCTCCCCACGACACCAGCCTCAGGTGTTGCACGTAAAAGCAAACAAAAGGAAACTTGAATATTTATATCCCACTTTTCTGTAGGAAACCAGAGCAGCTTAAATACATGAGCATATACTGTGCTGACTCCAGGTTTTGGAGGGTCCTTGGAAAAGACACCCTCCATGGGGCCGCTCCCTCACTGAATCCACCACCACCTTCTCACCACCGCTGCTTGTCTGGACCAGAGCTAGAAGCAGGCGAAGGAGCGTGCTGCAATGGTGAAGAGGAAGAGCAGCACCAGGGGCTCTTGTCGGTAGGCCTCTGCTGGGGTGCGTGGGCCCTTGGCAGGTGCCCAAGCATGCCTACCCTTGATGCTGGCTGGCCCTGCCATTAAAATAGACAGCATGAACTGGACTGACTGACAATTTAGAAGAGCTGACCTCAAACATCAAAAGATGACAGGAATAAAAGAGTTTTTACCAGCTGCCTAAAGACAGGAAAAGAGGGAGCCTGGCGGATCTCTCCTGGGCAGTAATTCTGCAGTCTCAGTGCCATCACAGAGAAGGCCCTGTCTCTTGTACCATTAATCTCATGAATGGATGGAACAGGGAGCAGAACGTCTGAGGCCGATCATAAAGATGGTGCCTAGGCAAGCCTCTCTGGGAAGACATTCCATCATCTGGATCCCCCCCCCCAATAATAAATCATTTAAAACAAACAAACAAACAAACAAACAAAAGATGATGACAATGAGAGCTGAGCCAATTTTTTTTTTCAGAAGGCATTTTTCTCAGCGACAGGCATTCTTCCCTCCTTTCTTTCTTTTGGTGGTGGCTGCCTTCTCTCTTCCTGCTATAATGCCCTGGAATGAAGCTAGCCATGGGGTATGGTGGAGGTTGCAAAACGGGGCCAGGCTGCCAACACAGTTGATCCTATTGCCACTTGCAGTGGCTGCAACCCCGCCAGCCCCCTCCCAAAAACCCTTAGGAAAAAAGAAACTGTTCTGCTACCCCTGCCAATGGTGAGCCCTACCCATGAGAAAACGTTGGAGAATTTCTTCTCCCACTGGAGAAAAATTCAGTGAAAGCGCCACAAACAGGGTGGAGAATTTTGAGAGGCCGTGTGAGCACAACTCTTGTTTGCACATTTAAGTGCCCCTCCATAGAAAGAAAAGCATCCTTGCATGTGGAAAGTTAGCATGCCAGCGGTTAGAAGGGCCATTCAATCTAAAATTCTCCCTGGCATGCTCTTTTTCTATCTGCAGGAAGGTGATTGGTTCCCACCCCTCTTTGGGGAGTGTTAAAACTAGCAACCCCCCTCACCAAAGTGGTACAGTCCTGAAAAAGCCTAAAGTGGTACAGTCCAGAACAGGTCCAGCAGGACCGGGTGGCACAGCAGGGCAGTGGCCGAGGGCACCGCTTCCTCACAGCTGCCCCCTTCTCCTCCGTGCCACTGCCATCACTTCTGCTTCTTCCCCATCTATGCAGCCTCCTCCTCCTCCTCCTCCTCCTCCTCCTCCTCCTCCTCCTCCTCCTCCTCCTCCTCCTGCTCCCTGTGAGGAAGTCTCACCCATCTGATTTTAATAGGGTGGAGGGCAGGGCATTGCTAGGCCTGGGCCCATGGACCCCCAGCCCTAGAATGATTTCCTAGCTGCCCGTATCTCTTCCCCAGAGCCCTGAGTGTCCATTGGTGCCAAAGGAAGCTTAATTGCTGCACAGGCACTGGAGACTGGTGGCTTCAATGTGAGTCGGGCAGTCTATTCTCTTCTGGTTGCAGTCTCTGGAATTTTAAGGAGCTATCCATAGTGCTGAACCTAGTTTGGGGCTATTTTCAAGGGGGATCGCTGGGGACAGAAGGGTTAATTCTCCTCTTTCCACATGCTGCAAACCCCCCACCCCCCCATCTTTCCCTGCATGGCTCAGGGCTTCTCTACATGAAGCCTTTAACCCGCCACTTTACTGAGGCTTCTGCTTCCAGATTCTTTGTGGGATTAAGATCGACTCCTTTACATGTGGGTTTTTTTTTTGGGGGGGGGAGGGGGTTCTTTCTCTGCCTTTGTATATGTTCCATTACACAACCACGAGGTGGTGCTGTGGTACAGCGGGATTGCAACACTTTCCTTGCTTAAAAAAAAAGCTGCAGAAATGCTTGGAAAGCACAAAAGAGGATGACAGCGTCACGTAAAGCACCCGCAAATGACAGTGAGTGAAGAATCGAGCGCACAATAAATGCCTCGTGTAGAGAAGCCCTCAGTTTAGGGGGGGGGACTTTTTCCATTGCTTTGGGATGATCTGGATCAGGGTGCAAATTATTTGAGGAATAGATTTTGAGATGATTTGAATGAGAAATGAAGGCTTTGCCTCCTGTGAAATTTAAATACATCCTAGAAATTATTTCTAAATTTGCACACACACACACACACACACACAAATTAACCTGTGCAGATTTTATGCAAATTTGTGTCCTATGGGCCCAGGCCCCTAAGTGCCTTGCAATGCCCCTGGCAGAGGGGCAGGAAGGTGGAAGAGAGAAACTGGGGCTGTCTAATGCAATAGGAGGGCTCACTGGCATCAGGTGGGGGTCCCCACAGAGGGTCCCTGCAAACCTGGAGTTGGCCTTGGTCCAGAAAGAGTTCTGGTCCAGCTTGGTTCTGTTGAATGTAGAAACATGCAAAGAAAGGGAAGGGAGAGACCAAATGTAGGTGAGGACAGAAGTATTCATTGAAGTTTAACAGTTCCTGTAGATCAGCCCTCCCCAACCTGGCATCATCCTGAGGTGTTGGACTACAGCCCCCATAATCCCCAACCAACCGGGCTCGGGATGATGGGAGTTGTAGTCAGGCATCTCTTGGGGGGGTGCTGGGTTGTGGGGGACTGCCATGTAGAAGGAGGAATGGTTGTGGCTTGTTAAGCATGGTTGAGAAACGCTGTGCCTAACTTAGCAACATGTTGTTTTGCTTTGCTTTTCTGCGTGACTATTTTAAAAAAGTCCAGGAGCCCCGCTATCTTCCTTTAGCCACTGTAAAGAGAGGAGAAAGATGGAGAAATTTTTTACAATTCTTTATGAAAGATATAAAACATCTAAAGGGCCCCCAAGCTGCAGGCCGGGGTTAAAGATGCAACCGCCTTGCTGAAGCTAAACAGGTTTGGGGCTGGTCAGCGTTTGGCTGGGAGACCATATGGGAGCCGTCCTGAGTTGCATGCTGGGAGAAAGGAGTGATATAAATGTATTCCTCCTTCTTCAATCGGGCACCCTCCAGGTGTGTTGGACTACATCTCCCAGCATCCCCAGCCATGTTCTAAATAAATAACTGCATCAGATCATCTCTTGTATCTGTGTTACCGGATGCGAGATGGTTCGTTCAGGGGCATGCATGCAGGCCTTTCGAATATTAGAAAGAAGCTTCGGACTTAGGCATTTTTCTCTCTCTGGTTCCCTAGGTTCGTTTTTTGTTTTTGTTTTTTTTAAATGAGGCGAATAATAGGCAAACGCCCCATCAAAAGCAATCGCAGAGAGAGGGAGCCTGAACGAGGGCAAACCGCTCTTGAGATCTTGGTTTTCAAGTTGAGGAACCCGGTTTCCTCCACCAGGATCCAGTCCCGCAACGACAACAAATGGCAGGGAAGTTGCTCCCTCTTGTGGTCTAAGGCAGAAAGACGGCTTGCTTCTAGGGCAGTGTTCTCCAACCTTGGGTCCCCAGATGTTTTTGGCCTACAACTCCCAGCATGTCCCAGCCAGCTACGCTGGGAGTTGTAGGCCAAAAACATCTGGGGACCCAAGGTTGGAGAACACTGTTCTAGGGAGAGGGGTCAGGGGCGGCGCTAGCTACAGAAAAGATCCGGGGCTCAGGCCCACAGGACAAAAAAGCAAGCAGACAAACAAAACAAAACAAAACAAAACAAGAAAGCACAAATTTGCATATGCTAATTTACATATGCTCTAAAGTCTCGCTGTACGTATGTGTCTGTAAAGGGGCCTGTCTCCTAAGGACACCCCTATTTGTAAAAAGGGATGTATGGACAGGGGAGAGAGGAGGACATTTGATGTCAGAAAAAACCCTCAGGCAGAAAGATTCATGGGGGGGGGCAGCAGGAGTTGAAGCACATGTGGGCAAAAACCCAGTTAATCCAGGGGGATCAGATGCAACAGAGGTCATCAGGGCCCCAGTACCTTGATTTCAGCAAGTGCCCATGGACAGCAGGGTGGTGGGGCAGATGAACTCTAGAGCGGTGTTTTCCAACCTTGGGTCCCCAGATGTTTTTGGCCTACAACTCCCAGCATGCCCCAGCCAGCTACGCTGGGAGTTGTAGGCCAAAAACATCTGGGGACCCAAGGTTGGAGAACACTGCTCTAGAGATTTGGGGCTCCATATGAAAGAGTCAGGGCTCCAGCCCTAGTGGGCCGCCTCCTAGCACTGCTGTAGCTCAGCAGTAGAGCCCCTGCTTTGCATGCAGAAGGTCCCAGGTTCGATCCCCTGCATCTCCAGGTAGGGCTGGAAAAAGTCCTGCCTGAAACCCTGGAGAGATGCTGACAGTCAGTGTCTGCAATACTGGGCTAAATAGACCAAGGGTCTGACTCAGTACTACCAAGGCAGCTTCCTGTGTCACCACTACAGATGTGCAAATTTCTATTTAAATTATAGCCATTCTTTCTAAATTTACATTAAAATGTCCAAATTTTCGCATACATATTTCCTGCAAATGGAGCCCCCCCCTCTGTCCTCTTTTTGTGGGGTGATGTGTTTAAGTGTCAACCCTAAATAGGAATGTAAAATCTCCCTTAGGCAGAATCCCCATTTTCATTACAAATGTCCACCTGACCCAACAGGGCCCACTGGGGCAGACACCTTACTTGTCCCCCTCCCCGCCCTGTGCCTGTCACCACTTGGCACTCTTTGTGTCAGCTGTTGAGTGGAGAGTTAAGTAGACCACTGGTGCCCCACAACCCTGGTGTCCCCCAAGCCCAGTGCCCCAGGCTGTCACAGGGGTCACCCGCCTCTAAAACTGGCTCTGGTCACATGGGGTGAGGTGGGAGAGGATAACTCATAAATGGTCATGAAACAGCTAACACCTCAAGTTAGAGGTGTTGAACCTCAGGTCTCCGGGCCAAATCTGGCCCAACTGGGGTCCCAATCTGTCCACACGCCCCTTGCCAGGCCACACCCCTTTCCCCAACTGCTGATCCTTCAGTGGTTTTCCAGTTTTTCTGCAGTCCCCCCGCTCATAGTCTCCAACTGCCCTGAAAATGCTGGGACCTTCCCCAAAACCCTTAAGCCATCATGGCTTCTCACTTTGTTATGCAGAGTCCCAAATTCCCCTGCCTCCCGCAACTGCAAGCTTCTTAAAGGGGCCATGGGCAAAACTAAGCTAAAACTTTTAGCTTACCCATATTTTTCCGTGTATAAGACGCCCCCAGTATAAGATGACCCCCACTGGGCAGTTTCAGCAACCGCACGGTTCTCTCCTCGGCTTACTTCCGTGTATAAGACGACCCTCAATTTTTAGTCTAACAATTTTAGGAAATAGTATAAGTCTTATACATGGAAAAATACTGTAGCTGCAGTTTTGCCCATGGCTCCTTTAAGATAGCTCTGCTTAGGCTCAAAAGGCTATCACAGAGAGACAGAGAGCAGGGATGGAACAGATGCAAGGATGTGTGCGTGCATGCCTGCAGAGGGAGAGGTGAATGAGGGAATTTATCACATGATTCCTATCTTTATATTGCCAAATATTTTATTTCCTAACAGAGCTGACTCTTTGACTCTAGCAGGTGAGGTTACAGTGTCAGAAGGAAATGCAAGAAACTTCCCCTTCTCCCTGAAGCTTCATGTTTGGGGGTGTGGGGTGGGTGGATAACCTTCACCTGCTGAATTTGTGCCAATCCTGACAATTTAAAACAAAAATAAAGAGATTGCCCTGCAAGCACTGACCCCCCCCATGAAAAACACCAGTTATCAACGATTAAGGGTTTAAGTAAGGTAAAAAAATAAATAAATTACAAAAGCCACTTATAAAATATTATCAAATCATATGCAATATAATAATGGAATAATTATAATATATAAGATTTTGTGTGTTTCCTCTAATAACCTTTGTACCTGACCATGCCCTTTGGTTGCCTGGCCATACCCTTGGCCATGCCCTCATGTTGCCTAGCCACGCCCTCTTGATCACACCTTCATGTTGCTTAACTATACCTCTTACAAATTCACATGTGTGTCCCTATTGCTGAAGGGTATGCATGCCCCCTCCCCATTCTAAAAGGTTGAAATGCCTAAGGCTTAGTTACTGGCAGTAAAAACTCTAAACTAAAATATGCTGGTATTTTGGTCCCACCCCTTTTGCCTTCGGCCCCGCCCACTACTGGAATGCGCCCCTCCCCCCCCCGGGTTTCTCTGAAATGGAATTTGGCCCTCAGACTGAAAGAGGTTTGACACCCCTGTCTAAAGTGGTCAACACACTGAAAACAAAGTTGTTTAATTTATGTTAGTAATTTAAAACAAAGCAAAGCAAAAACAAAACATGAAGTGCTTGTCTTCAACCTACTATACAGCAAAGCCAGCTCTGCTCCAGGAGTTGCAGGTGTGTGAGTGGTGCAGGGCTAGCCCTACCATTAGGCAGGGTGAGGCAGCGTTCAGGTGCCATGAAGAGGCAGCCAATTGTTCGTAATAGAATATGCTATTATTGTAATTTTACTTCTAGGGATAGGGACTTGTGGGATTTTCTGCCTCGTGTGCCAAAATAATTTGCCTGGTTTGGGGTACTATGCACTTTGACCTGGGCAGATGGGGTGTGGGTGGGGTGTGCGGTGCGATTTACTACTCTGTCCCACCCAGGCAATAAAATGTCTTGGGCCACCCCAGTGTGTGTGTGTGTGTGTGTTGTCAATCATCATCAGTATATTTGTATGCCACTTTTCCATGGTAAAACAATGCTCAAAGGGGCTTAGAGCAACATCAGAACTATTTACAGCATAAAATAGTCATACATGTAGTGAAAAACACCCCAACCTAAATTTAAATACACACCAAGGTTAAACAATCAGCTAATGGTGCGTACCAAGGCCTTACAAAGAAAAATAAATAAATAAATACTTAAATAAATAATCTTGATAGCAGGAAAAAGAATACACCTCGTCTCTCTATGTGTTTCTGTCTGTCTGTCTGTCTGTCTGTCTGTCTGTCTCTCTCTCTCTCTCTCTCTCACACACACACACACACACTTTTTTGGTGCGAAAATGGGTTTTGGGGGGGATTTACACCCTGTTCTCAGCAAGATCTTTATCTTGTCATCTCCCCCCCCCCTTTATTCTCCATGGGGGAACAAATTTTGGCCTTGGTCCTGAGCCTCTATGGGCCTTGGGTAAGGCTAAAAGTGCCTCCCCCCCCTTTTAAAAAAGGGAAACACAGTTTGACAGGTAGCTGTAAAATGGAGGTTTTAAGTGACATAGAGTGGGATTTGGATTGGGACATACTCAGAGGTATTCCTCAGTCCAAATCCACCCACTTCCCACTCAAAACCCACTTTTTAAAGGGACCTCGAATTTTCACAGCCACTTGTCAAACTTGGTTTCCCTTAAGGGAAAAAAAAAAAAGTGGGGGATGCACTTTTAGCTTTCCCCAACCCCCTAGAGCAGCGGCCCCCAACCTTTTTGGCACCAGGGACCGGTTCCGTGGAAGACAATTTTTCCACGGCCTTCGGGGTGTGTGTGTGTCGCCCACTGCTCACCTCCTGCTGTGCGGCCGTGGGGATGTATCCGAGAGTCTCAAGGGGGCTGAAGTGAGTCGAACTTGCCCCGCTCGAACCCCCCCCCCCCGAGACTCTTGGTGACTTACCTGCTGCTGCTCGACCCAAACACGCCGGGGAAAGGACCTACAAGGTCCCCGGTGCATCACTTCCTGGTTCTTCGGTGCTGCTCTTTTTACATAAATACCATGGTAAGGTACCTTAAAATGGCTGCAATTTGCTAATATCGGTGGTCAAGATAAGAGGTTTAAAGATGTTCTTAAGGCTAATCTAAAAAAATGCAATATAAACATCAAAAACTGGGAAGCTCTGGCCCATGAACGATCTAACTGGAGGTTGGCCTTTCACAAAGGTTCTATGGACTTTGAAGAAGCCCGAGTGCAAGGTGAAGGGAGAAAGGTGCTTAAGCGAAAACGCCAGTCAATGGAATCCTTTACCAGGACCATCTTCCATCTGGTAACCTGTGTCCTCACTGTGGGAAGCTGTGTGGATCTACGAATTGGCCTCCACATCACTTACGGACCCATCGCTAGATTCCTACACATTTTCTTTAGAATTTTCCAATTTTTTCTCGCTTTTATAAAAAATCTCCTTTTTTGTAAAATAAATAAATAAATAAAAAATTATCCTGGAAGACAGGTCACGAGTGATCTTACTCGGTCACGAGTGATCGCCTGACTGACTGGTGGAGAGGAAGAGCCAGGCCGGTGCTCCATTAGGCAATAGGCTCTGCTAGGCGCAGGGCTAAGGGGTGCCACATAGGGCAGGGAGGAGGCTAAGGGAGGGGGCGTAAATATTGATCTGCAGGGCACGCCTGCACCAGCCCTGGAAGAGCTATTTTAAACTTGGACAGCAAAATAAACTGGACCAAAGGGCACCAAGCTGTACAAAAGTCAGCAGCCAGTCCGTGGGCTTGCAAAATCATTGGGCAATGAGGTTTGGTTGAGCCTTCCAGTTTCCAGCTGAACATGACCAATTTGGGCACTGACTCATGCACCGTGGGGGCTGTGCTTAGAGTGCCAGACTGGGACCACGGGGAGAACAGGGTTCAAAAGCACACTTCGTGCCACACCATTGGGCCAGTTGCCATCTTTCGGCCTGATCTAACTCACAGGGTTGTTGTGAGGCTAAAATGGAGGAGGGAGGACCATGTACTTTGCCCTGGTGTCTTTGTGGGGAGGGAAAGAAGGATATGCCTCTCTCTCACACACACACCCCTTAAAAAAACCACAAAAGGAAAGGAAAGGGATTTGTGCCTTTGGCATGTGGATACCTAGTGCATTAACACATTTGTGACAGTAGTTACTCAATGAGTAGTACCAGTGAGTTGATCAGGAATGCAGGTGCTGCTGAGGAATAAGGATGTCTGGTCTGAAACACAGAGGTTCCACCTCCCCAGTAATTGGTGCCATTTCCCCTGACATTCTAAGGGCCAAATTACACGGGGATTCAGACAACACGATAACCCACACTCAAGGGTTGAGTATGGGTTGAGTGTGGGTTGCCACTGAATTGTGGGTGGTTGTTGAAACGTGGGTTATTGTGTTGTCTGGACCCAGCCAAGATAACAAACCATGGTGAACAACCCACAGTTCACAACCCAGCAACAAACCATGGCTTCTCTTCATGGGTTGTTTGTGGTTAACAAGCCATGGCTTGTTAGCACAGCTGGGTTCAGACAGCACAATAACCCACATTTTAATAACAACTCATGGTTCAACAACAGCCCACACTTAACCCTTGAGTCGGGTTGTCTGAACCCCGTCTTTATGTTAAACATGTGGTAGTGTTTAACTTGACAATTTTTTGGTGTTTTTTTTTTTTTAAACCCTTTCCCTTGTGCCACAGTCAGGATGAGTCTCCCCCTTCTAAAGCTGCTGTTTTGCTATGGAAGCAGCTTCCCTCCCTGTGTGCCATGGTCTCAATCTGGATTGCCCCTCTGTTATTTGTATTTTCTTAAAAACACCCCTCCCAAGATGCATTCAATGCAATTGCAGGTCTATAATAATAATAAAAGACGATGTGTGTCAGTCCATCCGCAAGTGCCATAAGTTCCTAATTACTTCCTTGTCTGAAGTGGTGATGCAGTTATCTCAAGGAGCGTCTCCAGCAACACCAAGTGGGCCGCTCAACAAGATCTGCCACGGATGGCCTTCTCCTTGTCCCTTCAGCCAGAGCAGCTAGACTGGTGGGGACGAGGAAGAGGGCCTTTTCTGTGGCGGCCCCCGTACTGTGGAACTCTCTCCCGAGTGACCTCCGCCATGCCCCCTCTCTGATGAGCTTCCGTCGCTCATTAAAAACCTGGTTGTTCAGGCGGGAATATGGGGTGGGTTAAGATTTTAAAATGTTTATATTGTTTTAATGTATTTTATTGTATTTATGTATTTTATTGTGTGTACATCGCCCAGGGTGGCCGGTTGCCGGCCAGATGGGCGATTTCAAGAGATGCACACAGGCTGACTTGGCTGTATAAGCAGGACAGGTGAACAATGTGAACAATGGTGAATGGCTGTATAAGCAGGACAGGTGAACAACAGGTGAACAATGAAGGCCGGTGGCTCCAGTGTCAGTGGGAGGGTGTATCCACTCCGGGGTTTAGTCTGTACTTTAAAGGAGCTATCTATGGTGCTGAACCTAAATGGTGTGTGTGTGTGTGTGTGTGTGTGTGTGTGTGTTAGTGTTCAGGTCCATGGGTAGCTCCTTAAAAGTTCAGACTAAAACCCAGGGTGGATACACCACCCACTGACATTGGAGGCACCGGCCTTCATTGTTCACCTGTCCTGTTGGATCAGGGCGGGACTGTAGCGTAGTGGTAGAGCCCTTGCTTTGCATGCAGAAGGACCCAGGTTCGATCCCCGGCATCTCCAGGTAAGGCTAGGAAAAATTCCTGCCGGAAACCCTGGAGAGCCACTGTTGCTACTCAGTGTTGACAATACTGGGCTAAATGGTCCAAGGGTCTGACTCAGTATAAGGCAGCTTCCTATGTTTCTTATCCAGCATATGGTGACAAATCTCCCTGCGCAAAGTGTGTGTGTGTGTGATTTTGCAAAGACAGAGGGGAATTGAGGGCTCCCTAGTCCATCTAGGGCAGTGAAAGCAGACAAACCTGTTCCTGGCCAGCTGGCTCATTGCTCAAGTGTGAGGATTGATGCCCGTTTCAGGACACCGTCTGCCCCAGCCCATCTCTGCTCTCTGGCCCGTAGGATGGTCTCTGTCTGACGACGACGAGCCTCCTTGGCTTGGCTTTCAAGCAGGCCATTAACGGGGAAGCAGTAGGGAGGGGAGCGGCTGGGGGGGGGGGAAATAAGAGAGCCCCCAGTGGGAGGGGCGCATCTCTTGGAAAATGGACAGCCGTCTCTGTGCTATAGATCACACCGAGGCACCCCTCCCCGAAGAGAGGCAAAATGGAAACCATTTACGAGAAAATCCTGCCTCCGATGATTTATGGCCCTCGGCTCTCTGGAGCCACGTCTCGGAGAAGGTCAGCACTGCAGCTCCCTCCCTCCCTCTCTCTCTCCTAGGCCTTAATCTTCTCTTTTTTGAAAAGAGAGCCAGGCAGCTCAGCTGCCAAAAGGGCACATCATCTGCACCCCAACCCAGAAAAGGGCTTTTCTCCAGGGGCACATTTCAGTCCCCAAGTTCAGTCCTCCTGGAATATCTGAAGTGATAATAAAGAATACGGTTCCTCTGAGAATGCACCTAGTGCCTTTCTCTCCCCATGAGAGACCACACAGCCCGTTGTTTGGTTCTCCCTACGACCATATCTGGGATTAGGGATTATTAACAGAGGCGGCACAAAACGGTTTGGTGCTTGAGGCGGAAAATCCGAGTGCCACCCTCCCCCACCCCCAATGGTGGTAAAAGTAAACTGGAATAATTGATAACTTGCTGCTCTTTAAGGATACTCCAAAATCTGCTGCCTGGCGTGGACCAGGCGCCATCAGAGCAGGCCTTTGGGGCAGATGTCTGGGGTCCCACTCAGCAGACTGCACGGGGAGGGCCCTGAAACAAAGCAGGCTTAAAATACGTTGAAATAAGTGAAGTAACACACATGGCCATCTAAGCAGCCTCCCCTGCCCCATAAGACCATGAAGTCCAGAGTCTAAAATTACTTTACTGCACCACTGTGTGGACGGTCTTACCATGCCTAATAGTAGGGCCAGCTCCCTTGTTGTGAACCCTTCTGGCACTCCCAGAGGGGGTCAGCCCTACTGCTGCTCCAGACCAGCACAAACATGAACCTACTTGTTCTACTGAGTGATTTTGGCCCCACCCCCTTTGCCCTCAGCCACACCCACCACTGGAATGATCCTCCCCCCCCCAAGAGGTTCAACACCCCTGGCTTAAACACGTGAGCAAATGCACAGGTTGCGTGCTCCAGCTATGCGCAACCTGTATACGTTTTTGTAAACCAATGTCAATATTACAAGATGCCAATAAATATTACAAAGTTCCAAAGGGAATCAAACCTGGGCAAGCACTGAGCCCCTGGAACTTCTCACCACCCAGAGAAGAGGGGTGAATGTTATATTAATATTTTGCCTGTGTTTTCCTGCCAGGAAGGGTTATGTTATATGAGAAGGAGGGTGTCTTTATTTCTGAACCTCAGAGCTCCACCAGACCAGATTACCATAGCTCCAAGGTTTTTTGTGCCTGAAAAGTTGCTCTAGTAATCCCAGTCTTCCCAGAAATGTCTACAGCAGCAATCCTACACTCAGTCATTAGGTCAGTCTTCTCCAAGCTGGTGCCCCCCCAGATGCTTCGGACCACAATTCCCAGCATTCCAGAGCATTGGCCATGCTGACTGTGGCTGGTGGGAGTCAAAATCCAAAACATTTGGAGGGCACCAGGTTGGGGAAGGCTGTATTGGGAAGTAAGTCTCTCGATTGCAAGGATTGCTCTCAGAGGTGCGGTTAGTGCGTGGCCCACTAAGGCTGGAGCCTTGAATCTTTCATTTGGAGCCCTGAGTCTCTGGGAGGCCATCTGCCCCACCACCCTGCTGTCCATGGCCGCTTGCTGACTTGCTGCTGCATCTGATCCCCCTGGATTAGCTGGCATTTGGCCCACATGTGCTGCTTCCCCTCCTGCTGCCCCCACCCCATGAATCTTTCTGCCTGAGGTTTTTTCTGACATCAAATGCCCTCCTCTCCCCTGTCCATACATCCCTTTTTACAAATAGGGGTGTCCGTAGGAGACAGGCTCCTTTAAAGACACAGACACACAGAGAGAGAGAGAGACTTTAGAGCATATGTAAATCAGCATATGCAAACTTGTGCATTATTTTTGTCCTGTGGGCCTGAGCCCAGGAACTTTTTGGTACCTGGCACTGCCTCTGACTGTACTGCAAGTCTTTCTTTAAGCAGGGAAACGGTCTGTCGCCAGAACGGCTGCATTTTCTCCACAGATTAAAACAACAAAAACAGTTGGCTGTGGCGTTGCTGACCCTCACATCTCCTCTGGCCTGGGATGGGAAACATTGCCATCATAAGTGATGGGAGTCCTGTGGGGGTTCTCCGGCAGAAGAGGCACCGATGCAGAAAATGTGTCGGTGTCACCGAGAAGGACAACATGATGGCACAGCTCATGAATCACAGCCCCGAATGTCGTTCCCCTTATTGAGATAAATGGGGCAAGAAACCCGGGGGATCGCAGGATGTCGCTTTCAGTTAAGAACTTGGAGCCAAAGCCGGAGTCCAACGGACGGGGACTCGTCACCCCCTGAGCCGGGCAGAAGGGGGCTTTGGACTTTGGAGACTGAATGCCAGTCGCTGAGGATCATTAGCCATGTCGAGCTTTGTCTGCAGCTACCAAAGGTGGATAAAAGCAGAGCTTTCTTATTGGCAGGCAGGGTTCTCCCACCTAAGTCGAAACCCGCCCCCCCCAAGACCCAGATGTATGAGAAATTCATTTCAGTTCATTTTTGATCAGGATTTACCCAGTTTGCAGACCGAACATGGACTCGGATGCAATCTGCGGTCAAAGTCTGTACTTTTCCGAGCTTGCAATGTGATTTGCAGACACCCCCGCCCCCAATGTGTCTGACGGCATGCATACATTTGAAAACTGCGCGTGGGAAAAATATTTATTTATTTATTATTTATTTATTCCTTATATTTATTAATTGCCCATCTGGCCGGCCATCCGGCCACCCTGGGCGATGTACAATTAAAACAATACAATAAAACAATACAATAAAATATGATAATTAAAACAGTATAAAAATTCTTTTAATCAGGCGAGCCGCCACGTTCTGTACCAGCTGAAGCTTCTGAACCGTCTTCCAGGGTAACCCCACGTAGAGCACATTACAGTAGTCTAGGCGAGAAGAGACCAAGGCATGAACCACTGATGGGAGCAGATGATTAGGAAGGCAGGGGCGCAGCTGCCATATCAGATGGAGTTGATACAGCACCGCCCGGCTCACAGTTGACACCTGAGCCTCCATGGACAGCTGGGAGTCTAGAATGACCCCCAAGCTGTGGACCTGGTCCTTCAGGGGGAGATGTACCCCATTCAGCACCAGGTCAACATCCCCTAACCTCCCCTTGTCTCCCACCAGAAGTACCTCGGTCTTGTCAGGGTTCAGCTTCAGCATGTTCCTTTCCATCCAGCCACCCACTGACTCCAGGCACTTGGACAGGGTCTCAACGGTCAACCTTGGTGAGGACTTGAAGGAGAGGTAGAGCTGCGTGTCATCTGCATATTGATGACAGCGCACCCCAAACCTCCTGATGATAGCCCCCAGCGGCTTTAGGTAGATGTTGAATAGCATCGGGGAGAGGATGGAACCCTGCGGCACCACACAAGTGAGCGGCCGAGGGTCCGAAACCTCCTCCCAGAGAACTACCCTCTGGTAGTTTCTGAAAAATGCGCACAAATGCACTTTAATCAATGGGAGGAGAATGCGTACATTTCAAAGATGCGCACAACTGATGCGTACATTTGGAAAGATATACACAAAGATATGCATGGATAAACATGAGAAAAGATGAAACACACACCAAAGCTCGCAGATATGGACTTGAGTCGGAACGAGTTTTGAAATGGAATTCGGAGAACTTTGGCAACCTTGGGTTTGCTGATCCTTACCAGAAACTGATCTAGTTGGACCAACGTACAAGCACCTCTCATTCAGATCCTACTATCGTGGAGATGGTTCGACATATTATTATCTGTGCTGCATCAATGTAAAGTAGCCATCATGGCCAAGGCCCAAGAGAACCTCTGAGACTGAGGGTTCCAGTAGCAGCGACTCTGAGAAGTTGGAACAAGCTCCTGGATCTTCCCTAGTGGGGCCCCCTCACACGGCTGCACACTGCTTCTTACTTTAGCAGAATACATGGTGTATTCTTCCTTCACTGGAGATATTTAAGCAGGGGCCATCCGTCAGAGATGTTGTTGCTGCATCCTGCATCGAGCAGGGGGGTAGGCTAGATGACCTCCAAAGTCCCTTCTAACTGCCTGGGGCTGCCTTTGAAGACAGTCCAGAAGTGTCAGTTCAGAATTCAGTGAAAATGTTCACACTCAAAATGGGCCTTATTGAGCATCTTATAAGACCCTCTGTAAAGTAGGAGTCATGACCATAGAATAGTGGAGTTGGAAGGGGCCTTTAAGGCCATCAAGTCCAACCCCATGCTCAGTGCAGGAGAACAGATGTGGGCAGCCCAGGCAGTCACCCATCCAAGCACTGACCTGGCTCGTACCTGCTTAGCTTCAGCATGCGGCCTGCATTATGTGCTCTCGATGCCACCTACCTGCCACCTGATTTCTTTAGCTGGCGGTCAGGGATTGAACCAGGGACCGTCTGCATACCAGGCATATGCCCTGTTACTGAGCTGTGGTCCCTCCTTCATGTCCAGCAGGTACAGGGAATGTGTGGCCGTCTCCAGTGTCTGTGGGGTAGTGTATCCACCCTGGGTGTCAGTCTGAACTTTTAAGGAGCTATCCATGGTGCTGAACCCCATTTCCTCCTTTCCCCTGAATTAGGTTCAGCACCATGGATAGCTCCTTAAAAGTTCAGACTGAAACCTGGAGTGGATACACACCATCCCACTGACACTGGAGCCACCAGCCACTGCTGCATGTGGCCCTCCAGGTGTTGTAGGACTACAACTCCCATCATCCCTCACCATTGGCTACACTGGCTAGGGCTGATGGGAGTTACAGTCCAACAACATCTGGAGGGCCACACGTTCCCCACCCCTTATATATATATATATATATATATATATATATATATATACCCAGGCCAGGTAACAATAATAAAACAATAAAATATGCACTCTCTCACTCACACACACTCACACACACCTTTCCTTCCTTCTGTTTGCTCCAAATTCCTCTGACTCACTTTCCTCTTGTTCTCTCTACTCATTTCCTCTTTCTAGGCAGGCAAGGCGAGTTACAAGAGGCCACACCTGCAACAGCCCCAGTGCAAAATCAGTCCATCAAGTCATCACCATGATTTTCCAGCCGTCGCACCGGGGAATAGAGAATGTGTTACTAGCGGTGTCAGGAAAAGCAGATTATGCACATAAACAAAGAAGCCATCATTCAGTCTATGGGGAAAGCACTTCTAAAACTTCCTTAACAGAGATCATTAAATATGCATGGTCTTGGTGGCCGGCCATATATCCTCATTAGAGCCTGCCATCGGCTGAATTGTTCAAGGAATCTTCTCCTCCTCACCTCCAAAGGGATGGAATTGGTTGGAGTGGGCTCAGAAAAGTAAACCAGGACTGGCCAAAATACAACGGTGGGGCGGGGATGGAACTCTCAGACAGACAGACTCCCCCCACCCCCCTGATCAACTTTGCTTGCAAAACTTAACATTACTTTTCTCCGAACAGGTGTTGTTTTTTCCCCTCCGAAAATGATACTGTTGAGATTTGGGGGCGGGGGTTGGGGGAGGGGAAAATACAAAAGCATTTAGCATGTTGAGATTCTGTAATAAGCACAATAAGGCCCATTTTGAGTTTGAATCTTTTAACTGAATTTCAAACTAACCGGCTGGCCTGTGCTTAAATTTCTCCAACGAAGGAAGAACCCCGCCACCACCACCATGCAAGGCAGCCCTGTTCCACTGTTGTGAGCAGCTCTTCCCCTTAGGGAGGTTCTCCTAGTGTTTAGCCAAAGCCTGCTTCCCTCCATTAGAAGGGCTCTCCACTCCAAGTGTGGTTTAAAGATGCAGAACTATCAGGAGGGAATAGCAGGGGCCTTGACGTTGCCCACCAGCAGTTAGCACCTGGAAGGCAGAGTGAGCAGGAACCCTGCTGAAGACCACCTCCATGAAGGCTCTTCCCTCAGCTGTAAGCAGCAGCAGCCATTCCAGCAAGGTGTAGAGATGGGAGAGGGAAGTGGGGCCATTCCACCAGCCCTGCTGAAAGACTCATTTCCACCCCTCTTCCCTCCCCGTTCCTTCTCCCTTGTGTGTCATGTCTTTTTAGAGCATAAGCCCAGGGACTGTTGTGCTTTACTGATTGTACGTAAGCTGCTCCAAGAGGCTTTTGTGGCTGAGGAGTGGGGAAAAAATACAAGAAAGGAAGGAAGGAAGGAAGTGGCCCTCCATAAGACCATTAAGTCTAGAATCAAAGATTACCTAACTGCTCCACTGTTCACAGTTCCAGTCCTGATTCTCTCTCCCACTGCCGCCACTGTGGCTGTGATTTAGGGGAGAAAAAAATGACACATTTAATGTTGTGTCTAATTTGGCCTAGTTTTGTCTACTCTCGCGGGCAGTGGCTTGCCAGGAGCTTGAGCAGAGGTCTTTTCCAGACCCACCACATCAGGGGTGAGCAGACTTCAGGCTTGTTGGATCTACTTTGTGTGTGTTTTTTACTAGAACACCAAGAGCCCACCACGACTTGAGACGGGTGCAAAAGACAGCCACGTAGGGTGGCTGCTGATGAATGAGGACAAAAAGGACACAAATTTGCATACGCTGATTTATATATCGAGATGCAGATTTAGAAATAATTACAATGATTTAAATAGATGATACAGTACATCTCGTCATAGTGTGAAAGGCTGTGGCCAGGTGAGTTGTGTGCCTACCTGTTCAGTCTGCTGTCCAGGTGCTAACTGTGGATGCTCAACAGTTCTTATGGTTCTTTATCTTTAAATTGGAATTGGACAGGACAGACCTTCAAACAAGAGGATGGTCCTCTGACAGCCCTCCAAACAGAGGACTGTCCTCTGTAAAAGGACAGTAAACAAACAAACAAACAAACAAGGACACAGGACCAACCTACATAGAATTAAAGAACAGGGTACCTCTAAGCACTTGCTGCACCAGGGATGTGTTTTTGGTACCAGAACTGGACTGAACTGCACACTCCTTTCACACAAGCCTGCTCCTGGTAACCCCCAATCTTTCTTCATTTCAGCAGCCTAATTTAGGTGGGAAAAGTCATCTTGTTGATGCTATCGTTACACAATTAGGAGTCAGAAACTGTTGCCAATCTACTGCCCAGAGACCTACCCAGTCGTTCCTAATCTGCCTTCTGCCCACCCCTGTACTACATGTATCTGAAGGAATGCCTCTTCCTGTATCAGCCTGCCCATGCCTATAAGATCCAGGGGAGTGGTCCATCTCATCTCATTACTAGGAGAAGGACATTGGGTGGTGACATGAAACAGGGCCTTCTCCGTGGTGGCGCCCTCACTCTGGAAAGTCCTCCTCCAAGAGTTACACCTGGCGCCAGGCACTTTACTGGCATTTTGGAGCCAGGCTAAGACCTATCTCAGGATCACAGGAAGCTGCCTTATCCTGAGTCAGACCGTGGGTCTATCTATCTCAGTATTGTCGACACTGACTGGCAGCAGCTCTCTAGGGTTCACGCAGGATTCTTTCCTAGCCTTACCTGGAGATGCCGGGGACCAAACCTGGGAGCTTCTGCATGCAAAGATGTGGCCCTACCACTGAGCTACAGCCCTTCTCCAGTCTGTTTATCTTGGCATTTATGAGTGGTCAAGGGATACCACTATTTGTTTCTGTCTGCTGATAGTTATTGGTTTTATCTGATGTGTTGTATTGTATTGCTTTAATATTTATTTATTACATTTCTATACTGCCCAATAGCTGAAGCTCTTGCATATTTCATTGTTTTAATATTGTTACCTGGCCTGGTTTTTTATTTTTAATTTTATGGTGGGATATAAACAGAAGTCATTAAATACAATTTTTAAAAAAAATATTTGTAGTACTTTTATACCACTTCATGTAATAAAATCTCTTAGGGCGTAATCCTACGCATGTTTAGCCAGCATGGCTGGCTGGGGCATGCTGGGAGTTGTAGGCCTTTTCTCTGTCTAAACATGCATAGGTTGTGCCTTTAAGCGGTTTACGTACAAAAATCAAGTCTTTTAATTAAATTAACATTTAATTTGAATAAAGACAAAAGAAGAAATAATATGTGACTTCTTCTTCTTCTTTTTTTTTTTAAGGGAGGTGCCAGGGCTCAACATCTGCATACGGAGGATCTTTGTGCTAGTGCTGAGCCACGATCCTTCCCCACTAAGTACCACGTTGATTATTATAGCATCTAGAATGCTATTAAATGCCATGGCGGTAGCAGCGTGCAAGGCTTTCCTCTACCTGCTGCAAAGCCCTGGATAACAGGGTAAAACATGCAGCAATTGTAGCCTTGCCCCAGAGACACTGCCCCCAACTCCCTGTTGCCAACCTGGCTTTGGAATGAGCCTGCCATTCATTCACAGGCAGGGGAAGTTTTGCATTGAGGCTAATGGCACAGGGAAAAGCCATTAAAGGAGGAAGAGTTGAGGTTACAGAAAACTTTATTGCTGCCTGTAGAGACATCAGGTCTGTGATTCCAGGATTAGTCAGTGCTTTAATGGCGAGCCACTGGCCCATTAGTTGTGCCGGGAAGCCCATTTGGGGTTCTTCCAAAATGGGAAAAAAACACACACAAACCAACCAACAGCAAAGGGGGTGGTGGTGGTGGGGGGGAAGGGCACACTCCCCAGACCAAACAGCCCTGGCTGTACTCAGACCTACTTAACTTAAGAAGAACTTAAGAAGGTGGAGGAAAATACAATCGTTGCTTGCAGGACAGATTTAGCTACACTAAGTCCCAGTCCCACTAGGCTTACTTAAAAGATTGACAACCCAATTCTCTTCTGACTAGTTAAGGTGGCCTCTGCAACACTGGAGCTTACACTGGCTGGAGTTGGGATCCTCTGCTTCTCTCTAGCACCCAGCGACATCAAGAGTACAACACCAGTAGGGAAAAAAACATCCCACCTCCAAATATCACAGCAGTAAGGACTGCCACTCCCACAGTGCCCCTGGCAACAAATATGAAGCCTGCCAGCGGAAAAGATGCTCACTGATGATGCCCCCACATGAGCCATGCACAAAAAGCACCAATCAGTACATGGAGACATTGGGATCCCCATGATGGACACACGGAACCCGGGCTGCATCTCCGTCCACACACCAGGCAGGAGTGGGCTGCCACAAATGTTTGTTTGTTTGTTTGTTTGTTTGTTAATTCAAGGGATTTATACTCCAGCAAGTCCCCAGGGTGGCTCGCAAAAGGTTGCCATTCCAATAAAACAAAGTAAAATGCCCCAATAAAAAGAACGGTATAAAAACAGTCAGCAGAAATTTAAAAAAATACAAAGCAAGACAAAAGTGTTTAGCAGAGGATTAAAAAACACACACACAACCCTGTGAAAATAAAAATAAAAAGGGCTTTTCCTAGTGCAGAAATGATGTCATTCTCTTTTTGGGCCGTGCTTAAGTGACCCCCCTTCCATGATCCAGAAATGCAACCCCCCCCTCCTGGTTCCCTCACAAGCTTTCTTTCATCGCAGCATCCTAATTTAGTTTAGGGTGGCCACCTACACCCCCCTCCCCCCAAAAAGAGGACAAAAGAGGCCACAGTTTTGAATACATTTTACATATGCCAAGGGCCAAACTGAACATTCCTTTAATCCTGCATTGCTGAGCTATGCGTGATTGCTTCCCCTACGCCCTTGTAAGTGTGCATGGCCCTGATTCAGATTAGGACCATATAGTGATTAGGGAGAGGAGGGTTTAAACTACCTCCCCCCCCACTCCAATTTTCATCCCCAAATTCCATCCTCCATGGGTTTTTTTTTCTTTAAAGAAGAACAAAAGTTTCCATTGGGGCTGTGCACGCTTACAAGAAAGTAGTGGAAGCAACCATGCGTAGCTCAGCTTTGCATGATTAAAGGTACATACATTTAGTTTGACCCTTGTTTATATGTATAGATGCAAATTTGGCAATAATCTCTATATTTTAAATAAAAATATGATCTATCTCACAGTGGTGGAAGACAGTGACCAGGTGACCTGTGTGACTACTTAGTTTGCCAGGTGTTGATGGGCAACTTCAAGGTCCCAGTTACACTCCCTTCTTAGGCTCCTTTCTTTCTCTTTAAACTGGACTAGAACTGGAGAGAGTCCTTCAAATAGGGGACCTCTTCAAATAGAGGACTGTCTTCTGTAAAGTAGGACCCATGGGCATGTTACTGGCCAATGGGTTCTACATGCTAGCCTTCTAATCACTGGACCATGGGAGGTTCTGACAGAGGAGAGATGGGTCTACTTAGTGGTGGTGCCCCAACTGCACAGTTCAAATGCTCCACCATGAGTCAAACCATTGGTCCATCTAGCCTAGTATTGTCAACACTGATCGTCAGTGTCTCCCTCGGAATTCAGAGAGGAGTTTTCCCCAGCCCTACCAGGAGATGCCAGAGGTTGAACATGGCACCTTTTGCACTGAAAGCATGTGCGTTACCACTGAATTACAACTATGTCCAGAAGTGGTGTTAGGGGGCAGCCCACCTAGGGGTGGAGCCCTGAATCTTTCATTTGGAGCCCGGAACCTCTGGGAGGCCATCTGCCCCACCACCCTGCTGTTCATGGGCACTTGAAAAAAATAAAGGGACAGCCCCCCCCCCCCGATAATCTCTGTTGCATCTGATCCCCCTGGGTTAGCTGGCTCTTTGCCCACATGTGCTTCGCCTCCTGCTGCCCCCCCCCAACATTTCTGCATGAGATGGTTTTTTAAAAAAAATCAAATGCCCTCCTCTCCCCTGTCCATACATCCCTTTTTACAAATAGGAATGTCCTTAGGAGACAGGGTCCTGTACATGTGTGTACACACACACACACACACACACACACACACACAGTCTTTAGAGCATATGTAAATTAGCATATGCAAATTTGTGCATTTTTTTTTTGGTCCTGTGGGCCTGAGCCCCATATCTTTTTGGTACCTGGCACTGTCCCTGACTTCCTCCTCACCACGTTCTGGTGTTGAGAGACACACAACCCTATTAACCAATTTAATTTAATTCATGCTATTTCTATGCCACTCAATTGATGGAGTCCCCTGGGTGGCTCACAAAGCTTTAGATCAACAAAATATACAGTAAAATGCCCTCCAGTAAACCCCAAAACAAGCTATACGGTATCTAAAACCAACACAGAAAGCAAGCAAAAAACAAAACAAAACCCCGACACAGAAAAGCAATAGAAAGCATCAACAACATTAAAGCCCTGTGAGGGGAGGGATCATTAGTTCCACGGTCTAAAAATAGACTGAAATATAATGTTAAAGGCCTGGGAAAATAATAAAAAAAGGTCTTTACTTTTCAATGATCTCTTCATTGAAGAGATCATAACATAGGCACCAGGTGAGCCTCTTTGAGAAGGGTCACACCAGGTGTGACCACCAAAAGGCCCTTTCCCTGGTAGGCACCCACCTCACCTCATTAGAGGGGGGGGGGGACCTGGAGAAAGGTCTTGACTAAGGTCCAGACACGTTTCTATGGAAGGATGTGATCCTTCAGGTAACCTAGCCACAAGCCATTTCAAATTTTAATTGTTAATATACCAGTACTTTTATGGCTGATCACAATAATCAGCAATAAATCAAAGCTGATCACAAAGCAACAGATCACAAAGCACTGGGATCCCATCGGCCAGTCCCTGTTAACAATCACATTGCCGTATTTCAGATCAGCTGAAGTTTCCAGATTGTTTTCAAAGACAGCCTCGTTGCACATAACTTGCTGCAGGAATCCAAAGACTTGTAGCAAACCAAGAGAGGCAGATCCCACCTGATGAAAGTCACAGCTTCTGCCTGGAAATTGAATCAGTGTCCCATATAATCTTCTATAATCTGTTTGTTTCCTGTGATCCTAAGGGTGTGGCAATTACTCAGCAGAGATGTGGGAAAAGTCTTCTCTGCGTATCCCATGGGAGATTTTCTTTATTGTGATTGCTTCATATAGTTCCGGGGGCTAAGCATATTCAAAACAGCAGCTTCCTGGGCTAAGCCATGGGGAGGCCCAGCTCACATAGGGTGGACAAGTGTCCTGTTTGACAGAGAACAGTCCTCTCTTTGATGGTGTCCTCTGTTTGAAGAGGTCTCTAGTCCAAGTCTAGTTTAAAGTAAAAGAACCACCACCACAACAAACTATTAGAAAGGGAGAGCAGCAGGGCCTTGAAGTTGCCCATTAATGATTGGCAGCTGGAAGGCAGCCAGACACAGGTCACTTGGTTAGTCTTCTCCACTGTGGTGAGATGTCTTGTATTCCTATTTAAATGATTCTTATTACTCCTAAAGTTGCATATGTACATATAAATTTACATATGCAATGTTTCACAAAAGGGTGTCCTCTTTTGCCCTCTTTTTTTGGTAATGCAATTCCTCCTCCCCCCTCCCAGCAATTCGTAAGTGGGGCAACCCCGGTTCAAAGAAAGGAGAGCATTTTTTCCCTCTTCTGTTTATGTAGGCTGGATGATTTAGGACAGGGCTCTCCGACCTCGGGTCCCCAGATGTTGCTGGCCTACAGCTCCCAGCATACCCAGCCATCATGGCTAATGGCAAGGGATCCTGGGAGCTGTAGGCCAGCAACGTCTGGGGACCCAAGGTTGGAGAGCCCTGATTTAGGATGACACAACGTGGCTGGCAGCAGGGGTCAGCATTGTCAGGCACCTGCCAAGGCCAACACCCCAGCGGGGGTCTCACTGCCAGCCCCCCCCCCGAGCCTCCTCACCCTCTTTGCAGCTTCTGACTGTTCACTTTCTCTCTCCAAGTAAGGGAGAGACAGACAGAGGCAAAGACTGGGTTCAGACCAGACAATAACCCACACTCAAGGGTTGAGTATGGGTTGTTGTTGAACCGTGGGTTATTGTGTTGTCTCTGAACCCAGCTGTGCTAACAAGCCATGGCTTGTTAACCACGAACGACTCATGAAGAGAAGCCATGGTTTGTTGTTGGGTTGTGAACTGTGAGTTGTTCACCATATGGTTTGTTATCTCGTCTGGGTTCAGACGACACAGCAACCCATGTTTCAACACAACCCACGGTTCGACAACCCACACTCAGTCCTTGAGTGGGTTATCATGTTGTCTGAACCCAGTCCATGAGAAGGAGCAACAGCCTTCTCCTTGTTAGGATGGCCACGCTCATTGCTTAAAAAAAAAAGCAAAAAAAAAAACACCAAGCATATGAATGACCCCAAAAGAGAACAAAAGACATAGGTTAGCATAACATTTGCCACTCCAAGGCCTGCTGCTCTCTCTTCTTATGGCTCTTTATCTTTAAACTGGACCTGGACTAGGCTTCAAGTAGAGGACTGTCCTCTATAAAGTAGGACACATGGCCACTCTACTTCTCATCTTGCCCTCTTCTTCTGGATGGTGGTGTGAATTGGGCCCAGAGGGGCAGGGCAAGTGAACAGGGAGCAGCAACAGCAATGAGGAATAAGTGCAGCTATTCAAGAAGGGGGGGGGTGCAGAAGGGCATCTTGCCCAAGCCCGCCCCCCCCAAACCTGGAGTTGACATTGGGCTAGCAAATGTGGGTAGGCAGATACACAATCCCCTTGTCTGCTTTCCAAGAGGTGCAAAGAGCTGGAGAAGGTGGAATCTATACATTGCATCCATGGCAGCAGTAGACATCCGAGTTGGGCTAGGTGGTCCTCCATCTTCTGCCTGCTAGTATTCCTGGACAAAAGTACAGTTAGATCATCTTAGGCTCTGGACTTAATGGTTGTGTGTGTTTTTAGATGGCGAGCCAGTATGGTGTAGTAGTTAGAGTGTTGGAATGGGACTTGGAGGTCCGAGTTCTAGTCCCCACTGGGCCATGAAGCTCACTTGGGTGACTTTGGGCCAGTCCCTGACTCTCAGCCTAACTTACCTCACAGGGTTGTTGTGAGGATAAAATGGAGGAGGAGGATTATGTAAGCCACCTTGGGTTCCTTGCAGGAAAAAAGGTGGGATATAAATATAAAATAAAATAAAATAATGCTATTGAGCAAAATGCTGTTTTTACTCTGCTGTTGTGTTTTTAATTGTTTTTAATGTATTTGCTTATTGTTGTTTTTTTCAGTGACTGTAAGTTGCCTTGAGGGCCATTTTTGGTAAAAAGGCAGGGTACAAACCAAATCAACCAATAAAAAGAAAATAACACAATCTGTGTTACTTTTCACTTCCTTCAAAATATAGTAAGCCACCAATCTGGAGCGCTTTAAAAGGGGATTGGACAAATAAT
Source organism: Shinisaurus crocodilurus (assembly GCA_021292165.1). Taxonomy (NCBI): domain Eukaryota; kingdom Metazoa; phylum Chordata; class Lepidosauria; order Squamata; family Shinisauridae; genus Shinisaurus; species Shinisaurus crocodilurus. The sequence continues at coordinate 20,701,143 of CM037883.1, forward strand.
TCATGGAGGAGAAGGCTATCAAGGGCTACTAGTCCTGATGGCTCTATGCTAGCTCCAGTATCAGCAGCAGGATGCCTATGTACACCAGTTGCTGGGGAACATGGGCGGGAGGGTGCTGTTGTTGCACTCATGCCCTGCTGCTTGTGGGTTTCCTGTGGGTAGCTGGTTGGCCACTGTGTGAACAGAATGCTGGACTAGACGGACCTTGGTTCTTCTTTTGTTCTTATGTAACCCAGCCTCGCTGCATTTGGGGGCCCTCCTGCACATCCTGTTGAGTGGGGCCCTGGACGCCTGCCCTAAAATCCCTGCCCTGATGGCACCACTGTTGACGGATCACTTCTTGCAGCTCAAAGTTCCAAGCCGCTACCATCGTGTGGAATCGTCATCCCCGCACCAACCCCAGTTATCCGAGTACAACCGCACTTGAAAACCAGCCATTTCCTCTTCTGCACCCAAACACCTGTGTCCCCCCCCCCCACCATCGGTTTGTGACTTGAGAATGTAGCCTCGCAGTTTGAGCGGATCTGTATATCCCCTTCCCGCCGGCAACCCCTCTTTTAATTCCAATCAATGCAGGTTAATTGAGAGCAGCTTATTTTTACTTCTGCTGGCCTCTGTCTGCCAGAATCAATGCCAGTCATTTCCACTGAAACCACTGTGCCTTTACTGGAACTGTGATCGCATCCTGCCTGCCCTCCTCCAAAAAAAACCCACAGAGTCTTACGGCTGTGCTGTTGTGGCTGTGCTGTGCGTGGTTTCTGTTTGCATTAAAGCCAAAATCAGGATGCTGAAACACTTGCTGCTGCAACATCTCTCCTTGCATATGGAGAGGTACACTTACCCTAAACTGCCATGGATTAAAACAACCAAACGAACAAGACCCTGAAAATGCTCAGCGGGGTGGGGGACAACCCATCCATTGATCTCTTTGGTTTTAAATAGGACCCTAGAGAGGTGGTTATTGCCTTTATCTGCCACTAGGTGGGGCAGTAGTAGCAGCGAGTGATAATAATATAAGACGAGAGATGCCAACCAGTTGAGTCAATGCGCTTCCCCGCCCCGCCCCGCCCCGCCCCGCCCATCCTGCATGTCATAACAAGAGAAGGGAATCAGTTAGTTAGGGCACTTCCGTCTCTTCCAGAAGGCTGACCATTCAGGGCTGGACATAGGATCTTGGTGGATGGTTAGCTGCAATCTATTCTGCCAGAGATGTGGACTTCGACTAATAACTCAAATGGACTTGAACATGGCTCTCAAACGTGGTTGTCAACTGGTTAAAGAATTTGGGGCTGGGTATGCATCTGCCTCTTAACAGATTCGCTGACCTGGATCGATTAAATGTCCATAAATTTGCATCATGGTTATCAAAACCTCGACAGAGTTGCTTTTTTGGGTTGCTGAAAGAAGTATGATTTACAACACAGGTGGGCAAGAGTTAGATCTGGATCTATTAATAGATCCCTGGGTGATTTGCACTGGATCAGCGAGGATTTTCTGACTCCCAGGTGTTTAACAATAGCAGTTGTGTGACAAATCTGTTAGTTACATCCCGTTTGGACTACTGCAACATGCTCTACATCAGGGCCCCCCAACCTTGGGTCCCCAGATATTGCTGGCTTACAACTCCCAGCATACCCAGCCAGCATGGCTAATGGCAAGGGATTCTGGGAGCTGTAGTCCAGCAACATCTGGGGACCCAAGGTTGGAGAGCTCTGCTCTACATGGAGCTGTCTTTGAAAACTGTTTGGAAACTTCAGCTGGTCCAGAATGCTGCAGCCAGACTGTTGACCAGGACTTGCGGTTTGTTTCCAGGCACAATTCAAAGTGCTGGTTATGACCTATAAAGCCCTAGATGGCTTGAGACCAGGCTACCTGAAAGACCGCATTCTCCCATAAGAGCTTGCCTGGGTTTTAAGATCTTCCAGGAAGGCCCTTCTCTCAGCCCCTCTGGCATCAGAGGCATGTTTGGTGGTGATGAGCGAGAGGGTCTCTTTGGTGGCTGCTCCCAGGCTCTAGAACTCGCTACCAAGGGAAGTTAGGTTGGCCCCCTCTCTGCTGTCCTTCTGCCAGTAGGCAAAGACCTCTTTATTCAGGCAGACCTTCGGCATGTAAGCTGGTCTGTTGCTGAAGCTGAAGCTTATTATTATTGATTGGGTTCTGTTTATTTCTTTTATTGTAGTGTTTTTAATTGTGCTTTTAATGTATTTGTTTTTATGATTTTTTAAATTATATTTTTGTTTGATTTAATCTTTGTGTTAGCTGCCTCAAGTACCCATTTTTTTGGTAAACAGGTGAGATACAAATCAAATCAAACCAAATCAATAAAATAAAATAAATGCAACAAAATGACTCCCTTTGCACCCTAAACTATACTACTGAAATTAAGAAAGCTTGCAGGTGATTGGGAGTGGGTTTTAGTCTGGGAAGGACTGTGAGCTACATTGATTTCTGGTACTCAAACCAAACCCACCCCCTTTCCTTGACTACCAATTATTGGGGGGGGGTCCCCAAGTCTTGTACAGTTCCCCCCACCCACATTCTAAAACACTGAAATGCCTCCCCCAAGACTTAGCCACTGGGAGTAAGAGCGTTAAGCTAAAATGTGCTGGTATTTTTTGGTATTTTTGGTTTTCTGGCCCATTTTGCCTCTGACCCCACCCACCACTGGAATGTGGCCCCCCAAGAACTTCTCCAAAATAGAATTCGGCCCCTGCGCTGAAAGATCTTCTGCACTCCTGCCTGAAGGACTTAATTCTATTGGGGAAGGGCCATAGTTCAGCAGCAGAGAATGGGTTTTGCATGCAAAAGGTCCCATGTTTGATCTCCAGGTAGGGCTGCCTGGAAAAGACCCTCGTCTGAAATCCTGGAGAGCTGCTGCTGGCTATTGTCGTCCAGGGGTGGGCAACAAACAGCCCACGAGCTGCATGTGGCCCCATGGCTTTTTCTTCTTCTTCTTTTGCATCCCACACTGCCCTCAGACTGCAGCCAGGCCGCCGAATTTTGGTGGTGTGGCGGTGGGGGAAAAAAGGAGAGAAAAGTAGCGCTTTTGCTTTAAACAAAGGTGCGCGTGGCGTGTGCATGCACCTTGTGTTTGAGCAGAATCGCACTCCCAGGAGCACGATTTTTGCTCTCTTCAAGCAAAGCCGCTGCCTTTTTGGCTGCTGTGCTGCTGAATTTCAACAGTGGCAGGGGACAGGGGTATGCCCCCCTCCCCCGGTGGGGTCCAGCAGGGGCAACGCGCACCCCGCTCAATCCTTGGAAAGTGCCCAACCCTGTTGTAGCGGCCCCCCAGTTATGGAACTCCCTCCCTAGTGACCTTCGCCACATGCCCCCTCCGTGATGAGCTTCCGCCGCGAATTAAAAACGTGCTATTTCAGGCGGGAATATGGGGTGGGTTAGGATTTTAAAAGAACTTTTTTTCTGTGTCATGTTTGTTTTATTATTGCACTGTTTGAATTGCACATTGCCCAGGGTGGCTGGGTGACTGGCCAGATGGGTGATTCACAAATGTAATAAATAAATAAATAAATAAAAAGTAGACCATACTGAGCTAGATGAATCCATGGTCTGACCAGACTTCCTACATGGCAGCTTCCGATGATAGCCCCGGCCCGGAGGCCTCTGTTTTTGGCCTACAACCCCCCATTCAAGCAAGAAAACCGCTCTCGATTGAAATTAAACAACATTTCTGATGGGAGGTGAGCGTTCAAAGCAGGGAGGGGATTGGGGGCGAGGGGTGTGCTGGGGCAGGCAGCAGGAGCAAGAACAACCGAACCCTTGTAACTGCTCCCTGGCTGTGTATTGCATTGCACTTATCTTCTCTCTGCCTTTTTTCTTTCTTTCTTTTAAATATTTGCCCTGTGGGTATAAACAGTGAAAGCAGGTAATTGCAGAAGGATCTCCTCCCTGCTTGACAGCTGACGCTGGATCATGTGACCTCACACAGGTCCCGGCATGAGACAGCCATCAATCTCCCCTCCTCAATCGTCTGTCATTGCTGTTGCTGCTCTAGTCCTGGCAGTGGAGTGTGTGTGTGTGTGTGTGTGTGTGTATAAGAGGGGGGGGGAAGGGAGGTTTGCCTCCAGCAAAATTGGCTGAGGGGTGCTTTTCATCTCCTTGCTGAGAAGAGCGAGGCTAGCTGCCGGCTGTCAGGGTGCGTCTCTCGACAATAGCTCTACGTAGGGTGAGTTTGGGCCCTGCGAATGCAGAGGAGGATGCCGTTGCCTGCAAGATGGTTGACGTGTCTGGGCCTGGCCATAGTTGGAGCACACCTCTCCCCGCACCCAGATCCGAGCTGGCAAACAGATGGGAATCCTGCCTGGCACATGGCACTGCTCCTGGTGGGAGTCCATGGCCTGATAACCTGAAGATTGAATCACAAGAAGTTGTTATCAGAGACTCTTTCATTCAACTCGTGTGTGTGTGTGTGTGTGTGTGAGAGAGAGAGAGAGAGAGAGAGAGCGAGAGAGAGAGAGAGAGAGAGAGAGAGAGAGAGAGATTTCTTGGGGTGGGACGGGGAGGAAAGGGACCCAAGGAGAAGTATGCTATCAAATGAGTATCTCTTGAGGGAGGAGAATGGGATGCCAGACCAGGCCGCTAGCAACAGACAGAATGACCCTCCCTCGGAAAAATGACCTTTGTCATTAAAACACCCTCTGATTAGCTCCTGGCCCCCCCACCCCCTTGGGATGTGACCCTTTTCTTCCCATTTCTGTGGCTGGTGCTGATTCTTATTCCAGGCTCACTGAACCTCATCCCTCCGGATTTGGAGGCGATCATCTTCGGTGGAGAGAGCTGCTTCCTTAAACACTGCTGGCTGTGACCAGCATACAGCAGTGCGGCGATGAGGTGCATAAGTTGCTCACTGCCTCATGCCACTGAGGGACGTGCCACGGTGGCAAGGGCAACCCCCACCCCAGGAAGCAAGGCTTTGCTTTATCCTCTAGATGGCTGGATGCCCCCTGATGTTCCCAGTTGCTGTGGAATGCTGGGATTGGTGTCGGCTCCAGGTTCTGGAGGGCCATTGGGCAAGACACCCTGAATGGGCTCCTCTCTCAGTGAGTCTACCTTCTCCCTTGCCATTGTCACCAGCTGCTCTTGCTCCTCCTCCTTGCTTCTAACACAGTGTTCTCCAACTTGGGGCCCCAGATGTTTTTGGCCTACAACTGCCAGCATGCTGGGAGTTGTAGGCCAAAAACATCTGGGGAACTAAGGTTGGAGAACACTGTTCTTCTAACACTTGCTTGCTTGACAGGCAGAGAGCCAGTGAGCAAATACATAAGTACATAGGAAGAGCCATGCTGGATCAGACCAATGGTCCACCTGGTCCAGCATTCTGTTCACACAGGAAACCCACAAGCAGGACATGAATGCAACAACACCCTTTCACCCATGTCCCCCAGCAACTGGTGTACATATAGGCAGACTGCCTCTGGTACTGGAGGTAGCATAGAGCTTTCAGGACTGGTAGCCATTGATAGCCTTCTCCTCCATGAATTTGTCCAATCCCCTTTTAAAGCTGTCCAAATTGGTGGGTGGCCACCACTACATCTTGTGGAAGTGAATTCCATAGATTAACTCTGCGCAGTGTGAAGGAGTACTTCCAGTCGGCAGTGGCACCTCCTGCTCCTCCTTTTCACCACCACCATAATCTGGGCCAGAGCAAGAGGCAGCTGAACAAGCAGGTTGCAAGGGTGAAGAGGAGGAAGAAGTCCAGGGGGCTCTTGTCAGTGGCCCCTGCTAGGATTTGGGCCCTCGGCGGGTGCCTGGCCATGCCTACCCTTGATGCCGGGATTTTTCTGCTGGCAGGCCCTTCCTGTCTATGCATGTGGTTTTTTAAAAAATTTGGACTGAAGAGGACGATGGGGCAAATTAGAAGCATATGCCTGCGATTCTTGGACTGGCAAAATAGAGGGAAGTGTTCACCCTCCATGGCTTCTACGCTTCTGATGACTGATGGTTATATTTAGCATTAAAGCTGTCGCATTGCCTTTAGCCAGTGCTTACGTGATCCCAGGTACAGTGCAGTCGGATGTCAGTGCTGAGCTGTAGGGCAGTGTTCTCCATCCTTGGGTCCCCAGATGTTTTTGGCCTACAACTCCCAGCATGCCCCAGCTGGCTGGGGCATGCTGGGAGTTGTAGGCCAAAAACATCTGGGGACCCAAGGATGGAGAACACTGCTGTAGACAGTTGCCAAGTGGGATCCAGGAACCAGAGCCCTGGAATCAAACCCAGTGGTGTAGTGGAACCAGGGCTCACAGGGTCGAAGTGCCAAGACGTTTTGATTAGCAGGGATGCTGATGTCATCTGCCACCCCCACCCCCACCCCCACCCCCCTCTGACTTCCCTGTCCCCTCTGAGTTTAGCTACAATCCTTACCGTAGCTGTGGGGGTGAGGGGGATGGATTTCCCCAGCGATATATATATTTTTGTGAGCTATCTCTGTTGTAATGCAAAATATTTTTAAATGGGAGTGAACCACTTTTATCGCTTATAGTTTACAGGGGGGCGCCGCGATATAAATACAACAAACAAACCATTTGACACATTCAGCAAACAGATGTATGTGGATACAGTCTGCCCTGACGAGAGAAAAGGGTACAGCCAGAAAGAAAGAAACAGAGGGGAAAGGGTATTGGCCTCGTTCTGGATTGTTAGCTGCCTGTGCGCCTGACATCCGCCACTGCCAAGAGGCCATTTATCCGCGTTTTTCTGTCCCTGCGCTGCTGTTTTCTCCAGGCTTGGGTTTCCATTTCCTCGTCCTCTGGTCCCGTGGCCACGCACCACCTTGCATTCAAGGGACGGCCTTAGGATGGATCAAGTGACCGTGCTTGGCATTGTCGGGTGGCTGCCCCCCCCCCTTGAGACACCACCACCCCCGCCCGGGCTGCGTATCTGCCCATGGGTCCCTGGGCTGGGGATCGCGTTACACGCAGCCCTCACGCAGCAGCTCACATCTATTATTCAGCCATTGTGAACTTCCTCCCCGACTGCTATTTCCCAGGGCACAGGTTGGACCCGATCGGAGGCAGCCCGCGAAGGGTGGGCGGGATCACACACACGCAGAGAGCTGGGCAGGGCGAGGCATTCTCTCCAAGCCCTTTTCTGACTCCCGGGGAAGGCGACGTAAATCACTCGGAGTGAATCATTAGGACCTGGGCGGGCAGGAACGCGAGCGGAAACCACTCCGAGCCGAGGCTCCCTCTGATCCCGTAATGCTTTATATAGCGACGGCGGAGAGCCAGGCGCATGGATTCCCGTCAGAGAGGAAGTCTAAAGGGGCATATTAAACCAAGCCTTTCCCTGAAACACAGAGAAGCAGAAGGGGAACCTCTTAGAGCAGCCTTTCCCCAACGGGGTGCCCTCCAGATGTGTGGGGGGTACTAGACTACTAGTACAGCTCCCAGCCAGCCGTGGCTGGGAGTTGTAGCCCCACACATCTGGAAGGCACCAGGCTGGGTGGGAAGGCTGCTTGATAGAATTCGCCCTGAATTCGCGGCTTAAACGTGGAGAAACGTCACGAGGTCTCTGAAGTTAGAAGGAGGACGATTTATGTACTTACTGTAGTTCATTTCTATCCAGCTTTTTTCCCACAGGGCTCAGGGCGTTCTATCTGGTCCTCCTCGCTCCTCATTTTATCCTCACAATGACCCTGCGAGGTTGGTTAGGCTCCGTCCGGGACGGTGACTGGTCCAAGGTCACCCGGTGGGCTTCAATGGCCCAGCAGCAGGGGCGCCCAAAACATTTTGCTGCCTGAGATGAACGACCGGGGAGGCTGGTGGCTCCTGTCCTGTGTCAGTAGGGGCTTCTTCTCCATTGCAGCTTTTATTCTGAGAGTACAGGAGCAATCCGTGGTGCTGTACTCCACCCCCAAAATAGGTTCGCCACCATGGAGCACCATGGAGAGCTCCTAGAAAGCTCAGAATAAAACCTGCAATGGATAAGGAGCCCCACTGACATAGCAGTCACCAGCCTCCCCTGGTGAGGGACAAGATACCACCCCCTCCCGTTCGATGTACCAAAGCCGACTGGACTGGCAGATGACTCTGTCTTCAACACTGATGACGGCACAGGCACAGCATCCTCCACTGCACCTGAAGGCAGCTGGCTGACTTAGGAGGCACAGAGCAGGCTGCATGTCACACAACTCTCTCCTCCGACATCTTGCTGCCACCTCCCAGCATCTGCCTCCTGATGCGACAGCTTCACTCTGCCTGCCCTGCCCTGTAGGAATTTAAACCCCGGTCTCCCAGGTCCTGGACCAACATTCTCACCACTGCACTTATCTAACCTGACCCTACAGAGATGCACCATCTGGGTAACTCCCTTGAATGGACATTCCAGGTTGGATACAGATTGAGTCATACTTAAGAGTAGACCCACTGATATGAATGGGAATTAAGTTAGTCATTACTAACTTTCAATTGGTCTGCTCTAAACATGGCTAAATCTGCATGGATCCGACCCTACAAATGCACAAACTCTGTCTCAGTTAAGAGTCTCGCGTGGAGCATGGAAAGTAGAGATGGACAACTTTGTGTGGACTGGGGAGCAATTTCCAGCCTGGACCCTCCCGGGAGCTGCACTCCTGCTGCCATCACAGCACTGAAAGTTGGCATTGCAGTAGCAGCAGGAAAAAAAAGCTGGTGGTTTGCCACCAAATTTCAGCGGCACGTCTGAAATCCAGCAGTGCTTTAGCTTGAAAACAGGCTAACCTTGGCACTTTTGAGTGTAGACCTGTAGCTTACGCTGGCTCAGCTTGTCTGAGCAGTGGAAAGCTAAGCAGGGTCAAGCCTGGTTATTACTTGGATGGGAGACCCCTCCTCTAGTTTCCTGCACTGAGCAGGGGGTTGGACTTGATGGCCTTGTAAACCCCTTCCAACTCTATGATCTATGAAATCTATGAGTCTTTGTGCCAAGTCAGACTTAATCCAACTGAGCCTTCCCCAACCTGGTTCTCTCACGATGTTGATGGGCTACATCTCCCATCATCCCAGACCATTGGCCATCCTGTCTGGGGCTGATGGGAGTTGGAGTCTAACAACCTCTGGAAGTCATATTATAGTATAACCGTGTTAGCCTTCTGTTTACAAATGCAAGGGTTAAGTGTAGCACAAATATACCGTAGACTAACTGTTTTAGTTGTTCAGATAGTTTAACAAATTAGCATGAGCTTTCATGGGTCACAACCCACTACATCAGATGCTGTAAGTGGAACTGGAGGCTTTGAGTCTGAAAAGATGGATAAACAAGTAGATGTGAAGCAAGTGTTCCATTTTCTTAAAGCAACAGTTACAAACCACAAGGTGCACTATGGGCTAAATCCTATGCATGTTTAGAGAGGAAAAAAGTTTTCCTTTCTAAACACGCATAGGATTGCGCCTTAAGAGTCTTTATAATGTGCATAGAATAGAAACCATAGTCTCTATTGAGTCCCTGATTAACACAATCAAATTTCCTTATCATCTCTTGTTCTGCAATCTCATGTTGTCGCCTTGAGGTCCTTGGTGGTATGTCCAGGGAAGTTAAAAGCATTCACTGACAGGTTTATTGATATTCTTATGTTTGATGTCTGATTTGTGTCCATTTAATCTTTGTCTTAAACATAGTCCTGTTTGGCTGATGCATGTAAGTGGCTTTGGAAGGCCACAGTTTCCCCATCCCTGCTACAGCATAACATGAGCAAAAAAGGATGGCTCCCTCCTCCGAGGAGTCTACATTTCAACTGTGGAGGAAAGGGCAAAGAAAGAGGAGCGGAGTGAAGGAAGGGGAAGGCGGGGTGGGGTCGGGTGACCAGATGTGAGCACGCACCGGGGGTTTCCTTTTTTGGAATTTCCTTCATCCTCTTCTTGCCATGGAGGAGAGCAACGGCATTGCATTGGCTTTTAAAAATAGTTCACATTTAAATATTAATTGAACCATTTAGTTACATCTGAGCCCATGAACAAAAACAGTCATGCATGATTCATGGAGGCCAATGGCCAGCATCTCTAATAATTTACAAAGTAACAGAGGCGGGGATTTCCTGGTTTTATCGGAGAGAGGAAAGTGTAGTGAAGTGTGTGTGTGTGTGTGTGTGTGTGTCTCAGCGAAAGCTTGAAGGAACCCACACGGATGTGCAACAATGCAGCCAAACAGGAACATATTGCTCAGCTTCTCTGGAGACATTTAACATTCTACAAGTATTTTCCATTCTGCAGTTTTTTCCCAACAGCCCAGCATTAACAATGGGGGTTTGTCTCTCTCAAGTCCAGCTAGTTGTTCAATCACAACTGGGGTCTCCAATATGGCGCCCGTGGGCACCTAGTGTGACCACAGACACCTCTCTTGGTGCCCATCAGTCTTCCTGATCCTCCTGATTCTTATTTTATTTCTTAAGATTTTTTTAAAAAATAAAACTTTAAAAAAACACCAAAAACTGGGAGGCCGGCATGCTGTGAAGTGAAGTGCTGCCCTCCAGTGCCATCTTTTATTTGGGTTCAAAAGAGTGCTTTTGTGTTTTGGAGTTCAGACCCCACCTCGGTTTGAACTTGGGTTCTTATTTCATAGAATTCATAGATCATAGAGTTGGAAGGAGCCTACCGAGTCCAACCCCCTGCTTAATGCAGGAAACTAGAGGAGGGGTCTCCCATCCAAGTAATAGCCAGGCTTGACCCTGCTTAGCTTTCCACGCTCAGACAAGCTGAGCCAGCGTAAGCCACAGGCCTGGGACTAAGAAATTCTACAGAATTAAGCAAGTCCCTTTTCTTTTCGTCTCACCCAGTTGCCTTCTGGGAAATGAGTGTTTCGCGTCTAGTCATGCCAACCATGTAGCCATTTCGTGAGAGCATCCATGACACCCTCAAAATTCCAAATGGGTTCGCCGAACCAAAAAGTTTGGGGACCCCTGAATCAGAGGGATTTGTCACGTGTGATGTCTGATAGGGAGGATGGTTATTAGGATAAAGCAAGTGTGAGACCTGCAATAAAAGGTTGCAGTTTGGAATGCTGCTATATTCAGCTCTTCCAGCCACTCCATTCCCCCCCCCACCTTTATCCATCCCCACCACAATCAATTCATGCAGTGCATAGTTAAACTATGGAATTCACTTCCACAAGATGTAGTGATGGCCGCCAATTGGAAGGGCTTTAAAAGGGGATTGGACAAATTCCTGGAGGAGAAGGCTATCAAGGGCTACTAGCCCTGATGGCTATATGCAGCCTCCAGTATCAGAGGCAGTCTGCCTACGTACTCCAGTTGCTGAAGAATATGGGTGGGAGGGTGCTGTTGCACTCATGTGGGTTTCCTGTGGGCAGCTGGCTGGCCACTGTGTGAACAGAATGCTCAACTAGATGGACCCTTGGTCTGATCCAGCATGGGGCTTATATTCTTAGTTAGCAGTCTGTGTCTACTGAGCATGCCCAGTCCTCATTGGGTTGTTTTGGGGTTTTTTACGCATTGGTTTACCCCCATTACAGTTTTTTCTTTTTTTTTGTATTTTCATAACCCTTGGGGCTATGCTGATAACTGCCTCTTGTGTGTGGGTGGTTCCATTTTGGCTACATAAGCAACAACATCCCTCACAGCTTGAACATTAGAAATAGAGGGAATGACAGCGCAGCGGTATCACTCCCACGATGCGCTACAGTGGTGAACTGCAATGGAAAAGCAACATGGGAAAAGGTAGCCTCTGAGAAACCTGCGCACAAAGCGCATGCTTCGAGTTGTCGTGGTGGTGTTTCACTCATCAGTGGAGGCTGGTGTGGTGGCCCCAATGTTGGTCGGGCACTGCGTCCACTCTGGGCCACAGGCTGAATTTTTAAGGAGCTGTCCATGGTGCTGAAACCCCCCCCCCCCCCAATAGGTTCAGAAGCATGGATGGCTCCTTTAAAGTTCAGGCTGAAACCCAGAGTGGATGCAACACCCCACTGACATGGGAGCCACCAGCCTCCAGTGCTCCCCAGTGCTGCTGCTGCTGCTGCTGCTGCTGCAATAAGATGGCTAAAGCAAGAATTGGATGCACGGGCAGCATGCTGTGGACAAAATCTATTGCCCCTAAACTGCACCCCCAAATCTGCCGCTCAAGCAAGGCCTTCAATCTGACTTGTGATGATGGAGCCACTGCTGGCTGACACCCAAGGCAACAATTTGCATAGGGAGCTTTCGCTCACCTACTGCACACTGCGCTCCAGCTAGGGATGTCGGAGAAATCCACGACGGATTCAAATGAGTGCAGATTTCTGTGAATCCGACCTGCGAATTCCGCAGTGGACTGGCTTTTTCCAAGTCATGCAGGACTTGCGGACTGGTTTTCCACTTGAAGGGGGGGATTTGTGCAACTGTGCCTTAGCACGAATGTGTATTCGCAGAGAAACCAGGCTGGTGGGGACTAGGAGGAGGGCCTTTTCTGTGGCAGCCCCCAATTTATGGAACTCTCTCCCCAGTGTCCTCCACCATGCCCCTTCCTTGATTAGCTTTCACCGTGCTTTAAAAACGTGGCGTTTCAGGCAGGAATATGGGGTGGGTTAGGATTTTTAAGTTTTGTACTTTATAAAATTGTGTTTTATACTGTGTGTGTGTGTTTCCCCCCCCTTGCATTTTATTGGATTGTACATTGCTCAGAGTGGCCGGATGTCTGGCCAGATGGGTGATTCATAAATAAAATGAATGAATGAATGAATAAATAAATAAATAAATAAATAAAATTAGCACAAGTAGAAAGACATTCTGGTAAAAAAATAATAATATCCAAGTCCGTCAATGAGCGGACAATGGAACAAAAGACTCCTGGCAATCCATGAAACACAGACGGAATGGATTTAACAACATCCCTACGATCCCTACATCCCTAGTAGGGATGTAACCGCTCGCCTCGAGCGGGCGTAGTGGGCTGAAATGAGCCCTGCTCACACCCGCCAGAGACTCGCTTTGATATAAGAGTGTTTTGGATTACAAGTATGGTTCTGGAATGAATTATGCTTGCAATCCAAGGTATTACTGTATATGTTCCATTGACAAATATGAAGAAGCATTTATTAACATATGTGTAGTGCGCGTGCGTGCATGCGCGCGCACACACACACGGTTTGCCTGGCTCCAATCCCCAAATAGGTATACAAGAACCCTTGTGAATTGTCTTCTGCATGGCATTCCTGAATTAACCAAAATGACGCAAATCTACATAACTAGCTAGCCTTGCTCCTAATGCTTTCAATTTGTTCTAATAGACATTTAATGAATACTTTATAAAGCCCTGAATGGGGTATTTTAAAATCAATGGTGCTATTTTATTGCCATTTGTATTATCTTTAGTTGGATAGTGTCTTGGCTCCCTAGTGCCCATTGATTGAAAGCTCTGATCAATGGGCCACGGCCCAAAGCTGTTGCTTCCATGCCTAGCAGAGGCATTGGGAAATGCCCAACTAAGGCACTGGCAATGTGTGTGTGTGTGTGTGTGTGTGTGTTTCACCAATGGGATGATGACGTCATCTCACTCATGTTGCTGGGGCATTTTAATGATCGGCTTGGGTTTCCCCCAGTTAGAATAGTAGAGAACAAAAATATCCCTGACAAGCTTAAGATTCAGGTCTGGGTTCTTAAGAAGTTTGGGACCAAAAAAAAGAAGTCAGTCGTTGCATCCGATTAAAATTTGGATTGACAGATCAGAATGGAAGAAGCTCATTATTTATTTAATTTATTTTCTTACAGACTATTCTTTGAAATCACCCAATAACTGGAGTTCTCTGGGCAGTGTACCGTACATCAAAACAAAGAATAAAACCAGCGTGGAATAAAACCAAGATAAAATCAGCAGCAAAGAAAAAAACCATTCCAGCACATATAACCAAATTAAAACCACCAGCAGAATAAAGCAATAAAACAAAACAGTTCTATGAAAAGCTCTTCACCTGGCACTCAAAAGATTATAACACTGGTGCCAGGCTAGTCCCTCTGAGGAGAGCATTCCAGAAATGGGGGCGCCACCACTGAAAAGACCCTCCCTCATAGCCACCTGCCTTGCCTAATTTGATGGGGGCACCTGGAAGAGAGCCTCAGGTGATGATCTTAATGTTTGGTAGGTAAAGATTGGAGGAGATGTTTAGGGCTTTAAAGGTTAAAACCAGCACTTATTTAATTTAAATTAATTTAATTTATTTACAACATTTATATACTGCTCCACATCTAAACAGATTCCAGAGCAGTGAACAATAAAACATTAAAAGAATAGAACACCATATTAATGATTTTTTGTTTTTAAAAACAAAATACTAATAAAAAACTGTGGCTGGTTAATCAAGGAAGGTTTCCTGAAATAAAAGTGTTTTCAAGGAGGTATTGAAAACAACACAATCTTGGTGCCTGCCCTGACCTCCAGAGGCAGGAAGTTCCACAGAAAGGGGGCCACCACACTGAAGGCTCTTCTCCGGGTGGTCTCCGAGTGGGCCATAGGTCCATATGGAACCACCAGGGACATGTCATCTGATGACCTCAGTGACTGGGTAGGTTGATAAGGGAGAAGGCACTTTCTCAAGTATCCTGGTCCCAAGTTGTTTAGGGCTTTATACACAAGTACCAAAACCTTAAACCTGGCCTGGTGGCAAATAGGCAGCCAGTGCAGTACCCTCAGCTGAAAAGGGACAGCTCCTGACAATAGCTGAACTGCTGCATTCTGCACTAACTTCCGGACCAGCCTTAAGGAAAAGCCCCACATAGTGCATTGCAGTAATCTAGTCTTGAGGTTACTAGCACCTGTACCACTGTGGGCAAGCTATTCCTCTCCAGGAGAGGCCATAGCTGGCAAACCGGCCAAAGCTGGTAAAAGGCACTCTGAGCCACTATGGTCACTTGGGCCTCCAGTGATAGTGATAGATCTAGGAGTACCCCCAGACTACAAACCCAATCTTTCAAAGGGAGTGAAACCCCATTCAAAACAGGCAATGAACCTATCTCCCGGACTCAGGAACCACTCACCCACAGGACTTCCATCTTGCCAGGATTCCGCTTCAGTTTATTGGCCCTCATCCAGCCCATCACTGAGTCTAGGCACTGATCTAGGGGTTGCACAGCCTCACCTGATTCAGATGTCACAGGGAGACAGAGCTGTGCTTCATCAGCATACCGATGACACTTGGCTCCAGATCCCCTAATGACCACTCACAGTGGCTTTATATAAATGCTGAACAACACTGGGGAAAAGATGGTACCCTGCGGAACCCCATAGCTCAATTGCCAAGGGGCCGAGGAATGGTCATCCAATGTTACTCTCTGAAATCGACCCCACAACTAAGACTGGAACTACTGTAACACAGTGCCTTCAATGCCCTGCCCATGTAGTTGATGCAAGAGAATACCATAGTCAATGGTATCAAAAGCCAATGAGAGATGAAGCAGAATTAACAGGGTTGCACTCCCCTGTCCCTCCCTCTCCTGATGAAGGTCATCCATCAAGGCAACCAAGGCTGTTTCGGTCCCATAACCAGGTCAAAACCCAGACTGGAATGGGTCTGTATAATCAGTATCCTCCAAGAGTGCCTTCAGTTGCAAAGATGCACTTACCACTCCCTAGACCCACCCAGTGTCATACCCCCTTGGCTAGCTTTTATTAGCCAGGAGGGACAAGGATTGAGAGCACACATGGTTGGTCACGTTGCTGCAAACACTTTGTCCACATCATCCAGGCCGCAGCAACTGAAATTGATCCCACAAAATTGGGCAGATGGTGGGGTCAGACACCTTGACTGGAGCCGCACTAACAACAGCATCAATACGCTGCGGAAACAAGCTATTTTTGCCCTCAAAGTGCGATGCAAAAAGGTCACGGTAGGTCCTTGAGGGGACCAGGGCTCCATTCGCTGGGGAGAGTGTTAACAGCCCCCTGGACCACCCAAAAGAGCTCCTGCTGGACAGCTACTTGAAGATGCAACGGAGGCAGCAAAGTAAGCCTTCTTGCCAGCACCACTGTGCAACGGGCACGATTATGTGCTCCAGAGCGTGCACCCCTGCATTATTTGACCGTTAGTATTTATTATTATGAGAGCGGATTTGTGCTATTTCAATTTTCAGAGGATTTTCTTTAAAGCAGGGCTGCCTACTGCATATAGACATTTTAGCTGATTAATCACCCATCTTATAACCAATGAATGGATTAGTCAAAGTGGCACATCACTTTGATATGGGGCTTTTTGTTGTTACTGTGAAAGAACTTGAATCAACAATCTTGAAAATCTGTAAGGTGGCTTTTCCCTGGTGGCTTTTATTTTGTTTTATATCCTAGCAAAGTATCATATCAGAACTGAAATAACCTAAAACACACACACACACACACACACAGAGGGGGGGGGAGAGGTGCCCTTAGCTAAACCCTCCAATGCTTTTCCTGAGTTATGGTTGCTTGGTGAGATACTGGCCTATCAAAATAATCAAGATAGCATTGATGGAGAAAACTGCACATTTCATTCATTCATTCATTCATTCATTATATTTATACCCCACCTTTTTTCCTGCAAGGAACCCAAGGTGGCTTACATAATCCCCATCCTCCTCTCCATTTTATCCCCACAACAACCCAAAGTCAGTGAGTTTCCTAGCCGAGCAGGGACTAGAACCCGGATCTCCTGAGTCCAACACTCTCACCACTATGCCACACTGGGTCTCATTGGTTTTCTTTGGATGGTTAAGCAGCAGCCAAGGGCATGGCGACCTCCAAAGAAAACTCGCTGCAACAGATGGTGCACTCTGTGTCCTCCGTATGTGTATGATGGACTTTGGGTGGGTCTCCTGTGTTGGCCTTGTGCAGTGAATGGAAAAATCCCAGGGCGGGGCCATAGGCAGAAATCTGTGTTGGGGGTCCAAGTATTTCCTACCCCTGCCTTACTTCATGTTTTAACATTTTTTAAAAAATTGATACATTTGTAAACCATCCTGGAATCCGCTCTGGCAAAGGGGAGAGCCAGTGTGGTACAGTGCTTAGAGTGATGGACTGGGATTCAGGAGATCCGGGTTCTAGTCCCCCCTCGGCTAGGAAACTCACTGGGTGACTTTGGGCCAGTCCCTGACTCTCAGCTTAATCTACCTCACAGGGTTGTTGTGAGGATGAAATGGAGAGGAAGAGGACCATATTAGCCACCTTGGGTTCCTTGCAAGAGGAAAAAAGTCAGGATATAGATGTAATAAAAATAATAAAAATTGTTTAATTAAATACCATTTATGTAAAAAAAAATACTCTTACTGGGAGGGCACTGGGTTGATTCCATCTTTCCACTGGAGTACACCCATGCTGGGGACTACTTTGTCCTAATCGTAGAATTGGCCTGCAAGTCTATAGTCAATTAATTTACTGAATAAGTTTGTATATATTTTAATGAATAAATATGTACAAATGAACAGTGGTTCATCTCCCCTTCCTCCAGGAGAGAGAGAGAGAGAGAGAGAGAGAGAGAGAGAGAGAGAGAGTCGATTCCCCAGGCCCTTGTGTCAAAAGCTTAAAGTATTTTGGAATTCAAAGAGCAACTTTCTCTTGGCCCTCCCTGAAGGGCCCAAGGGTCACACTCGGGGTTAATCTGCAGGCTGGTAATCTCCCTAGTGAGTGGGGAAAAGAAAGTGGAGAAATATGGGGAAAGGTCTCTGGGTCAGTTCATGGCCTAGGGTGCTCTTAACCCCTTCCTTGCTGCAGCCGGATCTTGCCATGTCCTAATTCTGCTTGTGCTCTAGGAAAACAGGGGCTTCTCATCCGCAGGCAAAACAATCCATCTTGTGCAGCTATTTGACACAGAAGGCATTTGCTGCTGCTTCTGCAGAAATGCTAAGCGGCCCACTGAATCTCCTCTGAGCAGGTCAGAGCCCTGGGGCTTCAGAGAACGTGACAAGGTGGGAGATGGGACCAGAGAGTCCTTTTAAAGCGGGCTTCTGCTGTATTTTAAACCATTAGCAGGATGGTGCTACGAGTCACCTTTCAAAGGCAATAAGGTGGCAATCCAATTTGGAGGGCTTTAAAAGGGGATTAGACAAATTCATGGAGGAGAAGGCTATCAATGGCTACTAGTCTGGATGGCTACATGCTACCTCCAGTATTAGAGGCAATATGCCTATATGTACACCAGTTGCTGGGGAACATGGGCGGGAGGGTGCTGTTGCACTCATGTCCTGCTTGTGGGATTCAGTGGGCAGCTGGTTGGCCACCGTGTGAACAGAATGCTGGACTAGATCGACCCTTGGTCTGATCCAGCATGGCTTATCTTATGTTCTTATCCAGGCCCACCTATCATGGCACAGGATAGCCTTCCATAGGGTGATTTGGGGAGCTGTGCTGCTACCACTCCCCAAGCTTTTTTTTTTTTTTTTTAAGGCTAAATCATAGGGATATGAGGATCAGCAAAACTCGAGCTTGCCGAAGTTCTGCAAATTCCGTCTCAAAGCTTGTTCCGACTTGAGTCCGCATTAGCTTGTGAGCTTTGTTTTTTTCCCCTTTCTGCATGAAAATCCATGTGTATTTTCGTGCGTATTTCCCCCCCGAAATGTACGTATCAGTTGTGCGCATCTTTGAAATGTATGCATTCTTCTCCCGTGGATTAAAGCTTATTTTGTGCACATTTTTCAAAAGTACGCATTTGTTTGTGTGCATCTTTCAGATGTACCATGCGTGCTGTTGAACACATTTCTTTGAGTCTGCAAATCACGTTGCAAGCTCGGAAATGCACGGACTTCGACTGTAGATTGCGTCTGAGTTCGTGGTCTGTCCGGAAGGTGTGAATTGGGTAAATCTGATAAAAAAACAAACTCAAGCAAATTGCTCATAAACCCCTTGCTAAATGATGCACACTTCAGTGCATGAGGGAAAGTGCTGAGCTTGCAGAGAAGTGGCTTGGGTGGCCTCCTGAAACTGATTAGCTTTAAAGCAGAGAATCTGAAGACTGGCGGCTGACAGCAAAACTGGCAAGAATCTACTCCGCACTCTGCCCATCTCTAGGACTCAGTTTCAGCTCCCACCATGCAGGTCCCTTCTTTGCAGGCAGGGGGTGAGGAACTGTTGCTTGCTGAAGGTGATGCCACATTCACTATCCAATTAGGGGAGATGAATGAGACAACCTTGCTGTCACTCACGTGTCAGACAGCACACCCTGCAGGCTGGAGGAAGAAT
The DNA here is from genome assembly GCA_021292165.1 of Shinisaurus crocodilurus. Classification (NCBI taxonomy): domain Eukaryota; kingdom Metazoa; phylum Chordata; class Lepidosauria; order Squamata; family Shinisauridae; genus Shinisaurus; species Shinisaurus crocodilurus. The sequence goes on from CM037883.1 coordinate 20,720,258, forward strand.
TGCACTCTTACATTGTGGTGAGTAGCTTGCTCAATTTTTCCCATGACCCTCTCCCCCTTCTAGTCGCAGGGGTGAGAGGGGTGGGGCTTAAAATATGGTGGCTAAGATACTTCATGGAACATCCTTCTGTGCACATATTACACCAGTGCTAAAAGAATTGCACTGGCTGCCTATTTGCTACTTTGAGAGTTGGGAACATGCAATATCCCCCAAACGTAGATTTCATAGATTTCATAGATCCATAGAGTTGGAAGGAGCCTACTACAAGGCCATCGAGTCCAACCCCCTGCTCAAGGCAGGAAACTAGAGGAGGGGTCTCCCATCCAAGCAATCACCAGGCCTGACCCTGCTTAGCTTTCCACGCTCAGCGTAAGCCACAGGCCTGTATGCAAAAGTATGAGGATGCAATATTGTCTTCATTTTGTCACCAGACCTGTGCGCACAGGGCGGAGGTGAACACGGGTTGTGCTGAAGCAGTGTGGGGTAGGTGCTGTCTCTACCAACTTCTGGCTCTCCCCTCCTTATTGCCAGGACAGAAACATGCTATGACGACGTTCAGATGCAAGACATGATCCTTAATGACCTGCCCTATTCTCATTCCATCCTCCCTGGGGAGGCTAATACAGCACTCAGAAGCTGCTAGGCAAAGAAAACTCTGCCTTTTAAGGACAGAACCCCCTCCCATATGCATGCATGTATGTATGTATGTATGTATGTATGTCAATCAGTGTGGTGTACTGGTCAGACTAGGACTGGGGAGACACAGCTTCCGATCCCCCACTCAGTCATGAAGCTTGCTGTCCAGTCATTCTCTCTCAGCCTTTCCTACTTCGCAAGGTTGTTGTTGTGAGCAAAGCTGGGTGGTGGTGGTGTGTGTGTGGGAAACCGCATGTGCCATCCTTTTGCTCCTTCCTGGAAAGGCAGGTGTCCCCCCCTTGGCTGGATGAGGCTCAGCATTAGGGCAAAGTCAGGGGCAAGGCCGATAGCAAGTCAGTAAACGTGGCAAGGGTCAAGAGCACAACATTACCAGTCAAGAAGGAGAGTTCCAAGAGAAGGGTCTGAGGGGTGGCCAAGGTCACAGCATAGAGGATCAGTCACAAAGCAAGGCCAAGGGCACACGGGGCTGGAGCTGGTTGGAAGACATTGATCCAGCCGTTGCTAGACTGGAACTGAAGGCTTATGTAGCCTGAGCTTCTAGAGTGCCACCTAGGGCTCAACCCCCCACCCTGGCAAAAGTCGTACTCGTGAGGAGGGCCTTGTTTGTGAGGACTCCTGTACTCACGAGGAGCCCTCCTTTGTAAACAGGCACTCCTCCTCAAACGGGTTCCTCTGGCCTGCCTCTTGAGACAATGACAATGAGGGTCTAGCAGGGGAGGCTGGTGACTCCTATTTTGGTGGGGCTCCTTTTCCATTGCAGGTTCTGCAGGCTTTATTTGGAGCTTCATAGGAGCTATCCATGGCGCTCCTTGGTGGTGAACCTATTTTGGGGGTGGAGTTCAGCACCATGGATAGCTCCTATGAAACGCCAAATAAAACCTGTAATGGAAATGGAGCCCCACCGAAATAGGAGTCACCAGCCTCCCCTGGGGCCTAGGCATCTCTTGGTCTTCTGACATGGGCTGTTCTGGGGTGCTCTTTGTCTCCGGGAGTGCCAGCTGCTCCTCTGAAGAGGATTCCTCCAGTGGAGGCATGACAGCAGGTTCTAAACAAAGAAATAAACACACACACACACACACACACACACTGAAATACCTAGAGCTCTACCCCCATTCTAACGTCTACCAATTGCTCCCAGAAGTAAGCCCACTCCTGGAATGCTGACTGATGGAAAATGGGGGTGGGGAAATGGAATGGAATATCCTGGAAAAGGGCATGGTTGGCTGGAATCCCAAACAGGCACACTCCACGCTGCAAATATTTTGTTGCAGATCCTGCTTGTTAATATTTAACATGAGAAAAAAATACAGTAGAGTACCTGTATTTAGGTCCAGGCTGTTTGGTACTGATTCACTCTCCCCCTCTCCCCCTGCCACTGCATATTTTCTTGCCACAACATTTCCCGCCCCCCCCCCCCGTAAGGTAGAGCCTCCTGTGATGACCTGAGTCCATGGGAGCATGGGTGGTGGAGATCCCTATAGTGTCACAGTTCAGCTGTGCAAAGGGCTGGGTGGGAAGGTATGTGTAATTTACGGCCCACTCCGAGCTGTGTTTACCCAGAGATAAATTATGTATTATTACACACCACTCTTCCTCCGAGGACCGCAGCATGGCTTAAATATAGTTCCCAGGTGGCTCCACATCCAGGCAGCTTACAGGGCCGGAGGAGCAGCCTAGCTTCAGCAGGAAAATGGCAATCCACTGCCTTTGCTCTGACTGGTCTCCTAACTGCTGAGTTAGATGCTTCCAGGATAAAAGGAGGAAATTCTAAAGAAGATTGTGTAGACTCTAGCGATGGGTCCGTAAGTGACTGTGGAGGCCAATTCTAGATCCACACAGCTTCCCACAGTGAGGACACAGGTTACCAGATAGAGGATGGTCCTGTAAAGGATTTATTTGACGTGCTTTTCGCTTAGCACGTTTCTCCCTTTCACCTTGCACTTGGGCTTTTTCAAAGTCCATGGAACCTTTGTGAAAGGCCAACCTCCATTTAGATCGTTCATGGGCCAGAGCTTCCCAGTTTTTTATGTTTATATTGCATTTTTTTAGATTAGCCTTAAGAACATCTTTAAACCTCTTATATTGACCACCGATATTCCGCTTTCCATCCTTGAGTTGGGAGTAAAGTAACTGCTTTGGGAGACGGCAGTCAGGCATTCGAACAACATGACCGGTCCACTGAAGTTGGCGTTGAAGGATCATTTTTTCAATGCTAGTAGTCTTTGCTTCTTCCAGTACACTGACATTTGTTCGCCTAGCTTCCCAAGTAATTCGCACAATCTTCTTTAGAATTTCCTCCTTTTATCCCGGAAGACAATCTTACTCGGTCACGAGTGATCGCTGATGATGGATGACTCCGTAGTAAGTGTCCTCACAATCACAGCCTTAGATTATGACCCTCTGGGGTAAGCTTTTGAGTTGTGTCACTGTGATGCACTCTGAGGCCTTGGTGAAGGGTGGGATAGAAGTCAAGCCGAAATAGGAAGAGCCTTGCAAGATCAAACCAAAGAGCCCTCACTAGATGAGAGGAAAGAGCCCTGCTAGATCAGACCAAAGAGCCCTCACTAGATTAGACCAAAGAACCCTCACTAAATTGGGCCAAAGAGCCTTTGCTGAATCAGACCAAAGAGCCCTTCCTAGATCAGGCCAAAGTCCCACATCCTGTTCTACCCAGTGGCCAAGCTGCTGCTTCCAGGAAGCTCCCAGCCAGAGTTTGAAGGCAGGAACCCTCCTACTCTGTCCTCCTGCTCCCCAGCAAAGAGTAGTTAGAGTTACACTGCCTTTGAACTTGGACTTTCTTTTTAGCTACCATGGCCAAAAGCCATCAGTGGACCTATATTTTCAGAACTGCTAAAGGAGGGGTGGGGAGCCTGTGGTCTGCCAGGTGTCATTGGGGTTCAACTCCCATCAGCCCCAGCCAGCATGGTCAATGGTCAGGGGTGCTGGGAGCTGTAGCCAACAACATCTGGAAGGTCACAGATCCCTCACCCGTGTTCTTAATGCCATCTAAGCTAATGGCCATTGTGACGTCTTGTGGCAGTGAATTCTATACATTAATTGCACGCTGTGTGAAGAACGATGGTCTTTTGATCTGTCCTGAATCTCCTGCCCTTCAGTTCCATGGGTGACCACAAGTTCTTATGGTACTATAGGCAAGGGAGTGGGGAAAACTCGCTACCCACCCTCTCAATACCATGCATGAATTCCATAAACTTTGATGCAATCCTATTCTGACTTCCCTGTGACCAAGCCACACTGAACTGAATGGGGCTTATTTCTCAGTAGGCATAATCATAGATCATAGAGTTGGAAGGGGTCTACAAGGCCATCAAGTCCAACCCGCTGCCCTGCTCAATGCAGGAAACTAGAGGAGGGGTCTCCCATCCAAATAATAACCAGGCCTGACCCTGCTTAGCTTTCCACGCTCAGACAAGCTGAGCCAGCATGAGCCACAGGCCTATATCTATGGGCAGAATCCAATGGGGCACTTATGATGCCCCCACCAATTCTCTTGCACCCTGCAGATACTGTTGTGCAAGTGATGCGGTCCTACCATTTCCGTTGAGCAAGCAGGACCCACCACTTGTGCAACAGAGATTTGACACTTCCCAGATGAAGCCCTGAAATGAGTGGCAGGAAACGCTCAGGACAGGTTGGTGGAGCTCCCTTATGTGAGCTCTGCTGACTTGCCCCATTCCAGAAATGAGCATTTTCACTTGTTTCCAGTTGCCCCCCTGGAAGCACTGACTCTCCATTCCGCAAGCGGTGGGTGCTGTTTGAGGACGGGAATTGGTAGGCACAAGAGAATTGGCAGGGGCATAAGCATTGGCAACTAAAATGATCCAGGGGCTGGAGCAAGTCCCCTATGAGGAAAGGTTACAGCAGCTGGGATTGTTTAGCTTAGAAAAAAGGCGAGTAAGAGGAGACATGATAGAGGGGTACAAAATGATGCATGGTGTGGAGAAAGTGGATAGGGAGACATTTTTCTCCCTCTTTCATAATACTAGAACCCAAAGGGGTCATCCCCAGAAGTTGATTGGTGGGAGGTTTAGGACAGATTAAAGGAAATACTTCTTCACACAGCACATAGTTAAATGATGGAATTCACTTCCACAAGATGTAGAGATGGGATGGCCACCAATTTGGAGGGCTTTAAAAGGGGATTGGACAAATTCATGGAGGAGAAGGCTGTCAAGGGCTACTAGTCCTGATTGGCTATATGCTCCCTCCAGGATCAGAGGGAATGCTATGTGCACCAGTTGCTGGGGAACATGGGCGGGAGGGTGCTGTTGCACTCATGTCCTGCTTCTGGGATCCTGGGGGCAGCTGGTTGGCCACTGTGTAAACAGAATGCCAGACTAGATGGACCCTTGGTCTGATCCAGCAGGGCTCTTCTGATGTTGTTATGATTCTGCCCTATAGGAGAGGATTGTACAGTAAGGGTGCAATCCTATGCAAGTTTAGACGGAACAAAGGCCTACAACACCCAGCATGCCTCAGCCAGCTATGCTGGCTGGGGCATGCTGGGCGTTGTAGGCCTTTGTTCCGTCTAAACTTGCATAGGATTGCTCATTTAGTCACATTTCCCTACCTCCCTCTGGCCTAAAAAAATATGAATGCAACATGTAAAAACCCCTTTGATCAGTAGGGTGGGACCTGTGGGAAAGAGCTGGAAGGCAGTGGTGTAGTTAGACACTAACTTTAATGGTCTTACTTCACTGACTTCAAAATGTGGTACGCCTGCCCTGCTGCATTTGGGGCCCCCTTCTTGTGCTTTCTGCTGAGCGAGGCCCCAGTCTTCTGCCCAAAAGTCCTGCCCTGATGGCACCACTGCCTGAAGGGAAGTGGAAGGAGGCTGCAGCCCTGCCGGACCAGCTGGAGCAATAGACGCTTCAATCCTCGTTAAAGTGGTGTTGCTTCTGCTCCTTTGCTCCTGTCTCTCTCCTGTCACCCCCCCCCCCCCATTCCCCCTGGTTGCCCTCTAGCTCTTGGAGATGGAGAATCCTGCTTCTGCATGTCTCTCTCTCTCTCTCTCCCCTGCCTCCCCTCCTCTTCCCACACCAGCCTTGCTTCCTTAGGAGGGGTAATTGTAGCAGCACGAAGGACATATGGCCAGGCAGGGCTACCTGCTGGTGCACCAGATGTGAACTGGGTGCCGTCGATCAAGAGCGCATTGAAAAGCCTCGCCTCACTGTCTGTCTCCGGCAGTTGCTCGCCCTCTGCCGAAGCAGGTCTTTGAATGACGGCTCTTAAGAGGGCCACTCAAGTTGGCCTCTCTCCCTGTGGCTGTCTGTATGCCTGGGGGGGATTTGGGGGGGGGGGAGGAATGAGAGAGAAAGGGTAGGCTCTTTCCGCGACACCGCTTTTACACTTCTCTGTCTGTTCCACAGACGCAGAACGGGGGGGGGGGGGAGAGGAGTGTGTGTGGGTGTGTACTTAATCTATTGCCAGATCTATCTATCTATCATCTATCTATCTATCTATCTATCTATCGTTCATTCATTCATTCATTCATTCTTTCGTTCATTCATTTTAACAAAATTTATGAACCGCATTCATCAGAAGATGTTTCTAAGCCACCTCCAAAAATACAGTAGAAGATCATCATTAAAGACTGTATATTGTTATGGTATATAGAAGACAAAATTACCTTCCCATGAAAGCTTGTTGGGAAAGGTACATTTCCAGTAGGTGCCGGAAACCCAGAAAGGCTGTCTAATTTGTAGTAGTAGGGAGTTCCAGGGAGTGGGCTCTAGGATATTAAAGGCTCTATTTTGAGCCATCTTGGACTGGGCCTCCAAAATCTTGGGGACCACCAGGAGGGTATCTCATCAGGACATCTTCCCAAAAGCTTCTTTGCAGTTTCAGGGTTCAGAAGTGAAGTATACAAATTGATTAAAAAAAAAAAAAGAGTGACCTCAAAGCATGTGCAGAGTATCTTTTATTTAATCACCAAGTAGCTGCAAACAGCTCCCAGACTGGGATTAAGGGATCCCGGGCTGGGGGGGGGGGGTTGAGGGTGCGGGGAGGCATGCCTTCCAAAAACACTAAGATCCCATTGGCTCTGGTTTTAGAGATGAAGCATTGTGTAAGAGCCTCTTTGTTGTTGAACTTCTGGAGCAGGCAGGAACATTTTCAAGGCATACTGCCCTGATGCTAAGCTTGGGAACAGGTGAGAATATGAACTTGCCAAAATGTGCAAAATTCTTCGCCAGTGGGATGGAAAGAACTTGAATAACTTGAAGAAAATGAATGTGGGAGAAAGCAAAACTGTACAGGAATCAACTATCCTTCAAAGGCTGGGTTGGTGTTGCTGAATTAGGGATTGCTACCTCTCTTTTTTTTTCTGCTACAACCCTACGGCTCTTTTTTTTTTTTTTTCCTGACAGGCTGCTCATCTGTATCAGCCACTTGGCAGTCAGGTAGAACATGGTCCTCTCTATGCCAGGAATAGCTGTATATATTGAATATGGCCAGTGCAGTTGCCTGAGAATTTCATTTGGTTCATTTTTTTAAGATTAAATTTGAGATTTTAAAAAAAAATCAGCTGTGGGAGAATGCAAAATTGACAAATATGTCCATCCTTGCTATGTCCAATAGAGAGACATTATGTGCACATCAGCTGGGATGAATCAACTTGCCCATGTTAAAAAAAATAATTATCTAAAGAAGCTTCAAGATCTGAATTTAAAAATTTTGAGCAACACCAGATGTTCAGCTCAGATTAGCATGTAACCGCAAGGCAAAATTCAGAGTAGCCTGCAAAACAGATTCTCTGGATAGGTCTACTCTCTCAATGGGCATACAGGTGCAACAGGAGAGTTCCTGCCAAATTTACCAATTTGGCAGAGTCATATTCATATAAAAGCCTGAACTGGCATTTGAATTTCAACAGGGACACTGCTCCAAATGCTCAATTTGCATGTGCAATTTGCAAGCAACACACTGTGGCAGATTTGGAAGTGCATTTGTGAATGGAAAACGTCTTTTGGGCCTAATAAGACATGAGTTTCCCTCTTTTTTCCACTCAAACTGGCCCAGAGGTAGATTGCAGGTTTACAGTTTCAGCAGCTTAATTATTCATTAATTGTTAACCATAAATTGGAGACCACTGGCATTGAGAAAATAGTGTGTGGTTATTTAACAAACAGATCTTCCAAAACAGAGCTGTACTATTTTTCCTCCTCTTTCCCCCATATTCCCATCTCCTTCTGTTCTTTTAGGCCTCCTCTTGTTCCCCAAACTGCCATGGTGCTTGCATATATGTGATCCAAAGCCCTGGGGGAGCCAAAGAAAGCAGAGAAATTGGCAATAATAATCCTTCTGTTATCCCTCCAGGGGATGGAGAGATTTGGGAGGATCTTGTCTTTTTAAGAGACACTTGAAGCAGAGGGAGGAGGACAATGGGGGTGGGTGGGTGGGTGGGTGACCACATTATGCACTTACAAAAGGGGGGGGAGTCCCCTGACGATCACAGTAATGAGGCAGAAAGAATCCATAATCTCCTGTTTGCTCAACTGAGCCCCCCATTGCATGAAAATAAATATCAGGAAAAGGAGTGTGAGGGGCAGAAATGCGATTCCACTGGTGGGTTGGCTGGTCAACTCATGCAACTTTGGCAGAACCCTCTGACAGCTTTGAAAATTGCTTCATCTCCCCCTCTTTTTTTTTTTTAATTTAGCAGAGTCTGGTAGAATGTTTGTGATGTTTTCTGAGACTTACTTATTAATTATTAATTAATTAATTAATTAATTAAATTATATTTATAGCCTGACTCCCCCCCCCCCCCCGCAAGGAACCTGAGGCGGCTTACATGGTCCTCCTCCTCCTCCTCCTCCTCCTCCTCCTCACTTTATCCTCACAGCAACTATGTGAGGTAAGTCAGTGACTGGTCCAGAGTCGCCCAGAGTGATGACACTCTGCAGGTCTAGATGCAGGGGAGACGGGTGACTCCTATGTCAGTGGGGCACCCTATCCATTGCAGCTTTTATTCTGAGCTTCATATAGGAGCTCTCCATGGTGCTGTACTCCATCCCCAAAACAGGTTCACCACCATGGAGCACCATGGAACTCAAAACTGCTTACATGATCCTCCTCCTCTCCATTTGATCCTCACAACCACCCTGTGAGGTAGGTTAGGCTGAGAGTCAGTGCCTGGCCCAGAGGAACCCAGTGAGTTTCATGGCCGGGCGGGGACTAGAACCCAGGTCTCCCCGAGTCCCAGTCCAACACTCTCACCACTGTCTGTGCCACACTGGCTCTCTTGTTTGTACTTCTGCAAATGTCAGGGTTCCGCCCCCACCTTCAAGCCTGCTCACATACCTCCCTTTCCTGCAATGGTGGTGGTGCCCTTTTGGCTACCTAAGCAATAGCATGCACAGCTTGAACATTGGCAGTAGAAGAAATAATAATGCTGCAGACATTTGCAATAGGCAAAACTGACAGGAGACTACATCTCAAAATATATATTCAGGGGGGGAATGAAGTCATAGATGGCAAATGGGTCACTCACTCTGCCTCCAAAAATTGAAAGTTTGTTGCTTGCTGTGCATTTTGAAAGATGGCATAAAAGATTGCCTGTTTCTACACTTGTGGAAGTTAGTTTAATATCTACTAAAGATTTTTTTTTTTTTTACTTAAACAAGCTTTTGCTGAATGACCAGGCATAGTATTATTGTATAATTTGATTTTAAAGGTTTTTATTCTTTTGCATTTTTATTCTTTTTTGTTTTACTATTCATTGCTTGGGAATCTTTTTCTTTTAAAAAATATATAGAGTGGTTTATCAATTCTTTAAACAAATAAATATTACCAGATACCTATTGATGGAGCAGAAATGAAATTCTACATAATGTTTAAAATCTGACAGCATGTCAGAATTCAAACTTTGATGAAAAAATAGTTTCATATTTAATTACTAAAATTTGATCTTGAGGGATATTTTTTAAAAAAAATCAAAATATGTTGATCAATGTTAAGGCAATTGGGATAAATGTTTATCTATTTATTACTTTATTAGCTTATTACTTTATTACTTTATTTATTTATTTGAAATGGGTGGGGGACCTCTTTCAACCCAAGAGCTGAATTCTATTTCGGAGTAGCTCTGGGGAGCAGCATTCCAGTGGGGGTGGGGCTGAAGGCAAAGGTGGGCAGGGCCAAAGGAAAATGGGTGGGGCCAAAATAGCCAAAGTACCAGCCTATTTTAGCTTAAAGTTCTTACTGCCAGTAATTAAACCCTAGGAGAGGTGTTGCCGGCACTTAAAAAGTGCCCCCCCCCGCAAAGTGGTGATCTGTGCCCCCTGGTGTGCCCTGCCCAATTAACACACCGAAGGGGAGAAGGGAAACCAGATTTATTTGAGGCCTCAAGTAGGCTCTAGGAGTGTGGCACCCAAATCAAGAGCCCCCTTTCAAGTTCTTCTTGGATCTTTTATACAGCATGGGATCAGATACAGGTTTACATCACGTACAGTTGCATTACATACAGTTGCGTAGGAAAACATTCTTCTTATCATGACCTTTTTCACGTACATTCAGCGACTTCCTCTGTCCTTTCTTGTACATACTTTTCCTTCTGTTCCTTTTCATCAGTACAAGCATCAGGCTGACGCTCGCATTTCCCCCCTTCCTTCCTTCCTTCCTTCCTCCTCCTCCTCCTCCTCCTCCTCCTCCTCCCCTGTCCGCTGTCCTCTTGTTCCTTACAGCACACCGCACACACATTCTTTTGCCTTTCTCTTCAGAAATCTCTCTCTCCCCCACCTCTTGCTCACCTGTCTCTTTCCCTTATCAGCATCCTTCCTACATACATTCCTTTGCAATTCAGTTTTTACAGAAGGCAAGCAGTTTTTACAGAACAGCAAGAAAGCAAGAAAACAAAAATGCAAGATTCTCTAGCCAGGCCTAACTAAACATTAGAACAGGGGTACAAATTTGCATGGTCTCCAACAGAGGCATTTCAACCTTTTAGAATGAGGGAAAAGCTGCACAAAAACCCGGAAACCACCCCAACCATCAGTGGTTGGAGGAAAGAGGATGGGACCAGGGGGAAGGGGTGTGGTATTTGTTGGCCTTTTGGCTCTGGCCTTTTGGCTCTGGTTCTGCCTACCATGGGAACCCTGAGAGTTTCTCCAAAATGGAGTTCAGTCCTCGGGCAGAAAGAGGTTCTTCACCCCTACTGAGTGGGCAGGCTCATATAGGAGAAGGTTGTCTTGCAGCCATCCCAGCCTCAAGCCATATCAACTTGTTAAATGCTTTTACAGCTGGTTTTCTCTAAACATTCTTAATTTAGCAGCATCTATAAATTAAGGCTGCCCCCCCAATTAAAAACAGCATAGTTGGTCAATTATATACAATTGCATACATTTGCACATGTGTAAAACAATATTGATTTATCCCTTTTGTATCCTGCCTTTTGACCATAAGGCCTCCAACAGTTTTGGAGAAGAAGCACACACTTTCTTTGATTTTTGATTGGGGGTGGGTGGGAAACGTGTAGCCCTCCATATGATATTCAACTCCAAATCCTGTTAGCTCCAGACTGCATGGCCAATGGTCAGGAATAATGGCAGTTGTAGTCCAACAGGGTTCCCCATCAGTGTTTTAGATGATGTGTAAGAGGCACAGTCATGGAAGAAGTATTCCGTGCATGGGAGAAAAGAGGGAATGCCTCTCCTAAGGTGATGCCTGCCATTAAAAAATAAAAATAAAAACTTCTTTTAAAAAGTATATTGCCAGATTGTGCATTGCCAAAAGAGAGGAACTGCATTACCAAAAATAGGGCAAAAGAAGACACCAATTTGCATGAAATGTACATATGAAACATTATATGTATAGGTACAAATTTAGAAATAAATACTATAATTTAAATAGAAATGCAAGCCATATCACCAAAGTGGGGAAGACTGTGACTTGGTGACCTGGGTGCCTGCTTGCTCAGTCTGCTGTCCAGGTGCTAACTGTGGATGGGCAACTTCAAGCCCTTTCCTTCATTTCCTCCTCATGCTTCTTTGACTTTAAACCAGACTTGGACTGGATATCACTTCCAATGTAGGACACCTTCAAATAGATTCATAGATCATAGAGTTGGAAGGGGCCTACAAGGCCACTGAGTCCAACCCGCTGCTCAATGCAGGAAACTAGAAGAGGGGTCTCCCATCCAAGTAATAACCAGGCCTGACCCTGCTTAGCTTTCCATGCTCAGACAAGCTGAGCCAATGTGAGCCACTGGCAGGCAGCTCTTCAAAACAGAGGGCTCTCCTCTGTAAAACAGAGCATCTGGCCACGCTATGGGGCAGGATAAAGCTTTTTAGGGTGCAATCCTATGCATGTTTAGACAGAAAAAAGTCCTACAAATCCCAGCATTCCCCAGCCAGCTGGCTGGGGAATGCTGGGATTTGTAGGACTTTTTTCTGTCTAAATATGCATAGGATTGCACCCTTAGTTGATAAAGAGTTTTTTTAATCAGTAAATTTACAGGGCAGTCCTATGCATGTCTACTCAGAAGAAAGTCCCATTGTGTTTAATGGGGGCTTACTCCCAAGAAAGTGTGCATAGGATTTTATCTGTAGCTGCTTAATCAACTAAAGATTAGTCACTACACATTTCATCCCCACTATAAACTGGAGCTCCCCCGGTTTTTAAAATCCTATCAGGAAAGTAACAGAATATTTGCAAACAAATCAGATTTGCTAGAGAATCCCCCCCCCCAAATACTTTTCAACTTTTATCTATTTGACAAAGTTGTTTTCTCTGCCAGTACAACAATGTCTATCTCATCCAAAGCCTTTGAGTGATTACTATTTGAGATTATTATTTTGAGATTATTACTTTGAGATTATTATTTTTTTGTGGGGTTGGTGGGTTCGGTGAACTTTGATTACATTGGTTTACACTTGTGGCTCATTCTGAAGTCTTTCTGTGCTTCCCAGAAAACTGAAAGCTTCTTTGGCCTGTGGCTCACGCTGGCTCAGCTTGTCTGAGTGTGGAAAGCTAAGCAGGGTCAGGCCTGGTTATGACTTGGATGGGAGACCCCTCCTCTAGTTTCCTGCATTGAGCAGCAGGTTGGACTTGATGGCCTTGTAGGCTCCTTCCAACTCTATGATCTATGAAATCTATGATTTCAGTGGTAGCTGCAACCAGGGCCGGTGCTACCATTAGGCCAACTAGGCAGCTGCCTAGGGCGCAGGGCTAAAGGGGGCGCCAGAAACGCCTTGAAAAAAAATACAGCGCTCTCAAGTGGGAAGGGGGGGCACTAAATATCTGATCTTGCCTAGGGCACCAAACTGCCTTGCACCGGTCCTGGCTGCAACCACAGCAGCTAGGGTGCCCTCTTTGGAACACCCTATTCCTTCCATTCCAGTCTTCTGAAGCTTTCAACTTCTGGGAAAGGTGTGAGAGACTTGATCTGCAAGCACCTGCCTGATGTTTTCCACCTAGGCCAAAGTCAAGGACCCAGAAGAATTTTTTGCTGGCACCAATGAATGACGACCAGCTTCCTCTGACCCAAGAAGCATCCCTCAGAATTCCTAGAAAGGTCCCTGTGGATGCACTTAGCATCTTAATTGGCTGTACAGCTGTTTTGTGTTGTAGTGGGGAGGGGACTAGAGGGGTGAGAGGCAAACTCTTCATTAAAAGGGTAGGGGGAGCATCATTTGTAGCAATTATTCTCAAATCGAGGTGGAGGAAGCTGTCATTCCTGCGTTTACTGTTTCTTCTCCCTTGTACGGTTGTTGTGTTTTCTTTCTCATGCCAGCGACCGTGGAGTATCACACAAGCACCCTGTCAAGAGAGATATTCAATAAACACTTGACACCCAAGTGCAAGAATACATGGCCCGTGGCAAATATGAATTATTCAGCTAGAAATCAAGATAATTTTGCTTCTCACTTAAGAAACCAAGTCTATTCCTTTCTTCCCTTCCTTTCTATCTCTTTTTTCTGATATCCTTTTGGGGGTAGGGGTGCTCTCATTCTGCCTTTCTTGTCCTTTCTTTCATTGACCACTATTTTTTCTATGTTTGCTTCACTAGACTTTTGGGGTTAGAGGTTGCTGGAGAATCAGAAAGGGAACGGGAAAGAGAAAGAAAAAGAAAGAAAGAAAGATTATTTGATTCCTTGATCTACTTCTGCCTCTGGTCGCTCACAACACAACAGAAAAATTTCCCAAGAGCAGGGAAATTTGAAGATGCTTGGGGAACCTCACTAAAAAGCCCAGCCTTCCCCAACCTGATGCACTCCGGATGTTTTTGACTTCAGCACCCATCAGCCTCAGTCAGCATGGCCAATGATCAGGAATGCCGGGAGCTGTGGTCCAAAACATCTGGAAGGCCCCCAGTTGGAGAAGACTGGACAAATTATTCATGTATTGTTTTTGATGGCAAAAAGTGGAGAACATTCTCTTGTGATCCATAGAACTGCTGCAACATGGATGGTGGTCATAAATTCTCCATGGTCTGAGGACATGTGATGCAACCACCTTGCTGTAACTAAGCAGGTCTGGACCTGGTCAGTGCCTGGTTGGGAGACTAGCTGGAAAAGCCAGGCATGCCATCTTTAGTTCCATGATGGAAGACAGGTGGGTCATAGAAATGTAAAAATAAAAATAAAATAAAATAAATAAAATAAATAATAAAAATAAAGATATCATTCTTTGGTTGGCTGTTTAGGTCTTGGCAGTATAACATCTTGGGAGAATGCAGGGCTGCTCACCCAACAGGACATGTATGTACAGCATATGACCCACCAAACTGAACATAGCCCATGCATCATAGATTATTATTTATTATTTATTTATTATATTTATACCCCACCTTTTTTCCTACAAGGAACCCAAGGCGGCTTACATAATCTTCCCTCATCCTCCTCTCCATTTTATCCTCACAACAACCCTGTGAGGTAGGTTAGGCTGAGAGTCAGTGACTGCCCCCAAAGTCACCCAGTGAGTTTCATGGCCAAGCGGGGACTAGAACCCGGATCTCCTGAGTACTCCCATGTTTTTATATGGCAAGCACCCCATCCAACAGGTTTACTGAGCCTCCCAGCAGGCAGCTATACATAGCTTATTGGCTTTCAGCTGAGCGAATCACAAGTTGTGCTGACCTGAAAAGGGCAATTTTCAGAAGCTTCTGAGGAAAGGACGGGAGAATGATAGGTTCAGGTTGTTTGTAATGTTTCTACACTTAAATAAAGCTACCCATTCAGTTCTCAGATAGGCTATTTAAGGTGCAATCTTATGCAAGTTTAGACAGAAAAAAAGGCCTACAACTCCCAGCATGCCCCAGCAGGAATTGTAGGCCTTTTTTCCTGTCTAAACTTGCAAAGGGTTGCACCCTTATTTTACTTATTACTTTTTAATTTAACCCTTCTCCCAAGGAGATCAGGGCAACATACATGGTTCTTCCTCGCCATGTTTTCTCCTTACAACAACCCTGTAAGGTAGGTTAGGAGGAAAGATGGTGACTGTGCACTCTAAGACTTTAAGGTCCAGGAGGCACACATTGGATACATTCTGGTCAAAAATGAACTGAAAGAAATTTCTCACCCATCCTTGCTGATTGTCTATCCAAGTTTTGGCTGTCTTGGCCTCAGCGGTGGGGGAAAGAGTGACCCTGCCCCAGCGGCACCCACTGACCAAAGTAGGTAACAATGTCCAAGTCAGGGGGGCAAGGCTGCTTTCGCCACACAGTTCTTCCCACAAACAGACATTCTTGGAGTTTTGCATCCTTTTCAGTCAGCGCCATCCTATGGCCTCTAGATAGCAGCTGGCTCAGCCATAGGATTTTTTCAGAGATTCGGCTACAAGGTCAGAAAATCACTCTGACCTCATAGCTGAGGATCAGGGCCAGTGCTACCATTAGGCCAACTAGGCAGCTGCCTAGGGCGCAGGGCTAAAGGGGGTGCCAGAAATAGGGAGGGAGGGCTCAAGTGGGAAGGGGGGGCACTAAATATCTGATCTTGCCTTGGGCACCAAACTGCCTTGCACCGGCCCTGCTGAGGATCTGCACTCAGAGCGGCCCCCTGCAACCAGCATGGAAAGAACCGCACCAGCTGTGTCTCTGAGGCTGCAAGAGCGACCTTGGAGAGGGGGCTTAGGGGGTGGGGAGGGGGTGGGGAGGGGAGGGGGGGTGGAGATAGGCATCGCCAAGATACGAGGTATCCTGGCGGAGCCTCAGCCTCCTTCCCTCCCGCTCTGAAGTCCCTCAGCTAGATGGCCAAAATTAGCTGTCTAGCTCCGTTGCACTGCAGGAGGAGCATGGAGGCGACCTTCACCTCTGCGCTCCTCCTGTCCTCCATAGGATGCTCGTAATCCTCTGAGTTCAGACGGTTATGGGCATCCCAACTGGGTCACCCATGGTGAATTAAAATCATCATCAAAAATCATCATCATCATCATCATCATCATCATCATCATCATCATCATCATCATCATCATCATCCAGGGGAGTGTTTTTTGAGAAGAATTTCTTGGGGCAAATTAATTCCAGCACACTTTTGCACACAGTCAGTAAGGTTCCTGGCCTAGTTCCACCATTTAGAAATTCACTGAGCACCACAAGCATGCCTTTTGCAAAGAACACTCTTCTGTTGATCAGTGCCAATAATTGTTTTATGGCACACCTGCCTCTTCGGCTGCAATCCCTGCTGAGCAGGAAGAGCTGTTCTCAACATCTCCTCCTCCTCCTCCTCCTCCTCCTCCTCCTCCTCCTCCTCCTCCTCCTCCTCCTCCTCCTTACAATGGTGCCTTCAGGGCAGGACTTTAGGGCAGATGCCAAGGGCCCCACTCAGCAGAATGAGCTATGGGGGCCCCATACGCAGGAGGACTGGCTTACCACTCTTTGAGGTAAGTGAAGCAATACAGAGGACCATCTGAAGAGGGGTGTGCATGTGTGACATCCAGAGTCTAAAATTACCTAACTGCACCATTGCCTCCTGGTCTCCCCTTCACTTCCTTCCTTCCTTCCTTCCTTCCTTCCTTCTAACTCTTATTCCTAGTGTCAGGGTTCCCATCTTTCCACTTCCTCCTGAGCAGCCATTTACAGCAGTGCAGCCGTCCTTTATGAGGTTGGGACTGGCTGTCAGCCAATCAGAGCTGAGCAACTGGGATATAATATTCCAGGCGCCAGCCATTGTAGAGCAACGAGAAGACAGGTCATCAGTGACATCACCTCTCTGAGCGGGAGCGGGAGCGGGAGCGGGAGAGGAATAATTGATTTCAATTTGGAGAGATGACTGGAAATTTGGACCATCAGGAGAATGTGGTGCACTTTGTGGACTATCTGGAACATATAAATAGAAAGCCTGGGGGGCAGTATGAGAATGGGAGGGGGAAACCTGACATCGAAAAGGCTAAAAAAAAAAGGGAAAAAAAAAAGGCAGCTGGGTGTCCTTTGGACTGATGACCATGGATGATGCGGGCAAGTTAGAACAACCATTGCCAAACATCCACAGAAGGAGACACTTGCACACAGTAATTGGACATTCCCTGGATCTGCGGAGGTAGGATGAAGGACATAGCTACATTGCAAACAAATATTAATGTTTTATACCACTAACCATCATGGCTTTCCTCCCCACTGCCCATTACCCCCCCCCAAGAATCCTAGGAATTGTGGTTTGGTTCGCTGGGAAGAGGGAACCGTGGTGAAACGCATTGAAGTTCACAGCGTTATCCTGTTCCACACAGAATTTGTTGGCAGTGGTGTACTGGGACCAGGGCTGGCGGGGACACACTGGCACTTTTTGATTAGCAGGGATGCTGATGTCATCAGCCACCCCCCTTAGACATCCCTGTTCCCTCTGAACTTAGCTGCAATCCTCACAGTAGCTGGGGGGGGGGGAGAAAAGAATTTCCTCAGCAACAATATATAGTTGTGTGAGCAATCCCTGTTGTAATGCAAAGTATTAAGACCCAATAGCTTTACAAAAGACCTGCTCTTGGTGGAGATGAAAACTGCTTGAACTGGTTTTTGTTGATATGGATCAACACAGCTGTCTGCATGTTTGGACTCTCCTTGGGGGTGTGGCTATGGTGGACTATCTTGATGAGTGCCTTCAAAATCTACCACAACACCACTGTTTGTAGGCCGGGCCAGAGTTTTAAGGAGGAGCAGGAGGTGGAGGAAGAGGAGCACAGGGGCAGGAGTTCAGGAACTTGGACAACTCCACATGGAGTGCTGGGGTTGGACACAGGCAGAGCAGGCTCAGATGTTGCTCCAGCGGGTTGATACAGTCAGCAGCCTAGTCCAGGTGGCTTGCTCTGTACCTCCCAGGGAAACCTTCAGTGTTTTAAAGGGCCATTGCTCAATTTTGCTGGTGCTGAGTGGTGGTGATGGTGGTGGTGGACTTTGGACCTCTTGCAAGTTTAGAATTGAAGTCCTCAGAATCTGAGGAAGAGGGCAGAGCAGCCTTTTTGGGCCATGGAAGAGGGGGCAGAAGATGATCCTGGGCTCTCCTGGCATAGGGATTCCTGGTGGTCATCGGTCTTGGTGGAGAACTTCCTTCCCCAATCTGCCCTGGCCCTTTTTTGCAGCCCCTGCCACTGAATTTGCCACCATGCTGGCAGGGAATGATGGGAGATGCCATCTGTAGGGTGCCAGGTTGGGGAAGGCGTTAAGGGTAGGCATGGTCGGGCATCTGCCAACGGTCCACTCCCCAGTGGGGACCCACTAACAAGAGTCCCCTGGACTTGCTCCTCCTCCTCACCATTGCAACCTGCCTGTTGACCTGCCTCTCGCTCTGGACCAGACAATGGTGGCGATGAGAAGGCAGAGTGGTAGATGCCATGGCCTACATGGCTCTCTGCCTGTCAAGCAAGCAAGTGGGAGCGATGTTGAGAACGAGGATGAGGAACAAGAGCAGCTGGTGACAATGGCGGCGAGAAGGCAGGCTCACTGAGGGAGGGGGGGCATCGAGGGTTTCTTGCCCAAGGGCCCTCAGGAACCTGGAGCCAGTCTGGCTTTGGCAGGATGCTGGGCACTCTCTGCAGTTCCCAAATAGCCTCTTCCAGCTCCCTTTCCCTAGGCCTCCATCTTCCTCCTTGGTGCCCCAGAGGAGGGAGTGCGGGAGCCAGAAGCAGAGCAGCCAATTGCGGCTTGCTAAAAAGAGATGGTTTAATAACATTAATATGCATGAGACGAGGAGAAGGGGTGTTCTCCATATTAAATATTTACCACTCAAGCTTTTGCCTGTCTTCTAGGAATTCCAAAGGTCTGAAATTATTGCCAAAAGGGGATTCCGGGGAAATAGCAGGGTGCCTAGCCTTGACTTCTCTTTGGCTGCAGGAACCCAGTGGCTTTCCTGATAGGTGAGGATGTGAACACAGTAGTCCCCCCCCTCCCCAATCATTGCCTGCCCACGCACAGCACAAGTGAGAATGTCTTAAGACAGAGGTCTCTCTTGCTTGCCTTTCCTGGAGCCACGAGCTCTTCCCGTGGCCCCAAAGCTCTGCAGGACCCAGCGGGGGACAGGTTCCCAAGTGGGCACAGTTTGAGAAGCTCAGGGGGCAGCTGGTTGACCCTGCAAGGCAGATTGGGAAGTCCAAGGAGGACTCATCATGGAGGAGAAGGCTATCCATGGCTACTAGTCACGATGGCTACATAATACTTCCAGTATCTGAAGCAGCATGTCTTTTAATACCATTTTTGGGGGAACATGCAGGCGGGTGCTATTGCACTCATGTCCTGCTTGTGAACTTGGTAGGTGAGAATTTTTGTTTCCGTTTGGTTTTGATAAGAATTTACTGACATTCGCAATGTTCTCCAAATTTGGGACAAAAAGAACTTGAGATGGAAAATATCACACAGAAACCTGATTATGGAAGAAACTGAAACTGACCTATTATTCATCCATCCATCGAGCCATCCATCAAGGCCCAGGGCTTTGAATGCTTTGCTCTTAAAAGTCCAGGTTTAAATCCCTGTGTATTCCACCACGTTAGTGCTGAAGCAGGGTGACAACCTCTTCTTTCAGACAGGCTCATCATCTTTAATAGCTATTTGTTTCATGCTGGAGAACTTCCTTCCCCCAATCTGCCCTGGCCCTTTTTTGAAGCCCCTGCCACTGATTTGTACCCTGCCTTCCTACCAAGAAAATGGCACTCACGGTGGCTTACAATCATAGATAAATAAAACCTTATTTGAAACAGTAATAAAACAAATACATTAAAAGCACAATTAAAAACGCAACAATAACAGAATCAAAACAGCACCCAGCCCCAACAACCCACTTACATGCCAAAGACCTGCTGACATAGAAATGTCTCCAGGGGAGGCTGTTGACTCCTGTGTCAGTGGGGCTCCTCATCCATTGCAGCTTTTATTCTGAGCTTTATAGGAGCTATCCATGGTGCTGTACTCCACCCCTAAAATAGGTTCACCACCATGGAGCACCATGGATAGCTCCTAGAAAGTTCAGAATAAAACCTGCAATAGATAAGGAGCCTCGCTGACATAGGCGTCACCGGCTTCCCTCTTTGCCTGTTGGTGGAAGGACAGCAGGGAGGGAGCCAACCTAGCCTCCCTTGGCAGGGAGTAGCACAGCCTGGGAGTGGCCCCCAAGAAGGCCCTATATAGCAGGCTGGTACAACATAGTTCTCTCTCCATGCTGCGAATAGCTGTACCTTTTGAATTCGGCGGGTGCAGATGGGTGAGAATTTTGTTTCAGTTTATTTTTAATAAGAATTCACCGACATTCACAAATTCTTCATATTCAGGAGAAAAAGAATATGAGAGTTAAAGAACTCGAATGCGGGAGAAAGCAAAATGGACAGATTCTGGACAAGCTAGCCCTGTGGTCTGATCTAGCATGGCTCTTCTTATGTTCAGAGATTAAACAGCACCGTCCAGGGGAGGCACAAGTCAAGTTCAAGAGCCTTCTACATCATAGAATCTAGGGCCGAAAGGTTAAATGTGTCTTTGCATTTAATGTGCAGGTTTTAAAAAATACAGATAGCATCAGCTGTGTGTTGAGAATTGATCATTACTAGGATACCAGTCCAGCAGCCATGGGAGTGGAAATTTTTACCCTAGCTTCTCCTGGTGTCCCCCAGGCATCAGTGGGAGATTCCCAGCCCCCAGCCCAGCTCCAAAGCAAATAACAGCTTCAGAGGAGGGAATTTCTTTAGGATGGCAGCAGGGGAGGAAACTCACATTCCCACTCTGTGTGCCTGCTGCACGATCTGCTGCAAGCAGATGGCTCTGGATGACAATAGAAATGAGGGAAGCCTCAGCCTTCAAGGCAAGTTAAATATCTATAAAAGACACACACACACACACACACACACTATATTGTACAGTCCATTTTGAGGGCATTGAGCCCATTTTACAGATGAGGAACAGGGAGGCACAGCAACGACTGTCCCAAGATCAGCGAATGAATACATGGTGCGTCCCCATGTGAGAGAGAAGCAGGTCAGGCTGGGGGGAAAAATGCAATGGGTTATTGAGTAGCGTTCATCAAGAATACAGTAATACCTTGGATTGCAAGTAACTTGGTTTGAGAGCGTTTTGCAAGACTAGCAAATTTTTAAATATTTATTTATTTATTTATTACTTGATATACAAGCGACATCTTGCAATACAAGTACTGTAGTGCGGCTTAAATTAAAAATCTCTGTACAATTTTTTTGGGGGGAATTTCATTTTGATATAAGAGTGTTTTGGATTACAAGCACGTTTCCGGAACGAATTATGCTCTCAATCCAAGGCATGACTGTACATTTATGGTGGCATGGAAGAAATGGCTAGGTTGCCTGGTAAATTGCGGCATGTGAGTTGTGCGCTGTGAGAGGGTTATGCCAAAAAAGAGGAGCTGCATCTCCAAAAAAAGATGATGTGACCTGATTTGCATAAAATTTGCATATATATATATATATATATATATATATATGCAAATTCAGAAATAATTACCAGAATGTAAACAGAAATACACTGCCTCTCATCTTGGGGAAAATTGTGACCAGGTGCTGCTAACTGTTGATGGGCAACTTCAAGGCTCTTGTCGCTCTCCCTTCTTAAGGTTCATCTTCAAACCAGATGTGAACTGGATATATAGGATGCCTTCAAGTAGAGGACTGTACCTCTGTAAAGTAGGAGACATGGCCACCCTATTAAAGGTGTAGCTCCAATGTTAAGGTGGCTTCAAACCTAAGAGCATAAGAAGAGCCCTGTTGGATCAGACCAAAGGTCCACTGAATACACGGCATCGTGTTTCCCACAGTGAACAAGCAGATGCCTTCGGGACGTTGTCGTTTCTCAGCAACTGGTACTCAGAGAGGCATGCATGCTGCTGCCTCTGATCCTGGAGGTACTATATAGCCATCTTAACTGGCTTCCTTACATCCCCTTGTCTGTGAGCATCTTCAGTCCAATGTTTGGCTAAAAGGACCCCTTCCCAACTCTCTTTTAGCACAGCCAAATGTTAAATGAGAATCCAAAGTGGCGCAAAGCCAACTGGAGACCATCCGTCATCTGGTCTGTGTTCTCTATGCAGCTTTTCACCTGGATCAATACTGCAAATGCTCGCTAGCTGTGTGGGCGTCCAGCACTATGACAAGCCACTTGTTCTGAAGGATGCTCCCAGCATCCGCCACTGTCATGGCAAATGGTGATAAATAACTGGACCTGGGGATGTGGACAACTGAGCATGTCTGGGCCTGTCTGCTGATCCTGTTTGGAGTGTCCCCAGAAATCTGGATGACACCTGCTCATTGGGGGAAGCCCCCTTTACTCTGAGGCCACCATGACATCTATTGATTTCCATTTTTTTTGTCATCCCTTGAAAAGTGACTGGCAGGGAAGCCATAGAATGAGAAGGACTGGAGAAAAGTCTTTTATAGCCTAACAAGTTTAATGCTGGGTTGCAGTTGTGAGGCTCTTTGCTGTCTGGAATTTAGGGCAATCATCACTGCCAGTTGATTATTAATCTGACCTTTAATCAATCAATTCATTCATTTATTATTATTAAATTTTATATTTATATCCCACCTTTTTTCCTCTTGCAAGGAACCCAAGGTGGCTAACATGGTCCTCCTCCTCCTCTCCATTTTATACTCACAACAACCCTGTGAGGTAGCTTAGGCTGAGAGTCAGTGACTGGCCCAAAGTCACCCAGTGAGTTTCATGGCTGAGTGGGGACTAGAACCTGAATCTCCCAAGTCCCAGTCCAACACTCTAGCCACTATGCCACACTGGATCTCAGTGATTAAAGTGAAGCTGCACATTATCAAGACCTGAGGATAGATGCCCTTTTAAGATACTGGAGGAAGTATGAAATAACATAAGTAGTGTTTTTAGGTTCATCATCGTCAATAACATGGTCATCTTTTCAGTACGAGGTCAAGACTTCCCTCTGTTCCCAGGCATTTGAAGGCATATGATGGGCTTTTTCTGCCTCATTTGTTTTGGTTATGGTCTGTACCATGTTTTAGTTCTTTTATTATGTCTTGGAATTATTAATGGGGATTGTTTTTAACTATTTTATATTTTGTATGTTTTAGTCATTTTTCTGTAAGTTGCCTTGGGTCTTTTCAAAGAGAAAGCTGTCTAGTAGTAGTAGTAGTAGTAGTAGTAGTAGTAGTAATAATAATAATAATAATAATAATAATAATAATAATAATAATAATAATAATAATAAATATCCACTTCTACCTGTAAGAAGGAAAGTCCATCTTTAATATTGTTTTATTCATTTCTTATTACAGGTAGCATAGCAGAATTGTATTATAGCAGAATGCCATTTTGAGTTGGTTTTGAGGATTCATCGGTGGCCAACTTTTGCAGAAATAAACAACCTCTACTGATGGCCAGGATTCTTTTCTCTTTTGTGAACTGGCTGGCAAATGGTATTTTGTGTGATTTTTTTAGTTCCTGAAAAGGAGACTCTCAATACTGCATAGTTTTGCAGCTTTCACGTTACACTGCTTGTATGAATAGATTGCTTGTGCAAACAGGTTGGTTGATTTGTTAGGTTTCACAGAAGATGCATATCATCGGAACCAACTCTTTGGTGGAATCAGTTCTCTCACTAGTCACAACCTTGCTTTGTCACAGTTTGGAAGGGAGACACATGGGCTGGCTCACAGCTTTCCTTGCAAAGGTTCTTGGCTTCTCCTCTTGACAATCATTGCTGGTGCTGTCTAACTTCATTTAAAAAAGGAACAAGGTCCTGACCCTGTGGGATATTTAAAGTGCAGTCAAAACCAATGGCTCATGTTTCACCAGTTAGGTGGATGAAATGGTTAAGACCACTGGTATCTTCTAAGGTGGATTCCCTAGAAGATACTCAGTGTATATTTAGCTGAGCCTCAGCAGGAAGTGGGCGTAGCTCTCAGCTCTTCTCTTCCCGCTGAGACTCTGAATGTGGTAGTAAGAGTTGTTGCCTCCACGTTGTTCTAACAGCAGCATGTAACCAGAGTTGCTGGTCTGAACTCCACAAGTTCAGACCCCAAGTATTTCCAAATGTACTGTACCCAACAGACCCAATGCACTGAATTTGGAAGATGATATTTAAGATTACATGCTTCCATTTCATAACATAAACCTAAGATCTCGACCCCCAACCCCTGGCCTAAATGCCTCCCTCTAAGCCAAGCAGTGCCAGCTTCAGGATTTGGAGGGCCCTTGGGCAAGACACCCTCAATGGGCTACCTCCCTCACTGAGTCTACCTTCCCACCACCATGGTCACCAGCTGCTCGTGCTCCTCACCCTCTTTCTCATCACTGCTCCCACTTGCTTGCTTGACAGGCGGAGAGCCAGGGAGCAAGAAGGCCGTGGCATCTCCTGCACCTCTTTCTCACCACTGCCGTTGCTTGGGCCATAGTGAGAGGGAGATGAGCAAACAGGTTGCAATGGTGAGGAGGAGGAGCAAGTCCAGTGGGCTCTTGTCAGTGGACCCCCCGCTGAGGTGTGGGCCCTTGGCAGGTGCCCAAGGCCATGACTCCCCTTGACGCCAGCCCTGAAGCCAAGTTTCAGAAACAATATTTTGACTTTTGTTGCCATTCAAAATTGTCCTGAAATGTTGCCCGTCTTCAAATACACATGCCGTCACTTCGCAGCTCTAACCTTCAGGTCCCACTGTTACAGTCAAGGAGCAAATGATATTTCCCAAAGAAAAGCTCTTCCTTCTTTTCCAGGCAGCTAGGCCTGTGGCCAGCGAATGCAAGTTTCAACAGCCTGGGCAGGGTGGGTTTCTTCTCTGTGCTGCTTAACCCAGTCGAAAGAAGTTCAGTCTTTCCTCTCTGACTGCCCAAGCAGATCCATTTTATACACAGGATGGGCTGCAGTCGCAGATCAGATGCAGCAGCCTCACTTTTTGCACAGGCAGCCCATAAAATATTTAGCGGGCCGCCAAAGGCAATTACATTAGAGGAGCTAGTTAAACACCCCCTACCCGAGGGCACCCCCCCACCATGTAAATCAAACAAATTGGACTCTTTTCACAATTGACACACACAATTTTACTTATGGTAAATAATTTAGTATTAAAAAGTAGAGACACACTTTGCCCCGTCCATAATTTCTTTTTCTTTTTTCATTTTCTTGCACTCTTTCCTCCTCTACGGAGAGTCGAAGCAGTAAGGATGCCTGCCCTCCTCCTAATGCAGGAGATGGCAAAGAGATCGGGGGGAGGGAGAAGGGCATTTTGCTGCCTGGGTGACCCGTTAAGAGACTCCCGTTCCTTAATGGAAGGAGCTGAGCTGGCTCCGGAAACTCACAAAGTTGTCCATTTAAATCCTGAGCAGAATTAATGCCAAGGGAAGAGGTAGTTCACCCTGCCCCCCCCCGCACCTTCAGTGTGCAATTGCATTTTTTTAAATTAAGAGCCCTCCTTTAGCAGAAAGTGGAACATGTTTTTAATAAAGGTTTTTACAGACCTGATTAATCTCTCACTTCCAGGGGTATCCTTATCATAATCGGCGCCTTGAGGGTTTCTTTTGCCTAGGGATATACCAGTTGGAAGAAGCCGCCCGGGCCCTTTCTTAAAGCACACTAGGAGAAGCATCTTCTACGTGCTTCCTTTGCTGCCCCCAAGCAGGGGCCAATCATGACAAACATTGATGCTGAGTGTGCGACTCTCAGCCATGGGGCTCCTCATCCGTGAAGTACAGGGGTGGACAACTTTGGTGGTCAGTGGGGCTCAGGGCCAGCTCCAGTGGGTAGTGCTGGGTACCGAAAAGGGGAAAAAAAGCACACTGGCTGGGGCATGCTGGGAGTTGTAGGCCAAAAACATCTGGGGACCCAAGGTTGGAGAACACTGCTCTAAAGTCTCTCTTTCTGTGTGAGTCTTTAAAGGAACCTGTCTCCTAAGGACACTCCTATTTGTAAAAAGGGATGTATGGACAGGGGAGAGGAGGCAGGGCCGGTGCTACCATTAGGCCAACTAGGTGGCTGCCTAGGGCGCCGGGCTAAAGGGGGCACCAGAAGCATAGGGCTGGAGGGAGGGAGGGCTCAAGTGGGAAGAGGGGGGTGCTAAATATCTGACCTTGCCTAGGGCACCAAACTGCCTTGCACTGCCTGAGAGGAGGGCATTTGATTTCAGGGAAAAAACTCAGGCAGAAAGATTCAAGGGAAGGGAGCAGCAGGAGGTGAAGCACATGTGGGCCAAAAGCCAGCTGATACAGGGGAATCAGATGCAAGAGAGATCACCAGAGCCCCTTTACCTTTGTTTCAGCAAGTGCCCATGGACAGCAGGGTGGTGGGGCAGAGGGCCTCCCAGAAATTCAGGGGGCCCTTGGAACCCACTGCAGGCTGCACCCCTCTCCTGAAGCAGCTGGAGGTGGCCATGTGGCCAGATCCCCACAGATTCTTCTGGGAAACAAGGCAAATGAAGAGTGCATACCTTGTTTCCCAGTAGAATTTCTTGAGCCTGCCAAAGAGCTGTTTGGTTGGCAAGGTGGAACACAGTTCTCTGATGGGAAACAACAAGGAGCACTCCTCATGTGCCTTGTTTCTCAACAAAAAGGTTAGGTATCCAGCAACACAACAGCAGCAGGGGATCCAGGGGGGGGGGCAGGGGCTGCAAAAACTCCCACAGGAAGGCCAGGCCATTGCCTGTGGGCCCATGTGTTGCCCAACCCTGGATTATTGTATGGGTTAATGCAGGGATAGGGAACTTCTGGGCCCTCCAGATGTTGATAATACAGGTGCCACCATCTATGGCCATTGCCCATGCAGGCTGGATGGGACTTGGAGTCCAACAGCATCTAGAGGGCCAAAGGTTCCTCATCCCTGGGTTAGAGCATCAGATGATGATGAGGAAGAGGACCCAGTTCAAATCCCCACCCAGCTGCAAACTTTAATAGGCAACACTGGACCAGTCATTCTCTTTTATCCTAACCCACCTTACAGGGTTGTTGTGAGAATAAAACCAAAGTGGGGGAAAGGGAGAAAGAACCACTTGCACCACGTTGAGCCTCTCAGAGGAACAAATAAATGTAACAAATAAATACAAACCTCTGGGCACATCTCTGCTATAAATCTGAACTGAACAAGTTAAGCTTTTTTTTTTTTTTTTTTTTTTAAATCATGATCGTTTCCCCCCCAAGGGACTTTGGGGACTGGGGTTTTCTGAAGATGCTAAGAATGGTTAGAGCAGTCTTCTCCAACCTGGTGCCTTTCAGATGCATTGGAATATAACTCCCATCAGTCTCAGCCAGCACCTGGTGCTTTGTGATGATGGGATGTGTAGTCCAACACATCTGGAGGACATGAGGTCGGGGAAGATATTAGAGATTCCTTAGTCTGTGATCGAACTTCAGTTCCCAGGTCTCTTTCATTCAGGGCTGAAGCAATCAAACAAATCTGAAAGTGGTTTATATTTGTAGCGTCAACATGCGCACATTAATGGAACTGAAAGCTAGGGCTAGACAAGGACCATCTGTTTTTAAAGAGAGAGAGAGAGAGAGAAGAGAGAGAGAGAGAGAGAAAGGGAGCTAGAAATGGTATGACAGAGCCATCGGTGCTTGCAGTGTTCACACTAATTCCATAAGTTCTACTACTGCTATCAGCTCAGGTATGGCTGGTTTTGTAGCACTGCAAAACTCTGCCCAAAGTGTTTGAGCAGGGATGGTGGCATACATACAACCATGGCTATCAGTTGCTCTACTACAGGGGTGTTGAACCTCTTTCGGCCTGAGGACTGAAGCTCTCGTGGGCCACATACCAGGGGTGGGTGGGGCCGAATGCAAAAGGGGTGGGGCCAAAATACCCCAAATACCAGCATGTTTGAGCTGAAAGCTCTTACTGGCAAGTAATTTAGCCTTAGGAGAGGCATGTCAATGTTTTAGTATGTGGAAAAAACTGCACTAATGCTGGGGAAACCACCAAATGATTGGTAGTTGGGGGGAAAGGCATGTGGCTATCCAGGACATATCAGGAGGGCCAAATTTGACCCCTGGGCATGAAGTTTTGCACCCGTGCCCTATTATATACCATCTGCAAGTAGCTCAAAATGACATCAACAGCAACAATTCACTGCCATCAGCTTTGGCTAAACAATAGAATAAATCAAAATAAAGGTCTCATTACTGTTGTACGCTTCTGATATGATTTTGCAGACACAGACCCGAGTGGAAGCAAAAAAGTTTGTTCAAAAGTCTTGGGAGCTCATTTATGATCTATGGAGATTGCAGAATGCAGAGGCAAACTGAAGCAATAGAATTCTGGACTGTACAATTTCAGACTGCAGGGCCATATTTAGGAATACTGCTCCCTATATATTTTTAAAAAAGATTTTTAAAGCCTCCCTTTCAGGGTGAACTGCCCTCAGAAGGCAGCTTACACTACTACAAAACACATGAAAATGAAATGACTATTTAAAACACATATACATGCAGCTGCAACAGCTAAAGATTTTTAAAGTATCAAATGCAAACCAGCCTGGAAGAAATGTATGTATCCAATTTGTTTATTTGTTTGTTTGTTTGTTTAAGACAGCAGTTATAAGGCCATACATATATCCCTGGGGAGTGGACCTGTAGCCAGGGGTGGGCTAGGAGGGCCCTGCCCCCATAAATTTTCTCTGCTCCTTATTTTTTATTTTACAAACAATTAAAAACAGTTTTCCAGTTTTGTCTCTAAAAGGCCTGCAAACCAAATGAACTGCCCCCTACTTTTTTTTGGTGCCCCCTCAGAACCTTTAAGCTGACTTCAGGCCTGCTGGGGAGGGCATTCCAAAGGTGTGGGGCCACCACTTAGAAAGCCCTATCCCTAGAACCTAATGGCTCACACACTGGAGGTTCAGCTAGTAGAGCTTATGGTGCTGATCTTAATGCTTGGGTAGGTTACATAGGAACATAGGAACAAGTCAGACTCTTGGTCCATGTAGCCCAGTATTGTCGACACTGACTGGCAGCGGTTCTCCAGGTTTTCAGACAGGAGTCTTTCCTGCGCTAACTGGAGATGCCAAGGACCGAACCTGGGACCTCCTGCGTGCAAAGCCGGGGCTCCACCACTGTGCCACGGCCCCACCCCTATTCACACAGGTGTAGCAAACTAGCAAAGCAGGGAGAGAGTTATGTTAAAACAGGGTTGGGCAAGCTGTGGCCCTCCAGATGTTGCTGGACACCTCCAACTTCCCGGATCCCTACTCGGCAGAGCCAACAGTCAGGGTTGGGTGGGAGTCAGCAGCCCAGGATGGCGTATTCAGACTGGCAAGGGCTTTCTTCAAAGTCTTAGGGAGAGGTCTTTCAGATTACCTGCTCCCTCATTCTTTTAATTGAGGATGGGAAGGATGATGAAAGATGGAACCTTTTGCATAAAGACCACATGGCAGGAGTGGGAATGATGTGGCCCGTGAAGGCTCGTGGCTCCAATGTCAGTGGGGTGGCGCATCCACTCTCAGTCTGAACTCTTACGTAGCTATCCATGGTGCTGAACCCGAGGCCCAAAATAGGTTCGGAACCACGGATAGCTCCTTTAAAGTTCAGGCTGCAACCTGGAGTGGATACAGTGCCCCACTGATCTTGGAGCCACCAGCCACTGCTGTTACAGGTGACGTGCAAGACCTCGTCCTGAGACCCCAGAGAGCCACTGCCAGTCCGAACAGACAATCCTAGGCTGGATGGGCAAGCAGCCTGACTTAGTATAAGAGCGCAATCCTATGCATGTTTAGACAGAAAAAAATTCCTGCTTCTCCCAGCATTCCCTAGCCAGCAGTGCTGGCTGGAGAATGCTGGGAGTTGTAGGACTTTTTTTTCTGTCTGAACATGCATAGGACTGCACCTTAAGACAGTTTCCTATGTTTACCATTAAAGAAGAAGAAGAAGAAGAAGAAGAAGAAGAAGAAGAAGAAGAAGAAGAAGGCCTTTTCTTATTCCACAATAAAACAACACAAGAGAAAATGTATCAAATCAAGCTGCTTCCTACAGTACCTGGACTATATAAATCCGCCTCCATCATAACATCATAACACAAATCAAGCTGGAAAATAAAGCAGAAAAACTGTGTGTGTGTGTGTGTGTGTGTGTGTGTGAGAGAGAGAGAGAGAGAGAGAGATTTCCCCTTTCTTTTTTTCATTTTTCAACTTGACTCATTATTATTGTGCATGTTAATCTCCTCCTCCTCCTCTCTTCTTCTTTAAAAAGAATCTTATAGGTAGGCACCCTCCCACATTTTAAAGGAAGATGGTTACATATAAGATTTCAAAGTGAAAAAAAAATGTTCAAATACAAACTTGGTTCCTCTCTCCTGGATAAGTTAGAATCATAGAACCATAGAAAAGTAGAGTTGGAAGGGGTCTATAAGGCCATCGAGTCCAACCCCCTGTGCAATGCAGGAATCCAAGTCAAAGCATCCCTGATAGATGGTTGTCCAGCTGCACCTTGAATGCCTCCAAATTAATTTCTTGGGATTCAGAACATAAGAGTTAACAGTAAGATTTTTCAGAATTCCAAAGAATTGGCTTTCATTCAATGGCTTTCTGTTAATGGGAATTGTTTCCTGCTGTGTTCTGCAGCAATTCTTCATGAGGCATGTTCAGTCAAATGAAAATGTGATGCTCCTTGTTGCTGCAAGGAAATCTATGAAATGGGAATACTACTATTATTAGAGTTTAGTGCAGGGATGGAGACCAGGTCTCCTCCAGATCTTTTGGACGACAGCTCCCACAAACTGCAGTCAGCATGGGCAATGCTCAGGGATTATGGGAGTTGTCATCCCAAACATTTGGCAGGCACTAGGCTGTGTGTGTGTGTGTGTGTGTGTGTACATGTACATGAATATGTGTTACAGGCTCCAGTAATTATGCTTACAGAAAGAAATTATGCAAGGGAGGGGGGGGAAATCAGTTTTCAAAAGTATAATTTCTAGATTCTATAATTTTTATTATCATTATTAAGTTGTTATTATTAAGTACAGTATTTATTTTCTATGCAGCTTCTTAGGAGTTATATACTATTACTAATACATTATTATTACTACATTCTTATTCTTATTCTTATCATTCTGCTCAATCATGTACTAATCAATGGCCGTCATCATGGCTAACCCTGTATAGGATCAGGCTGAATAACTTTACTTGAAAGTCCGTGGTCAGGCAATGCCTTTATTATTATTTTATTTGGAAGATATTACTTTTCAAGAACTGATGTATTTTATTCTCTGCACGAAATACATCAGTATATTCAGATATAATCAGATTCCCTACAATTAAAATCTAGAGCACGACCCACTGCATTTTAAAACATATTTTTAGATTTATTTGGTAACCAAAGGTGACTTAAAATGACACTTTGGGTAACTAGCTCTCCCACAATGCATGCTTTTAAGATGAGGAGTTAGGGCAAAATAAGAAGAAAACTAAGTCCAGTAATTTCTTTCCTGCAGAACTGTACCCAATTTGAAAAACCAGGAAAGCATAACTTCTATGTTTGTGTGGGTGCGAAGAGCCTCTCCGATTCACACCATGTATTTTATCATCCAGTCTTTGGCAAGAAGTTCTCACTAGCCCATGTGGCACACACACACAGTGACTGCA
The DNA here is from genome assembly GCA_021292165.1 of Shinisaurus crocodilurus. NCBI lineage: Eukaryota > Metazoa > Chordata > Lepidosauria > Squamata > Shinisauridae > Shinisaurus > Shinisaurus crocodilurus. The sequence goes on from CM037883.1 coordinate 20,751,884, forward strand.
TTTTCAACACACACACACACACACACACACACACCACAGTCAGGGGAGAAATACTGAAATAATTTAATTTGGAGAGGTGAAGGCAGATGAGTGGGGAAATCAAGTGTCCCCCCCCCCATGGGAAGAGGACCAGAATTGTCAACAGACATATGAAAATCATAGACAGATGTGTTGGTCTATTAAAGGGGGGTGGGGGGAGGAACCCAATAGCCACAGCAGGGCAATATCTTTTTGTGACATTTTGGTTGGTCCTAATGAAAGCATTTACTCTACAGCAGCCTGGTGCTCTCAGATGTGTTGGACTACTACTGCGACCCCCCATGAACCACTGGGCATGCTGGCTGGGGATAATGGAGTTGTAGTCCTACACATCTGAAAGGCACCAGCTTGGGGGTAGGCCAAATGTATGGTAAAGTAGTAAGCAAAGCAATGACAGAAAACCTGGACTTGCCAAGTTTTGTATGGCCTGCTTTGGTGGGAAACACAATCCAAAAGGATTAACCTCCAGATACATTTGTGGAGTGGGGAGGCCCCTGGCTCCAATGTCAGCGGGGCTGTGTATCTGCTCTGGATTTCACTCTGAACTTTTAATGAACTATCCATGGTGCTGAACCCTAGCCCCAAAACAGGGCCAGCACCATGGATAGCTGCTTGAAAGTTCAGAGTAAAACCCGGAGTGGATACACAGCCCCCGCTGACATTGGAGCCAAAGGGCCTCCCTCCCTCCTCCTCTCCCCACCAGGGCCCGTCTATCCTTGATTTCATCTCCTGAAAATGTCCCTAACTTTCAACTGTTTCCCTATTTCCTTAACTCTTCTCCTTCTGCTCGCTTCATATGGGTTTGCTTTTTTAAAAAAAATAAAAGTTTTGGAGCTGGAATGACAGACAGCTCGGAGCATCTCTCTCCCTCTTTCCTCTCTCTTTTACACGACGGGCGCTTAGACGGGCGAGCGATGGGTCCTCCTCCCAGCAAGCAAAAGAAGGACCATCCTTGATGGAAGGGATGCGGGGAAGTGGGGCGGGGCGTGTGCTGCCCTCGCAGCCAATGAGGCGGCGGCCCGCTGGACGGGTGTGGCCAGGGCGGCCCTATAATGTCATTGATAGTGCCGGAGCAGCCCGGCAGAGACAATAAGGCGAGTCGGGCTGGAGCGGCCACCTGCTCGTCTCCACCTCCTGCTCTTCGCCGCCCGCCGCCACCATGATGTCCATGAACAGCAAGCAGGCGTTCAGCATGCACCCCATCCTGCACGAGCCCAAATACACCCACCTCCACTCCAGCTCCGAAGCCATCCGCAGGGCTTGCCTGCCCGCCCCCCAGGTAAGAAGAGGAGCCGACGAGGCGGGGGGAGGGGGGACGGCGCGTGTTTGCGGGGCGATAGGAGAGGACGGCTGGGAGGACTGGAGGCGGCGGCAGCGGTGGGTGGTGGGTGGGGGAGAAGTAGCTCCTGTTTCTGTGGCAGGACGGCGGGGTGAGGCACCCCTTCCCCCCCCACACACACAAACGCAGGCCCCGATCCTGCTCAGTCAGACCGTTTCTGGAAGGGAGTCCATATAAAGGTGTAGGTCAAAATTCCAGTTTGGAGAGGAGGAGGAGGAGGAGGAGAGGAGGAGGAGGAGAATTTTGGGGGCGATGGGGCACTTCAAATGACAGCACGAACAAAGTCTGGGGAAGAAAAAAAGAAACTCGCCTAAGGGACGGGTCCCTCCCTGGAATGTGCCGCCGACGGTTCCCCTGCCCTCTGTACGTCTAAACTTGCCACGGTCTGGAGGGATTTTGAAAGTTGCAGGACACACAAAACGATTTTGATTTTTTCGTTCGGTACCGAAGAAGAAGAAGAAGAAGAAGAAGAAGAAGAAGAAGAAGAAGAAGAAGAAGAAGAAGAAGAAGAAGAAGAAATCTATCCATCTCACCTTTCTGGTGCTTAAGCATCCACGCAGGGTGGCTCAAGACAATGGGGGGGGGGGACCAATCGTGAAATATAACAAAATCTCAAAACAACAACAAAATAGACACTCTAATAAAAAAGAGAGGGGGGCAGCAGATAAAACAGAGGCATGGGATGAAATCCAAAACCAAAACTTCTCTAGCCGATCAAACCAAGGGCTGCTGCTTGAATAGGGTTTTTGCAAGACACCGTAAGAGAAAGGGTGGGCGGGCAGGGGCAACCGAGCCTCCCCGCCTTCCTGCCGAGGCAAAGAGTTCCACAATTTGGGGGCAGCCATGGAGAAGGCCCTTTCTCTCTCTCTCTCTTGTCCCTTCACCATGTTTGGGGACATAGAGAAGCGGAGGCGGGGGGGGGGGCGGGCTGACCCAAGGAAGCAAATTGAGAGCGGGTGTGTGTGTGTGTGTGTGGGAAGCACGTGGAGGTGCGAAGCGATGCAGTTTTGGGGAAGGGGGCAATTTCCCTGAGCTTCTCCCAGCGGGTCCGCCGTCGTGGGCACGTGCTTTCCCCGTCTCGCCATGCAGTCCCTGCCGTTGAACCGTGTGTGTGTCCGTCTCTCTCTCTCTCTCTCTCTCTTTCTCTCTCTCTCAGTTGCAAAGTAACTTCTTCGCCGGCCTGGATGAGACTTTGCTGCGCGGGGCCGAGGCCCTGGCGGCGGTGGACATCGTGTCGCAGAAGAGCCACCCGTTCAAGCCGGACGCCACGTACCACACCATGAGCAGCGTCTCGGTGGCCTGCACGCCCACCTCGTCGTCCGTGCACCTGCACCACCCGTCGGTGCTGAGCGGCCACCACGCGCACCACCACCACGCGCACCCGCACCACGCGCACCACCAGCCGGCGCAGGGCCTGGACGGCGAGCTGCTGGAACACCTCAACTCCGCCCTGCCGCTGCCCGACGTGGGCGCCGCGCCCGCCCACCCGCACCCCCACGCGCACCTGCCGGCCCTCAACATGGGCCACCCGGCGCACGGGCAGCCGCCCATGGGAATGGGCCACCACCCGGCCCACGGCCTGGCCTCGCACGCCGTCTTGGCCGGCGGGAGTGGCGGCGGCGGCGGCTGCCCGGAGACCGAGACGGACCCGCGCGAGCTGGAATCCTTCGCCGAGCGCTTCAAGCAGCGGCGCATCAAGCTGGGCGTGACGCAGGCCGACGTGGGCTCGGCGCTGGCCAACCTCAAGATCCCCGGCGTGGGCTGCCTGAGCCAGAGCACCATCTGCCGCTTCGAGTCGCTCACGCTGTCGCACAACAACATGGTGGCCCTCAAGCCCATCCTGGAGGCCTGGCTCGAGGAGGCCGAGCGGGCGCAGCGCGAGAAGATGGCCAAGCCCGAGGTCTACTCGACGGGCGACAAGAAGCGCAAGCGCACGTCCATCGCCGCGCCGGAGAAGCGCTCGCTCGAGGCCTACTTCGCCGTCCAGCCGCGGCCCTCGTCGGAGAAAATCGCCGCCATCGCCGAGAAACTGGACCTCAAGAAGAACGTGGTGCGGGTCTGGTTTTGCAACCAGAGACAGAAACAGAAGCGCATGAAATTCTCCGCCGCGTATTGAGGAGAGGACGGCGAAAGGGGTTGGGGTGGCGGGGAGTTGAGGGCTTTTTCCGGGACCGACGGGACGGACGAGCGACTGGCTTCGGGCGAAACGCAACCGAATCCCAAAGGCAGGCCGGTCTCTCCTTCACGCTGAGCTCTCTCCCTCCCTCTCTCTCTCTCTCTCTCTCTCCAACGCCATCCTGAACGGACTGGACTCCCCACCCCAACCCGGCCGAGTGGGAAGGGTTTGGGGGGGCGGGGGGGGGGAAGAGAAAAGAACTGAGCACCATCCAAGAGAAAGAATAAAGACTCTTGTTTTCTAAATCAAAGAACAATGCAAACGATAATGATTTAAAAAAATATATACAGGAGGAAAACAAACAAACAAAAAAATTGTACTACTGTACCGTAGTCCTGGTGAGTGAATAAGTTGAGTCTTTTTCTTTTCTTTTCCTTTTTCCAGGGCTTGCTTGCTTGCTTTTTCTTTTCTTTTCTTTTTTGGTTAAAGGGTGTGTGTGTGTAAAATTGACTTTTTTTAATCATTCCATCCCATTTCCATCCCTGTATTTAAAGAAGAAGGAAAAAGAGGGGGTAGGGAGAGAAAGGAAACTTGAAACTGGGGGGGGGGGATCCCTCTTTCCTTTTTAGTCCCAAAAGCTCTTTTTAAGAGAGAGAGAGAGAGAGAGAAAGAGAGTATTTATATATATATAAATATATATTTCTGACCGCAACTGTGTCCTTCCTGTAAGGTTCTTCTGCAGCCTTCTAGTGGATGGCTCCCCCAGGCCCGCTTCTCCTTTGGTTCTCTACACAAAGGGCGCCTTTGGCTGAATTCTCCCTCCCTCCCTCCATCCTCACCTCGACTTCATCTCTTCTGCTTCCTATCTTCTTCCTCCTCCAGCAGCAAGATCCCATCTCCTTGGTTGCAATAAGTGTTCTTTTTCTACCTCATCAGTTTAAGAGAGAAAGAGAGAAGGAGGGAGCGAGTGGGAACGCGAGTAAAAGAAGAGCAAACCGTTAAAGGGGTGTGGGTGGGTGGGGGAGAAATCAACCTGTTTTGGAAAACTGGGAAATTGATTTAATTCTTCATTTTACTTCACTTGAAATATTTTAATGCCTGTAATTTCACTGTAAACGAAAACAGCAGCAACAGCAGCGCTTTGACAATCAGATAATTATTAAGTATCGCGGTTATGTTTCTTTAACTCCATGTAATGGAGGTAGAATTTCACAAAGGGCGATTTGGGTTCTTAATGCAACATCTGTTTTATGTCTGGATGTTTGAGTTTGCTCCTGTAGGTCAGTTCACTCTTTTTCCCCAGCCCTGTAACCCACCCCGTTTTATTTCTAGGATGCAGCAGCCCAAAAAGAAAAGGGGGGGGAAAAAGGTCTAATTTATATAAAAGGGTCTAATTTATATATTAACCCCCCCACACACACACACACAAAACAAAAAACAAACCCACCATGGTTAACGAAAGCCATTATTAGCAAATAATGTTTTTCTTTGCAAAGATTTAACTTGGCACTTTCTAAGACAATTTTTTTCTTTTTTTGCTTTGCGTATTTAATTGGAATTTTTTTTTCCGCATCCGTTTAATTTTTTTTAAAGGGGGGAAAACAGAGAAATTCTATCATTGGTTTTTGTGTGTGTGTGGGTGTGCGATGAATGACATTTTGTGTCCGTGTATGCTACAGAATTTCAAATAAAACCTGCACGTTTTACCTCACACCACTCCATGGCTTTGGATAATCTGGGCGGGAAATGAATCGGATCAAATGGAGTTGAGCAAAATAAAATTACAATCCCCCCCACCACTTTACAAGCAGAGAGGTTCTTTGTTCTAGGTGTGTGTGTGTGTGAGTGAGTGAGTGTGAGTGTGTCCGTCCCAGAACGGGGAACTATTTCCCTATATCTTTTGACTTACCAAAAGGGGAACTATTTCCCTCAATCTTTTGAGTTATAAAGTAAAATCCATTCAAGGAGATGCCATTCGAAAAGAAACGGGTTGAAAAAAGAGAGAAAAGAATGCGCCATGACCTAGAGGTACGTAGTTTTTTTTCCACACACTTTGATGCTCTGCAGTAAATTACTACCTCTCTTTGCAGACCCTGATCCGGAATCTCTGTTATCTTGCAAAGTTCCCACATTGACTTGTTCCTCTGGCTGTGGGCTACATTTTTGTTTTCGTTTTACTAAAAGGACCCTAAAACTCGAACTCTGAACCCAAAAACTGTATTAAAAAAATAATATTACCCCCAACCGAAGTCTTGGGCTGTGTGTGTGTGTGTGTGTGTGTGTGTGTGTGTTATTTTCTTCTCCCCCCCTCACCTCCTTAGCTCATTAGGAGACAGGTTGAGACTTTCTGCAGGTATTGCAGTTGCCTGGGGGAGGTTGTCCCGAGGCACGGAAAATCAAGGAAATCGTTCATTACAGTCTACAGATTGAGTTGTCAATAAAATGAAGCTAAAATGCTTTCCATTAAGAGTCTCCTAATAAGAAGCAGCCAACGGAAAACAGTCACCCATCTCTGTAAACAGTTCGCAGGGCGGGGGCAAGCGTGGTTAGTGCATCAAGTTACGCTAGGGCTTTATTTTAAGGGTGGGGGGATTGTTGACCTTTTAGGAGCTAAATCTTGCAGGCTTGCTTTGAGAAAAGGCAATGGGTTGATTCCAGTTTTCTTGAGACTTAATTCAGATTGAACTGGTGTTGTGAGGGCCAATATAAACCTTTATTTATTATTAATTTAATAATAAATATATATATTTAATTTTATATATATATATATATCCCACACTTCTGCCTCAGGGTGGCGCTTTTGGTCGGTCTCCCTTCTTTGATCCTCGGGGTGACTGACAACCTTGCAGGGTAGGAGAGATGTAGAGTGATTGGCCCATGGGCATCAAAGACTTGAATGGGGTGTGTGTGTGTCTCTCACTGTTTGTTAGTATGGCACTCTCTCCTCGGCACTCCACCACAGTGGTTATCTTGCTTGTCTGCTGTCCTAAGGTGGTGGAGACGATCTGGAATAATTTCCAGTGATTCTGAATGAGGGGGTTACATTTCAGGGTTCTTTCTCTGTGTGTTTGAGAAGTGAGTGGGTGGTGTGGGGAGATTTGGGAAGAGGGGGGGAGTTAAAGCCCTGCTCTTAGACATACTCAAGGGAAAAGGCTCTGGCTGTTGCAGGGTGGTGCTTTAAAGAACATCTGTTTTAGGTTTTGTTGTGTTTTTTTTAAAATACAGATTAACCAAATATATAGGTGTTCTTGAAGGATGGGAGGTGAGCTGTCCCCTCCCTAACTGGAGCCCCTGCTTTTGACTTTTCCCCAGGATGAAGGCAACACGAAATGTGACAGTAGAAGCACCCTGGAGTCTGGATACATTTCTAGTAGACAGTAGAAGCACTCTGGATACATTTTCTTATTCATCAGGCCTTAGCTTTGCTTTGCTCACCTTCCAGCATCACAAAACTCTCTCCTGCTACAAAGCGCATGTGCGCAACGCAACCCCCAACTCCACACACTTACTCACCCTGTGAGTCCCCAACCCCCCTCCCCAATCCAACAAACCAGCCTTCACCTCCGGATGTATTAGCTATGATGACCAGCTGCCAAATCGAGCCTGCATGATTACAGGCAATGTATCTTTTTGACTGCCGGATGCTGATGGTTGTGTTGTGTCCTGCCTTGTGAATTTCCCACAGAGTCTGGAGGTTGCCTAGTCTTGCAGGCAACTGCCTTGCTCTGATCCCGCAAGTTTTTTTTGTTTTTTTGTTTAAATTCCATTTCTTATCAGTGGAGAAAGCCTTGAAAGAAGTGGTCGATCTGGAGAGGTTAAACGGAGGGACCCCGGATTTAGAAACCTCTCCTGTCCTGCTTCACTTCAGAGCTCACCAACTGAGCACGCCATCAGCTAAACTTCATCTGCTAAAGATCAGCTATTGTTCCAGGTCCCTGGCGAGGGAACAGTCAAGACCCAGTGCCTCCCTTACCACCATTCACACTGGCTTTGTGTGTGTGTGTGAGAGAGAGACACTGCTTGGTTTCATGTACTCATAGAGTTGAGTTGGAAGGGACCTGGAAGATCATCTAGTCCAACTCCCTGCTCAGTGTAGAAATCTTGCAACTGGAGCACCCACGACTAGTTGGCTGTCCAGCCTCTGCTTAAATACCTCCAGTGAAGGAGGGTCCATTGGGCCGAGGCTGTCTAAAAAGCTCTCACTGTTAGGAAGTCTCTCCTAATAGTTGGACAATCTCTGCTTCCCTGCGTTCTCTACTACCCATTGGTTCCAGTCCTGCCCATCTGGAGCAACTGGAAAACAAGTCTGCTCCATCTTCTGTGTGAAGAAGACAGCCCTTCATGTCCCCAACTGTTCCCGGTAGGTGTTTTCCAGCCCCCTCACCATCCTGGTCACCCTTCTCCAGATCTTCTTCAGCCACAAAGGTCATAGCATTATTTGCAATGGCTGTTGTTTCTATCTCATTGACTTTATTAGAAAGAAAGAAAGAAAGAAAGAAAGAAAGCAATCCTACCTGGGAATAGCCCTCACTGAACTCAATAGGACTTACTTTTGAGTAGACATGTAAAGGGTCACCCTATAAGACTATGCACACATACATGGGGCTAAATTTCCCCCGATTTCAGTGGGACTAACTTCCAAGTAGTGAACATGCCTTGGAAGATCGAGTTGCATGCATGCCTCCCCCCCCCCCCAATAAATAAGTTGGTTTGGAAAACAAGATTAGATTGTTGTTCATCCTGCAAGAAAGATGTTCAAGAACTGGAACCAAATGGAGTGACATCGAGTTAGGATCTCCTCTGTTTTCAATGCATGGGAAGAAGTATCTAAGGCCTTTAGAACTTCATCGCAAAAAATACGCTTTGACAATCAAATCCTTAAAACTCCACAATTCCTTTTTTGTTTTTAAAGTACCCCATGGAATCAGTTCTAACTTAGAATTGGGAGGGGGGAGTTCTTAGCAGCTTTCCCCAACCTGGTGTCCTCTGGATGATTTGGACTAGAATCCCCATCAACCTCAACCAGGATGGCCAGGGATGATGGGATTTACAGTCCAAAACATCTGGAGGATGACAGCTTGGGGAAGGCTACCTTAGGCTCTTTGCTTCCCTAGGGTTTGTTTCTACTATCAATTCAATTCATTTTTCCTCAGTTTCTTCTTCCCCTTTTGATTTCCAGAATGTGTTATCCCCAAAGAGAGTCTTGCCTAAGTAAGTACACTTGCTGGAAGAACCCCACTGAACTCACTGAGACTTAGCTTCTGAGTAAACATGCTGTAAATTTGGAGGATGGCCGAGTCCAAATAGAACACTTGCAAATTACAAAAAGAAAAGAAAGGGAAAAAAGAGAGCTGTTTTTTGTTTGTTTTACTAAAGTTTGTAGCAACTTCCTTATTATTTTGCACCTCTTCATCTAGATGCTTACTAAGAAGCCTTTCTTTTTCTTTTAATGTTGTTGCTTTGCATAGTTATTTGCCTCCGTTTCATTAAAAAAAATAACCACACTTATTTTGTAAGCGCAACCAGTGAGGTTTTCGTGTCAGTGTATCCTGTGGAATAATTTAAAATAAACCACGCACGTTTTACCTCATCCCATCCTGCTCCGTATTCCTTCTTTGGGGTAATTCGGGAAGTCGGGAGGCAATGAATACGTTGAGTATTTGTAAGGTAAGTAGAAATGCCATCAAAAAGAAATTACCTCACATGGTAACAGAAAATCCAGACAGGCTTGTGGGATCTATTTTGTTATTTTACTACAATCCCAGTGTCCACCAACCAAAGCTAGGGGCAAATGTTATTTTATATTGTATGTTATTGTATTTTATGGTTTTAAGCCTTGGGTTGTGAAATGCCCAGAGAGCTTTGGATATTGGGCGGTATAGAAACGGAACAAATAAATCAATAAAATAAAAAGACATACACTTAGAATTAAAGGACAGGGCACATTCTGAGCCTAGGACTTTGTTTTCAGTACCAGTACTCAACTGAGCAGAAAAAGTCCATTTGTGATTACCTTAGCCAGGATGATGGTAATTGTAGTACAGCGCCTCTGGAGGACACCCAAGTTGGGAAAGGTTTGCCCCAAGCCTTCTTCAGTTCAGCAGCCTAGTTTAGGTGGAGGGTGGGGGGAAATTTTGTTGTTGCTGCTGCTATGATTAAACAACTGGAAGTCAGAAAACCTTTGCGTATCCCCAGGAAATCAGCCAGAGATCTACCAGTAGATCCCTACACAACACCTCCTACTTTCTCAATCGAGCAGGGGCAACAAATAAGAGTCTCTCCCATCTGTAAGATTCGTCTTGCTCACCCTGGGCAACCCAGGAAGTGATCAAGGAACAAGCTTTTGCAAAGGTGCAAAGGGTGCCTGGCCTTTAAGGAGAATGGGTATCCGGCATGGGATCCTTTTGCAGTTGGTGAGCAGAAGCCTGCCTGTCCTCCCTAAGTCCTATATTGCCAGGCTAAGAGTCTATAACAGTCACATACCTGCTCCTCTTCTTTCAGGGCTTGGGTGCTGGTCGGGAAAGTTGATTCTTTCTAGTGTGTGCATATGGAAGGTACGCGGGGGGGGGGGGGCGCGGACAATGACACAGAAAGGCGATAGAAGCCAGTGGCCAAGATTATGGCTAATTTAGGCAGGAGCCTCTGCTTCTAGGGGAAAGGAGAGTGGGTCTGTCTGGATAATTCCCCCCACTGCCACAGAAAGGGGATAGAGTGGGGGGGGGATACACAGCACGCGCGCGCGCACACACACACACACACACACACACAACCCCCCCCTCACTCACACCCACCCACACACCTAAGAAGGGTTCTGCTGGATCAGACCAAAGGACCATCACACCCAGCATCCTTGCTCCCTCCCAATCCCCCCATGTACCCTCCAGGTGCATTGGACTACAACTCCCATCATACGCAGCCAGCCTGGTCCAACACATCTGAGGGGCACTGGTTTAAGGGAGGCTACCTTAGCTGGGGTGCTAGATGGCAGCAACAGCTAGATCAAGGTTGGGGGTGTGGGACCTCTGGCCCCTCAGAGGTTGATAGACTACAAGTGCCATCATCATCCATGGCTGTGGAGCCTGCTGGCTGGGACTGATTGGAGTTGGAGTCTGACAACAGGTTCCCCCTCCCTGAACTAGATGGATGGATGCCTTCGGGAAGCCCATGCAAGCAGGGCATGAAAGGAAATCCCTCCCCGCACAGCAGCTTGCAGTCAGAATGTACAGCTGCTTCTTCTGAATATGTCCGGTTGTATGGTTGTATTGAGACTTTGTGGCTAAATGGCTGCTGACAGACCTATTCTCCAAGACCCTGTCTTGTCCCTTGTTAAATCCACCTAGGCTAGTGGCCCTATCTTGTGGATCTCAAATTCCTGTAAGTTACTGGGCAAGGTGTACTTCCTTTGGCCCAATCAGGTAAAAATTCATTTCTGCACCTGGGACCAGCAGATAGGCTGCATTTCATACAAGCAAATACAAACTATTTTAGGCCCAAACATGAGCTAAACAAGTGTTGTGGTTATATCATTATTCTTATCTTTATTCTTGTTGTCATTGTGGGGTGTAGTTGAGCACCACATGGGCTTTCATAAGTTTGTTTAAAAAAATAAAATAAATAAAATAGATCATTAGACAGGTCCCTGAACCTTAGGAGCTTACAGTCTTGTGGGGAAAGGGAGGAAAAAGTGGGGAAAGGTGATTTTATTTTTAGTGGTTTAAAAATAGTAAGCAGATAAGAGCAGAAGAAAAAATTAATACAAACCTTAGCATCAAAATCAGCACTTTTTTTTTTTAAAGAGCATCTTATAAAAAAGAGAGGATAATATTTTAAATTAGTAAGAATAATAATAATTAAAAAGACTTGTGCTGGGGAAAGAAAGCAGGGGACCTCAAGTGAAATGCTGCTCATGAGGGTGTCCAGGAGAAAAGGGACAGCCCCCCCCCCCTTAAATCCTCTCACAAATGTTTTTAAAATCATGCTTAAAAGAAGTACATTTCCTTCAGGCCTTTTGTTTAATAATGATAACGATAATAATTCCATTAGTATGCACTGTGCTTTAATAACAAGAAGACAATTCTCTGCCTCAAGAAGCTTACAATCTTACAAAAAAAACTCAACACGAGGGGGGGAGGCAGTAGAGAGGGGAGTAAGATAGTAGGGAGGGAAAGAATATATTCAGTTTATTTATGCATATTTAATACCCACACACCTGGGAATAAGCTCCACTGAACTCTATGGGACTTAGTTCTGAGTAGACATGTATAAGATTGCATTGTTAGTTTCATTTGGGGATTAGATTAAAACAACAACAGCAACAGCAATCAATTACAGTGCGATCCTATGAACGTCTGCTGGGAAGTAAGTCCCATGGAGTTGAATGGGACTTATCCCCAGGTAAGTGTTTATAGGATTGCAGCTCTAGATACTGATATCATTTTTGTTTTGTTATATGCAACATTTAGTAAAAATGACTGATCCTTACTCCTATCCAGTGTGGTCCACAAGCCACCTCCACGTAGAGGAGACAGGAGAGGGTCCCCCCCCCCGTCTGTCCTTAGAGCTGGAGAAATCTCATTACTACCACCACTCAAGCCAGCAGCAACCACACACAGCCTCTCTTTCTCCTGGTTTCCTTGGGATTTTGGCTCTGGCGATCCCAGTGGGGCTGAGATTCCCATCTCTTTGAAGATGATAATCTCGATACAAATCCTAGAACTTTAAATGATTTCGGCAATCCAGAGCTTAGAGCAAAGAGGCCTGACAACAATTAGGACTGGATCTCCAAAGGAAATAGTAGCCCTAGCCAAAAGAGAAGGGAATTACAAATCTTTTTATTGTTGGACAAAACCATTCAGCATTTGGCTTTTTCTTCAACTTTTCTATTTGGATCTGCCTTGCATTTTCATCAAAGTTAAAATAAAATAAATATCAGCTCAATCCTATACATCTCTACTCAGAAGTAAGTCCCATTGAGTTCATTGGGGCTTACTTCCAAATAGGTGTGGTTAGGATCGCAAGTTAAGTCTCCTGTGTTTTGTTTCATTTTATGCCAGTGGTCTGTTCTACAAAGGGCTCTACTTTTTAATGAACGGAAGTATTTATTTATTTACATCTAGGGCAATGTTTATAGGCTGATTTCATTCCTTCTGCGACTTACAGATGGCCTTTACAAATAGGTGGGTAGCAGCAGTTCTAATGAACGCATCCTATTCAATCCCCAATGATTCAAAAACAATTGCTATATATCCAGGTAAGAGAAAGGCGCTGAATAATATTCCCTCCCCGTCAGAAATGAAGACAACAACAACGATGTTATGAGAATTATCTCGTTGGCACGGAATAAGATGAAGCGCCGTAAAGTCCCACCATTGATTTTAATGGAAGAGTTGAGCACGTTTCTAAGTAGTATATAAAGAGCCTTGACTTGTGCCTAGTGCGTTGAACGTGCACAGGGTGAGGGAAGGCCTCTCCGGTCTAATCCTTGCCCAATTACCACAATTTGAGCTTGGCTGAGAACTTTGGGTCTATTTCTCCCCCACCTCATTTCATCGCTTTCCCCTCCGAGATTTCAACCCCCGGCCCTTCCATTCCTGTTCTGCTCCCAACCTGGTGCTTGTGGTCTGACAGCGACAACACTCCCTGGACTTCTATCGCGCTTGGCGTTCCGCCTGGGACCACATTAAACCCTCTCTCCCAGGCAGCAGGCAGAGAGAATAGATCGGACGGCGACTTTCTGCATGAATGAGAGACACTTTTCTTTTTTTTTTCCTTTTAAGTTAATCAGCTCTCCATGAGATCAGTCCTTCCCTCCCTCCGCGCCCAGTCAGTAATAGTATAAAGAAAGCAGGCTCCTTCGGGCTGCTTTCAGCACCCTGGACAGTTCTCAGAGCTCGGCTTCGGTTGCCTGCCTCCTCCAGGTCAAGGCTGGCGGCTTGTCTCGGGAGTTTGTGGAGCCAATGAGCTCGCTAGAGCGCCGAGCCCCCCGGGAGCTGTCCAGGGTGCTGAAGCAGCTCTCGGCGGGCGCTGAGAAACACGCAATCTTTCCTGGGCTTCCCTTCACATCCCTCCCCGCACCCACCCCACCCCAGTACTCAGTCTCCACTGAAAGCTCTTCGGCCGGCCCTGCGCGGGACGCTGCCAGCTTGTAGGCCCCTTCAGCTCAGCCGCCTCCCCGCCCCCCCAACCCGCGCCCTCCCCGCTTTGTTCTTTCGTCGAAGTCCTGTTTTTTCCATGCCACGAAAAACGCATTTTCATAAATAGACCTTGGCCAAGTGCTGAGTATGAAATTTTAATGAAGTCTGGATGTTGAGTGCTGCCTGGGGGGCCTTTGAGAATCATCTCAGTGCAACATTAGCAGGGCCTTTCTCTCGGCCCTCCCTCCCTCCCTCCCTCGTCATGGCTCTTTCCAAGAGACATCAAACTCTTTCCTCGGTTTAAGACAGGACACGCGCCTCAGCCGGCTGGATCGCCTTCCCCATAGAGCAAAAAAAATAATGGGGGATGCCACGCCAGCAACCCTCTCCCCTCCCCATAAACAAACACAAACACCCCCCCCCCCCGCGATTTCTACCTTAGGACGAAGGGCGAAAGGCGAGAAGGAACGGCCAGGCAAGAAAGAACCCACAGGTGCCTCTTACACTCCGATCCCCCTATTAAAAGTTTTAAATGCGCGCGATGCAATATTTATCACCTGAGATAATAAAAAGGCGAGCCCGTATTTCCTCATTTCAAAATTCAAACAGCTTTAAGCAAAATGCCTCTCCTGCAGAATCGATCCGGACTGGAGAATTATTATTATTTTGTGGGTGGGGGAGGAAGCACCACCACCAACCCGTTGGGATATTTGGGGGTTTTGTTTTGTGGGGAGTGCTTATTCGAGAGAGCATCTTTCGAAGGCCATATAGCAGCCCTCCTTCTCTTTTTGGTGTGGCTGCAAGCAGGTAAGGGCCGTTTTTTCTTTCTAGCGAGGAGGCCTTCGGTGGGCCCGCTGATGAGGAGGAGAGAACGAGGACGGAGAAGTGTTTGTAAGGAACGCGGCCCCGCCGCCGCTGCCGCCTCTGCCTTTCTCCGGTTACGCAAGCCAGCCGTGATCTCTTGCGGTCAGAACGAAAAACAAATCTCTCCACCGTCCCCCCTTCGCGGGCGCGTATGTTTCTTTTCGTTTGTTTTTTTGTTTTTACCGCGATAAAAGAGGACAAAACGTAATCAAAGTAAATCAATCGACTGAGCGCTTATGCCAAGGAAGAGCGATTAGGCTGGCCAATTAAGAAGACCAGCCAACTGATCACACGCCTAATTTGGTATGATGATCAGCATCGGGGCTTACTCGCCTCCTCTCCTTCTTGATCTGTGGCATTTTTTAAAATTTATTTTTTGCCAGTTATTCATCCAGGCAGCAGTAATATGGCATGATCTGCCAGGACGGGGGGGCGGGGTGAAGAAGGGGAGGGGAGAGCAAACTTTGGTGCAGATGATGATGAAGATGATTGTAAGTACTACGGTTGGAGGAGCTTACAGGGCGCGACGGTGCCATGAATGCTGTTATGAATTTGGCAGGATCGATTCACTGAAGTTCTCGGAATTTGCATTTTGAAGGAAGGATGTAATGTATGAACTTTCCCCTGTCGGACGAAAGGTCCATATAACAACAGGACCCTGAAGCCATTTACTCCGACATGAGTAAGGCTGAGATCCTGTTCCCACTTATCTGAGAGTAAGCCCAATTGAACTCAGTGGGACATACTTCTGAGTGGACATGTATAGGATTGCACTAGGGGCTTACTCACTAAAGTGGGTTTAGGATTGCAGCCATATTACTTAGTCCAGCATTCTGTTTTCAGCAGGGACCAGCCACAGATCTCTGAGAAGCTCTGGGAAGAGGCTGTCCGCAGCATCTGCTCAACCTGCAGGTTCCCTTTAGCTATTATTATGGCTAATAGTAATAGCCATTGACTTTTATCTAACAACAACCCCCCCCCCCCAGCCATCTAAGGTAGTGGCTATAGGCCCACCTTTTGATGGTGAATTACATAAATGGTGAAGGATTACGTTTTCTTTTTTTCTTTTTCTGCGTCCTGAACTTGCTGCCAATCAGCTTCACTAAAGCACAATTCTATGCATGTTTAGAGAGAGAAAAGTCCTGCAACTCTCCCAGCATGCCCCAGCCAGCATTGCAGGCTGGGGCATGCTGAGAGTTGTAGGACTTTTTTTGATTTTTTTCTGTCTAAACATGCATAGGATTGCTTCCTAAATGACTGCAGGACTGGGAAGAATGTTCTGACAGTTAAGGACAAAGGAGGGTGTGTGTGTGTGCGCGCGCGCGCGTGTGTGTGTGTGTGTGTGTGTGTGTGAGAGAGAATATATAAAGAAAGACAGACAAAAGACAGACAGACAAAGAAGAGGAGGAAGTGCCATCTAAGGCTTTTGAGTGTCCTTGGGCAAGACACCCTCAGTGGTTCCCGTTCCTCAATGAGTCCACCTTCTCACCACCATTGTCACCAGCTGCTCTTTATCATTATTGCTACCGCTTGCTTGCTTAATAGGCAGGGAGCCAGTGAGCAAGGAGGCCTTGCCATTTACTGCTCCACCCCCTCCTCACCACCACCACCACCATTGTCTGGGCCAGAGTGAGAGGCAGGTGAACAAGCAGGTTGCGATGGTGAAGAGGAGCAAATCCAGGGAGCTCTTGTCAGGGAACCCCTACTGGGGTGTGGGCCCTTGGCAGGTGCCCGACCATGCCTACTCTTGACCTGGGAGGAGGAAGAGGAGGGAGGGATGGAGGGATAACTTTCTGCTGCATCTCAGGTACAAAGATCAGGTGACTTGAGCAGACTTGGATTACTTGGCTGTTTAAACTCTGAACAGGTGCTGGATGTATCACATGTAAAGGTCCTTGGGAGATGGATAACCAGGCAGGCATCCCAAAATAAAGAAAAAAACTCCAGCCAAAAACAATAACAGCAACAACACCTTAAAATCCATTATGGAATGCAACTTTACAGAGATAAACAATTGCAAGGGTTAACGATGGTTTATCTCTGCAAAGTTGCATTCCATAATGGATTTCAATGTATTATTATTATTATTATTATTATTATTATTATTATATTTATTTATTTATTTATTTGTCATTACACACATATGATTTATAAGCAATCTGTTCTCATTAACGAGCTACAAAACATGAATAAAATATGTCTATTATTAGGTGGGCATGAAAAAGTCCCAAATAATGGGTGTGTCTGCCTTCCCTAACCTGTTGCCCTCCAGATGTGTTGGACTGCAACTCCCATAATTCCTTTGGCCACAATGACTGGGAATTATGGGAGCTGCAGTCCAACCCATCTGGAGGGCAACAGGTAGGGGAAGCCCTGTGTACTGTATGTCTTGGAACCTTTCTGGCCTTTTCTAGTCAGGTGTTTACATTTAAATTGGTGCAAACTAGGAAACAAACAAAAAATGAACCAGCCAACAAAGGCAATGAATGCTATAATTTAAGATCATACACAGGCAATCCGTTCTTAAATGACTTAGTCTTGGGGAACTGCCATCTTGGGCCTAACCTAGAGTCTGCCTAACTCAAGCTTGAACAACTTGCGAACCACCAAACCCAATGGACAGTCCACTAGGAGCTCAAACATTTACCCGAGAATGTACAGTCTGTTCTTGAATGCAAAATGGAGTCACTGAGTTTTGCTGTCTGCTTGAGAAGCTTGGTTTTTCAAGCACCTGGAATGCATTGCTGCTGGGCTGTGTGTACAGCTTGGTGGAGCATGGCTGTGCAGGCCTGCTCTATCCCAAGCTTCCCGTCGCTTCTTGTTGACCGCTTTTCCTTTTGAGAGTTGGCAAGTGTTCGCTCAAAGAAAAAAAAAGAAACAGTCTATGCAGGAGAGAAGAAGTGACGGGTAAACATTTGGGGCAAAGTAATTTTGGGGAAGTCATTTGGAGATTTGGGGCTGGATCTCATTGATATGTTGATGATGTCCAGCTCTATCTCTTCTTTTCAACTGAAGCTAAGGAGGCTCTGGAAGTCCTAAACTGTTGCCTGGTTGCAGTGAGGGACTGCTTGTGGGTGAAAAGATTAAGGCTCAATCCAGAGATGGGATTTCTATTTGTCACACTAACATGGGATTGGGAATACAGCCTGTTTTGGATGGAGGTAGCACTCCCTCTGAAGGATCAGGTACACAGTTGGGGGGATGCTCCTGGGTTTGGTGCTGCTCTTGGAAAATCAGGTGGCAGTGGGGTCTTTGCCCAGATTTGGCTAGTATACTTACTGCAGCCATTCTTGGGGAAAGAAGACCTAGCCACAATTATCCATACCATAATCAACTCCCATTTAGATTGCTGCATCATACTCTACACGAGGTTCCCCTTGAAAAGTGTTTGGAGACTTCAACTAGTAAAAAATATGGTGGCTATACTTTTGTCAAGAGCACACTTTGATGACCATGTTACAACTGCCTTTGATCAACTCCACTGGTTCCCTATTTGTTTCCCCAGCACAATTCAAGGTGCTGGCATTCAACTATCAAGCCCTAAATTGGTTGAGCCCAGAGGTGGTGTTAGGGGGTGACCCACTAGGGCTGGAGCCCCAAATCTTTAATTTGGAGCCCCGAATCTCTGGGAGGCTCTCTGCCCCACCACCCTGCTGTCCATGGACACTTGCTGAAATAAAAGTACAGGGGCCCTGATTAACTCTCTTGCATCTGATTCCCTTGGATTAGCTGGTTTTTTGCCCACATGTGCTTCACCTCCTGCTTCCCCCACACCCTTGAATCTTTCTGCCTGAGTTTTTTTCCTGAAATCAACTGCCCTCCTCTCCCCTGTCCATACATCCCTTTTTACAAATAGCTGGGTCCTTAGGAGACAGGGTCCTTTAAAGACACACACACAGAGACAGACAGACTTCAGAGCATATGCAAATTAGCATATGCGGATTTGTACCTTTTTTTTTTTGTCCGGTGGGCCTGAACCTCAGATCTTTTTGGTACCTACCACTTCCCCTGCTTGAGCCCATGTTATCTAAATGACCACCTCCTCCCATATGAACCTGCCCAAAATTTGTTATTGTTATGGAAGGCCCTGTTATACATTCCATCACCTACAGTGCCTAGATTGGTGGATGCTTAGGACAGGACCTTTTTGATAAGAGTAGCCCGCTTATGGAACTCCCTTCCAAGGAATCAGGATTTTCCGATTGTGGAACTCCCTTCCCTCATTACTATGTTTTAGACAGACAGTAAAGAGTGTTTTGTTCTATTGGGCTTTCAATGCTGCTTGGCATTATTTTATCTCACTTTCTAATTTTAATTTCATTTGCAATGCTTGGATTTTATTTCACTGATGGTTGTGCTTTTGAGTTTATTATTTTATGATGTGAAGTTTTTTAATAGTATTTTTTAAAATCGTATATCACTGTGGGTGCCTGCTAGGTGGAGGGTGCAATTCATAAATGTATTAATTGATTAATTATGTGCCCAAAATGTGTTAGGTGAAGTGGAGTGATTCTGAAAATAAATATATTTCTTTCTAGCACCCTTTGAGGCTCACCTCTGAGCTTTTATCTCTACCCTCTCCCATTTGTAGCCCTCTTTTTCTTTAATCTTCAGGTTTCTGTTAGTCAGAGTCACATTTTAGAATTAATAAGAAAGAGTCCAGTGGCACCTTAAATACAAAAAGTTTTCTGGTGGCATAAACTTTCATGGACTCATGCCCATGGTGCCCATTGCATCTGATAAGATTGGCTCTAGCCCATAAAAACTTATATCTATATAAATGTGTTCATTTTTAAGTAAGCTAACAACAAGGCCCTGTTGTTTTTACTGCAACAAACTACCGTAATTTGCCTACCTCTCTGGATTGTAGAATTAATTACACTTACCAGGTTTCCCCCTAACTTTTATTGCTTTGGAGTAGTTCTCCATACTTCTGTTTTTATTTTTGTCTTGTTGATTCTCTTTGTATTCATTTGTCTGAAGTTATGCTGATCTACCTATGCTGTAATCCTGCCCGCCCCCCGCCCCTCCGGATAGTTCTGTTGTTCCATAGTGATATACTACTACACTGAGATATTGCTGTTATCAGTTTGCTTTTTAAGAAAGATAAGGACAAGAAAATAGTTTTGTTTTTTTTAAAGTAGGGATGGGCAGATCTGGTTCTACCAGTAAATCTCTGGGTGATATGTCAGTTTCATATTTAGTCAGAGTCAGCCTCTTTAAGAATTCCTTGTCTTCCTACACCCCATCTTAAGACTGTGACCAATGCATACTTTATTAGGCCTGGTTCATACATAATACTAACCCATGATGTAGCTTCTTGAAATTTGGCTCGTTGTTGTGTCCAGACCTATCCCCTCAAACAAACCCCATGGTTTGTTAACCAGCTACAAACCACAAATAGATCCCTGGGTTTGTTGTTGGCTTACAAAGTTTGGCTTGTTTAAACCATGGCTTATTGTGATGTCTGAACCCGGAACTGTGGCTTGTTTGCACTGCTGTCTGCCCTGAAACAGAGGTGCCCAGCAAGAAAAACTTGAAAAAGAAACTGCTCTGAAGGCTGGCAAGATCAGTAGGAGAAAAACAAAGCAGAAATGGGGAAAGCAGGTTGAGGTTTGTTTGCTTGTCTGCAAGATAATTCATGGTTAAAGCAACAAACCATGGTTAACAGAAACCATGGCTTACTGCAGGGGTAGGTAACGTGGTACCCATGAGCTCCTATGTGCTCCCAGACACCTTTCTTTGTGCCTGCCAAGGTGCCTCCAGCAGTTGCTACCATTTACCATGAATGTCCCTGGGCTATATGATGGGACTCAGAGATACAGTAATACCTTGGATTGCAAGTAACTTGGTTTGAGAGCGTTTTGCAAGACAAGCACATTTTTAAATATTTATTTAATATATTTTTTTACTTGATATACAAGCGATGTCTTGCAATACAAGTACTGTAGTACGGCTTAAATTAAAAATCTCTGTACAAATTTTTTTGGGGGGATTTCGTTTTGATATAAGAGTGTTTTGGATTACAAGCATGTTTCTGGAACGAATTATGCTCTCAATCCAAGGCATGACTGTATTCTTAGGAAATGAAGATGAGAGAGAGAGAGAGGGAGAGAGAGAGACTGGGTTCACACAACATGATAAGCCCTGGTGGCTTAGTTATAAACCAAGTTTGTTTCAGAGTGGCTTGTCATGGTGTCTGAACCCAGCCAGAGTGGCTTGTGCGTAATTAACAAACCATGCTGCTGGGTTCAGATAACATGACAAGCCACTCTGAAACAAACATGGCTTATAAGCCACCATGGTTTATTGTGTTGTGTGAACCCAGTCAGAGAGGAAAAGAAAAAGAGGGGGGACATATGTGTGTGTTTGGGCGTGTGTGTGTTTGAGAGTGGGTGATGATCCAGAGTGACAGCAAAAAAGAGATGGGGGGAATGCTGGCAGAGGAGGGAGGAGAGAAAAAGAGTTTGCTTTCTGTGAAATAGGTTTCTGTTGGTGCTGAAAACTGTGGGTTTGAAGGAGTTATTTTGGGTGTTGGGGCTCAGAGATCCCACCTCTGTCTTGTACTCAGTCTTCTGGCAGGTTGCTTGTCCTTTGGGACAAGTCATGCCTCCCACAAGAGACATTTTGTGGTGGTTGGGAAGGATTGAGGCCTACACAGGCCTGAGTTAGTTGAAGCCTGTAGGCCCAAACATCTCCTGATGGGAGGGGGGCATTTGTGAGTTTCATTTTCCCCTCAGGGAGTTAAGTTTCATTTCTCCAGTTTGAGGTCACATGATTGTAACTTTCTGGTTCTGTGGGAGTGTTTATAAGGAGCTGCAGAGTGGCAGAGAAAGAAAGAGCGAAATTGCAGAGGGAGTGAAGCAGACAGAGAAGCAGGGTCTGATTTTCACTGAAGAATGCAGAACAGCTAGGACAGTGATGGCGAACCTTTTTGAGCCCGAATGCCCAAACTGCAACACAAAACCAACTTGTTTATTTCAAAGTGCCAACACTGCAATTAAACCTGAATACCGAGGTTTTAGTTTTAGAAAAACAACTCATACAGTTGTCCGAACTAATTAACATCTTTTGTCTTAAAAGAAAAACACAATAACAGAGCTTTCAATGATACAAACAGTTTTTTGTTGGGGGAAAAAATCAACTCAAAAAATTATTATAATACTACATTGTACACATAGCCTGAAGGAAATTTATACAAACTTCTTAAATAATTAGGCACATGTATTTTTGGATAAGTGATTCTCAACTTGTAATATGATTATATGCCAGACTGAAATTGTATGGGGCAAGCTTTACTCCAGGTCCTTTCCCTGCTTCTACAGGTGTCGGATTAGTAAAAGTAAAAGTCAACCTGTACTAGGATGAGCAAGATAAACAAGAAAACTAAACGTGCTTAACACATTTTAAACACTTTGTCTTGGACTGCAAACACTGCATTAGGTAAAAGTTTGCATTGGGCGTGCTTTTGCACAATTAATGTGATATTTGTTATTGCATGCATGCTGATAATTTGTCAAACCTTGGCTCATACTCCATTAGTTTGAGCAACACATGCAGCACTCAGGTCAACTGTTAGGGCTTTACATCCAAGCCATGCTCTGTGCATCATTCTTCAAAATCTTTTAAATGTGATAACAATGTAGAAAAGAATTCTGTAACAGGAATTCTAGAATAAAATCATTCTGTTCCACACTGTGAGAAAGAACAAAATCATTAGTGTTTTGCAGAAGGGGACGGTCTTTTCACGATCTGGTGACCAATGGCTCGAGTGCCCACAGAGAGGTCCCTGCGTGCCAGCTGTGGCACCCGTGCCATAGGTTCGCCATCACTGAGCTAGGAGAAAGGCTGGGGAAAGGAATCTCTGAACTGAGGTTTACAAGTGACAGTGTAGCTAGGTTAGAGAACCTTGCGTTATTTTCCCTTTTATTTCCATTATCCTTGCTTTTTGTAATCTTACAGCTCTATTTGTGTAACTACCCTACGTTAATGTGAATATACTTTTCCAATAATTACTACAGTAAACAGTTATTGTTAACCTTCAGTTGTTGGAGTGTCTTTTACACTACGCCTAAGGCCTAATCCCACGTTACTGGGAAGAGGAGGTAAAAAGGCAGAGAATTGGCATCCTGAGACGGGGGGGGGGGGTGTCTTAAAGAGGCAGATATCTTTAAGGAGCTGATCAAGGTGTCCTGGTACAGGTGGAACCTTGACAGTGGTACCCCGGGCAGTTTCTCAAATTGCCAAATGTGCCCACAGGCAAAAAAAAATGGCCTACCCCTGGTTTAGCATTATGTGCGAATGCAACCTATGGCTTTAACACCAAGCCAGCTTCCCCTCCACCACCACCTTAGTATCTACTTTGATAAACAGTCCCGGAGAACTCAAAAGCTTGCTTACTATGTTGTGACACTTTGGTTGGTCCCAATAGAGATATGGCCCTACTGTGAATTTTGGGACTTTGCTCATGGGCTCATATTGTTGTTTTACTTTTTGTTTGTATATTGAGCACTTGCCTTCGCCAGTGCTTAATCCAGCATTTTTAAAAAATAAAAAAAAGAGGAAGAAGTATGGCCCCCCTCTTGTCCTCTAGAAAAGCTACCCTGCTCCATATATTACCTGTGGAAGCCCAGAAATACTTCAATTTGCTTTCTTTCTCATTCTTTTTTTTGGAAATGCTGAAGTGGCAGACCTAGGTGGATAGATGCGAAGTACAAGCTGATGAATGGTGCATGCAAGCTGTGAAATTAGTGGACCTTATATAGTAATGCATTTGCTTGAGAATGTTTGGAATATCACAAAATAATAACAATGTTGTATGTTTTAATTCTAATTGCAGCCCCTGATGAAGGGGAAAAAAAACATTTTCCGAAATGCTTATTTGAGCAAAATAAATCTTTCTTGTAGGCACCTGAATTCTTTTCTCTCTCTCTTTTGTTGGTTTCTGGTAAATAAAAACTAGTCACATTGCTGATCATAAAGCAATGGGCTAGTTACATTCTCATTTCCCCACTGAAGACTAAAAAGAAGAATCAGGTGTGTGTGGGGGGGATCAATCAAACAGTGCCTTCATTCTGAGCTCCCTAGCCAGGTAATTTTCAGTACAAAGGCAAGAGAGGAAAGTCCCAATGGCTTTCCTGTTCAGAATTCTATCCTGGCCTTATTCTCAGTACATGCTCCTGCTCTCCAAGCTAGACCACTGGTTTTGAATTGCACCTTGCTTGCCAAAAAGCCTCCCAGACATAGAAAAGGGGGAAAGAGAGGAAAAGAACGGACTTGTGTGCTGTTTGGAAATAGAAGCCAAACTAAAAACTTCTTGGATCTTGTGCGAGAGAGGCTGCACAACTTACGGTGCAGCAACCCCATCGAGCAGGACACCCATGTATGCTTATTCAGAAGTAAGTCCCATTGTGTTCTGTGGGGCTTGCTGCCCGGTAATCTTTTTTTTTTTTTTTTTATGATTGCAGTCTTCCAGCACAATCCTATTACTTGCCTACCGTCCATCCCCCCACCATCAGGTGTTCTGCTTACTACAAAACATAATGCCTAAATACAGCTATTCACGTTTGCAAATCAACTGTTTACTGGCATTAAGCATATGTGGTTCTATAGTCACGTAAGAGCAAACCCAGGTCTTTCTTCAAGAGCAGGAGCAGATGCTAAATAAGAATATCCACAATCCAGACACTTAAAGAGACCTCTGTTCTATGCAGAAGCAGTGTTAGGGGGCAGCCCACTAGGGCTGGAGCCCCAAATCATTCTTTTGGAGCCCCAAATCTCAGGGATGCCATCTGCCCCCCCCACCCTGCTGTCCACGGGCACTTGCTGAAAGAAAGGTACAGGGGCCCTGATTATCTTTCTTGCATCTGATCCCCCTGGATTAGCTGGCTTTTTGCCCACATGTGCTTCCCCTCCTGCTTCTCCCAGCCCCTGAATCTTTCTGCTTGAGTTTTTTTTTTTTTTCTGAAACCAAATGCCCTCTTCTCCCCTGTCCATACATCCCTTTTTACAATACAAGTAATGTCTGTTTTGGCCCTCAGATATGTGTGTGTGTACACATGCATTAACGCATACATATGTACACATATGCAGCCCCTTGACCCCTCTCTGAGGCGGGACGCAGACCTCAGGGCTGAATAGGTTCTACCCCCCCTGTTCTACAAGACAGAACCATCTTTCTAAATAAGGGACATCTGATGAAAACTCTTTAGTTCAAACAAATAGCAGAAAAAAGAGAAAAATATCCAAAATTCCAGCAAGAGATTCCTCACCCCAGCAAAGAATATATATCCTGCTGAAAGTCCTTATTCTATTATTCCATGTGTTTTGGCTTAGTGCTACAAAGTTGCATTTTGAAAAAAGGTGTGTGCTTGAAGTTGACTCTTCTCCACTGCAGGGGAAAGAACGGAGTAAATCAATCATGCTGGGGCTCCCATGCTAGGAAGACAGCAGGGTATAAACTGGCCACTTCAGGGTGGGCAAAGCTTCCAATTAGCTGCCTGCAGAACATTCAGGTAACGGAGCAAAGGTTGTCTTGTTTTAGGGGAGAGATCGTGGTTGATTGTTATGGAGCATGGAGGGGGTTTTTTTTGCAGCGCATCCTTGCAGCACTGCCGGTCACCATCAGAGCTCCCTACAAATGTTTAATGACGGCTCTGTGGCTGATATCTCCAGGAAGAGGTTAGCGGCACCTAACTTCCCAAGAGGTCATGGCTTGCTGCATGGACAATGGATTTTCTTTACGCAGCAGAGCTGAAGCAAATAATTGGAACCACTAAGGGCACAATCCAGGCATAGTTAAGTAAGTACTTCTAAGATCTATTTGTTTCAAATGGAGAATAAAGCATGCACTTACAGTATTTTTCCATGTATAAGACTACCGTATTTTTCCGTCTATAAGACGCCCCCATGTATAAGACGCCCCCCACTGGGCAGTTTCGCAACTGCGTGGTTCTCTCCTTGGCTTACTTCCGTGTATAAGACGACCCTCAATTTTTAGTCTAACAATTTTAGGAAAAAGTATAGTCTTATACATGGAAAAATAGTGTATACTTTTTCCTAAAATTGTTAGACTAAAAATTGAGGGTTGTCTTATACACGGAAGTAAGCCGAGGAGAGAACCGCGCGGTTTGCGAAACTGCCCAGTGGGGGGGGGGGCGTCTTATACATGGGGGCGTCTTATACACGGAAAAATATGGTACTCTCTCCACAGGTAAAATCAATGAGGATTTGTAGTGCTTATGCTTTTTTGGGGGGATCAAACTCTCAGAATGCACTTCATTTCCCATTATTTCCATTTCAATTTTAATGGGGGAATTTCAGATTCAAATTTGTGAGTTTCCCCATCAAAATATGAGTGCAATCCTAAGAACACGTCCTAGAAAGGAAAAGTGTTTACTCAGCAGGAAGGGGGTAATCCTGTGCACACTTACTTGGGAGTAAGTCCCATTGAATTCAATGGGGCTTACTTCTGAGTCGACACTATAGGATCGCACTGTAAGTTCCATTAACTTCAATGGGCCTTACTACTGATGCACATTTAGCTGAGGATCACTTTGTTAGGCTTACTTGTATTTTTTTAAATTGATTTTATTTTGTGAGGCATCAAATATGAGATTTCATTAGCTGTCGACTGTTAAATGCTACTTAGCATTGGATGTCAATGGTTTTATACTAAAATATTAAATACCATTGCATGGTAGCTATCACGTATTGTGAAAGATTAAAAAAAAAACACTGAATTTTGGCTAACAGAAGCCACCAAGTATTACATAACACAATTTATCAAATATTGTCAAATATTAACGATCAAATATTAAATACTGTTATCAAATATCAGCTACATCTCAAATACTGTAATATTGCATGTCAAATAGAAGTATGGAACATTTAAGGCACAATCCTATGTATGTTTAGACAGAAAAAAGGGCTACAACTCATGCCCCAGCCAGCCATTCTGGGAGTTGTAGGCTTTTTTTCTTTCTAAGCATGCATAGGATTGCACGCTTAGTGAATATTTGCAGCGGGCAGCAACAAGGAGCAGGGCCTTTTATAGTGGTGGTGCCCACCTTGTGGAATACCTTCTAATTGAGATCCATCAAGCTCTTTCTTTATAGTTTGTTTTGTGAACCTCCCAGAGAGTTTCAGCTACTGGATGGTATAGAAATGTAATAAATAAAATAAAATATGTTTTTAGGTGCTTGGTTAAAGCCTGTTTATTTAAGAAGGCTTTTAGTGGAGATTTTCTTCTTTTTTATGGCTATGCTATGCAGTTCCCTTTTTGTCTTTTCATTTTGATTGTGGTTTTATGAACTGCTGTTGCTTTTGCTAGTTGCTGGATTTTTTTCTTTTTTTTAGCTTGCTATGTTACTTCTGTTTAATGATGATTGTGGTTTTATGTATCACTGTTGTTTGGTTTATATATCATTTGGTTATTATTATTTTTTGCTACTGTAAGCTTGAAAAAAGGCAGGAAATAAGTTTTAATAAGTAACATCTCTGTGAGCAAATTTTAGTTCTATTGTACTACACAGATATCATGTCATGTCACTGTATGAAAACACGTACACACCACCACCAGATGTGACAAATGCAGATAGGAACATGTGATTGGCCATCACTTCTCTCATTACACATACATGTGGCAAAACAGGTGTGTGTATATGTTGCACTTTCCAGTGAACAGGTGTACTATTTTTCTTTTCCCCAGTGATATTCATAAAGGGATGGATGACTAGAGTGTTGGACTGGGACTTGAGAGATCCAGGTTCTAGTCCCACTTGGCCATGAAGCTCACTGGGTGACATTGGGCCAGTCACTGACTCTCAGCCTAACCTACCTCACAAGGTTGTTGTGAGGATTAAATAGAGAGGAAGAGGATTATGTACGTAAGCTGCCTTGGGCTCCTTGCAGGAAAAAAGGTGGGTCATATAAATGTAATAAAATGAATAAACAAAAACAAACAAAAAAACTAGAATGTTGGTCCTCTGATGTGAAGGCATAACTAATCTTTGGTAAGTGATCCTGTGTGTGCATACTTGCTGTAGGATATAAGAACTGTTGGACAGAGAAATCCTATGGTCCCAGGGAGAGTGTTCCCCCCCACACTCTTTCTTGCAGCACTGTTGGGCACCTCCCGAGGGCCCACACACCCCAGCAGGGCCCCACTGACAAGAGCCTGCTGGAGTTGCTCCTCCTCTTCACCGTCACAACCTGATTGTTCACCCACCTCTTGCTCTGTCCCAGACACCGGTGGTGGTGGTGGTGGTGAGAAGGAGGAGCAGCAGATGCCACTGCCTCCTTGCTCACCCGCTCTCTGCCTGTCAAGCAAGCAAGTGGTAGGCATGATGATGAGAGGACGATAAGGAGCAATAGCAGTGGGTGACGATAGTGGCGAGAACTCTCCGAGGGAGGAAGCGCATGGAGGGTGACTTGCTGAAGGGCCCACAAAAACCTGGAACGAGCAGTGGCAGAAAGCACCGTGTGGCATCTGCTCTTCTGTGGTCGCTACAGTGACCTCAGAAGAGCTCAAGGAGAGGGGAAAGGGGGCGGGATTGTTGTGAGTGGGGGAGGGAGAAGAGGCCAGGATCTGCAGAAGCCTAAAGCCTCTCCATCACCCATTCTGCCCACAACAAGGTAGGTCACCTAGATAAGCCAAGAAAAGGAAGAATAGAAGGCATTCCCCCCACTTTCCTCTTTTCACTCTGCCTGGCTCCTGCAGGCAGTGTATAGGACAGACGGAGGATTCAACCTTGAGAGGCAGTCCCCTTAGGAGTGTGCTCTTACTGAGTTAGATGGAGGACCACTTTGATCCTTTGGAGAGGAACCAAAGATCAGGTTGGTGGAGGCTGGTGGCTCCAATGTCAGCTGGGCTGTGCATGCACTCTGGATTTCACTCTGAACTTTTAAGGAGCTATCCGTGATGCTGAACATCAGCTCCAGAATAGGTTCGGCACCATGGATAGCTCCTTAAAAGTTCAGAGTGAAATCCAGAGTGGATGCACAGCCCAGCTGACAATGGAGCCACCAGCCTCCACTGGATCAGTGGTAGAGTACATGCTTTGCAGATCCAGCATCTCCATTTAAACATGGCTCAGGTAGCAGGTGAGATCCTGGAGAGCTAGCTGCTGCCAGTGAAAGTCGATCATACTGGGTTAAATAGGCGAGCAGTCTGGCCTGGCCTAAAGAGGCAGCTTCATCTAGTTCACTTCATCTAGCCTTGTTTGCAAGAATTCCAGAAACTGGCAGGTGCTAGGAGGTCTACCTGCCCCCCCCAACCCAGAGTAGCTCATCAGTGGGCAACCATTTTTAACTCTGCCAACTCCTGATGTAAGGTGCCTGCCATAAGTGAAGCGACTGCTAGCCACTGGAAACTGCCCACTATTCAGTTACTGGGAATGGTGTCTCTTTTGTTTCAGCGCTCAATGTAGTGTTGACATTTTTGCAAAAATCTTGACTCATGGTGAGGACTGGGTTCTCTCTCTCTCTCTTTTTTTTTAAATGATGTTCTCTGCTCAGAACAAATCAGGCACTGATACACCTTCATTGCATTATTTGTGTTGACTTCACGAAGTCATCGTCGCCATGACGCTTTCCACTTGGATGACCTGGAGGATTCCTTCTCATCCCTCCTTCCAGGCACCATCTTGCTTGTCCCTCCATCTTTATCCATGCGTGTATGAGTAAGCGTCTAAAGCAGGGCTCTCCAACCTTGGGTCCACAGATGTTGCTGGCCTACAGCTCCCAGCATACCCAGCCAGCATGGCTAATGGCAAGGGATTCTGGGAGCTGTAGTCCAGCAACTTCTGGGGGACCCAAGGTTGGAGAGCCCTGCTCTAGACGTAGGGGTGTTGAACCTCAGACCCGACCACAGGTCAAATCTACCCCACCTTATCCAGCCCTTTGGGGTTATTCTGATGGCCTCTACTAAGACTTAGTTGCTGCTAGCAAGAGCTCTAAGCAAAATATGGTGTTATTTTTGGCCCCACCCCCCAATGGAATGTGGCCCTTAAGAGCTTCTCCTAAATTGAATTCAGCCTTTGGCCCCAAAATCGCAGAATAGGAGAGTCCCTGTGTTATAATTAAGGGGGTAAAGAGGTTGTACAGGTCGCCTCTGTACATTGTTCTTCTGTTGCACAGCAACTTATTCTAAAGAATTCATGTAAGTTCAAATAGTTGCAAGATTCAGCTGGCAAGAAGAAGGGGAAGGGGAAGACATGATTGATTTAAAGGCATAAAACAGCCACCCTTTGGAGTAACCTCACACAATTTTATTATATTTTTAAAATATTGTTTTGGTCTCTGCCACTTGCTCTGGTGCATCCTTTAAAGCAACGCAGAGACCAGGATCCATGGCTGGTGGAAATCAATATGAGTGTCATCATCACTGACCAAACTGCACCGCCAAGGAGCTGGCCGATTGCTCCACCCGCTGACTTCTATTGCTGTTAAATACAACAAAGATACGGGAGCACCTTGGGATGAATATATTATGGCCAGCAATCCCTCTTGCTGGTCCCTGGCGGCCACATTAGCTTTGCTCAGCAACATACTGCCAAGACAAACAGCTGTTGTGTTGAGTTTGTGGTGTATGTGTGTGTGAGAGAGAGAGTGAATGAGAATTAATCCCACCGCTTCCGCATGCCCTCCTGATTTCAGAGTTCCCCTTTGCTAAATTGTTGTTCCTTTGACTGCAGGACAGCCAGGAGGTGAGCTGAGTTCTAAACCCAGGCCAGGAGCCAACCTGGAAAAGGACTGATAAAAAGAAGGTAAGCTTGAGACAGCCAGTTGGGGGCCTTTTAGCTTAGAAAAAGACAACCAAAGGAGAAGTGAAAGAAGCATGTAAAATCTTGAATGGAACAGAAAGAGAGGCAAGTGAGCATGGAAGCATTCCTTTTCTCTCTCTCTCTCTCTCTCTCTCTCTCTCTCTCTCTCCAAACATGGGGACTTGACATCCAACAAAAATTTTCTGGATGGGCAAAATGTTTATTTTTAAAACACAATGTGCATAACTAACCTATGGGATTCAGTGCCACATCAGATGGTGATGGCCTCTAGCCTAGATGATAGAAAATGGATTAGATTGGGATGTACAAGAATTTCATTTCTGTTTGCAAATCATGCAAACATTTCTGTTCTCAATCCCAAATGGGAATGCTAGCAGGAGCACTTCCCTCCCCCCCCCAGAAACACTTTCAAATCCCCAAATTTGTGATCACATTCAGAAAATGCATTTTTAAAATGTGCACTTTGAATTGCACATTTTTTTATTTTAAAGAAGAATTTTCGTGCTTTAGTGAATGGAGGAAAGTGCACACTTTTGAAAAATAGCACAGAAATGCTCACTTTCCCCATTTGAAGCAGCCAAAAACCAGTTCGAAAACAAAAATGGGAGTGAGCTGAAATGACCTTCAAAATGATTTTTGGGGGAGAATTTAGCTGAGCTTCAAAATCACTGGTTCTCCCATCCCCGGTTTATTAATGGCTATTAATAGGGCTGTACCACATTGACAAAGATCATTTCTCAACCGTCTCACTCACCCACCTCAGGTATTTAGTTTCAGCTGTATTTTAGCAATGAGTTGAAATTCTTTTGGAGGGGGGAGAGAATCGGAGTGGCCACCGTTTTGCTTCCCCCTGGAAAGCCCAGTTCTGAGGTGCTTTTGGATTTTTGGGAGATTCAAAATGGTTGCTATGCTTGCCACTCACTGGGAGCCACCATTACAGTGGGTAGCAGTTGAATATCAACAGAAAAACACACTCTTTTACAGTGTGGGTATATCGTTCCTCCAACAGTTCATTTTATTCAAGAGGCACAGTACAGTTAAATACCCCCTCCAAAGAAAGGGAAGTGATTGAAGCAGGCCTGTTAAAAATATAAAATCATAGTGTGCTGTTCCATGCGACCCTATTTTTAAACCGGAAGTATAATGGAGATAAATTCAAATTAGACAGAAGATGGAGCAAAGTTGTTCTCAGTACTAGAACTGATGGGTGGAAATCACAGGGAAGCAGATTTCAGCTAACCATTAGGAGAAGCATCATAAAGGTAAGAGTTGTTTGATAGTGGAACAGACTGCCTTGGGAGGTGGTGGGATCTTCTTATGAAAGATGTATCATCTTTGCTCATGGTATTTGCTAGAGCAGTGTTCTCCAACCTTGGGTCCCCAGCTGTTTTTGGCCTACAACTCCCAGCATGCTGCTGGAGTTGTAGGCCAAAAATAGCTGGGGACCCAAGGTTGGAGAACACTGTGCTAGAGGCTGAACGGCTATCTGTCAAGGACGTTGTAGAGCCAGATCACTGGTCCATCTAGCCTAGTGTCCTGTTCTGAGGCCCACAGGGGAAGCTAATACCATCTCACACAGGGTCAGATCTGAGCAAGGAGATCCAATAAATGTCAAACAGTCAGGTCAAGGCAGGCAAGGTTGATTCAGGTAGGTAGAGTCTGGTCAAGGTAAGTGCATCAGGCACAGCAAGCAAGGTAAAGGCAGAAGCCCTCTTGCATAAAGGGCAGCTGCAACAGGACCACGGATAGCTCAGAGTGAGCTTTGCCGGCTGGCGTTCTCTCCTACTAGAAACATAGGAGGATGTTGTCTCAGCAGCAAGCTAGAGCCACCTGAAGCCTTACATAGGCAGCCACGATCTGTAGTGCAGTCAGTTCCAATCCCTCTGGAGGTGCTGGCTGGACTGTTAAAGTCTGTAGTCTCAGATTTATGCAAGGCTGGGGAGATAGAGGTTGTGCTGGGGGTTTCTCCCCTGACTAAGAGGATGATGGCAAGGCTGTTTCTTCTGGCATGGCATGGGGTGGGGGATGACTGTCCTTCCAATAGAAGAACAGTCTGAGTCTCATCATCATCAGTGTCTTGTCTTGTACCCTGAAAAGGCCAAGGGTTAGGGGACATGCCACTCTGTATTGTTTATTCTACACTGATTGGCAATGGCTCTCCAAGGTTTCAGGCTGGAGTCCTTCCCAGCTCCATCTGGAGATGCCAGGGCTTGAATGTGGGATCTTTTTGCATACAACACATGTGTTTTACTGAGCTATGGTGGGCATAGTCCAGGCACTGTTTCTCAGCTGTAACCTATTCTGACTGTGGTATTGGATGTGGGATGGCTGTTTCGTATCTGCAAGTCGTTACATGATGTTGCAGTCACTGAGCAATTATGATCCATGTTTGAACTGAAGATTGAGGTGGTAGCCCAAACAACGCTAGTGTCATTATATAACCAAGCTGCCCCAGCAGGACTTCAGCTGTTCTTTTGCCTCAAGTATCTAATGATTTTTAATAACCACCCAGTTTTGCAGCCACGTTTTAAAAAGAATTTTGATGGAAGGATATGATTGAACTCATCCACACTATAGAGAAACTGTGGATTTTAGTCAGCCTATCATAGGTATGATCCTTCATGATGTAAGGCCAGGTGTTATGCAGCAGCAGATCCTCAGCACCTGATCTGCACACAAAATATGGGGCGGGGAGGCTGTGGGAAAGGCAGTGAGGTCCCCCTCCCACCAAGATCCAAATGGCTGCATAGCCCAGAAACCCAATTGCTGCTGTTTCTAGGGATGGATGTATCTGTCCATTTTGGTTCCTCTCAGTTCCTCATTTTTCCCATCTTAAGTTTGTTCCACCCCATTTCCAGGTCAGTTCATAAATTTCTTTTTAAAAATCTGCATGAAAACATGGATGCATTTTTGTGAGCATTTCCCCTAATATACACATTTGGTACACACATTTGCCTAACATAGAGTTGGGAAAAGTGCAGAAAAGGGCAACTAAGATGATCAAGGGACTGGAGCAATTCCCCTATGTGGAAAGGTTACAGCAGCTGGGATTGTTTAGCTTAGAAAAAAGGCAAGGAAGGGGAGACATGATAGAGGTGTACAGAATTATCCATGGTGTGGAGAAAGTGGACAGGGAGACATTTTCCTCCCTCTCTCATAATACTAGAACCCAATGGGGTCATTTATTTATTATTTTATTTATTATATTTATACCCCGCCTTTTTTCCTGAAAGGAACCCAAGGCGACTTACATAAACCTCCTCCTCTCCATTTTATCCTCACAACAACCCTGTGAGGTAGGCTAGGCTGAGAGTCAGTGACTGGCCCAAAGTCACCCAGTGAGTTTCATGGCCGAGCGGGGACTAGGACCCAGATCTCCCGAGTCCCAGTCCAACACTCTCACCACTACGCCACACTGGCTCTCCATGAAGCTGATTGGTGGGAGATCCAGGACAGATCAAAGGAAGGATTTCTTGACACAGTGCATAGTTAAACTATGGAATTCACTTCCATGAGATGTAGAGATGGCCATCAATTTGAAAGGCTGTAAATCTCTGTGATCACTTCCCTGTCAACGTCTTGCTCTGAGGAAGGACCCCTCAGAGTGAGGCATGTGGACTGGGTGGACTCTGTGGAAAGCTGCACTGGGTGCTCTCTTGCTGTGGCCTTCGCTGCAGCAGAGGAATGGCTGGTGTGGCTCAGTAGAGCAGCTGCCCACCTGTGCCTTACTCAGAGTGAGGCATAGGTTGGGCAGTGAGCACGGTCATGACATCGGCAGCTGCTCCAGAGAGCCATGATGGTGCTTTGCTGTTGCAGAATGACCAGTAGAGCCTCTGGAACAACCACCCACCCTATACCGACTTTGAGAGGTATAGGGCAGCAGCAGCTTTGGGACTCCTGGTGGCAGGTGTGCAGGATCCTGTCCTTCCTGATCTGCTGCCTGAGGCAGGGGACTCACCCCACCTCAAGGGAGGACCAGCCCTGCAGAGAATTGTCATGCAACATTCAGTGAAATGGGAATATTGAAGGATAACTGTGTTCTGCTTCGTATATTTTTTCGTGGAGTGCAAACTTGGCAAGTTCTTATCAATATGAGAACTTCTCCTCCATCCCTAGCCTGTTATTAATGATATTATTAAAAGCAATAAATGCAAGAGTACATAAAATGATGATGGTGATGATGGTGGTGGTGATGGTGATGATGATGATATACACAACTATGCACACACAGAGTCATTCCAGCAATGCTGTCTTAAAGCAGAGCACAATCACAGAAGGCAAATATCACTTGGCCTTTCCTCAAGAGTAGTCAGCTAAAATGTTTTCACACTGAGGTTTTTTTTGTTTTTTTTAAACAAACAAAAGCCTTCCTCTGTGAAAGCTGTTCTCCTCGAGATGGGGATTTTTGTTTACAGTTCCTGGAAGATTCTGGGCTAGTTTAAGTTATTTTAAGTTTAAGTGCACCATTATTTGCTGGTCGAATGTCATAAAGGGGCATGAATGTGGATATTTTTCACCGAAACCCACAATTTCTCTGTATAAGCAGCTGCTGATGGCTTTATTTATATCCTTCCAGTGGATTTTTCAAGCTGGTGGAAGGAAGACCCAGAAGCCCAGTGTTGGAGAGTTATGTCAAAAGAGGACAGTCGTTCATGAGTGAGTGGAGCTGGAGGTCTTCAAACAAAGGCTGAACTGCCATCTGTTGGGGATTCTCCAGTTCTGGACCTCCTGCATTGAGCGGGGGGATGGATTAGGAAGGCCTACAAGGCACCGTCCAACTCTACGGTTATATGAATCCCCCTCCTCACAATTAACTTCAAAATTATCCTCTGCACATTTTTATGACAAATATTCTCAAAATATTCTGCAGGTGTGTAAATGAACACTGAATATTTTGGGGAAGGAATATCTCCTCCCATATTTACCTACCAGGACATCATACCTGAGAAAGCACCTTCTCCCTTACCAACCTGCCCAGTGCCCAGTCACTGAGGTCATCAGGAGGCATGCTCCTGGTGGTTCCACATGGACCTATGGCCCGACTGGAGTCCAGTCCACCCAGAGAAGAGCCTTCAGTGTGGTGGTCCCTTTTCTGTGGAACTCCCTGCCTCTGGTGGTCAGGCAGGCACCAACAATGTATTGTTTTCAGCACCTCCTGAAAACATTTTAATTTGAGGAAGCCTCCCTGATCTAACCAGCCTATGGTTTTATTGATTTGGTTTTATAGATTCATAGATCATAGAATTGGAAGGAGCCTACAAGGCTATCGAGTCCAACCCCCTGCTCAATGCAGGAAACTAGAGGAGGGGTCTCCCATCCAAGTAATAACCAGGCCTGACCCTGCTTAGCTTTCCACACTCAGACAAGCTGAGCCAGCGTGAGCCACAGGCCTGTATACATTGATCTTGTTTTTAACACATATATAAATCTTGTAAATAAATAAATAATCATCTGAGACCCTCTTCCAGGTGCCCCAACCAAATGAGGTGAAGCTGGTGGCTACAAGAGAGAAGGTCCTTTTCAGTGGTAGCACCCCATTTGTGGAATGCTCTCCCGAGAGAGGCTCACCTGGTGCCTACGTTATGGTCTTTCCAGTACCAGGTGAAGGCCTTTTTATGCTTCCAGGCATTTTAAGAACTATTTTTAGTGCTTTTAGTCCTTTATTCTGTGGGTGGTTTTAATTTGATTTTAAGAGCTGGAATGGTTTTATTCTTTACTGCTGGTTTTATCTTTGTTTTGTTTTGTTTTGTTCTGTGCTGTTTTGTTTTAATGTTTGTATTTTATGTTTTTAATGTGTTGCACACCACCTAGAGAACTTTGGTTACTGGGTGATTTAAAAGTACAGTAAATAAATAAGAAATAAAATAAATAAATATTTTATATTCGGCATCCCAAGTTTTTGCAATAGCAGTGGGCTTCCAATGTTTATCTGATAGTGGACACGCTGTAACAGTCAGTATCTGCCAATATCAGACAGTTCTCAGGCGGTAAATGTCAATATTTGACTGTATCTGTCAGCCAGCAAGCTGCAGACGTCAATGTTTGATGTGCCCTGTTTGCTTAGATATTTTATAAAATATATTAAGTTCTGTGGCAAGTCATCTCTAAGTGAACAGGGCACATCAGATGGTTGACATCTACATTCATTCATTTCACTAACCTAAATAGACAAACATCATATGTTGATATCAGTTTTTGATGAGAAGTTTAAGCCACAAATGCTGGCGTCCGATGTGGGCATCAAAATCAAATGAACAATGTTTGAAAAATGGATTGACTTTTGACATTGGGTGAAATGTCAGTTCAGCTGGAGAAGATCTGGCACTTCACTCTTCTTTTTCCTTATTCTCCCTCCGCTCCCCCCTCCCAGCATGATCCAGTGCATCATTGGCTAGCTCAGGTTGGCAGTCTGGCAGATGCTTCACACAGGTGCAAGATGGCAGCACATCCCTCCCGTATTCCTTGCTTGCCATGCGAAAGGGAGCCAGTGCATGCATGACTTGTTGTTCTGCCCTCCTCAGCCACTGCTTTGTGATGGTGGTTCAGGATGCATCAGCAAATCGCCTCCTCCTTGACTACTGCGACTGGCCTAAAACACATCTGACCCACCACCGTCACTGGAGGCTGGTGGCTCCAATGTCAGTGGGTCTGCGTATCTTCTCCGGATTTTATGCTGAACTTTCAATGAGATATCCAATGGTGCTGAACCCTATTCCCAAAATAGGTTCAGCGCCTGTGGATAGGTTCTTAAAAGTTTGGAGTAAAATCTGGAGCAGATACATAGACCCGCTGGCATTGGAGACACCAGCCTTCATTGCCATCGTGGGTCCAACCAAGCAGCCCCTCTGAGGTTCAGCAGATGGCCATGTCCCTCTCTCCCCGGGCCCCTTTCCCCCAAACCATTTGCTGGTCTCCCAGAATTTGTGCTATCTACCTCCCCCCACATTCTAAAAGGCTGAAATGCCTCTCTTAAGGCTTAGTTACTGGCAGTCAGAGCCTTCCACTAAAATAGGCTGGCATTTTTTGGTATTTTGGCCCCACCCCCTTTGCCTTTGGCCACACCCACCACTGGAATGTAGCCCCAGAGAGCTTCTCAACACCTTTGGCCTAAAAGGTAATATAACAGAACATTATTTATTATTATTAGTTAATTCATTCATTTATTATATTTATATCCTGCCTTTTTTTCCTGCAAGGAACCCAAGGCAGCTTACATTATCCTCCTGGTCCACTGCATTTTATCCTCACAACAACCCCATGAGGTAGGTTAGGCTGAGAGTCAGTACATAGGAACATAAGAAGAGCCATGCTGGATCAGACCAAGGGTCCATCTAGTCCAGCATTCTGTTCACACAGTGGCCAACCAGCTGCCCACAGGATCCCATAAGCAGGACATGAGTGCAACAGCACCCTCCCACCCATGTTCCCCAGCAACTGGTGTACATAGGCATACTGCCTCTGATACCAGAGGTAGCACATAGCCAATCAGGACTAGTAGCCACCGATAGCCCTCTCCTCCATGAATTTGGGCTTATGATGGGCCCAAAGTCACCCAGTGAGCTTCGTGGTGGGGTGGGGACTAGAACCCAGATCTCCCGAGTCCCAGTCCAACACTCTTAACCACTATGCCACACTGGCTCCCTTTATGGAATGCGCTTCTGTAGCATGGGTTCAGCTGGGGCTGGCGCGAGGTATTTTGGTGCCTGAGGCAAAGTGGCGCCCTCCTCACTCCATCTACAGAAGCCAGCCAGACTGGCAGTTGGATCTTCCCTTCCGCTCGGGCGATGGGACAGCATCTTCCACCGGCACATCTGCCTCCCGC
The DNA here is from genome assembly GCA_021292165.1 of Shinisaurus crocodilurus. NCBI lineage: Eukaryota > Metazoa > Chordata > Lepidosauria > Squamata > Shinisauridae > Shinisaurus > Shinisaurus crocodilurus. The sequence goes on from CM037883.1 coordinate 20,789,982, forward strand.
TCAAATGAATACTGCAACTGTAGCCAGAGTGGCACCAGTGTGTGACACATGAATAGATCAATGCGATACCTGCTGGAGTTCATCATGGCCTAAGCTGGATGCCTCTTTGCCCGCGCACTGGGCATGGGGCCTTTCCAAACAGCCCTGACGGCGAGGCATCGAGAGAAGGCGACTAGATGAGACAGCCAGATGAGCCCAGTCCGGCAACAAGCAAGCATTGCCAAGACACCAGGGCACTGGCTCAGGAGGATTAGGCCGCCCGCACTCTGCCTAATGGTAGGGGCGGCCCTGCCAGCACGAGCCAATGGGAACTCTTTGAGCTGAAAGCGACTCTTTCCTTGAGTACCCCTGGCTACAAATCAACACTTTATGGAAATCAATAAGTACCTGGGATGCATCTCTATACAGAACTCTGATGGACTCTCTGCTCTTGCTGCTGAAAGGTGCATTAGTGAAAACAGCAGGGTTTTCCCCCCCCTTTCTCCCTGCCTGCCCTCCTCCTCCATGATGATTTTCTAAACCCCTTTACTGAGCACAATCAGACAACAAGATCCCACTCCCACACTCACCCCCTGCTGGAGAAAAGTGGTAATGAAGCTGAAATTACAGGAGGACCACGCAGACATCTCATGATCGGCTCGCTCCCTTTCCCAGACTCAGCAAATGGCCACACCAGGAAGCATTAGGAGTTACGTTTTGCCTGGGCAGCGAAAGGCAGTGCCAACAGCATTTGGCTGTGAATCGCTCCGCCTCCCACTCCTAGCAAGTGCCCCAGGCCAATACCCCATTTGCTTGATGGCAGGCATGGATCTGCCTTCTTGAAAGGAATTTGAGCAAAGGCATGATGGTGATGGTGATGGTGATGGTGAGTGATGGTGATGGTGATGATGTTGAGGAGGAGGAGGAGGAGGAGGAGGAGGATTACTATTATTGGATTTCTATTCCACCCTTTCTCACAAAGAGCACAGGGTGGTTAACAACCTATATAAAACATAGTACAACCCATCAACACCATTAAAGTCATGACTCTAAAATCACACATAAATAATAAAATACAATAAAACCATCAACAGAATCAATCAATTAAAAAAAAAAAGACCAAGAGTACTTGCCCATACCCTCTAAAGCCTGCACAAATAAAGAGCTCTTTAACAGGCACCTAAATGACAACAGCATGGGGGATAGCCGAATCTCTACTAGAAGAGAACTCCACAGCCAGGGTGCCATCACCAAAAAGGCTCTCCACTTATGGTAGCCCCACATGAATGAAATTGCCCGTTATATGTAACACATGGCATGTTCTCCCAGGGATCTGTTTAGGGATGGAAACTCTGTCAATTTTGATTTTTCCCGGTTACTCATTTTTCTAGTCTTAAGCTTGGTTCCTCCCAAGCTTTGAGATTTTTTTTAAATTTTTTTAAGTTCTCATGAAAATCCATGTGCATTTCTCCTAACACATGGATTTTTGTACTTTTTTTTGGCTCAATGTACATGTTTTTGCAAGCAATTTTCTTAAATATAATACATTTTTTAACATTCCAGGTGTGCCCCCCCCCCCCAGTCTGCATCAGGGCCCTGGTTATATGGTGGTGGCAGGGGAGGAATATGGGGCTTTAACCCTTTGCCACTGGCTGTGGTCCCAATCCAGATCAGGGCCGCTGAGACATCGATTCACTTAATACAAGGCTGAGGATGTTCTTTCAGCCAGAGGCCCACATTCAATTTCAGACAAGCTGTCTGGAGCCACATTCCAGCGGTGGGTAGGGACAAAGGCAAAAGGGGAGGGGCTGAAAATACAAAATAAATAAATAAAATAAATGCCAGCATAGTTTAGCTTAAAGCTCTTACTGCCAGTAACAAAGCTTTAGGAGAGGCATTTCAGTCTTTTAGAATGCGGAAAGATAACTGCACAAAAGCCAGGAAACCAGCAAATAACTGTGCACAGAGGTAAAGATGTGGGGCCAGAGGAAAGGGAGGTGGCCTTCTGGGAAACCCTTGAGGACTGGATTGGGACTCCAGGAGGGCTGGATTTGGCCCCTGGGTTTGAGATTCTGCACCCCTGATATAGTCAATACATAAAGGGAGAGCAGAGGTGTGCCACGGATGCTGACTCATCTCATAGAACTGCCCCTGATGTCTGTCCTGTGCACTATGATGTCAGAAAGGAGAGCCTACACGTATATTTTTTTAATTTTTAATTTATTATATTTATACCCCACCTTTTTTCTGAAAGGAACCCAAGGCGGCTTACATAATCCTCCTTTCCATTGTATCCTCACAACAACCCTGTGAGGTAGGTTAGGCTGAGAGTCAGTGACTGGCCCAAAGTCACCCAGTGAGTTTCATGGCCGAGCGGGGACTAGAACCCGGATCTCCTGAGTCCCAGTCCAACACTCTTAACGACTACGCCACACTGGCTCTTAACCACTACGCCACATATAGTCTGATGTATTCAATTGTGCAAATGGCGTCTTCTCGAGTGTGGCCCTTAGAAAAGCATGCAAGGACCAGGCTGTTCAGATATGGCGCACCTTCTTTTTTGTGAGCACAAGTAGGCTAAAAAAATGTCAGGCACTTGAGTACATTAAGAATGATATATAAATGCTTTACTGTGGAGAAGGCCAGAGCACACACAGTTGAGCCTTGCCTAGTTTCCCCTGTAGCTGTCTACCCCGCATTCCCCCCACCTTCCTTGCATAATCCTCACCTGCATAGCCACATCTACATACTTACAATGGGGGCAATCACATCTACCCTCAAGGTAGGGCTGGAACACCAAAAGGTGAGAAGCAGTCTCAAAGAGCTGCCAAGTTCCCCAGATCACCCAGGAGATGCCTGTCCAAGAGGCGCCATCACCCCGCAGAGCACAATTGGCCACCTGATTGTCAGGGGCGGGGTAGGGGGCTGAGGGAGGGTTGAAAACCAAGTACTCAGGACCCAGGTGGTTGTTGGGAACACGGTGCAGGCTTGCACGGACCCAGTCCTTGACTCCGGTCAGGACCCAGCACAATCCAACCCCGGGCACGCCGCCCGGAGACCGACTACGGAGGCCGCTACGTTAGATCCTTGAGTCAGATTCTCTAATGTAAGGTAATTCTCTGCATTGAGCTAAGCCTACCTTGTAAGCAAATTGGATACTTCCGCTCTGCTATCTTTATTGACTCTGATGTTTATGCTGTGAAATTACTGTAGTCTATTAGTTCCGCTCTATTAAACTCTTTGAAATTGACCAGGTTGTGGCTTCCCTGTGTTTCTGGGGGATTCCTTGTCAATATCACTCGCGGCTGGAAATAAAGTCTTTGGGAGCTGACTTCGGTGCCGGTTAACTCTTAAGGTGCTGAACCCGCGCAATGGACGAGGTTCGGTCCACCACATTTACGATGGAGAGCCAGTGTGGACGTAGTGGTTAGAGTGTTGGACTGGCACTCGGGAGATCCGGCTTCTAGTCTCCACTCAGCCATGAAGCTCACTAGGTGACTTTGGGCCAGTCATTGACTCTCAGCCTAACCTACCTCACAGGGTTGTTGAGAGGATAAAATGGAGAGGAGGAGGACCATTTCAGCTTGTTGGACCCACCAAATGGGGGCCCATGAAGGAATGGTAAAAGGAAAAGGAAGTGCTTCTTCACACAGTGCATAAACTATATAATTCACTTCTACAAGATATAGTGATGGCCACCAATTTGGATGGCTTTAAAAAGGAATGGGACAAATTCATGGATAAGGCTATCAGTGGCTACTAGTCCTGATTGGCTATATGCTGCCTCTAGTATCAGAGTCAGTATGCCTATGTACTTCAGTTGCTGGGGAACATGGGTGGGGAGGTGCTGTTACACTCATGTCCCACTTGTGGGTTTCCCATGGGCATCTGGTTGGCCACTGTGTGAACAGAAAGCTGGACTAGATGGACCCTTGGTCTGATGCAGCATGTTCAAATGAAGTGAGGTGGGTGGCTACTAAGAAGAGGGCCTTTTCTGTTGTGGCACCCTGGTTGTGGAATGAGCTTCCCAGAGAGGCTTGCCTGGCACCAACATTATTGTCTTTTCTGGCATCAGGTGAAGATCTTCATATGTTCCCAGGCATTTTAGTCTTTCAATTTCTGTTGCTTTAAATTTGTTACTGTATTTTAAATCTTTGCACTGCTAGGCTCTATTTTTATTTACTTTATTTTATACTGTAGTTTTAAACACTTTAACTTCTATGATATGTTTTATCATTTTGTATTTTATGGCTTAATTGTTGTGAACTGCCCAGAGAGCTTCGGCTATTGGGTGGTATATAAATGAAATAAATAATAAATAAATAAGGCAAGATAAAAATGTAATAATAAATAAATAAATAAACAACAATAAATCAACAGAAGTTTAGCCATTGCTTTCACTGGGAGGAGGGGGGAAACCCTTTCTCCATTGTCATCTCTTTTCAAGATGAATGGGCAATGGCTCAATTTTTTCCTTGACTTTTGCATAGGCAGCACTTCTGCCAATATGGTTCTTGCTCATCCACAATCCACCAAATTATGCTGTTCCCAGGAAACTGTAGGGATTTAACAGAAGTAGGGTGGGGTGGGGGGCAATACAACACAAGTATTTTGAGATCTGCGCTGGATTCGACAGGAAACTTGTTTGATCAAAACACAAGTGCAGGAGAACAACCACGCAACATGGCTGAGGAAGCTTTTGGACTGCAAAACTGTAGGAAGACCCTCTCAAGGAGAGTTCCCCATTCCCAAATCAGTCAATCTCCTTTCCCTTGCTTCTTCAAGAAATTCTACCTTTCATTTCAGACTAAGCTCAGCTTCTTCAAGGAAATACTCCCATCCTGTCGTCATTTGCAAATGTTCAGTGCTAGCGGTGTGGCATCTGAATGACGCCGAATAGGACTCAGTTGGAATGGCCTCACCAGTAGCTCCTCAGATGATCGCTCTTATTTTGGAGAGAGTTTTTCCTCCTTTTTCTTACTTTCATTTTTTCTTTGCCTCCTCTAGCTTCACTCCCCCTTTAGAGCCTCTGCTCTTCATCCATTATTTAGGACTCTCTGACTGTAACAGCAACATTCGCCTTGTATACCTTGTGTGGGGTTTAAAATATAGATAAAAGCAGAAGGTCGGACTTGAAACACGGATTCTGACAGTTGCTGTCGACTTTGTCTGGAAGCTAGAAAATATGGAGCTGTAGTGTCCATGCCCAGCAATTGCATCTGAACTACCTCCCCCCACCCCACCCCCTCCACTCCCTCCATCCCTGCCAAGTCGGTGCTGTCGCAAAATGTCTTCGTATTTGATGTGTTCATCCTTCCTTTATATATGTTAAAAGAAAAAGTTCAGGGGAAGAGATTGGATGGCTTTGGACTCACTGAAATGAGGAGATGCTAAAAGAAGAAGAAGAAGTGTGTTTTCTAAGCTTGCGGTGGTTTGGTGGTGGAAGTGGGTTTGGGGAAAGCATGATTGGTCCTGCTGTAGCAAAAAATTTGGGGGGGGAGGTGTTAGTCTCCATTGGATGGAGAAAGAAAAGAAAAAGAAAACAAGGAGGGGAGGGAAGAAAAGGTAGCTTTGATAGCTCCTAGTGAGTGGGACATCTTTGAGTAGATGAAGTCTTTCCTGGGGGGGCTGTCAGCCAATAATGTTTGCTTTACTCAACTGCTGTCTGGTTTCATTTTTATTTGTTTTTGTTTACTCTAAAGAGAAGACCAAGGCCTTCTGCACTGCCCCTTGAAGTCAGTTTGAAACCAAAGTCAGTGGTGTCGCAAAGCACTGTCCAAAGAATTCCAACCCACCCTCCCCAGCAGTGTTTGGGCCTGGATATAGCAACTGGATATAGTTTGACAATGATTGGGTTGATCACACACAGCATTAAACATTTAATGCAGAGTATTAAGATGTTACTGTCCACCATGTTCAAGGAGCGCCAGAAGCTGCCAGCATGAATCGGAGAACAGCTGTTTTCACTGATAGCACATTTATCCTGTAGCAGCGAGAGTGAGGCCTGATCCTAGAAACACCGGCTTACAAGCACCACCCATGCTGCTCAAATCCAGGTGCCCCCATGCCGATGCCTACCCTCCCGGGGCTGCCCCACTGTCAAATGGCTTGGAGGTGCCATGTTAATTTTCTTCCCATAGTGATCAGAACTGACATTATCTCGGGGCCATTGTGGGAGGAGAATTAAAAGGGTGTCACCATGCCCCACCTCTTGCTGATCACAGACAGCACTGGATATGTTTTATGATTTCTTCCTCTTCCTCTTCCTCTTCTTCTTCCTCTTCCTCTTCCTCTTCTTCTTCTTCTTCTTCTTCTGTCAATCTATTAAGTGACCAGATATTCTCAGTCATTCATTCATTCCATGTAGTATTTATTTAGGGTGAGAGGGAACAGTTTCAGTCCCTTCCATCTGTATTCAATACTCACAAGTAGCAGATATTGCTATGCCTGATTGCTTGCAGAGCAGCTATCAGGTTGGGATTTTTGCATATGTTGTTATTAACATCTGAAATGTTAGGCTGAGCAAACCCACCACTATGTACCTGATTTGATGTATGTTGTTGTGAGTGTCAGAAAGCAGCTCCCATTGGGTGCATTTTTTTTGGACACTTGTGATAAACATACTCACATTGGTTGAAATCCAAAGGGGTCCTTCTGCTCAGAGAAGGAACCTTGCTCTAACAGAAGATGCTAGAAGGAGACTTCTACTCAAGACATGTGCCATTCCATGCATAGAAGGACCATTTTGCTCACAGAAGGAGACTTCTTCTGTTCTCACATAAGGTGCCTTCCTCTTCATATAGCTGCTTCTTCTGCCAACCAGATTAAATGGCAATTGTGACAGAGGAAGCCAAGGACAATTATGGGGAAGATGAACAGGAAGTGTTGAAAATACACAGCTGCCGCGTGAACAAAAGGGTGCCAAACAGCATCTCAAAACAATCTGAGGTGAGTGTTTAAATTTGTTTAGCTATGTCAAGTAACCCGATGAAGAAGTAGCAAATTAAGAGATCATTTGCTGCTGAAATTGAACATCAGAGCTGAAGTCACCAGAGGGTGCCATTGCACACCATCTCTCAGGAGCTTTTTCTCAGGTAGAAAATGATCTTTTCTCTGTAGGTCTGATTCACCTTTTGAACAGGTAAAAGGTGCAAAATTCCCAAGTGGAAAAAGTGGGGGGAAATTACAACACTCACATGCGGCACACTCACATTTAAGTCGTTTGTTTTCCCCACAAAAAACATGGAAGTTGTGTCAATTGGACAGAAGACAGAGAAGTTAAAAGAGCAGCTGAGTATTCCATTGAATTCAATGGGAAACTTTACAGGGTGTCTACTTTTTAAAATTGCCTCCAAAACAGGTATGTTTCCCCCAATCTCTTTGAAATTTGGGATGGTCTGATGTCTTGATGGAGTAGTAAAAGGCCTGAGACTTTCATGCTGTTTCAGTGGAAAACACTGAAGTTACCAGCAGCAGAAGACTGGTTGTGTGTCCCATTGAAGTAAATGGGGAATGAAAATGAATGACTTCTCCTGGTTAAGTTATGAAAATGAATGAAAAGCAAGTGAATGAATAATTAGCAACACAATCCTATGCATTCCTACTCAGAAGCAAGCCCCATTGATTTCAATGGCACTTACCCCCAGGGAAGTGTGCATAGCAGGAGTGTTGAACCACTTTCAGCCTGACAGCTGAATTTCATTCTGTGGAGAACCTCTTGGGGGCCCACATTCCAGTGGTGGGTGGGACTGAAGGCAAAAGGGGCGGAGACAAAAGGGGTGGGGCAAAAATACCAGCATGTTCCAGCTTAAAGATCTTACTGCCAGTAACTGAGCCTTAGGAGAGGCATGTCAACCTTTCAGAATGGGTGTGTGTGTGTGTGGCACAAAAGCTGGGGAACCACCAAACTATCGGTGGTCAGGGGGACAGGGGCGGGGCCAAAGGACGGGCGTGTGGCCATCGGCAGAACCCTGGTGAGCCAGATTTGGTCTCCAGATCTGAGGTTCTGCATCCCTGGTGTGTCAGATTGCTGCCTAGGGATGCAATCCGATGCATGTTTAGACAGAAAAAAGGCCTTCAACCAGCGGAGGCTGGTGGATCCCCCTCCAGTGTCAGTGGGTTGGTGTATCCACTCTGGGCTTTAGACAGAACTTCAAAGGAGCTATCCATGGCGCCGAACCTAGTTGGTGTGTGTGTGTGTGTGTGTGTGTATGTATGTTAGGCTTCAGCACCACGGATAGCTCCTTTAAAATTCAGGCTAAAACCCGGAGTGGATAGACTGCCCCCACTGCCATTGGAGCCACCAGCCTCCACTGCCTGCAACTCCCAGCATGCCTGAGCCAGCATAGCTGGCTGGGGCATGCTGGGAGTTGTAGGCCTTTTCTCTGTCTAAACAAGCATAGCATTGCACCTTAAATGAATCGATCTTTTAATAACAAAAACAAATGAAGTAACAGAACAATTCCACCCCTCCTCCCTTGCACACCCCTAAACTTCCTCGTGACTGCTGGGCTGGGCTGGGCTGGGCTGGGCTGGGCTGAGGGAGGCAGGCCAGTGCTAGTGATGGGCGAATCTTTCACTTTTTCTTTCTCCCACATTCGAATTTTTAAAATCTCAAGTTCTTTCTCTCTCAGATATGAATGACTTCACAAATCTTGTTAAGTTCTTACCAAAAACGAAACGAAACAAAATTCCCATCCATCTGCTGCACCAGCCCAATGCAATAGGTACATCTATTCCCAGCCTGGAGGGGACCGTGGTGGACCTGCCTGCCATGTAGCTATTATTAGAGACGACGGAGGCTGTCAGAACAAGAGAGGTGGCAACCCTAAATTTCAGCACTAACATAGTTGAATTCAAAGGCAGACTTTTAAGAGCTAAGCACTAAAAAGCCTTGGACCTGGCTGGATGAATCTCTCAGTTTCAGTTTCTCCCACATTCATTTTCTAATTATTATTATTTTTTACTCTCTAGTATTTTTTGTCTTGAATCTGGAGAACACTGTGAATGTTGGTAAAGTTCATATCAAAACCGAACTGAAATGAAATTCTCACCCATCCCTACGGCGGAGTGAGGGCCCTTGGGCAAGATACCCTCAATGGGCCCCCTCCCTCAGTGAGCCTACCTTCTCTCTGCCATTGTCACCAGCTGTTCTTGCTCCTCATCCTCTTTCTCATCGTTGATGAAAATGATGATCTTGCTTACTTGATAGGCAGAGAGCCAGGGAGCAAGTAGGCAGTGGCATCTCCTGCTCCTCCTTCTCACCAAAACAGTTGTCTGGGCCAGAGCAAGAGGCAGGTGGACAAGCAGCCTGCAATGATGAAGGAGAGGAGCAAGTCCAGGGAGCTCTTGTCAGTGGACCCCTGCTGGGGTGTGGGCTCTTGGCAGGTGCCCTGGCCATGCCTACCCTTGACACTGGGCCCAGGGTAGGAAGGCTGCATTTCCCCCCATGGAACCCACTGCAGGCCGTAGCCCTCTTCTGAAGCCACTGGAAGTGGTCACGTGGCCATTCCACATATCTGGAGGGCACCAGATTTTTTTTCTGGGGGGCGGGGGGGAAGGCTGCTATAGACTTTGGTGGCCTGGGAAAGTCATAGGCCATGATCCAAGACAGAGTGAGGTATACTTACGCATTTGCAAACAGTCAGAGCTGAGGTAGATGTTTTAATTTCATTAATTTTTTGTCAAAGGCAGGGTTGTCATGAGGATTCAAAAATCCGCCCGTCTGCATTTGTGAGGTGAGCAGTTGAGCAGGACTGTGCTCACCTCACCAGTGTGAACACCCCCGTGTCGCCTCTGCTTCCCCTTCCTCCCAAGGGCCCACAAACCTTCCCTTGGGCACTAGAAGGGGAAGGCAGGCAGCAAAGGCAGTAACGCTCATTCCGTCTCCCTGGCCAGCAAAGCTTCTTCTCCCCTCCCCCACCCAAGGAGGAGTCTGACTGGGACTACAAGTCTCAGCATCCCTAAAGGGAAAGCAATGCTATTTGCGGACACTTACGACAGGCAGAGCAGCGGCGTTGGAAGGGCAACAGGCACTCTGCGCATCCCGCAGGGTTTTGCGAGCGCTTGCACGGAGCATGTGCGAAATACTGATCCTTTGCAAGCGTGGAGAGAAGTCCCTTGTCAGTATGGATGGGTGAGAATTTCATTTGGTTTGTTTCTTGATCAGAACGTACCAAACAGTGCAAATTTCTTCTTTAATAGGATGGAAGAGATTTTTTAAAATAACAACAACAACAACAACAACCCTGAAGCAGGAGAATGCAAAACTCAGAGATTCATCCATCCAGGATTTGAGTGGTTTGTCTTGACATTGGTCAATGGTCAGTTTCCGTTCCTGTGCACATCTCCCTGACTGTAGGCAGAGAACATTCTGCTGCAGCAGGGGTAGGAAACGTGGTGCCGCTGGACACCCTTCTTGGTGCCTGCCATGGAGATCTACTCCTCCCACTTTTTAAAAAAATAATTAACACATTTTTTTAGTGGCAGCTAGGATGGCTGCAGAAGTTGGTGCGGAAAACTGTAGGCTGAATGGAGTTGTTTAGTGAGTTGGGGCACCTCTGCCTTGTACTCAATTTTTTGGGGGGCAGGTTACTTGTCCTTTGCCACGCCTCCCAGTTCAGCCATTTTTTGGTGGTGCCCAGGGCAGTTTCTCAAATTGCCAAATGTGCCCGGGGCCCAAATAGGTTGCCCACCCCTGCTCTATAGAGCACACATTATCCAGGCTTTTAAAGGGGGGGGGAGGCAGGGGAATCCACAAAGCGATTCCCCCCATTACACAAAGACACACACGCCTACAGCAATGCTGCCCTGGTCCCCGTGAGCCATCAGTTGTAGACTGGATAATTGTACAATTGTCTCGGAACTGGGACTCTGAAAAGCGAGTCTAAAATGCAGAGAAGTGGCGGTGGCGGTGGGGGAGCTGCTTTGAACCGATTGCCTGGATAAACCAAAGGTCTTACAAAGCATCATGGGGGGGGGGGGCATCCAGGAGCGTCTTTTAAAGAAGAAGCTCTCCATGTGAATTTCCCCTCTGTTCCATTCGACATGCTCCGCACCACATTCTCCCGGGAGGAGGATTTTGTTTTCTGCTGATTGTGCTACATGCTTCAACTTTTGTCATCCGCTGGATCGCCCGAGGCAGAGTAGGTGACCTTGTTGCTAAGCTTCCCCCCCCCCGCCTGCCCCTTTTTTCTTCTTTTGCTTTTGCACACAAATTCACTTCCTCCTATGAGGAACTTGCTGCGGCACGGTAAAAAATAAATAAATCATTTGTTCTCTTTGCTTTCTTCCTCTTTTCTCTGCTCCCCCCCCACTCCCACAAATTCTCATGTCACAGCTCATGTCACAGCTACCTCAGGCAGAATTTGGCCATGATAGACTCTGGAGCAGTGTTCTCCAACCTTGGGTCCCCAGATGTTTTTGGCCTACAACTCCCAGCATGCCCCAGCCAGCGGCACTAAATAAAAAATAAATAAATAAAAAACACTGGAGATGGCACTACTGCAAACCCCATCATCCCCAGCCAGCAAGCTGACTCAGAGGATGGGAGTTGTAGTCCAACACATCCTTGTGTTGGAAGGAAGGAAGGCCCCAGGCTGGGGAAGTCTGGCCTATAGCCAGGACCGGTGCAAGGCAGTTTGGTGCCCTAGGCAAGATCAGATATTTAGCACCCCCCCTCCCACTTGAGAGCGCTGTGTTTTTTTTCCAAGGCGTTTCTGGCGCCCCCTTTAGCCTTGCACCCTAGGCAGCTGCCTAGTTGGCCTAATGGTCGCACCGGCCCTGCCTATAGCATTTCTGCAATCTTCGTGAAGGCTCCGACCGAGGAGAGCATGAATGAAACAAGTGAGTGTCTGTTAGTCTCAATTAGATCGAGAGCCAGTGATGGATATTGGGAGGTAAAAGTGGCACAGCAGTCCAAGAGCTTTTAACTGGTGCCGCTGGATCCATTTTCCATCCCCTCTAACTCAGCAATTAGAACCTTTTAAAAGAACAGCTCGTTCCTCGAGCTGACGACGAAAGCAGTGCAGGGCTGCTCTTTAGATGCCTATTAAATCATGCTAAAGGATGTTGAAGCAGCAGCCGTGGCAGGGAGAGCAGGCAAAATCCTAAAAGCCTTTTTCTTCCCTTGTCCCAGACATATACAAAATCAGCCAGCCATAACAGTTGCTCCTAAGTGCATTACAGTATAATATTATGGAGGGGTGAGAATTTTGTTTCAGGTCGTTTTTGATCCAAATTTACCAAATTTTGCACATTTCTTCATATTCAGGAAATAGACAGTTTGAGATTTTTTTAAAAAATTGAATGTGCAAGAAATCAAAAGTGAGAGATTCATCGGCCCAAGCCCAGGATCTCTGAGTGCATATATGTTAAAAGTCTGGCTGTGAATCTCCACCACCACCCCCAGCAAGTTCCTGTTTAACAGCTACTATGGCAGGCAGGTACATCGTCGTGGCCCTCTTGCTGGGAATAGCTGAACCTATTGAATTTGGCCAGTGCAGATGGTTTAAGATTTTGCCCCAATTAAGAATTTACCAAAATTTGCCAATTTCTTCATATTTGCAATGGAAACCCACCTTTTTTCTGTGAAGCCTTTGAAATAACCATCTACTTCCCATGACCTGCTGTCACTCAGCCGAAACAGAGCCAGTGTGGCATAGTGGTTAGAATGTTGGACTCGGACTTGGGAGATCCGGGTTCTAGTCCCCAGTCAGGCCATGAAGCTCACTGGGTGACTTTGGGCCAGTCACCAACTCTCAGTCTAACCTACCTCACAGGGTTGTTGTGAGGATAAAATGGAGGAGTGGAGGAGGAGGCTTATGTAAGCAAAAGACAAAAAAAAAAAAAGTGGGATACACCGGTACATGTAATAAATAAATAAACCTGACTCTGAAGCAGACACATATATTTCCCTGTTTACCCCTATCTTTCCTTCTTTTGTTTCCCCTGAGTTGCATTTTAGATTGTAAACTCCTTGGGCCTATGGGCCTAATTTTAGCCTGCCAGGCACTGCAGTCCAATCCATGGAGCCATGAGATCCTGCAGGGGGTGAGGAATCCCCACTGTTACCGGTATATCCAATCTCAGTTCAGAGATAATAACAGAGACGCTGGCTGCAGGGGTCTCAGTTGATGCTGGGAAGAACGACTGCTCTGCCCAGCCCTGACTGAGTTACATGGCACGTGGTGACCTCATAGAGATAGCAGGTGCTGGCCACGTACTGACGGAGCCTTATGCCAGCCTTCTTCCACAGTAGTTCTCCACACCATTCCTGCAATGCTGATGTGTTTGTTTTGGATAGGCTTCAGCCTCCTCGGTCAGATCTAAGCAGTTAAGTCAGGCATCTAGCTTCATTCCATGGATCCCTCCTCCTGCTCCTTAAGACTCCAGAGGATAAATGTTAGTGGAATCCAGATTGAAAAAGAAAGCAGCCAGTGTTAAACATGCATTTTTAAATGTGTAGTCTGACCCTCGTTGTCCTCTCTCAATTATCCCAACATGTCATCCATCAGAAATTAGGCCGATCAGGTGAATTTAGAGTTTAAAGACTTTAAGAAATGTGTTATGGAGGTTAACAAATAACTAATAAAATCAAATTTAATCAGACTGATAAGTATTCTACCATTAAAAAAAACAACCATTGCCAGTATCAAACCAAGGCAAGTCATAGAAAATTAAATAAAAGGCAATGCATCTTTTGTCTTCTCTGCCATTGTCCTAGTCCAATAACATGGATGCCACTGTTCCAAGAATCTCTCACTAGACTTAAATCAGCAGTGGGCAACTTGTGGCCCTCCAGATGTTTTGGCCTACAACTCCCATCAGCCCTAGACAGCATAGCCAATGATGAGAGATGATATGGGGAGTATTAGGCCAAAATATTTCGAGCACCACAAGTTGCCCACCCCTGTTCTAGATTGTCCTTCCTAATGATGTTTATAAAAAGTCAAGTTGTTGATTCACAGAATTTTCCAGAACGTTCATTTCCAAATCTCCAGTGGTTGCAACTGATCTCCTCCCCACACCCAGCAAAATCTGTTCAGCAGTCAACACGTTTACCACTAGTGGAACTTGCCACACAATGCTGCAGTTTGGAGTGCTCCTTTTTAGGGTTCTATCCAGTCAGGCCATTTTCCCGGATACTCAATTCCATTGCCCCGCTCCCACCCCAGTCTTCCATTTTCCAATCCCAATCATCACCCAGTCCTCATTAGGCTATTCTGGGGTGTGAGGTGTTTTTTTGTACTTCTGCAAACCTTGGGGCACCCCCCCCCATGCCTGCTGATAACTCCTTCTTGGGCATGGTTGGTGCCATTTGGGCTATATAAAGAACTACAGATAATAAGTTCACCATTACTATATATGTAGAAGAACATCTAGTTTGTTGTAGCTGAACTCTGAAATATCTTAACAACAATCAAAGACTTCTATCAAACCTCATAAACAATCACAGAGTGAATACTTTACTTTATTGTGATGTATTTGTTCTTTCAACCATCATGGTCATATCAACCAAAAATACACATACATACACCAGCTCTATAAAATACACCAAAACAGAGAAGCTCTATAAAATACACAAATACACAAGCTCGATAAAAGGATGAAATTAAAGCAGAAGTCACTATTTAAAGGATTAAAACAGGAGTTTCTATCAGACTGAACCCCCAAACATCCCATTAGGGATCAGATAAAATACATCCAAAAATAAAATAAGAATAAAAATTAGATTTAGTTTAAAAGTACAATAAGCATAAAAAGTGCAACGGCCACATTCAAATAATCAAATTAAATAATTACAATTAACCATATTACCCTCAACAAAAGTTCTCTTCAGCTTTTGGGCAGCTACTGCAAAGCTCACAACTCTGTCACGAATTTGTCAATATCAGATAGCAAATACATAAGCTTGATCATCATCATCAGGTATATCCCTTAGCAAATTTAAAATAAATTTTACCCTAGGTTCAGAATGCAGTGAGCAATGTAATAAATACCTAATGCCGAAGGTCTTCTACTGCTTGCGCTCTGCATACACAAAATCGCTGATCTACAGGTTTTGTGCAATAGCATCTCTATAAGTTGAATACTTTACAAAATATTTATCTGGGACCTCTGCACATATGCACATTGTACAGATATGTACAGATGTGTAAAAAAACAAAACAAAACCCTCCTCTAGTTCTAATTCCATTCATATCTGTAGCCTCACTGAGGTACTTGCATAATATTTTATATAAGTTTTTCTTGGAATTTAATACCTTTTCTAAGTGTCAACAGCAGGAGAATAATGGAACACAGGATGATTTCTTTCCAATGGAAGGCTACAGATGATTATGTTGAGACTGATTAATCAGGTGAACAAGAGATAATAACTCTGATAATATACAAAGATAGCAGTGTTGATTCATAAGGGAAAAAAAATCCAAAATCCACAGGTAGGCAACCCCTTTATTAGGACCAACCAAAATCTACCACCAGAGGAGGAGGATTTCCTTCCACCTGATGAGGGACTTGGTGTTTTTTGAAGGATCTATTCCCTCCAACACAACCTGGCTTCAAGTGACTTGTTTGTTTTAACCTAATGCACCACCCAAAATTAATATCCAGCTTTGGTAATATAAAGACCGTCATGTTTCTCTTTATTCTGCTCTCTGTCTACCCAGGAACCTGCATGTTTTGCCCAATGCAAGAGTCAGATCTGAGTTAGAGTCAGCCTTTATGTTTTCAGAAATAGGGGATCAGTCATTGCTTCTTTGTCCCTGAATGCTAGGTGCTTAGATTCAGTCGCAATACCTGCAGCATCTACCAGTGACTCATTCAGTCTGTAATCATCATGTTGAGACTGAATCTAAGCTGCAGACCTGATGTATGAATTTGTTTCAGTTCATTTTTGATAAGGGTTTACTCAGTTCGTACCTTCTGGGCTGAACACAGACTTGGGTACAATCTGTGGTCGAAGTCTGTACATTTCCGTGCTTGCAATGTGATTCAAGGACTAAAAAAAAACACATTCAACAGCATGAGAACATTCTAAAAATGCTCATGAAAAAAATTGTACTTTTGAAAAATGCATACAAATATGCTTTAGTCAGCGGGAGAAGAAGGAGTACATTTCAAAGATACACACAGTTGATAAGTACATTTGGAAAATATACTTGAAAAAGTGCACGGATTTTCATGTGAAAAGAAAAAAACACACTTGCAATCTGATAAGGACTTGGAACTCAGAGAACTTTGGCAAGCTTGCGTTTTGCTGGTTTGCACATCCCTACATCATGGCCACAACATGAGAACAAAAAGTTATTTGGACTTTTTCTGTTTCTTCCCCTATCTCCTGCCTCTTATACCACCTAGCTTGATGAAGAGCTCTGGAGAATCTGTAAGTTTGCACACTCTTTTGTGGCATTTTGGTTGGTTGTAATAAAAGTATTGCCCATCTACAGATTAATGATAAAGATATTATTACTTTTTATTTATTTCATTTAAAAGAGTTATAAGTGTCATCATGACTAAACATAAGAGAATTTTTTTAACTATTCAGCTGTTGCAACAGTTGGCCAATAGGGATTCAGAAAACTTCATTTAATTAACAGACTGAGTTTTTTCCTCCTTTGGCTAGAACTTTGACAAAGCATGATTGCCAGTTCTAGTAAACTGCTGTCATTAAAAATAAAATAAAATAAATTGGTGAGCCAGCTTGTAGAAGTAGGAAGGGAGATAAATTTGTTCAGTTCACATTTTAATCTGAACTTACCTAAGTTTGCACTTTTGAACCACTACATAGACGGAACTCAGCTGTCCTTCAAAATTCAAATTTCTCCAAATTTTCTAGTGGAGTTCTCCAATCAAAAAATATGTACAAAAATGCATATATTTGGAAACTAACATTAAAATGCATTGTAGTAGGAATATTGCTTTCAAAATATGGGTATATTCAGTAAAATGCACGCAAAGTTTATTTATTTATTTATTTATTTAATTATTTGATTTGTACCCTGCCTTTCTTCAAAAAATGGCACTCAAGGCAGCTTAGAATCACTGATAAAAACAACAATAAGCAAATACATTTAAAAAACCATTAAAAACACAACAACAACAGAGTATACACACCCAAGGCCTGCTTGAATAAAGTAATCTTCATCTACTGGTGGAAGGATAGCAGAGAGGGAGCAAACCTTTGCAGGGAGGCCCACATCCAGGGATCGGCCACCAAGAAGGCCCTCTTTTCCCTTGTCAACAAACATGCCTCTGAAGGTGGTGGTATTGAAAGAAGGGCTGCTCCTGAAGATCTTAAGAACCGGGCAGGCTATGTGTCTCCCCATAGATCACCCCCAAGGGAATGTGGCCCTTGACAGAAAAATTGTTCCCCAGCCCTGTTTAAAGGGATAGATTTCTGGCTTTAGAGGACTATCTCCCTGGAATCTGACTTAGGATGCAGTCCTAAAGCTGGTGTGGCATAGTGGTTGGAGCGTTGGACTGGGACTTAGGAGATCCAGGTTCTAGTCACCACTTGGCCAGTCACTGACTCTCAGCCTAACCTACCTCACAGGGTTGTTGTGAGGATAAAATGTAAGCCGCCTTGGGTTCCTTGTAGGAAAAAGGCGGGATATAAATATAATAGATAAATAAATAAATAAATAAATAAGAACAACATGCTGAAATAGAAGTAAGTCTCACTGGCAATCAATAAGACTTGCTTCTGAATCTGCATAAACATGTTTAGGGACAGAGTGCTGCTGTGCTTAGTTTGGTTTGGGACATGGATCAGGAGTGAAGCTTTTGTGTTGGAGGGCAGAACACAATTCTGAGTAGGAGGGCAGAATTTCTGGGGCACAAGAGCAGTTGCAGTTACAAGCTGTATGACCAGATGGATCTGTTCTAGGGATTGTTTATGTGCGCATATATATATATATATATATATATATATATATGGGTTGGTTGGAAGTTGCCCCAAATGTTTACAAGCAGCTGCCCTTGCTCTGATTCCATCCCAGAATCACTTAGCCATCTCTGCCCCACTGCAGGGAGGACTCCGTCCATTCTGCTATTCTGAAGGGGTTGCCAGCTCATTTATCTGCAGCATCAGTTGTGGCTCTATTGATTTCTTTCTTTCCCCAACCCCCTTTTTCTTTTTCTTTTCTTTTTTACTCTCCCTCTCCAATCTGTGTTTGCTTTTTGAATTATGCAGTGGTGCAGTTTTTCTTCCTCATATGAAGCGAGCAGATTTTGGAGGAGGATCAATTGAGTCCTGCCTGCCATAGTTTAGTCAGGAATCCCCAAAAGGGGAAGAAAAGAAAGAGAGCAGGGAGGCAGTGTAAGAAAACTGGAAACGATCAATCCAGTCCTGGTGCACGCGTATACACACACACACACAGAACCCTTGGAGGAGGGAAAAAAGGGACTGGCGTGCTCAATCGGTACTCCTCATATGGCTTTTCAAATCTCTGCTTTGAATCGATAATCTGCTTTGACACCCATTGCTTCAGAAATGCTGGCACAAAGCTGGATTCAAAGAATATTGGACTTCATTGAATGAGAATATCCAATTGTCAACATTTCAGGGTGTGCTTTCTTCTGCTTTTTGCGTATCCTGTCTTTAAAAGGCATATTATGTGAGGCCTGGTTAGATCTTGGATAAGCCAAGATAAAAGAGGATGCAAACAAGATCTTTTTAGCTGTTTTGTCCTTGCAATTACTTTGCCAATAATAATGATTTTGGACCAGGATGGGGAAACTTTGATAGTTCCTGACGATCGCAGTGGGGGAAAGGACAGATGCAGATGAATGGAGCATTACAGCCTTGTCCAGCAGTGCCACCTATGTAGGGTTGGTGCCAGGTTTGAAGGAGCCCTGGGCAAACAAAATGCCCTGTGGTCGGCCCCCTTCTCCATCAGTGGGCTGGGGGGGGGGATACTCTGAGCAGTGCTGGGTGGCTGGATCTAGCTGCCATTTTTCTCACAGTGCCCCAGAGCAAAGCTATGTCAAGGGCATTGTGGGAAATCTGAATGGTGACTAGATTTAAAGAGGGAACAGGGCAGGCAGGGGGCCCTGCAAAGGTGTTGGGGCCTCAGCAGCTGCCCAAGGATGCCAGATTCTGGCATCAGGCCTGCATCTAGCTTGGCTTTGGGTTTTGTGTGGGGGGTTTTTTGTGCTTGGTTTATACCTGCAGATGGAGTTAGGGGATTCCTTGCTGTGTGTCAAGAGGAGCCACTGAGGTGAGAAGTGGGAACTCTCGGCTGCATCATGCAGTTTCTCCACATGTTGACTCATGGATGAACCTGTCAATTCACTTTCTCTCACATCCACTCATTTTATTCTCTTCTTATGTCCTTATTAGGAGATTCAGGACAGATCAAGGGAAGGACTTCTTCACACAGCGCATAGTCAAACTATGGAATCCACTTCCACAGGATCAGTAGTGATGGCCACCAATTTGGATGGCTTTAAAAGGGGATTGGAGAAATTAGAGAAGGCTATCAATGGCTACTATGTGCTACCTCCAGTATCAGAGGCAGTATACCTATGTACACCAGTTGCTGGGGAACATGGGTGGGAGGGTGCTGCTGCACTCATGTCCTGCTTGTGGGTTCCCCGTGGGCAGCTGGTTGGCCACTGTGTGAACAGAATGCTGGACTAGATGCACCCTTGGTCTGATCCAGCATGGCTCTTCGTAAATCTCAACATCTTTCCACCCTGTTTATGAAGAAATGTGCAAATTTGGGAAAGTTCTCACCTAAGACACCTCGATCCTTTTCACATGTACTGCTGCCAAGCTAGGTCTCCCCCCCACCCCCATCCTATACCTGTGAGCCCATGCAACCCCTGCCATCAATGCTTGGAAATGTTTTGGCAGGTACAAATGTACAATTTACAAAATGACAGACTGTCCTGCTCAGACTCACTGAACGGCCGATGATAACAAACAGATTTGTAAATTCCTCATCCAGCTTGTGGCTAATTTACAAACAGAAATAAACAGCAAAATGTGTCAGATAAATTATTCACTAGAAGAATCCGAGAAGCTCTTTTGGGAGGAAGTGGAAAAACAGCTTAAAACATCTCAAAAAAATTGCTGGAGATGTTAAGAGCACTTATTTGTGAGCTTTCGAGAGGCCGGTGGAAGAAGCAGTACTCTCGGCAGCCTTGAAGGAAGGGAAAGTATCCATCTTTAAGGGCCTCTCCCTTCTGTAGCTTCTGCCCAGTGGTGCAATCAATTAATTTTTGACTCTGGACTTAATTGACTTGGGGGTGGGGCTTGCTTTCGATGGTAGTCTGTTTTCTTTCACTCTCTTCAAAATATGGAAAGGCAGCCCTGTGGCATTTGGGGGCCCTCTTGCTCATTCTTCTGAGTGGGGCCCTGGACATCTGCCCCAAAGTTCTGTCCTGGCGGTACCACAGCCTCTGTCCAAAACAGAACTGGCCAAGCATTTTGAACAAAAGCCCCCACACAGACCTTGCCTGATCAGTTGGGTCTCAGGCTTGCTACTTCCTAAGACAGAGATTTGGTTGCTGATGCCATGCAGTGCCCCACTGGCTTCATTGCCAGGGTTGTGGGAGCTTAGAGGGGGCTAGCTGGCCCCCTTGGGGATACTCCAGCCCTTCTTCTTTGAATGTTCAACTTGCATTAAAAATAAAGTAAGTCTCTACTAGTCCTCTTCCTTGTGGAGATATAAGGGAAAGCATGCAGGTGCTACTCTACCCACTTGCTCACTAATGCAGTCATGGATGCAGTCCTATACATGTGTAGACAGAAATAAGTCCTACAACTCCCAGCATTCCCCAGCCAGCATGGCCGGCTGTGGGATCCTGGGAGTTGTAGGACTTATTTCCGTCTAAATATGCATAGGACTGTGTCTGAAATCACTTGAAAAGTATTAGGAATACTGATGTTCTGCAACCATTCCCTTCTCCCCTAGGCCTGCTCATCTCAAAAGTGTCTGGCAAGGGGCCCGATGCAGTATAATCCTCCTTCCGTCAGAATGCAGGTGGTGGTGGGGAAAACGGCATATTTGAATGTGTCCCCATTAACTCCTGTCATGGAGAAAGCTAGCATGTCACTGAAAAGGTTCTAGACCAAGCGCTGCACAGCAGATCCCTTCTGTGCCTACACCCAGTGCATGGGAAGGGCAGGAGCCCCTCTGCTGGACCCCTTCCCTGCCCCTCCGAGCACCTCCTTGCCTCCACCTGTGACATCGCGAGGTCCAGCATGCCATCTAAAAAGGGGGCTGCACACACAACTATGCCTGACAACTATGTGGGGGGCCTAGGCACACAGGCTCCCCTTTCTGGCATCGTGGTGCATATGCAGACATTGGGGGCAGGGCGAGGAGTTGTGTGAATATTCGTGGCACATCTCCGCTCCCCCTTCCATGCACTGACTACATCAGGGGTGCAGAACTTTGGGGCTGGGGGAGGGCAAATCTGGCTTTCCTTGGGTCTCAAAATGCCCCCCCATATTCCTCAGATGGCCCCACCCTTTTCCCATGACCACCGATTTTGGGTGGTTTCCTTACTTTTGTGCAGCCCCCCCCCCACATTCTAAAAGGTCGAAATAGTTTAGTTCAGGGCTCGTCAGCCTTGAGTCCCCAGATGTTGCTGGACTACAGCTCCCAGAATCCCTTGCTATTAGCCATGCTGGCTGGGTATGCTGGGAGCTGTAGGCCAGCAACATCTGGGGACCCAAGGTTGGAGAGTCCTGGTTTAGTTACTGGCAGTAAAGAAGCATATAAGCTAAAGCATGCTGGTACTTTGGGTATGTTTGGACCCGCCCCTTTGGCCTTTGGCCCTGCCCACCGCTGGAATGCATCCTGAGAGCTTCTCTGGAATGGAATCCTGCCCTCGGGCTGACAGAGGTTCAGCACCCTTGGGGGTCTACGCAAGGTGGGAGCTCTTTGTTCTCTTCTCTGACACGCTCATCCTTCCTGCTCAGAGCATTTCCTACATTCTGAAGAAATAAACTCCCGGGCTGACTGTACCATGTCCTATTTCTGAGCATTGGAATCCACCACATGGGCCATCCCGAGGCAAATCCACCTTGCCCGAATCAAGAGACAAGTGGCAAAACCTAACTAGTAGACAGTACTGCCCGTGACACGCAGTTATCCTTTATTATCGGGTGCTTTAAGCTGCAGCTCGCATGTAAATCTCTCTGGTATAACATCACTGATGGCCTTAGATCAGTGTTCTCCAACCTTGGGTCCCCAGATGTTTTTGGCCTACAACTCCCAGCTATGCTGGCTGGGGCATGCTGGGAGTTGTAGGCCAAAAACATCTGGGGACCCAAGGTTGGAGAACACTGCCTTAGATGAATGCTCCATGGTAGTGGTGCTGGTGGCGGCAGTTTAACACACGCTCTGGATATTTATTGTTAGCTGCAGGTTTAAATTCTTGATGAGCCAATGTCTCAGGCTGAAATCCCACATGGATGCTTTGCAACCCTTGATGCTGTTTCTACCCACACAGGATAAATCCATCTGCTCACTATTAGTTCTTCCTAGTCTCCAAGGAAGCAAGGCACACACATTAGCACACTGTTTGTTTCTAAGCTCATCTGCATTTGCTACCATTTGAGGGGGCAGCAGAGCACTGATACCTTCAGATTGTCAAAAGAGTCAGGCCCGGTAGAATTCAGCATTCTGGGATCGGCACCCCATGATCCATCAGGCCTGTGGCTCACGCTGGCTCAGCTTGTCTGAGCGTGGAAAGCTAAGCAGGGTCAGGCCTGGTTATTACCTGGATGGGAGACCCCCTCCTCTAGTTTCCTGCATTGAGCAGGGGATTGGACCCGATGGCCTTGTAGGCCCCTTCCAACTCTATGATCTATGAAATCTATGAAATCCTCCGGGCCAATTGCCAAGGGCCGCACCTTCTTCTGCCAATAGCAAGGTTGCCGAACCAAATGGGGATGGGGGCAAAATTCAGGGGAGGCTGGTGACTCCTATTGGGGGGGGGCTCCTTTTCCATTGCAGGTTTTGCAGCTTTTATTTTGAGCTTCATAGGAGCTATCCATGGTGCTCCATGGCGGTGAACCCATTTTGGGGATGGAGTTCAGCACCATGGATTGCTCCTAGGAGCTCCCAAGAAAACCTGCAAAACCTGTAACAGAAAAGGAGCCCCACCAAAACAGGAGTCACTAGCCTCCCCCGGCAAAATTACCAAAAAAACACCAGCCCATTTTAGCTTAAAGCTCTTCCCGCCAGTAACTAAGCCTTAAGAGAAGCATCCCAACCTTTTAGAACGGGGTGGGGTGGGGGAACTGCGCAGAAGCCGGGAAACCACCAAACAATTGGTCCAAAAAAGATTTGGACCACAGGTGGGTTGGATTTGGCTCGCAGGCCTTAAGTTCAACATCCCTGTTCTACAGTGAGCAGAGAAAAGATGGTTTCTCCCCCCCTGACATTACAATTCAATATTTGTGCAGGGTTTTTGTCAGGTGCAGCTTGTTGGTAAGGTGCTGTGAGTGTTTAACTGGAACACCCCCAACAAACAATCTCTGACACCTTCCCTTCTGAGCTGCCAGACCTACCATGAGCCTTGCAGACTGAAGTGTGTCCCTTCAAAGGCGCCATCTAGGTTGCAATGCAAGCTGGCTTAGTCAGATGACCTGCCAAGGACCAATCGCCATTCACCCGGCCCTATAAAGCTCCAGGCTCAGAACCTGATCCTCAGTGGGAGAGACTTGTCTCACTGGAGAGGACCCTACCCCAGTAAGGGCCTCCTCCTCACACTCAGCGGTGGCTGGTGGCTCCAATGTCAGTGCGGCGGTGTATCCACTCTGGGTTTTAGCCTGAACTCTAAAGGAGCTATCCACCATGCTGAACCTATTTTGGAGATGGGGTTCAGGACCATGGATAGTTCTATAGCCGTTCAGCCTTAAACCCGGAGCGGATACACCAGCCCATTGACATTGGCGCCACCAGCTTCCACTGCTGCTCTTGGCATTTGACTTTTTGTCTGCCTTGGATTATATTACTCACCTGTGGCCGTTCTGAACTTTGCTTACTTACTGCTCCCAGAACATGACCACTGTCTGACCACTGGGTTGTGCAATTTCCCTCTAACCCTATTGGACTGTTAGCCAAGAACCTGAAACCTGACCGCTTGCGTGCCTGATCTCTACTGCAGCCTGACACTGTGGTGCCCAGTAGAAGAGAACTAACAATACCAGGTGTGTTGAACTTCAGGCCTGGGAGCCAAATCTGGCCTACCTGGGGGGTACCAATTCAGCCCTCAGGGGTTTTCCAGATGGCCACATCCCCTTCCCCATGCCACATCCACCTTTTCCCCCACTGCTGATCATTAGGCGGTGTTCTGGCTCTTGCGCAGTTTTCCCCACATCCTAAACAGTCGAAATGCCTCTCCTAAGGCTTAGTTATGGCAGTAAGAGCTTTAGGGTGCAATCCTATGCGTGTTTAGAGAGAGAAAAGGCCTACAATTCTCAGCATGCCCCAGCCAGCCATGCTGGCTGGGGCTTGCTGGGAATTGTAGGCCTTTTCTCTCTCTAAACACGCATAGGATCGCACCCTTAAGCTATGATATGCTGGTATTTGGGGTATTTTGGCCCCACCCCCTTATGCCTTTGGCCACACCCCCTTTTGCATTCGGCCCTTGCCCACCACTGAAATGCGGCCTCCAAGGGCTTCTCCAACATTGGATTCAGGGTCCCGGCTGAAAGAGGTTCAACACCCCTGAGCTCCAGACTGTCTGCACGGGCTTGTTCAAGCGGCCCAAAGGAAACAGCAGCAAATAATGGTTGGATCTTTACCAGCGGTTGGCGAGGTGTGAGACGCATCTAGCGGAAGGAACACATATTAGCAATGGGGCCGGTGGAGAAAGAGCAATACTCTGCAAAGCAGAGGAAGGTTTGGAGGATTTTAATTTTTTTTGTAACCCTGTGAAACTAAATGCATGCAAGAGAGGGGGGGGGAATCTGTGAATCCTGCATTTTGACATTGAAATAAATATGTTAATTGAAGACTGTGGACTTTAAAAGTTATGTCAATGTTTCAATTGCTCAGTCTTTCCTATTATTTTTAGAGCCAGCCAGTCAAAACTTTAGAGCCCTATTAAATTGCCATAAATCTGAGTTTAAGGAGTAGGGTTTCACACACCGTGTATCATTTACTTTTCCCTGAATGTGTAGAGTTGTACTTAGAACCAGCGGAGGCTGGAGGCTCCAATGACAGTGGGGCGGTGTATCCACTCTGGGTTTTAGTTTGAACTGTGAAGGAGCTATCCATGTTCCAAACCCTACCCCCATCCCCAAAATAGGCTCAGCACCATGGATCGCTCTTTAAAAGTTCAGACTACAACCTGGAGTGGATACAACACCGCCCCACCAACGTTGGAGCCACCAGTCTCTACAGCTTAGAACGCCCTTCCTCTGTAGCTTGCCCGTTTAGCTGGAACTCAGAGCCCTGAAGATTTTACATTGTTAAGGTTTTTAATTTTTGCAAACCATCTAGAGAGCTTTGGTTATTGGGCGGTATAGAAATGTAATGAATGAATGAATGAATGAATGAAGCCATGATAGCCACTCTGGAAGCAGCTTCAAGAGCACATAATGCCGGCCACATGCTGAAGCTAAGCAGGTATGAGCCGGGTCAGTGCTTGGATGGGTGACTGCCTGGGCTGCCAATATCTGTTCTCTTGCATTGAGCAGGGGGTTGGACTCGATGGCCCTATAGGCCCCTTCCAACTCTGCTATTCTATGATTCTATGAAGTGCAAACACGTATACCAGCAGCGCACAGACTTTTTCATCAGGTCCTGATGCTTAATGATTGCGAGAAAGCATTTGCTACCGGCTGGCTGTGGGGAGACACACCCATTTTATGTTGAGGAAGTCTGGGACGCTCTATAGAGGCAGGTACGCCATTCATGGCCCATCAGCAGCATCTCCCAGCGGCTCTTGTTGGACAATCTTCACTACAAGAACCCAACCCCCCCCCAAAGGGTTTAAAACATAAATAACCCCTCCGAGTCTATTATTACCTGACCTCAGAGAACTGCTCAGCCTTAGCTCGGGGTGGGGGGAAGAGAAACAACCTATCCCGAGCCTGCCTTCCGAGTGCTAATCAACGAGGTTTCTACAGAGTGATGGCAGAGGCGGCTGGTCAAGACAAGAGACCTGTGCGGTCTGTTCCCTGTCGGTCGGTCCATCGGCCTCCTCTCTCTCCTCCAACATGCATAATCTTCCTTTTCCACTACAGATTTGTCTGTTAATAAGGGCACGGGGAGAGAGTGAGAGAGAAAACGATGCGTGGGACGGGGTGGGAAGAAAAACTGCTGTAAATTATTCATTGCCAATATCATTATGTGTCATAACAGTGTGTCTGTGATGGGGGGGGGGGGAAGCGCTCGCGTGGCAAGGCCGGAGAGAAGCTCATCGCGAGCTGCACAATGGCAGGGAGCTGATTAAATATTGATAGTCTCTAATTGGCTACAGGCTTTCAGGATGGCCGGGGCTTTGTTGGGATCATTTGTATTCTTGCTTTGGAAATGGGGAAGGAGAGGAAGAAAAAGGCACATGATGATGCAAACGCAATGTTTTTCATGTTTCGGCATCCTCCCTCCTCTCTCTCTCTCTGCCTCCTCCCCAATCCTCGCCCTCCCCCGGCGTGTAAGAATTAACATGGTCTACTACTACTACTACGCCGCCCGCCTCTCCCCGTTTCGCTATGCTGCCGCTGATACGCTACCGAGGCCTCGGCGCAATTGAGTCGAGCTTGCAGGAAAAGGGAGTCCACCACGGCTAGGCAGCCTGGGACTCCCATCTGGACGACAAGTGGTTCCTTCCTTTTTGTGCCCCACAGCTGCCGTCTTCTCTGTGACCTGGCTCAAGTGACTTTGGGTAGGGATGTTACTAGGTGAAGGCAAAGGGAAGGGGCCGTAGCTCAGTGGCAGAGCACATGTTTTGCATGCGGGCACTCCTAAGTTCAGTCCTCAAGATGATGATCAGGAAGTGCAGGCAGCCTGGATGTGTAATAAAAAGAAAACACATACACACAGCACCCTTGGCCATCTCACAGTGATTAGGCAAGCTCAAAAGCACCACAAAACTACGTTATAAAACACCCTAAGAATGAGGCAGAACAATGGAAGCCTCTTTCATGGGAGAAGAAAACTATCAGGGAGTTGGAGGACAGATTTTGGTACAGCTCTAGCTCCACCTCTTCCCTGGACGTAGACACAACACTGCCCCCCCCACACACACCTGCATTGTGGATGCAAAATGGGGGCCAGCCTGCCAACACTGTTGATGCCTTTGCCACTTGCAGTGGCAGCACAAAAATACCAAAACCCCTCAGGAAAAAAGGAGAAGAAGAAAGAAGCTGTGCTACAACTCCTGCCAATGGGTGGAGATGTTCATGAACCTTTCCTTCCTGGCTCATGAATTCGTCGAGCTAGGTCGATTTACCTTCTCCCCCCTCCACGGACCTGCCATGCGAACCCAATTGAGCTGCAATCAGCAAGATCTTTTGCTCGAGGCTCGAGAGCAAAACAGGTTTTAGCATCTCAATTGGTACATTCCTTTGTAACAAAAGTGTTACATTCCTAGTGTTACATTCCTTTGTAACAAAAAGGATTTTGTTACAGATTAGACATAATAATGTGGTAATTCTTGTGAGATGCATACATTTTTTACAGAGGAATTTTTAATAAACTTAGAGCTTGTGTGGTAAAATATAATTTAATATATGATTTCTATATTATATAAACACATAACCTGTGAGTGTCTGCTTCTAACTCTGAATATAAACCCTAGTAGCTCCCCATGTCCTTCGTAAGAGAAAGCACCACCAGCAAGAAGTTCTCACACAAAGGAATGTAGTAACAGTGATTGAAATGCTAAAACCTGTTGTCTGCTATGACTTAGCAGCACACAGGTAAAACCTGTTTAAGATTGAAATGCTAATTTGAGAGCAGCGGCTCTGGCTTGGTTTGTAATGCAGATGTCTGGGAGTCTGGGAAAGAGCAGCTGTTACGCTCGAAAAAATCCTTAATTTATGGTGAGTGAACAGAACAGAGTTGTCTCGATGCAAAAACCAATGAGTTAAATTAGCACATCCCTGCTTGCCTGTGAGAAACTGTTGAGCATTTCTCCTCCCCCTGGAGAAATCGGGATAAATTGTCTCCCGATTTCTCTGCCCACAAATAGGGTAGAGAATTTTGAGGGGACATTTGTGCACAGCTCTCATTTATACATCCATCACTGTTAGCAGAAAGAAAAATTCACAATCTTTTTTTTTTTTTAAGTTGCAAAACTGCTCTGGGACTGGGAGGTTTGGGGGAGGGAAAGGGGTGTGGGTGAACTCACCAGTGAAAGCCAATAGGTGTCCACCACTGCTGTTCCTCCCTCCCCCCCCAGTTCAAACTAGTGTTGGGCAAACTTACCACAAGTGAATTAGTAATGAATTTGTCCATGTGAGCTTAGTCGAGAGTTCTCCTTCAAATACACACTCTCATTCTGTGTATATAGATTTTTGTGCAGGCATAATATCAAGGTGCAACTATGCGACCAAATATGCGATGACACGGCCCTTTTCACTTTATGACCACGCGCATAAACCCTTCTCAGGCCAAGCAAGCATCAACACTGAAAACCTGAGTGGAGGGTCAAATGAAACCTTTCCCCTACTAATGAGGGAAAAGATTACCAGTAATTCTGGTTATTAGGATCTATTTTTAAATTGATGATGCTGTGGGTACAAAGGTGTATGTGTGTAGATTTAAAAGTAAAGCAGATAATAACGCCAAGTAGGATTTGGGTAGCAAACAAAATAAAAATAAGTTTATTAATTCTCAAAATCTTAGTTCCAGAAAATAAACCTGCCTACACCAAACACTTTGAACTAACCTACGTCCCAAACTTCCAACTCTCCCCACACACTACAAACACTCTCCCATATCACACTAACTCCAACCACCTAAAACTCTCTAACCCAACTCCACACTCCCATAACTCGACTCACTAACTCGACTCACTGACATAAAACCTAACTAGACTCACTGACATAAAACCTAACTCACTTAAACTCGACTTAAACCTAACTAACTCAGACATCATGCCCCCTTTCTGACTGGTTGTTTCACATGACCTGCCTGTGTGGTGATGATGTCATGTGATGTTCACTTACTGTCGCTGCTTGCTGGTATGAAGATCTTTGCAGAGCCAGGGCTGCAATGATGAGGGAAGCAGCATAGGAGACTACTTCAAATAGATTTTGGGGAGTCCACATGCTAGGATGACTGAAAATTTAGCGGTGGGGTGGAAATCTGGGTACTACTTTACTGTGCATGCTTCAAAGCTCACAATCAATTCCAAACAGGCAGCGCAATCCTATATCCGCTAGACAGCATCTAGACTGCCAGTGCCATAGGATTATTTGGAGTCCCAGCTCTGACCCTGGAAACTCGCTCTGAGGTCAGAGCTGGGACTCTGAGCTTGGGGTGTCCTCCCCACCCCACAGCCGGCATGGAAAGAACCACGCTGACTGCTTCTCTGATGTGGGCCAAAGCCATTAGATGTACCCGGACCATTTGTGGCTGCCACCGAGTAGACAGTGGCAACCATGCCAAGAAACATACAGTCATGCCTTGGATTGAGAGCATAATTCGTTCCGGAAACGTGCTTGTAATCCAAAACACTCTTATATCAAAATGAGATCCCCCCCAAAAAAATTTGTACAGAGATTTTTAATTTAAGCCATACTACAGTACTTGTATTGCAAGACATTACTTGTATATCAAGTAATAAATAAATAAATAAATAAATATTTTAAAATTTTCTTGTCTTGCAAAATGCTCTCAAACCAAGTTACTTGCAATCCAAGGTACTACTGTACATGTAAAAGGATTTCAAAAAGTGACCTACTTGAACTTCTTGGCCAAAACGTTGCTTCCATTAAAGAAACTGCAATATTGACCACCTAAAATGTTGTCTAAACATTTCTGATACAATTGGATCGTTTGTTTAGATAGCAGGGCTGGTAGCCAAATTTTTGTTGGCAAATTTTTTCACTGTGAGAC
Organism: Shinisaurus crocodilurus; assembly: GCA_021292165.1. NCBI lineage: Eukaryota > Metazoa > Chordata > Lepidosauria > Squamata > Shinisauridae > Shinisaurus > Shinisaurus crocodilurus. The sequence goes on from CM037883.1 coordinate 20,819,996, forward strand.
AGGGCGTTTTTGGTCCCCCAATGTTTTCTGAAAGTCTCCCCCGAAAATCTTACAGTTTTTAATATCATTTTACTCCTATTCATAGATTTCATAGATTATAGAGTTGTGGCTGTGTGTGTGTGTGTGTGTGTGTGTGTTTGTGTGCATGCATGTAAACACACACATATGAGAGGGGAGCAGGGTCTTTTTGCTGGCTATGTTTTCCAGCCAATCAGGATGGAATCATTAATCAGCCTGATTTCATGGTATCACATAGCCAATCAGATATGATTGCTCCCTGCCCTCACTCTCAATGAGTGAACAGTTTTGTCCCATTCTGTATCCTCCCCGCCCCAAATATCACCCAAATAATAGGCCATGTTTCACAGGGGGTGAAACCCACCCTCTGCATTGGCTCAGCCCTATATGACTGCTATAATATGTTGTCCCAGCTGTACTAGTGCTCAAGAAAGAGTCAATCTAGAGTTGCTATTTCTTCAGGATGTCAATCCTTTACTCTGTACGATCTTGCTATATGATGGGAATGCAGACGTTGGCGAGATCTTTTTATATTTCACTCACCCTACACTGTGATAATATACAGAGGGGAGGGCCGTAGCTCAGTGGCAGAGCCCATGCTCCGCACGCAGAAGGCTCCAGGTTCAATCCCCAACTTCTCCAGGTAGGGCTAGGAAAGAATCCTGCCTGAAACCCTGGAGAGCCATTGCTACTCAGTGTCATCAGTACTGGGCTAAATGGACCAAGGGTCTGACTCAGTATAAGGCTGCTTCCTATGTTCCTAATACCCAGGCCTCCTTCTTGGAAACTTCATAAGAAGAGCAACTTTTTGCCGAGATACCAGCTTTGCTCAGACCACAGTGGCTTATTTTGTTTTTAACTCACATCAGGTTGTGGCTGCTACCTCCAGATCCAGAGAGAGGATCCAATTTGGCTGCAGGGACTTGCAAGGGGAGCAGCGCAACAACTCTACCAAGTTTCAGCGTAGAAGCTCTGCTAATTGGTTAACTTTCTCCCAGGGTCTCAGCAACCACAATGGCTGGCAGACAATGGGGTGTGTGTGTGTGATATATCTTTTTAATGTGTCTTGTGGTTCTGCCAGGATGCCTCAGCTGCTTGGAATTCTGTGTAGTGCACATGACAGAGTGAAGGCAAGGAAAGACACTCAAGGAGGAGAAAGTATGCGCTCTTCATTTCTCCCCTCCAACTTTAGTCTCTCAAACTCTGTGTCAGAGTACAGAGTCATTTATCATGGAATTTTAGAGTTGGAAGGGAACTTAGAGGTCAACCGGCGGTGCTACCCCCTGCTCAGTGCAGCAATCTTGCAACTAGAACATTCCTGACAGATGGCCGACCAGCCTCTGCTTAAATACCTCCAGCAAAGATGATCCCATCCCAAGGCCATTTGTTCCACCATCAAACAGCTCTTACTGTTAGGAAGTTTCTCCTAATGGTTAACCAAACTCTGCTTCCCTGCAGTCTCCACCACCCATTGGTTCCAGTCTTGCCCATCTGGAGCAACGGAGAACAAGTCTGCTCTGTCGTCTGTGTGATGACAGTCCTTCAGCTATTTGAAGACTTGCGCTATCGTGTCTCCAGCTGTTCCTGAGAGGACTCTGTTTCTCTGTCTTTTTAAGTGTAACAGGTCTCTTACCATTACTCTTAAAAGTAGGACGTTTCTGCCAATGTTGAGCCCAAATCTGCTTCCTTGCAATTTTCACCCACTGGTTCTAGTCCTGTGACCTGGAGCAACAGGGAAAGATGTCTGCTCCATCTATTTCATGACAGCCTTTGAGACATTTGAAGACTGCAATCATGTCTCTCCTGATTCTTCTCCTCTCCAGGCTAAACATACCCAGCTCTTTCAACTGGTCCACATAGGACTTCATTTCCAGACCCCTCTCCGTCCTGGTCACTTTCCTTTGGACAAGCTCCAGTTTGTCAATGTCCTTCTTAAAATGTAAAATGTTGCACCCAGAACTGGACAGCGTAGTCCAGATGTAGCCTGACCAGCCCAGAATAGAGCATTTATTCACTTGATCTAGATAATTCGGCTCCCAATCCTGCTGGAACTACCCACAACAGCCCCCACATTCTTGGCTGCCTATCGCCTTGCCCGGAATAAAGGGCTTTTGTCACCTGGCAATCCATGCAAACTGAGCAGAGGAAACTAGCATTTTTAAACACAGAACTGAGGACAATGTTCCGGAGGTTCCAGATCACTGTTGAGAGATGGGATACTGGGTTCAAGGGATCCTTGGTGTGACTTACCAGCACCATTCTTATCTTCCGGATCCCTTGACATCTTTCTCCTTTTTCCCCAGCTGTAAAATATTGAGGTTTGGTAGGTCTGTTTCTCACCCATCCCTACTCTGGTGATTATTTCTTGATAAATTTATTTAGAAAAATAAAAACAAAACAAAAACAACAACCCAATCCTTCAATCTATGCACTCCCTGCCCTCAGGCATGAAGAAGAGCTCACTTGAAAGGAAACGCAAGTGCTGCATCTCTGTTGGGACCCATGGTATGGGGAAATAAAAAACAAATGATGGATTGATTACTGGCGAAGAGGCGAAGAATAGAGGGACCAGGTTTCATTTGAGAGGGGAGCAGCCCCTCTCGGAGGCTAAACCTGCTTAAAATATTCATTAAAGGGAATCTTTTCAATAGACAAAATGAGGATGACTGCTCCTCTGCACAGTTTCCTCCTCCTCTTTGCACTTACGCATGGAATGTGGGCAGAATGATATCCTCACCTACAAAGTCTGTCTGTCCACAGTGTATTATTCTTATCACCACTTGTTGTGATAATATAGGGCGCAATGCTATGCATGTTTAGACAGAAAAAAGTCCTACAACTCCCAGCATGCCCTTGGCTGGCTGGGGCATCCTGGGAGTTGTAGGACTTTTTTCCTGTCTAAACATGCATAGGATTGTGCCCTTAAGGAGGGAAAGATGGAATAAGTGCACAGTGTCTTCTGAGTGGTAATGCTAGGAGCCCTCTGTCTCGAAGGCACCCTTAGATTTAGGGTGGCCATAAGTCCTACTTTATAGAGGACAGTCCTCTATTTGAAGGGCCATCAGAGGACAGTCCTCTATTTGAAGGTGTGCTCTATTTGAAGGTCTACCCATTCCATAGTTTCAGTTTCATCTGTTGTTCTGATTATTTATTGTGGGCTCTTTAATATTTTTTTATATTTGTCAGGTCTTAGTATTTTAATATTTTGATATTTCCATGTTAATACAACCATGTATTACCATTTATTGTTTCGGTTGTTATTTTATTGTTGTTTGGGGATTTTTTAATGATCATAAACCACCCCAAGAGCATCCATGTAGGGCGCAATCCTACACATGTTTAGACAGAAAAAGTCCTACAATTCCCAGTATGCCCCATGCTGGCATAGACCCAGTTCTGTCTAAACATGCATAGGATTGCACCCTAAGTAAATAAATGAAGGCCATAATGCCTGAATAGGGCATGTGTCATATCTAGTTTAGTCCCAAGTAGGGATGTGTGAGGAATCCGATGGGGGTGGGGTGGGGGTGAAAATCCAATGGAATATTAGCCCTGCACTGGTGCTGACTTGCTGTTGTGTGAGTTGAGCCAGCTCACGGACTTCAATCTCCAAGACAGGCCATGGTTTGTGCATTAAAAAAACACACACTAAGGATATTTGCACAAATTGGAAGTCGAAAACTATGCAGCAGTCCTAGCACGATTTGCACAAATCATGCTAGAACTATGTAGTTTCCAGCTGCCAATTTGCAGAAATAGCTCAAATAGTGTGATTTGCAGAAATTGCAATGAATTTAAAATTACAAATTGCAATTTGCGCAAATAGCGAGATTTGCAGAAATTTCCTTAGTGTTTTAAAACATGTGCTAACTGCAGCCTGTCTTAGAGATGGAAGTCCATGGGAAAAAAACCTGACTTGGCCCAGGTTTAATTATTTTTGATGTAATGTGTGGTTGGGTTTTTTTTTAAGAAGAAAGATCAATTGTCAATATATTGCATGACTAGTACTTTGTTCTCTCTCTCTCTCTCTCTCTCTCTGTGTGTGTGTGTGTGTGTGTGTGTGAAAAAGTATTTTTTTAAAGTACCATCATGGCTGGATAATCTAGGGCTGGAGGAAATAAAGAGGCTAGAAGAAACGAGAAGGTCATGTTGGGGGGCAGCTGTTAAATCTTGTTAAATCTGTGAAGGAGATGCTAACATATCTCCAGGTTTAGACCACTTGAGAGTATTTAAAAGTCACTTTCCATGTTTCATAAAATATATATATAGTGCAACCCCCTTTGTAGTTGCAGTAGCCACATGGCAGACAAATCGCCCTTCCAGGTAGCTCCCCGATTCTATTAATTTATTTAACAAGATACAAAAGTGTCCCTTCATCTCGGTAACCTAATCCACGAGCTGTTCTAGGAAAACCATTAAATAATAATGATAAACAAGAATTAAATAATAATAATAATAAAATGATTTTTCCGATCTGGTGAAGACACTGCCCTCCACCACCACCACCTCCACGCACGCACCGCCACCAGCCTAGCAGCCTGCTACAATTTGATCCTCACTGTAGAGAGAATTTTATTTCTCTGTAGCAGTCAACTGGTTCTACAAGTCAGGGAACTGGACCTAGTTCAAGGGTACAGAATCTCTTTTCACTTCAAGGGCCCATTTCCATTTCGGAGAACCTTTCTGGGGCTACATTCCAGTGATGGGTGAGGCCAAATGTATCAAAGAAGACCAAAGCATATTGTAGCTTAAAGCACTTCTTCGTGCCAGTAACCAAGCCGAAGGAGAAGCATTTCAACCTTTTAGAATGGGGGGGGGGGGAACTGCACAAAAAACGAACCACCAAATGATTGGCAGTTGGGGGTGGGGCATGGCCAGGGGAAAGGGGCATGGCCATCTGGAGAACCCCAGAGGACCAGACTGGGGGTCAGATTTGGTCCCCAGAACTGAGGTTCTTCACCCCTGATCTCAGAGGTTGTGCTTGTGCTAGGGGGTGGCCCAGTAGGGTTTGACCCCCCAAATCTTTCATTTGGAGCCCTGAATCTCTGGGAGGCCATCTGGGAGATTCATGGGCACCTGCTGAAATAAAGGTACAGGGGCCCTGATTAACTCTCTTGCATCTGATCCCCCCTGGATGAGCTGGCTTTTTGCCCACATGTGCTTCACCTCCTGCTGCCCTCCCCCTCCCTGCTTTGAATCTTTCTGAAGGTGGTTTTTTTTCCTGAAGTCAAATGCCCTCCTCTCCCCTGTCCATACATCCCTTATTACAAATAGGGGTGTCCTTAGGGGAGAGAGAGAGAGAGAGAGAGAGAGGTGGTGAACCTATTTGGGGGATGGAGTCCAGCACCACAGATAGCTCCAATGAAGCTCCGAGCAAAACCTGCAATGGAAAAGGAGCCCCACTGAAATAGGAGTCACCAGACTCCCCTGACGACTTGTAATGGGTTATGACACTGCTCCGTTTTTATGACTGTCTTGTAATGTTCTTGTGTATTTTTGTTTTTTCTTGTTCTGTCACTATCTGCATATTGGTTTAATACTGTATTTTATACATGTATGTTTTGTGTAGCTCTTAGAGATCTTAGGATATTAACAGTGCCATCCAATGTGGTGCCCATAACCCTCTGAACTCAGAGGATTACGAGCGTCCAATGGAAGGTGGGAGGAGCACAGAGGCAAGGATTGCCTCTGCACTTCCCTCGCCCTTCAAAACACTTAGAAATGCCGATTGCGGCCATCTGAATGTTTTCCCCCACCTTGCGAGGAGAGGAGGCTGAGGCACTGCCTGGATTCTTCATAGCATGGTGGTGCCTCTCCCCGCCCCCTCAGAACACCCTCCCCAGCCCTGGCTCCAAAGTCGGACTCGTGACTTCAGAGTTACAGCTGGCACAGAAGGAACCGTGCCAGCTGCAAGAGCAGAGGGAGGGCATTCCGAAGTCGGAGCTGGGACTCCAACTTTTCCTATGGCCATCCAGACAGTGTCTAGCAGCCATAGGATTGTGCCCTAAGTGGTGTAAAAGTAGCATAAATTTAATAAATAAATAAATAAATAAATAAATAAATAGGGCAGGCCGTGGGGCATACACCTTGCTGCTGTCTCGCAGCTTCTGCCGCCTGAGGCAGCCGCCTCACTCTGCCTAATGGTAGGGCTGGCCCCGGTGACCTGCTGAATTGGCTTTAATGTTCTAGTAATTTTGTTACTTTTAAAACATGTTGCAAGCTGCTTCAAACTATCGGAGCGGCAGGCTAGAAATGACAAAAAGAAACGAAGCAAGCATCTCTGTAAACCAGCCCTGAAGAGCCTGCAGTTGCTGTGGAATCCGTTCTGTGGGGTAGTTGTCGGGTTCTGACATATGGGATGCCCTCTCCACTTGATGGGGCCCTGACATTTGTGACAGCCCTTTGAAACAGGGACATCTGGCTGCAGATATCTGTAATGCCTCGAATTTAGGCGAGCGACCGCAATTCCAGGCTCCCTCTCTAGAGTCTTCCATTGTTGGATTTTGGGCTCTAACCTCACCCAGTGCCATGCAGTCCTTAACCTACCCGATGCATATTTAGGGCTCATTTGCCAGTGACAGGCTCTTAAATCTTTCTTCCTTCTTTTCTTTCTCTGCCTTTTAATCCTCTTGTGAGCTGGGCTAAGGGGAACCAGATGAACAGAAAGCAAAAGCCGGGGCGAGAAAGAGGATCTCCTTCCAATCTGCTCTTTATCGCCGTGGCAGAAATTCATTCTCATAATCAATTTGACAGGTGTGCAACGGTTTGCAAAGTTGCGGGGGGGGGTGTACAAGGGCCAGCGTGCAAGTGGGGAGTGCCGCAAACTTGCTTTCTTCCAGTGGGCAGGCGAGTGCAACCGGCTCGGTTATTAGACATGACAGGCACACCTGCTGTCTCTGAAGCCCTGCAATTAAAGCGGCTTTGAGGTCCCAGGAAGTGACCGCATTAGAGAAGGCCCGCTCCGCCAGCTTCTTAGCATATTACCAGTGTCATTAGCGTATCGGCGGGCGGAGGGCATGGCTGTGACCCGCGCTCCCTTCCCACTCAGGAGGGGATGCAAAGTGACTTTTAAAGAGAAGCTGCTTTCTTCCCCCCCTTTCCCTCCCCACTTAGAAGTGGTTGAGGGTCTCTAGGGTGGGAGGGAGGGAGGAGAAACAAGTGCACCAGAATTCATTAGCCAAAGAGGGAGGGAGGGAGGGAGGGAGGGAGGGAGGGAGCGCTCTTACTAGCTATACGGTTCCCTTCCCAGTTCCTCAGAACACAAGAAAAGTCTTGTTGGATCAGTGGCACAGTGGTCAATTTTGAAGTGCAGGAGCTCATCATGACTGTCCCCGTAGCCACATACCCCAAGGAGAGGCCAAAAACGCAGGCTGCTGTTGTGTTGATCCGTATCGGCAAACCGATAGGCCGTTTTCATCTCCAGCTGGAGCAGCTCTTTTATAAAACTATTGGGTCTTAATTGCCCGCGGAGGCCAATGGTCCATCTATTCTAATGAGGCCCTGTAGCCTGACTACACCTATGGTCCTTCAGGTGTTGTCAGACTACAACTCCCATCATTCTGACCATTGACTGTGCTGGGTGGGGCTGATGGGAGTTGGTGCCCAATGACACCTGTAGGGATACAGGTTGCCCACTGCCGGATCTAGTCCAACGTCCTGTTTCCCCACAGGGGCCTACCAGATGCCTCTGAGTAGCCTACAAGCAGGACATGAGCCCAGTAGCCTTCTCCTGCTGTTGTTGCCCCCACCCACCAGAAAATGACATTCAGAGGTACACTGCCACTGAAACTGTAGGATCCATATAGCCTTCATGGCTAATAGCCATGGATTGGCCTATGTTCCTACATGAATTGATCTAATCCTCTTTTAAAACCATCTAAGCCAAGGGTGGGCAGATGTTGCATTTGTGGGAACTACTTTGGTTTTGTTTGTTTTTTACTAGAACCCTGAAGTCCACTCATCAGAGCCAGGTGCAGAATAGTGACTGGGTTCAGACAACACAATAACCCACAATAAGGATTGAGTAGGGGTTGAGTGTGGATTGTCATTGAATCATGTGTTGCTGTTGAAACGTGGGTTATCATGTTGTCTGAACCCAGCTGAGATAACAAATCATGGTGAACAACTCATAGTTCACAACTCAACAACAAAGTATGAGTTCTCTTCGTGGGTTGTTTGTGGTTAACAAACCATGGCTTGTTAGCATAGCTGGGTTCAGACAACATGATAACCCATGGTTCAACAACAACGCATTTGGTACTTTGCATTTGGTACCTCTGCATTTGGTACTTTGATTGAAATACCATAACTAACAAATGGGACTTGAAAGGAAATGTTGCAGAAAGGAGCGCTCCTGTTCAGGATTCCACTCCACCAGACATGCCCTTTTCCAGAATATTCCATTCCCCATTCCCCCTCATTTTCCATCCCCTCCCCCCTGAAACAGTCAATCAGAATCAGTGGAGGCTGGTGGTGTGGCTCCAATGTCAATGGGGCAGAGTATCTACTCTGGGTTTTAATCTGAACTGTAAAAGAGCTACCCATAGTGTGGAACCCTATCCCCAAAATACGTTCAGCACCATCAGTAGCTCCTTAAAAGTTCAGACTGTAACCTGGAGTGGATACACCATCCACTGGCATTGGACTGGGTAGACCTTCAAATAGAGGGCACCTTCAAATAGAGGACGACTGTCTTCTATAAAGTAGGACACGTGGCCATCCTAAATCTAAGGGTGCTTCCAGACAGAGGGCTCTTAGCATTGCCACTCAGAAGACATTGTGCACTTTCCCCATCTTTTCCTCCTTAAGGGCACAATCTTATGCATGTTTAGACAGAAAAAAGTCCTACAACCAGAGCTAGACAAATTAATGGAGGATAGTGAAGAGCTATCCTATATACCAGGGGTGGGGAAGCTTTGTTGGCCAAAGGGCCAAATTGGCGGGCCATTGCTGGCATGTGTGGCACTCCGACATGATTCCCCAGATCCCAGTCCACACACACACACACCCTAGAAATAACTCAATAACTCATAGCTAATAATTCAAGCACATGAATCTCACCCACAGTCAAACATAGAGTCACAAGACATATGACACGCATGTATTACATTATCAAGGCATTAAGTATTTGTAGAATGGGTAATCATTTCTCAGGCTTTCAAGACAGGCTAGAAAAATGTGCCCATTTTACAGATGGGGTACATTAGTGAGGCAGGTACATCCAGATGGGGCTTTTATTGTAAAACTGCCCTGCCTCATTCATGGAATTTTAAGGGGGTCCAGATGACATTGTTTTCCACTTACAACCCTCCCATGTTTTCCCACGGCTTCTTCCATCTTTTTTCTTTCCACAACAAATATGTTAAAGTACAATCTGTCTAAAGTGTGCTTAGACAGAAAAAAAAAAAAGCCCTACAACTCCAAGCATGCCCCAGGCCAACCATGCTACTGTGGTAGAAGCTATCACCATGTCTTCAGGTAATGAATTACAGTGCTCAATTTTCAGGGGGAGGAGGCTCTTCTGGACCACTTAGATTTTATGATGGCCACCTCTGCTAATGTTTTGAATGCTACAAGGGGCAACATAGTTTGGGAAGGAATACATTTCATTAAGAGCAACCCTGCCTTTCCCTCATAGTTTGAGCATCAATTATGTACAAAAGATAAGGAGGAAAGGTTGGATCCGCACAAAGTTAGTTGCACTTACTTCCCATAGAAATCAATGGGGCTTCAGCTAAATCACTACTAACTTGTCTCATTGATTTCAATGGAACCTAAGTTCAACTACATCTGGATCAATCTGTATCATTCTTCCCCTAAGCAGCCTTTTTTCAGCATTTGTTACAATTGACTTTGATGTTGCCAAATAGTCATTGAAGGGAAGGTTAATGGCAACATTTACCAATGGTGCACCTTCTTTGCTTGTGTATTACATTTCTATACACCCAACAGCTGAAGCTCTCTGGGCAGTTCACAAAACAAAACTTAAAGCCATAAAACAATCACATAGTATATAAAAAACCTTAAGCTTCAAACAGAATAAAACCAAAGTAAAAACCAGGGTAACAGCCCGCAGCAGTGCAAAGATTTAAAAACCCACCAATACAACTGAAGCACAAAAAGCCTGGGAAAATAAAAGGTCTTCACCTGGCACCAGAAGGTTCACAATGTAGGCATTAGGCAAGCCTCTGCAGGGAGGACATTCCACAACCGGGGTGCCATTACTAAAAAGGCCCTCTCCTTCGCAGCCTCCCACCTCACCTCATTCAGCAGGGGCACTGGGGGAAGAGCCTCTGAAGATGATCTTGTCCAGCATTCTTCTTCCAGCATAATTCTTTTTGTAAGTACCAAAGTTACTGCTAATCCATGTCATTAGTTGACCCCAAGTAGGGATATGCTGATGCTGGGAAGTGTCCGGCTCATTTAGTTTGACGGACTTCCTGTCCACTTCTGATCCAATGATCGGAAGCAGGCCAAGTCAGGGGTGTGTGGTTCTGTGGGCTTCCATCTCTAAGATGGGCTGTGGTTTGTGCATTTAAAAAAAAAAACACTATGGAAATTTGTGCAAATTGCACAATTTGCATAAATTTACACAATTTGCACAGATTTTCACAAATTCGAAGCTGTAAACTACATAGTTCTAGCGGGATTTGCACAAATCGTGCTAGAACTGCATAGTTTTCAGCTTCCAATCTGTGCAAATAGCGTAAATAGCATGATTTGCGCAAATTTCCTTTGTGTTTTTTTAAAAAATGCTCAAACCTCCGCCTGTCTTAGAGACGGAAGTCAGCGAGCTGGCTCGATTCACACAACAGTGAGTTGGTGCCAGTGCAGAGCTAACGAACCAGAATCCAGGGGTGCTCCCTAAATGTGCAAATCTGTTGGATTTTCACCCCCATCGGTTTCCTCACACATCCGTAATCCCAAATTCTTGAACTAGGAGAGTAAGAGAAAAATATCTATCAGTACCTACCCACTCTCTCTCTCTCTCTCTCTCTCTCTCTCCATGATGTATAATTTTAAACCTCTCTCAAAGCCCCTCAAAAGTTCTCTAAGAACTTTACCAACACCAATCCATCCTACTTTACCACGTATTGCTATCATCATCATAACCCAGGGAAACGTTACTGGCTCCATCCATTATACTAGGTTTATGAATCTATAGTAATTGTCTGAACGGATAACAGGGGAAAGCAAGCAAGAATGCGCATAACAGATGCCCCCCCCTCCACCTAAGAAGGAGTAACTAAATCAGGAGTGGGCAACTTGTGGGCCTCCAGATGTTTTGCCCTATAACTACCATCTTCCCTCACCATTGGCTATGCTGTCTAGTGACAGGTGCTGCCTTGATGGCCTTTTAGCAGATAAGGTGGGCTGTGGCATATAAATATTAATAATAGCTAACTAAGTAAATGGGATGGATGAGAGTTGTAGATCAAAACATCTGGAGGGCCACAAGTTGCCCATCCAGCCCTGTACTAAAGACAGGTCTGATGAGCATCCAGGGTACTTGGGCACTCCAAAACAGGTAGATCTCAACAGGTGCGCAGAGATAAATATGACATTTGGGGGAGTTGACTTTTCATGGTCTACATGGCTTAGGATCTGAATACTTGAAATGCTTGTACCCACATCAACCTGTGTCTTGAGATCACCAAGAGAGGCTCTCCTTCAGGTGGCCCTTCCATCTGGGGTGAGGTGGGTGGAGACCAGGGAGAGGGCCTTTTCAGTGGTGGCACCCTGTTTGTGGAACTCAATCTCCAGAGAGGCTCACCTGGCACCTACCTCACTACCTTTTTGTTGCCAGGTGAATACCTTCTAAGTTCTGAGCTTGAACCCACTCAGGCTGCATTCCTGTACACACTTACCTGCAAGTAAATCCCAGTTGAACTCAATGGGGATTACTTTTGAGTAGATACCATGTAGGATTGCACTGTTAATCTGCTGTTTTCCATTGCTGGTTTCAGTGTGTGTGTGTGTTAATGGTCTGTTTTTATTCTGACTTTGTCTTGTTTTTGTTGATTCTGTTGTGAACCATCCTGGGTGTCAGTCGTTTGAAGGGTGATATATATAAATGGATTAAAACCAACCAACCAACCAACCAATAAAGGTTTGTACAGAGGAACACATAGGCAGAGCAAATCAGTGGAAGGATGGTGGGAAGAAAAGAGGGAGCGAGAAACAACAAACTCCAGTTTCACCACAATCTTGGTGGTGGTGGTGGGGGAAATAATTAAATAAAGAAGAAGAGATGACATTGTGGAAAGCGGTACCCAAACCCACAGGACTAGGTGCTCATCCATATTTCAGAGCCCAGTTACACAAACAAAATAGGAACCAGAGCAATAGCGAGGATACCGTTTGTCATATCAAAAGGAGTTTCAGTGGTACCTTCCTGAGCCACCTGTCCCCTTGAAGTGTGCAGCTAGGGAGGTTGCCTGTGTGTGGGGGGGGGGTGCTGGGAGGGAGGGAGAGAATGGAGGAGGGACAGCTCCCTCTCCATCCTCCTGAAGCCTCCTTGCCACAGCTGGAGAAGGCAGGCAAGTAATTAACCTCCAAGCCAATTCCCTAGAGGGGGCTGCCAGGCAGATCAAAGGACTAACACATCTTTGTCTGAAAGAGGCAGCCGAAGGGAGCTGATAGCCAAAGCCAAGGTAGGAGAGAAATGGGGGGGGGGGAGAGAAACAAAGCACGTGCTCTCTCTCTCTCTCTCTCTCTCTCTCTCTCTCTCTGTACCTAACTAATTCATAAAAAGAAAAGAAAAAGAATTCCATCTTCCTCCAGAGATGGATCTCAAAAAGTAGGAGGCGAGGACAAAATCAATTTCCTCCTCTCTCTCAGGGCAGAGCAGAATCCTCCACCGCTTACAAATAGAGTGGGTGCCTGAGGCTGTACATACTCAGGCAGGATCAAGATGGACCTCCTGGAGTGAGTATCCCTAGAGCCCCTCTTATTGGAGGACTTCCATGATCTCAGAGACAGAGAAAAAAAACTAAGCTGAGAAGTAAAGTTGGGGCCAAGCATCAAATTCTTTCTGCCCCCCTCCCCCACCGCCACCTCTGATTTTTATGAGAGGGGTACTACACGGAGAGGATTTCAACCATTTGGCGACTTGAATACTTATGGTACCTTACAGGCTCTCTTGTTTTGGTAGGGCAGGTCAGAAAGCATCCCCCCCACACACACCTTTGTGGGCCCATTCTGGGACTACAAAGTTGGGAAGGTACTTTCTGCACACTTGACGGTGGGTTGGAGAAATCTGGATGACTTTCTTGTCATGGAGGATGGACACACACACACAGGGACTTACATTTTTAGTACTCAAAGGGAGCAGCACAGTCAGAGGCTACTTCTTTTTAAACTTCTTCCTACTTTCTTTTAAACAGTTTTTCCTGTTGTTTCCCCACAAAATGGAAGCAAGCTGGTGCCTCCTATTTCAGAGGGGCTCCTAATCCATTGCAGCTTTTATTTGGAGCTTTATAGGAGCTATCCGTGGTGCTTCATGGTGGTGGACCTATTTTGGGGCTGGAGTTCAGCACCATGGATAGCTCCTATAAAGCTCTCCAAATAAAACCTGCAATGGATTAGGAGCCCCTCCGAAATAGGTGCGTCAACAGCCTCCCCTGGCAACAATGCATCTGTGGAAAGATGCTACCTGCAGCATCCTTCCTCAGATGGGTTGTGGGGTGAGATGGCCCCTAAAGGAGGAGGATCGCTGCCACTATGGGAAAGTGGCAGCAAAAACGCTTAAAGCAAGATAGGAAAGGGGGTGGAGTTCAAAAAAAAAAAAAGGTCTCTGGCTGTCAAAAAATAAAAAGATAAGTCCCCTGCCCTCAAAAATACCCCAAAGTCATCAGAAGTTCTCCAACTCATTCTTTATCCCCCACTTTTGCCTCCCCCATAAAAGCTTGCAAATGTGCCAAAAACATTTCCTGAGAATGTTCAGCTGCAACAGACTAACACAACTACCGAGGGGTGTTTTTTATTTTTATTTATTTATTTATTTATTATTTTTCCTGCAAGGAACCCAAGGTGGCTTACATAATTCTCCTCCTCCTCTCCATTTTATCCTCACAACAACCCTGTGAGGTAGGTTAGGCTGAGAGTCACCCAGTGAGTTTCATGGCCGAGAAGGGATTAGAACCCGGATCTCGTGAGTCCCAGTCCAACACTCTCACCACTATGCCACACTGGCTTATGGGTTTTATTTTATTTTATTTTATTGCAACAACAGACAAGCACATCTACCCTTCTGGAAATTGTCTATCTCGGCTCACTTATCAGCTACAGTGATATACTTTGTCCTCAAGTATATGTTCACGGTCCAGTACCCCAAACCCTCATCCTTAGAGTACCCCAACCACACATCCTCAGAGGAGGAGGACCCTGAGTTAATGGTTCAGGGAGAAGACTTGGTTACAGAAAGAAATCATAAGTCTCTTTAGGACCTATTTCCCCAGGAAGACCCCATGGACCTACCCCCATGCATCTGGAGAAGGTTGTATTGTTGTAGTTGGACCCTGAGGATGCCAGCCACGAAGGCAGCATCCTGCCACAGCCACCCCGTGTTGTCACAGCCCTGAGGCTGATAAAACAGAACAGGTCCCTTTAAGAGAGAAGTCCTGAGTCAGTGTGGAGGTGGGGCTAACCAGCCTAAAGGAAGCCAAAACCATACTTAAGGGTCAGACATGATCTGCTGCTTGTTGGAGCAACATACAGGCAAGCTTGTCTTGTCTGGCTTCCAGCCTAAGCACCACTTGGTACTCTCTGTGGCGTTATCCTATTCCTGGTCCTCCCTCCCTGGGAAACCTACTTTGTAGGAACTCACTTGAACCCAACTTTTGTGTGAACACAACCTATAGTGGATTTTTTTTACCTGTAAACCAGGCCTCACCAAACCAGGCCTCACCAAAGCCCAACAAAGTCCTGACCATGAACCCCTGCACCAATCTCTTAGCTAGTTCTCGTCTGAAAAGCATAGAGCAAGGCAGCAGCTGAGCACAGAAACATCAAACTCCTTCCACCTCATGATTAACTGGACTCCTTGAACTTCAATGGGAAAGTTAGGATGGATTTCCCATGACAGAGTCTTTTTCTTCACTGCCAGAGGCCTGTGGCCAAAGCTGCCTCAAACCAGGCTGGAATACTTCTTCATCTAGTCCAGTACTATCTGCTTTGACTGGCTACCTGATCCTTCGAACCAGAAACACCAAAGATTGAACCTGGGACCTTCTTCATGCATCTCATGCATTTTACTATTGAGTAAGATCCTTCCTGATGGCTAATTGGGCAAAGGAAACACTTCCAAGGGAAGGTTCCAACTGGAAAATCATACTTTTGTGCCCGATACCAATATTGGTACTTATGCATAGAATTACAGCAGGTGCACAGCCCTCAATAATAATACTTTCCTATTGGTTGCTAGAGCATTGCTGCTTCCTTCCTATTGGCTACCAGAAAATTGTTGCAGTCTTGTAAATAAGTCCACAAAAGTTACTAAGTGTCATTTTTAATTTTATTTTACTTGCCTGCTAAGGGACTAGTAGACTACATTTGTATCTATGGTGGCTGCAGAGGAAGGAAGCAAAGCCCCCCTCTTCTGTGGTCAGCATGGAAACCACTTATTTAGGGAACATTCCTATGGTCCCTAGGTAGCGTCTGAGGGGCCATAGGATAGTTAGAATTCCCAGCTCCAAGGTTGGAGTCTGTGCTCTGAGCTGGAGCTGGGAATTTGAGCTCTGACCCCTCGCAGCCGGTGCGGAAAGTACCACGCCAGCTGCTCTCCAAGGTCAGAAAAGCAACTTCGGAGAGGGGGAAAGGGGGCATTTCATGGGGTGAGGTGGGGAGGAGACTGAGAAGAGGCCAGGATAGGAGGTCTCCTGCAGCTGCTCCAGCCTCCTTCCCTCCCACTCTGAGATGCTCCGGCTACACAGGCGAAAGAGCCCACCTAGAGGAAAATGCAGAGCTGGAGGACGGGGAGGCAAAGACTGCCTTCCCTGCTCCTCCTGCTCCGCATAGGATGCCTGTAAACTTCTGAGTTTGGGGGCTTATGGGCATCGCAGTAGGATTGTGCCCTTATTTTATTTATAATGCATTTATACCACTCAGTAAACAAATGCAGGCTACTAGTCTCTTAGCAGGCTAGCTAGGCAAAAACCCTTTGCCTTCTGCAAACTAAAGCGGAGTGGTATAGTCTGGGGAGGCTGGGGTGACTCCTATGTAGGTGGGGCTCCTTTTCCACTGCAGGTTTCATTTGGAGCTTCATAGGGGCTATCCATGGTGCTGAACTCCATTGCCCAAATAGGTTCACCACCATGGATAGCTCCTATGAAGCTCTAAATAAAAGCTGCAAAACCTGTAATGGAAAAGGAGCGCCACTGAAATAGGAGTCACCAGCCTCCCCTGGGTATAGGTGCAACAGTGGGGGAAACTTTCCCCCTCCCCCCCGCCAGCCCTCTACATTTCCGTGATGGTTCTCAAGAACAGAGGAAGCTGCCTCATCGTGATGTGGTTTGCACGATCACCACAGCCCACCATGGCAGTTAACCTATTCAAGCCCCAGTCATGGCTTGGCATGTCGTCCAAACCCAGACAGCACGGGTTTAAAATATTTGGGGTTTAAACAACCCTCAAATAACCCATGGCCTGCTGTAGGGTTGTTTGAGGGTTGTTTAACCCTCAAACAACCCCTGCTACCCAGGTTCAGATGACACAACAAACGCTGGTAACCCCCTGCTGGGGGCTGAATATTCAGAATGGCCACATCGTGCGAACTGGCCCACTGAGTCAGACCATAAGGTCCATCTAGCTCAGAATTGTCAACTGGTAACAGCTCTCCGGGGTTTCAGACACAAGTTCCCCCCACTGTACCAGGAGATGGTGAGGACTGGACCTTCTGGGACTTTCTGTATGCAAAAGCTTGTGCTCTGCTACTGAGCTACTACTTTCCACTTGTGGGGGGAAAGATACTGTCTTTCTCAATGGCTACTAGTCATCATGATGGCTATATATTACCTCCGGTATCGGAGGCAGTATGATTCTGAAAAATACCAGCGGTTTGGGAGCATGAGCAGGAGGCTGTTATTGTGCACAGCACATGTATACCGGCCTGTGGCTCACGCTGCTAGCCCGGCTTGTCTGAGCGTGGAAAGCTAAGCAGCAGGGTCAGGCCTGGTTGTGACTTGGATGGGAGACCCCCTCCTCGAGTTTCCTGCACTGAGCAAGGAGGTGGAGGTGACGTTTATAGATAGTCCATGTTTCGCAGGCATACAATAAAGTTGGCAATACAATAGCTTCATAAACCAGTGTTTTGGTCTTCTTACAAATATCCTGATCCTCGAACACTCTATTACGGACCCATCGCTAGAGTCTACACAGTTTTCTTTAGAATTTTCCTCCTTTTAAAATCTCCTTTTTGTAAAAAATAATAAAAATTTTTTTTTTAATCCTGGAAGACAATCTTACTCGATCACGAGTGATCGCCTGACTGACTGACTGGCATTGAGCAGGGGGTTGGACTCGATGGCCTTGTTGTAGGCTCCTTCCCAACTCTACGATCTATGAAATCTCTATGTCCTGCTTGTGGGCTGTCCGTAGGCACTTGGTTTGCCACTGTGGGAAACAGGATGTGGCCTGGATAGGCCAACATGGAACTTACGTTATATCCTCTGCTGCTAGTGTGGAAACCAAGCAGGCTGGCAGAGGAGAAATGGAGAGAGATCAGTCCCTCTTCCAGCAGGTCACTCTCTTGCCTGCATGGAATTCCATGTACTCACCTGAACATAATTTCTGGTCACCTATGCTGACCAGGTGAATTGTTAAATACCAGGTTGTATTATTTTGAATCTATAAGGCTGCATTTGCTCTGGGTTTTTTTGTGTTTTTTTGGTTCAACTCAAACGCTTCCTGTTCTCTCATTAATATTCCACACAATGTGGCCTGCTCTGTTGTCCGCTTAGACCGTATGAGGCAAGCGGCTGACATTCATCAGTGCAGCAGCCAGATTCCAAAGAAAGAGCCTTTTAAAAGGATATATGAATGAAATAACTTTGACTTAATTAAAGTCAATTATCGACTAATTCCTAGGCTCACATTATTGGTTTGTAAACCAGTGTAAGAGCAATTGGATTTCTCATCTCACCACCTGGCACTAAGTGAAGATCTCTGTTATTACTTGACATGAAATTGCTGTGTTAAATGTTAAAAGAACCAGACTGGGTGAAATCCAATCATTAATCCATCTAACATCTTGGCTATTGGCAGGTTGGGTGATGAAAACAGTGGTTTAGCCGCAACGTGAACGTGATGTGGCCACCCCACAAAGAATTTAGTGTCACAGGATAGCTGCTTATTGTACATGTGTAGCTATACACATGTGCAACTGTAAAAATGCCAACAAGGCAGATTTATTTATTTATTTATTTAGGGTGAAATCCTGTGCATGTTTGGACAGAGAAAAGTCCTACAACTCCCAACATGCCCCATGTTGGGAACTGCAGGACTGCCCCCCCCATCTAAACATACATAGGATTGCGATCTAGATGGATGCCCTTGGGGTGGCTTATGATCATTTAAAAAACCCCAAAACAACAATAAAATAACAACCAAAACAATAAATGGCAATACATGGTTGTATTAACATGGAAATATCAAAATATTAAGACCTGACAAATATAAAAAATATTAAGGAGCCCACAATTAAGTTAATAATCAGAGCGACAGATGAAAGATTAAATGTCTGTTGGAAGAGGGAGGTCTCAAGCTGACATCTAAATGTATAGAGTGGAGATGCCAGGCAGACCAGGAAAAGCATTCCACAGATGAGGAGCCACTGCAGATAAAACTCTTTCCCTGATAGCCAAATCAGCTTTCAAAGGGATGGAGTTCAGGAGCCCTCAGCCCAGGTGCCACCACTGAGAAGGTCCAGTCCTGTGTATTCACCAATGTAACCTCAGATGGTGGTAGGGATGCACAGCAGAGCTTCCTCTGAAGATCTCAATAGGCATTTAAACCCCGCCCTGCATACTTCGGTCCATCCTGCCCAGTCCTCACCCAACCCACAACTGCAATTCTCCCACCCTTCATGGACCCTTTAAGCGACATGAACCCAGACATACAACTGAACAATGTTTAGCTACCTTGAGCCCTTGGAATAGGGTGGAAGAAATATAAATAAAGCTTGTAGGGCCCCCAGAGGCCATCAATGGAAGAAACATTAATGTATGTTTGTTTACACTGGGGAAACCCTTCCTTCCTTCCATATCAAAAAACATGATCAGTGTAAACTCTAGATTAGCAGATACATCGTTCTTCTCTGTCACTGGAGCTGCTGCTTGTCAGATTAGGCTTGCCCACGAGAGCAGATGTGGCCCAACAGATGCAAAGACCATCTGCGTAGCCGTAGATGTGTCTACAAACAAGGGAACATAGGAGATGTGGACACTTCAGAGGAGCTGGCTGACACAAAGATCTGTTTTTGGCAAAGCGGAAACAATCCTCTCCCTAGCTTTGGAATGGCCTGGTCATTGATGGTGGACACTGGTAAATAATGGGTAATGGCTGTTCTACATAAAAGCCACCTTAGAATGTAACGAGGTGCAGCCTCCTGCTGAAAGCAGTGTTTGTTGTTGTTGTTGTTGTTGTTGTTGTTGTCGTCGTCCTTCTCCCCGCCTTCCACTGTTCTGGTAGATTTGCTAAGAGGTTTCCGGGGTGAATTTCTGAGCTTCCAGCAGGATGGTGAAATTGCTTTTGAACTAATGCTACCTTTTTGTGTATACTTGCATATGCTCCTGATCAACAAGTTGTACAATCATAAATAAGGACACTGTATGTCTCTAGGACTCTTTCCTCCAAAGTAGGGCTGGAATTAATTAGACAATTCATCACTTACATTAATCGGTTAAACACTGAGATTTACTAATAAAATATATATGATGAATTGGCCAGAAAGTTTTCTTTTTTATATGAAACTCCCTCCAATCCAGTCCACCTCCTTTTTGCCTCTCCTGATGCCAGAGCTCTGACGTTGGAGAGGTAAGGGTTATGGAGGTTTCTGCAGGAGCGGGGGGGGGGGGGAGTATTTGAGGTTGGACTTGGATCTCCCCCTCCAAGAGCAGATATCTTTCCCTCACGGTCTCACCATCCTCAAAGAAGGAGATCTAAAAAATCCTAGGACCCAGGGATTTTATTTATTTATTATATTTATACCCCACCTTTTTTTTCCTGCAAGGAACCCTAGGCGGCTTACATAATCCTCCTCCTCCTCCTCCTCCTCCTCCTCTCCATTTTATCCTCACAACAACCCTGTGAGGTAGGTTAGGCTGAGAGTCAGTGACTGGCCCAAAGTCACCCAGTGAGTTTCATGGCTGAGCGGGGATTAGAACTCGGATCTCCCGAGTCCCAGTCCAATACTCTCACCACTATGCCACACTGGCCTCCCTCTGCCCTCCCAGGGACCATAGCATTGCAGCCCTAGTGCCCTCAAGGTTACCTATGCTACAGTTGAAATGCTCCATGCTATGGTCAGGATGCATCATAGCCTGACAGCTCCTGGATAGAGAGCTCTGGATGTTGGTCCATAGTTTCTCTTCCCCACCTCTGTCCCACAATGGAAGCCATT
The DNA here is from genome assembly GCA_021292165.1 of Shinisaurus crocodilurus. Classification (NCBI taxonomy): domain Eukaryota; kingdom Metazoa; phylum Chordata; class Lepidosauria; order Squamata; family Shinisauridae; genus Shinisaurus; species Shinisaurus crocodilurus. Next base: position 20,840,631 of record CM037883.1, read on the forward strand.
GGTAGAGCAGGATAATTCAGCAGATCTCAGATAGAGGATCATAAAGATCTGGAGACAAGCATGGGCACTCATCCTGCTACAACAGCTACAGATGCTCTTTCTTCAAGGAAGGAAGGAATCACTCACAAAATCAATACCTGCTCTTCACAGGAGTGAGATTAATCTAAGAGAACAGAAGCAGCATTTTTGCAGCTGGTTGGTTTTGGCAATCCATTATTAATGCCTGAGTAAGGCCTGGTTCTCACTGAGGTGGGGAACTTGTATCTGGGGCTGCATTACTTCAGACAGCAGAGCGGTGGGGGGGGCTCACATCACTAAATGTTCCACCATGCAAAAGGGGGGGAAAAAGATTCCGCCATGCAGAAAACAGTAACTCTGTTCACAGGACCTAGCATGCACAATGAACGCGTGTCAGAGGGCTACTTGCACATTGCTGAAAAAGGGGAAATGTGTCAAACCCACCCCCAAAAGGACAAGAAAAGGACAAATATTTGCATAAATTAGCATATGCTAATTGATATGTACAGATGAAAATATAGAAATAATCACTTATTTAAAGAGAAATGCAGTACATCTCAGCATAGTGGGGGAAATTATGACCAGGTGACCTGTGTGTGTCTGCCCGCTCAGTCTGTTGTCCAGATGTGCCAGATGTGAACTGTTAATGGGCAACTTCAAGGCCCCAAATGCTCTCCCTTCTTACTTTTTTTTTAAAAAAATCTTTAAACTGGACCTGGACAGGACCTGCATGTCAGACAGAAGACACAGCCCAATAAAGGACTGTCCTCTGACAATCCTTCAAATGGAGTACTGTGGATACACTGTCAGTGCCTGGCCATCCCATGGAGGGCCCTCTGGAACATGCCCACAAGCCCTTCCAGCCCCACACCTCTGCACATCATTCATCAGAACTTGTGACAGTGCATATGTGCGTGCAAAGTATGCACCTGTAAGAACAACAAAGAGACTTGTGTGGAACCTTAAAGACTCACAGCTTTATTGTACCCTAAGTATTTATGAGCAAGGGTTCACTTCATTATACGCCCAAAGTTTTATTCTCAGTTGGCAGGAACATTTCCTTATTTATATCTAAAATGATTATTAGGCCACCTTTAAGGGTAGAGCCCATTTATTTGATTTATTGATTGATTTAGAAATTGTACCCTCTGCCTAGAAGTTTAGGCTAGAGAGAGAGCCAGTGTTGGCGCAGTGTTTAGAGGGTTGGGCTGGGACTCGGGAGACCCGGGTTCTAGTCCCCACTCGACCATGAAGCTCGCTGGCTGACTTTGGGCCAGTCACTGACTCTCAGCCTAACCTACCTCACAGGGTTGTTGTGAGGATAAAATGGGGAGGAGGAGGAGGATTCTGTAAGCTGCCTTGGGTTCCTTGCAGGAAAAAGGGTGAGATATAAATATAATAAATAAATAATAAATAAATAAAGCGGGAAGGCAGGCACCCGGATAACTAACATTAGGACTTTATTTTTAAATGGTATTAAGTTGTATGGTTATTTTATTAATATCCATTACAGTTCAGTAACGTTAAATGTAATAGGTTATACCTCTATTTGTGCTCTCTGGCCATCCTGCAGTGTTTCCCCACCCCCTTACAGGCCTGTTGGGTACAGTGAAAAGCACCTTCTTTCTCCAAGATCAAAATCACTTGGGTTTTGCATGCACGCACACACACACACATACGCGCGCACACACACCAGTCCTTTGCCCCTCTCATGTTACCAGAGCATGCTAACAGGTCACAAGGTCATCTCTTGGTCTTGTTAATAAGCCACTGAGTGAGAAAGAGAGAGGGGGAGAGAGGAAGAGAGAGAGGTATGCAGAGAGCACTTTCTGATATCAATACTAGATTCTAGATTCAGTCCCACTGTGACCTGCCGGTCTTTGGCCCTTGTCACTCATTCAATTCCAAACCCAAACACTGCCACACAACACACTTGACCTTTGCCCCGGCAGAACTCATTTGGGATGGCGAGGAAAATTCATCCTTTGTCTCTCTAATTCTATCTGTTACTCCAAGATCCTAGACAATTCCCCTCTTACCGCAACAGCGAGAAAGCATCACCATTTCTCCATGTCTGGGCCTTTTTGAGCGGGATGTACCAATGCTCCTTATTAGGAAGAATGGAGAGATGAATCTATCACCTTCCAAGTTGTATTGCACTAACACAGCTGGTGCAGCCTGCTTCCCGCATCTTTCCTCTTAGGCAGTTTTGGGTGACTTGTTGGCTCTGTACTCTTGTGGCTTGTTGTCTACACTATTTAATTTTAAAATGTATATCCCTTATTTCCATTCAACACCATGCCCAAGGTGGCTTAAATAAAATTCCTTTAAAAAGAAAAGAAAAGGGGGGGGGAGCCAATACAAAAATCAAATACATTGCATGAATCTAAGGCCAAATGGTCAAGCGTTGCGTCATTGTAGCAGACAAGTCGGACCTGCAACAAAATGTTGTAGTGTTGAGTTCTACAGTGTTCCAACCAGCCAGCCATTCCTTCTTGCAGGACACTCCATTCCATTCCTTCCCTCAGGCTTCCACTCCACTCTCCCACAGTCAGTCAACCGTCCATGGCCACTACATGCTCAGTTCTCAATGGGTTATTTTTTGGTTCCGCACCACCACCTTAGGATTCCCCCCCCCCTAATATTTTTTGTACTTCTGTAAACTTTGGAGTTCTCCAACGTCTTCGGATGCCTCCCTTTTGTGCATGGGTGATGCTGTTTTGGCTACACAAAGACTGGCACGCAGAGAACTGAGATTGCGATTAATCTGTATGATATGCTAAAGCAAGCAGGTTTAGACATACAGTCATGCCTTGGATTGAGAGCATAATTCATTCCGGAAACGTGCTTGTAATCCAAAACACTCTTATATCAAAACGAAATCCCCCCCAAAAAAATTGTACAGAGATTTCTAATTTAAGCCATACTACAGTGCTTGTATTGCAAGACGTCGCTTGTATATCAAGTTAAAAAAAAAATTAAATAAATATTTAAAAATTTGCTTGTCTTGCAAAATGCTCTCAAACCAAGTTACTTGCAATCCAAGGTATTACTGTAAGAATAGGTCCACTGAAATCAATGGGACTTAAATTAGTCATCCCATTGATTTCAATGGGTCTGCTCTAAGTATGACTAAATCTGGATCCAACCTACAGTAGTAAGTTGTTGTTGCTGCTGTTCTTGTCCTCCTCCTCCTCCTCCTCCTCCTCCATCTCCATCATTGGGTAGATCTTTATTACTGTGGGTAGGATACAGATTTAGTTAGAGTAGGTCCTACTTAAAGTAGTCATCCCATTGATTTCAATGTGTCTGCTCTAATCCTTGTTTTCATTGTGGGGAAAGTGGCAGTAGGGTGGAGTTGTGAATGAGGAAAGTGATGACCAGGAGAAGGGTTATGCTCCCCTCACCTACCTGCTCCACCCTTCACCACAATCTCCCCCTCCCTAATGCGGATATGTAGAGAAAAGGTAGCCAATGGCCACTGGAGTTTCGTTACATGAAATGGCGTCGTTATATGTTGTGAACCATGTTGAGAGCCAGTGTTGTGTAGTGGTTAGAGGGTTGGGCTGGGACTCGGGAGATCCAGCTTCTAGTCCCCACTCAGCCATGAAGCTGACTGGGTGACTTTGGGCCAGTCACGGACTCTCAGCCTAACCTACCTCACAGGGTTGTTGTGAGGATAAAATGGAGAGGAGGAGGAAGATTATGTATGCCGCCTTGGGTTCCTTGCAGGAAAAAAGGCGGGATATAAATTAAATAAATAAATAGAAAGTATACATGGCATAGTCATAAATTCCTTTGCTTAAAATACAAAAGCACCTTTTGATCTGTGTTGTGTTGTGTTTTTTCAATATTTTATGTATGATGCAGCTTTAATTTATTTTTCTTATCCACTCTCAGGACATCTAAAGTGGGGTGCAAATGTGAGAATAAGAAATAGATTTCATAGATTTTATAGATCATAGAGTTGGAAGGAGCCTACAAGGCTATCGAGTCCAACCCCCTGCCCAGTGCCAGAAACTAGAGGAGGGGTCTCCCATCCAAGTAATAACCAGGCCTGACCCTGCTTAGCTTTCCACACTCAGACAAGCTGAGCCAGCATAAGCCACAGGCCTGGGACTAAGAAATTCTACAGAATTCTTCTATTGCAACCTTTTAAAGCAGTGTTTCGATGTCTCTTTTTTAGAAAAGGAGTTTGTGTCCTGAATATTGAGGACTAGAAGCTTGCAGCAAGTAATCTCCTTCTCCGTAGGGGTGGGTTCTGAAATCTTTGGCACACATCTTTATGGTCCTTCTACCTCCATGTCTTTAGCTACCTACCACGCCTTAAGCGATGAGACTTTTCATGCTGAGGAGATCTACTATATGGAGTGTGCAGTGCACCTGATGAAGCCGAAACATTTAACCCCCACAAGCAGGCGAGGCCTTTCCCCTCTTAAAACAGGAGGTCAGTAACCTCCCTTTCCCCAAAGCATTTAAGCATGGTGTATGTGTGTGTGTGTGTGTGTGTGTGTGTGTGTATATATATATATATATATATATATATATGTTTCTGTTGTGTTAACAGAGCATCTAATGTGACTAAATAGGACAACCTGCTCTCCCATCCCCATGAAAAATAAATGATGTGCTTTATTCATTCTCTCAGCTTGGCCTCCCCGCCTCTCGCCGTGGCGCTTGCCACAGTGGGACAGCCTCAGTCCCTCCCCCATTTCAGCAAAGGTCCACGGGAGATGCAAGCAAGGTGCCTTCTCTCAGGAGAGGGGGCTGCCGCTGTGCCTTGGAGAGGATGACCCAAGACGACCATGTTCAACAGAGCAAGACATTGATAGATAGATATGTATATATATATATATAATATCAGCTAGTCAGGAGGGAGGGTAGAAAGGGGTGTGTGTGTGTGTGCGCGCGTCTGTGTGTGTGTGTACCCGCGCGCATGCATGGGGCATGTGGAATCTATGCGTAAAATGCGGCCAAGCAGCAGCTCACCCTTTTAAATATTAATCAACCCTGCTTCTGCAATTTTGCCAATGCGTCTGGGCCCACCACTGTTGAATTTTTCATTAACACCACTCGCTTCTTCCAACAGCATTTCACCCACTTTCCTCCTTCTGGAACCCCCTCCTCATTCTCCTCCTCCCTTCCCCCCCCCCTGCTCCCTACGGGGCTCTCTCCGCTTTGCCACCCAGCTCTCTCCTCAAGGCTGATGGCATCCTTGGCTCCCAGAGTTCCTTTCTGTTCCCCGGGCTCGGAAATGGGGGACGAGGTAGCGAACGGAGAAGGATGTGCCCCCATGCATCAAGAGAAGTGATGGGAGCTCTGTCAACAAGCTACCGTTTGCATAATGCACCAGCTAGGTCAGGGCTGGAGTGCTGACAAGGATGCAGCAGTAGCCTCTCAGCCCCAATGTCTTCATCGCTCACTTTGTTCTTTGCAGCTACACCAGGTGCATGCCACTGTGCAAGCAAACTAAGTTTGTTCCTCAAGACAGCCAACCAAAGTAGGTGGCTGCTGCAAGTCCTCACCTCTGCGGAATGGAGCATGTGGTTGGTTGTTAGGAATGAGGTGGGGCTTTTTGTAATGGACAGACCAGAGGAAACAAAAGCTAACAACCCAAAAAGGAAACAAACATAGAGTGTGGGGCAAGCCTCAAGACATGTTCCAGATTTGAAGAGCTGTCTTTCATATAATTAGGAACATAGGAAGCTGCTTTATACAGGCTGGGTTCAGACAACACGATAACCCACACTCAAGGGTTGAGTATGACTTGATTGTGGGTTGCATTGAACCATGGGTTGTTGTTGCGACATGGGTTATCATGTTGTCTGAACCCAGCCGCATTAACAAAGCATGGTTTGTTAACCATGAACAACCCCCAGTTCACAACCCAACAACATATCATGGGTTCTCTTCATGGGTTGTTCATAACCCTTGAGTGTGGGTTATTATGTTGTCTGATCCCAGTCACAGAGTCAGAATGTTGGTCCATCTAGCCCAGTATTGTTGACACTAACTAGCACAGTGTTCTCCAACCTTGGGTCCCCAGATGTTTTTGGCCTACAACTCCCAAATGCTGGGAGTTGTAGGCCAAAAACATCTGGGGACCCAAGGTTGGAGAACACTGGACTAGCAACAGTGGCTCTCCAGGGTTTCAGGCAAGAACTTTTCCTAGCCCTACTTGGAGATGCCGAGGATTCAACCTGGGGCCTTCTGCATGCAAAGCAGGTGCTCTACCACTGAGCTATGATCCCTCCCATTTAAGCTATGGGGCAGAGTTAAGAGGAACCAGATGACTGTGATCTTGTTGGGAATAGCCAGGCATTGCTTTTCCCTGCTAAGGACTAAAAATGACCTTAACATTGCATAAACGAAACATTTGGGTGGTGGCTGGAAACAGCACGATGATAGAGCCGTCACGGTTCCAGTTACCTACATTCATTTCTTTCATCCCATTGCCACCTCCGGTCAAACAGGTTTTAAAGCAGGGCTGGTGAACTTGTGGCCCTCCAGGTGCTGTCAGACTACAGTTCCCATCAACCCCAGCCAGCCTGGACAATGGTGTGGGATGATGGGAATAGCAGTTCATCAACATCTGCAGGGCCATGGAAAGGTCCAGCAGTGCCTATGACAGAAGAATGGTTGGTCAAGATGCTGGAGCTGGCAGAGATGGCCAAACTCACATAATTAATCAGAGAAAGGACAAGATCCACGTTTATTATTGAGTGGAAACCTCTAATTGACTTTTTGCAGAGACTGGAAAATAATGGTTGGTTTGTTTGTGGATTTATGGAATAATAAGTGAATTTGGGACAACGGGAAGAAAGAGATTTCTCATTCTGATTATCGAGTAAGAAAAATTATTGTTACCTATATTTGCAGTAGAAGAAAATCGGAGGCCTATTTTGTTTTGTTAATTGTTATATGTTTGATATTATGTGTTTGTTTTATATAGAAATAAAAAATTAAACCACAAAAATGGGGGGGGGCATAGGTTCTTCTATCAGGTCCCTCTAGCCCAGTACCATCCACTCTGACTGGCAGTGGCTCCCCAGCGGCTTCAGGCAGAGATCTTGGCCATCATCCTTTTCAGTGGAGATGCCGGGGGATTGAAGCTTGGACCTTCTGTAAGCAAAGCATGTGCACTACCACTGAAGTCTGGTCCTTTCTCAACTGGGATAGGTTCACACCACTTTCAGCTCTTAAAAGAAAATACTGCTTGCCTCTGGCTTAAGTCACATTCGGGAAACATATGGCAATCTTGCCAGTCCCACTGAAGTCAAAAGGTTGTGTGTGTCTGGGGGGAGGGCACCCTCTGCAATGTTGCTGGAGAGATTATGAATGAAGAAAAATGTGTATTAAGCCAAAGGGGAGATTTTCTGGTGTCAACTGAAAAGATAACCATCTCTAGATTTTCTTTTTTTAAAAAAACCCAACACACCTAACAGGAGAAGATGTTTCATTCTGTTGAATTGTTGATGGCTGGTTCCTGCTTGCTTCTGTAGCACATGCTATGATGGGAGTTGAGGAAGAAACCAAGCAAGACCTTGGAGAGACGTGAACAGTTGTCACTTCTCTTAAACAGAGCAATCCGATGGGCCTAGACAGTGTCTAGAAGGCTATATAGGATTTTTTTTTTTTTGAGTCCCAGCTCTGAGGTCAGGAAAGAACTCGGATCTCTGAGCTGGAGATCTGTGCTCAGATCCCCCTCCCTGCCCTGCAGCTGGCATGGAAAGAACTGCACTGATTGCGTCTCTGAGCTGAGGTTGTAAGAGTGACCTCAGAGAAAGGGTGAAGAGGGCATTCCGGAGGAGGAGATGGGGTCCACCAGGAGCCTCCTTCCCTCCCTCTCCAAAGTGCGGCCAGTAGACAGCCAAAATCAGCTGTCTAGCTCAGTGTTCTCCAACCTTGGGTCCCCAGATGTTTTTGGCCTACAACTCCCAGCATGCCCCAGCCAGCGTAGCTGGCTGGGGCATGCTGGGAGTTGTAGGCCAAAAACATCTGGGGACCCAAGGTTGGAGCACACTGGTCTAGCTGCTTGTCAAGGAGGGAGGGGTGCAGAGGCAACCTTCACCTCCACACTCCTCTCCTACCCTGCATAGGATTCCCTTTAATCCTCGAGTTCAGAGGCTTATGGGCACCCCCACTGGATTGCACCCTAATTGTTTTTAAAAGGACCATGGCACTGGGGGAAAGTGTGTTTACCCTTCTCTCTGCCGTCTATTTCCAATTAAATCCAGCAACCTCCACAGCTAGCATATAAATACCAGCCCTGTTTACTGGGTGAGTGCCCACTACCCCATTCCCTGCTCACTTTGTGTATGTGTAAATAAACAGTTATTACAACAGTCCCATCATGTGCTTCCAAGGAAACAACCCACATAAACAGCTGCCCCTAGAACCGCCAGCTCTGCAGGTTAGCACGTGGAGCTAGACAACATTTCTTTTTTTCTTTTTCTACCACAAAGGAAAACTACTCACCAGTTTCATGAGGGATCTGAAATACTTCTGTTTGTTGTTGTTGTGATATTCCGTAAAAGCCATGTCTCTTTAAAATATCAAACGCGATAACTAGTCTTATTAACGTAATGTTCTTGCTTCTCCCCCACCCCCCCTTTGCATTATTAAAAATTCAGAAGGGTTTTCGCCCATGTCTCAACTAGGCTGCCTGCCGGTTGGCTTTATTTATTGCACATTTTCATAAACATTGCATGAATTAAATGCGCACACTGTATTAATGGGTTGCCAACACTCAGAGTCGATTTTATATAGGGGGGCTGAAAACAGCTGAGAAATGGCTACTTGGCTTCTGGAAGGTGCTGCCTCCTCCTTCTGCCCCCATGCAGACCCTTGTTGTGGCATGTTTCCACAGCGGAATCATCGAATTGATGACTCCCCAGACAGCAGAATCATTGGGGCTTCTTGTTTGGTCTCCTTGTTTTGCGCATGACTCCGCACGGGCTGAGACATTAAACAGCACATATGAGTGACGATGCGTCAGAATTTCATTTTGGTTCATTTTTTAGAAATCAGAATTGACCAGAATGTGCAAATTTCTTCACATCTGGAGTCGAAACAACGTGAGATGTATTTATTTTTTTTTAAAAAAATCAAATGTGGGATAAACTGAAACTGACAGTTTCATCCATCTAGGCCCAGGACTTTGAGTGCTTACGGTAGCTCTTAAAAGTCTGGGTTTGAGAATCCCTGTGTATTCAACCATGATTGTGGTGCTGAAATTAGGGTTGCTACCTGTTGTGAGTTTTTTTCCTGACATGCTCCTCATCTTTAACAGCTAAGTGGCAGGCAGCTACATCATGGTCCTTTCCATGCCGGGAATAGCTGTACCTACTGAATTTGGCTGGTGCAGATGGGTGAGAATGTCATTTTGGTTCATTTTTTAATAAGAATTTACCAAAATTTGCACATTTCTTCATAGTATTTATTTATTTATTACATTTTTATACTGCCCATTAACCGAAGCTCTCTGGGCGGTTTACAAGAAAAAGCTTAAAACTATGAAATACAATAACATAGTACAGCAACATGTAAAACCATAAGTTTAAAACAGAATAAAGACAGAGTCGTAACCAAGATAAAAGCCAGCATCAGTGCAAAGATCTAAAAACACACTAACATGATTTTTAAAAATTGAATGGCTAAAAAGCCTAGGGAAATTTTTAAAAAGACAGAAAAGGTGCAAAAAAGACCACAATATGGCACCAGGTGAGCCTTTCTCGGGAGGTTATCCCACAACCGGGGTGCTACCACTAAGAAGTCTCTCTCCATAGTAGCCACCTGCTTCACCTCATTTGGTGGGGGCACCTGGAGAAGGGCCTCTGAGAATGATGTTAGGGTCTGGGCAGGTATATATGGAAGGAGACAATCTTTCAGACAATCTAGGCTGCCTGCCGGTTGGCTTTAGGTAACCTGCCCTCAAGTTGTTTAGGGCTTTGTAAGTTAATGCCAGCACTTTGAGTTTGCCCCAGAAATGGACTGGCAACCAGTGCAGATCATAAAGCACTGGTGTAATATAATCATATTGTCTAGTCCCTATTAACAATCTCACTGCCCCATTTTGGACCAGCTGAAGTTTCCAGACCATTTTCAAAGGCAGCCCCACTTATAATGTATTGCAGTAATCCAAACAAGAGGTTACCCGGGCATATGAATGGGCATATGAATGATGGGTGGTATAAAATACTTATAATAAATCATAAGAAATTATGATATATATATATTTTTTTTAAAAAAAAACTGTCTGTGAGCATGGTGTAGGGATAGATGGAGCTCAAAGCATCAGCTGAAGGAGTGTAGCAAGGAAAGGGGTAGGCAGCACCATCAAAATGTTGGTTAACAGGGGGACTATGTATGTGAATGGCGTGTTTGCAGAAGAGACATATACGAATGGTGCATGTATTTTATGTATTTTATATATTCTGCTGTTCCCCGCCTCAATCTAGATGGAGAGGTGGGTAGTAGTAGTAGTAGTAATAATAATATATTATTATTATTATTATTATTATTATTATTATTATTATTATGTGAACTCTGTAAGTAGAATGGCCACTTGTGAACTGGGGGGGGGGAGGACATGCCTCACCTAAAAAGAGGACACCTATTTGCATAAATATCGCATGTGCTGAATGCTGATGTACATGTGTAGATGCCAATTTAGAAATAATTATTATAATTTGAATGGAAATACAGTGCATCTCGCCATGGTGTGGAAGATTGTGTGGCCAGTTGACCTGTGTGCCTTGCACAGTCTGCTGTCCAGGTGCTGTTGATGGACAGCTTTGAGGCCCAGCTTTTCCTTCTGATGGTTCTTTATCATGAAATTGGACTTGTGTTGGACATCCCTTGAAACAGCAGACACCTTCAAAATAGAAGGGGGTTCTCTGGGCAGCCCTTCATATAGAGGACTGTCCTCTGTAAAAGAGGCCACATGGACACTCACCATTTATGAGTACTGTTAATGGTGTGTATATATGAATGGGGGAATGTGTGTGAGAGAGTGAACTGAACATTGAGAAGGTCTCTCTCTCTCTCTCTCTCTCTCTCTCTCACACACACACACACACACACACACACACTATCTGTATCTGGGCCCTGGGGTGGGGTGGGGTGGGGTGGGCACAAGACTTCAGGCTCATGGGATCTACTTTGGTTTTTTAGTAGAATACCAACTAGATGCACTAACCAGAGCCAGGTGCAAAAGGCATACAGTTTGAATTGAAGGATCCTGAGCCCAAGCATTTGTTTTTGAGGACCAGAACTGAACTCAATTCACACATCCACACAAAAATCCACTCCTAGCCTTCTTCATTTCAGTAGTATAATTTAGGGTGGGGGGGTCATTTTGTTTGCTGATGTTGTTAAACAGCTGGGAGTCAGAAATCCTTGCTGAAATTCTCAAATTCACCCAGATATCTACCAGTAGACCCTGATCTGTATTCTGCCCACTCCTGATCTATGTGCTTGTGTGGGTCTCCTCTTATTCCACCCTATTTTGGAACCAAGCTACACAAGCAGAAGGACCACATGGTGTCACTTTTGATGTGCTGTACCGCTTCAGTCTGCAAATGGGGGAATCACATGTTTCAATGTCCCCCCCCCCAATAAAAAACTTCCTTCACCAAGAAAAGTAGCCTGTTAGGCAGAAGGAGGCTAAATTCAAGGGATATTCATTTGTTTTTAGCGGCTATTTCAGTTCTTGAGTGTGTTACTGCAAGGTGGAATGAACATTAAAACATCAACACTGTTTTTCCCCACCCCCTTTCAACAAGGAGGTGTAGGTATTGATTCTTAAATTGTAAATTATCTCACACTTCATTTTGATATGTCAACTGAGTTTTTGGGTGACATGCAGGTGTGTGTGTGTGTGTAATCTCCAGCCGAGGCTGGTGGCTCCAATGTCAGTGGGACAGTGTATCCACTCTGGGTTTCAGGCTGAACTTTAAAGGAGCTATGCATGGTGCTGAACCTATTTGCTCAGCACCATGGATAGCTCCTTAAAAGTCTCTCTCTCTCTCTCTCTCTCTCTCTCTCTCTATCTATCTGTCTATCTAAAATATAGTGTGTGTGTGTGTGTGTATATATATATATATATATATTGTGCACTAAAAGTAGATCTGCTATAGCCTGTGAATGCAAATCAAGGCAGTTACTTTACTGGTCCCATTACATTTACAACTAATGTTCATTTTTGAATATTCAGAATCAAAGAAGATTCATCACCAGTAGAATTTTCTTCCCCCCACCCCCCCCAAGTCAAATCCTGCATCTCATTCATGCCTCTCCATATATATATATATATATATATATGGCTAATTCTCCAGGGAAAGTCCAGTCTGATAAACAGATGCCACTCACACAGGTTCTCTGGGAGGCCTTCACATCATTAGATGATGGCGAACTTTGAACTCCTGATTCGGAGCCTCTGTTTGCCTGAGAGGAGGAGAGAGAAGGGATGATGGGAGGGGGGGCAGGATAAGGGCAGGGGCTTGACAGGACTTCCCTAGTGGATTGTTGGCCTAGCCCAGCACTGGAACGATCCGGACATCAAATTGGCTCCAGTCACTTTGAAGCTCCGCTCAGTCTTAATCTCTTTCTCTCTCTTCCTCTCTCTTTCTCTCTCTTTCTCCCTCTCTCTTTTTCTCCCCTTGCATCTATGAATCATTCATGTCTTTTACTTCCCCCCCTCAGAGGTTTCTTTAAAATAAATAAATAAAGAAGAAGTAGAAGAAGAAGAAGAAGAAGAAGGAAAGAGGGAAGAAAAGCACTACACACTTCCTCACAAAGCCCAGCCTCTATTTATGCTCTTATTGCTCTGTGTAGCTTATTATCACCAGTGTCGAACAAATTACTTACATGATGTCTTTCCAGTGCACTGTCAGCCCTCAGAGTGACGCTCTTGCTGGGGAAAACTGGTTCCTTTTCAATATAAATGTTCAGTCAGGGCAGCATATTAACAGACTTGGTAAATCTTACGTTGCCCAGTGTATTAACAAAGTAGGTTCTGAACCATGGACAGCTCCTTAAAAGGGCAGAGAATCCAGGGAGAAATTTGTGTGAGAATTTCTGAAGCATCTCTAGGAAGAATAAATACCACTCTTAAAGAATGCTCAGGCTCAGCTTACTTGAGAAGAGAGGATCTTGAGTGCAAGGAGTGACAACCTGGGAGGAACATGCGGCTACCTGCTCTTTGATAACACCATGTCATGATGTTGTACCTTTAGGGAAGTTCCGGCTCCCCTTTTTGCCCTTAAATGTCAGGAAAGCAGTTTTCTCTTTTTTAGGGATGCATAAGAAGTTAAGAACTTCATTCAGTCTGCATTTGAAAGCTAACAAACTGTCCTGATTTACACGTCCTAGACTAACACCCAGGCTAGAATGCAGTTAGCCTTCAGTTTTTGCACTTTTCTGAATTTTGTGATGCAGTTCTCAACTCAGAAAACATACACATTTTGTGGGGGGGGGGATTATACATATTCAAAAATAATGTAGTTCCCCCCCACACACACATTTCTTTCTTTTTTAAAAAAATGTGTAGGTTGATGTGGTAATGGGATGGAACAGACTTATGAACACATGTGAAACTAACACAGACCAGAAATAGACTGTCCCTCTCGTGACAACCTAAAAATCGCAAAGGGGAATGAAGTGTCGGCTTAGGGAAGAGATAGTCTATGATGCCAGGGAACTACTGCTCTGGAAGGAAAGGGGATTGATGCGAGCTTGGGATCCACCACAAATAATCATCCCATACACAGTCAAGTTCTCTTCTGTGAAAACCTACTTCTTTATAGGAACTATCTATCCATGTTGCTGAACTCCGCCCCCAAAATAAATTTACCACCATGGAGCACTGTGGATAACTCCTGTAAAGCTCCAAATAAAAGCTGCAATGGATTAGGAGTCCCACCGAAACAGGAGTCACCCAGCCTCCACTGATTACGGTGTTGCAGGTGGAAGCGCATAGGCAGGCAGTGCTAGTCCTAATTCCTAATGGAACAGCATTCTCCTTCCCCCAATCAGCTGTCTGCTGCTTTCGAGATCAACCTTGTGCGCAAACTCAGGACCGGCCTTCCCCAATCTGGTGCCCTCTGCTCCAGGTGTTTTGGACTTCAGTTCATCCCAGCAGCCCCAGCCAGCACAGCTAGTGGTCAGAAATGCTGGGAGTTGTAGCCCACAGTGTCTGTAGGGCGCCAGACTGGGGGAGGCTGCTCTCGACACAGATTAGTTTCAGCATATTGTAAGTTTGGCTGTTTTCTGCCCATCCATCTTTCAGAAGCCCGCACTGCATATAGCAGTGTTCTCCAACCTTGGGTCCCCAGATGTTTTTGGCCTACAACTCCCAGCATGCCCCAGCCAGCTATGCTGGCTGGGGCATGCTGGGAGTTGTAGGCCAAAAACATCTGGGGACCCAAGGTTGGAGAACACTGGCATATAGCAATGACAACCTGGCAGAGCCTCGGTGACTTCCAGTGCAAGACGCAGAGGAGAGAGAAGAAGGCACCCAAAAGCATAAGCAAGAGGATAGTATCGAAACAGCCTGACCAACAGCACCCAAACTGAATAATGCTTCAAGGAGGAGTAGGTACTATTTTAACCTACTTTGACACCCAGAAGGGCTTTGTTCCGTCATCTTCGGCCCTTCTTCTCTTAACTGATTTTAATCCCTCCACCCGGGGTTGGCTCCAGCTTTTGGAGGGTCTTGGGGCAAGAGACACCCTCAATGGGCCCCCTTCCTCAGTGAGTCGACCTTCTCATTGTCATTGTCACCAGCGCTCCTAGTCCTCTTTCTCATCATTGCTACCCCTTGCTTGCTTGACAAGCAGAGAGAGGGAGTGAGCAGATAGGCAGTGACATCTCCTGCTCCTCCTTCTCACCACCTCCACTGTTTGGGCCAGAGTGTGAGGCAGGTGAACAAGGAGGTTGCAATGGGGAAGAAGAGGAGCCAGTTCAGGGGGCTTTTGTCAGTGGGCCCCTGCAGGGGTGGGGCCCCGTGGCAGGTGCCCAATGATGCCTACCTTTGATACTGGCCCTGACTCAACCCCAGCCTTCTGTTATCTGCTTTCTTTGTCCACACATGTCTCTGCCTTGTCTTCTGCTTCCTGTCCCAGACGTGTCTACCATTGCCATGGCACATTGTTCTGCTGGCTGGCTCCCCTTGGACCGTGGGGCCTGCTGATTCCTCCTGGTCCCCAGAGCCACTCATCAACACCCTCTGCTCATCCAGTGAAGCGTCATCTCTATGTCATGCAACCTCCACCATGGCAGGAGAGTGTGCAACACACTCCAGATGCTTGGAGCAGTCAAGTTCCCCATCAGTGCCCAAGGGTGGGCAGACATCAGGCTTCTGGGATCTACTTTGATTTTTACTAGAATCCCAAGATCCACCAGCTGGAGCCTGGTGCAAAAGACATCCACTGTGAATGAAAGAAATCTGAGCCCAAGAATTTGTTTTGAGAACCACAACTGGATGGAGTCTGGTTACCCAAAGTTCTCTTCATTTCATCAGCATAATTTGGGATAGGATGGGAGTTATTTTGTTGTTAAATCATCAGGAGTCTAGAATCCTTAGTGATCTACTCCAAATCACTCAGTGTTCCACCAGTCAATCCAGATCTAATTGCTGCCCATCCCTGCCCTAGATGACATTCAGAGGCTCATGGGCTCATCTTCCTGGCTAAGACTTTTCATTAAGTCTTTTTCTCTTATCCCCTCTCCTCCTTTAGATGTTTTTTTCTTTTTTCTTTTTTTTTTTTGTATGGTTACAAAAATCTTCCCCAACCTGGTGCCCTCCAGATGTTTTGGACTACAACATCCATAAGCCCCAGACATTATGGCCAATGGTCAGGGATGATGGGAACTATCATCCAAAACTTCTTGACGGTGCTGAGTTGAGGAAGGCTGGCTTAGGAGATGCTGCTGGTAGCTGCTGGCACCACAGACTTAGCCAGGACTGGAGTGTCTCAAACAGCACATCCATAGAAAAATTGACAGCCCCAGAATGACAGATCCCCCCCCCCCGGAGATCAACTGAGTAAAACATTGCCTGGTTGATTTGAAAGTGGATGGGAATAATTTTCTCTGATGCATTTTAAATTGTGGTTCAATAATATCTTCTTGGTATTCAGGATGCTGCAGAGTTCATTCATGCATGGGCTAGAGCAAATATTCCATCCATGCTCACTTGGGAGGACCCTGAAAAAACGTGTCCATACTAGATTTAGCCACTTTGGAGTAATGCAACATGCAGAATGCATCCTAATAAAAGCTTTCTAGCATGTTCCTTCTCGCTTCTCTCTGAAGCATCTATAGCTAAGCTCCTACTACCAGCAGCCTGCAAGAGAAATTCAGACATGGGCAGCACTGGGAAGCCTCTATGACCTATTTAATATGTTAAAAATAAATAGCTCTCCATTAATAATGCATATTTAAGACTACAGTTTGGAAGCTCTTGGGTGGCTAAGTTGTAAAATGTTTACCATCATTGCTGATTGCCAAGAAAACACTTCTATTGATGATGTATTTGGGGTAGGGGGAGGTTCCTTCCTTCCTTCCTTCTTCCCTTTCTCAGATGGTTATATCCTCTGTAGGGAAATACTTGGCACAAAGAACTCCAAAGGTTAAAAATTCAAGAAAGATTTAATATGTAGGGTCAATACAGCATGGCATGCTATTTCAGCAGGCACAGGGGCCTCTAGGGTGATGCTAACCACTGTGATGACGAGTGACTGCATTTGTCGATGGTGAATAAACTTTGTTTCGTTGTTTCAGCTTAAGCAAAGTGTGGTGTTATTTGGTTCTACCCAGCTTGGCCATGGAAACCTATGGTGTAGAGAGAGCTACCTCCATCCAGCCCGGACACGGCAAGTCAAGTACCATTTTATCCAGTGGAGGCTGGTGGCTAAAATGTCAGTGGGGCGGTGTATCCACTCCAGGCTGTAGTCTGTACTTTTTAAGGAGCTATCCTTGGTGCTGAACCTAGGGTGTCCCTGTGGTTCAGCACCATGGACAGCTCCTTCTAAAGCTCAGACTGCAACCCAGAGTAGATATACCATTGCACTGACATTGGAGCCACCAGCCTCTACAGTAATACCTTGGATTGCAAGTAACTTGGTTTGAGAGCGTTTTGCAAGACAAGCACATTTTAAATATTTATTTATTTATTTATTTACTTGATATACAAGCGACGTCTTGCAATACAAGTACTGTAGTATGGCTTAAATTAGAAATCTCTGTACAATTTTTTTTGGGGGGGATTTCATTTTGATATAAGAGTGTTTTGGATTACAAGCACTTTTCCGGAACGAATTATGCTCTCAATCCAAGGCATGACTGTACTTTATAGCTGAGGTAGCATTTCCTAGTGGTGAAGTCAAATTGAGAACTTTATTAAAAACTGTGGCAATAAGTTCTATAGACCCAAGCCTCAAAGTTGTTGTTGTTGTTGTTGTTGTTGTTGTTGTTGTTGTTATTATTATTATTATTATTATTATTATTATTATTTAAAGTAACATAGGTGGGATAACCCATATGCTGGTCTGCCACATCTGATGACAGTGGCAGGAGAACCTACAGTATTTTTTTCACATGTGGGTCTTAGATCAGAACTACATTAATTGACTGCTACAGCATCTAACTAGAACAAGCCCAGAAACACAGGACTCTGTAGAACAAAACCCAAACTGTCAAGAATGCACATTTTCTTCCATATTGTGTGATATGGTGACTCTACTCATATTTTGGGAAACTGAGCATGACCAACATCCCTAAATGTCTGTCCATAAAAGATACATTAGATCAATAATTTTAATAAGGAATGGAAGAAATAACTATGCTTGGAATCTTACAGAGTGGATTTTTTTTTAAAATCATTTTTCCCTGTGGCTTCATTATTTCCAGACATTTTACATCTCTAGGCTTTCTATAAAAGTCTCCTTACTGCATAGTTTTTACTTTAGAAATCAGTTGTGGGGGAGTAAAGACTGGGTAACAATATCGAAACACCTTGTCTCAAATTCTAAAAGAAAATATTTCATAATCCAAAGCTGTTCAATTTTTTAATTTTTTTTTGGGGGGGGGACAAAAACGGCCCTTAGGGGAAAAGGGGGGGCAGGGAGGAAAACTGTCCCCCCCTGAATTTTTCTATTCCCCCCCCCAGGCATTCACATCTCTAACAGGAATGAACTTTAGTGTGGAAGGAGTGTGATCTCCACAGTCAGTTCTGGTATACAACACAAATCCCTATGCTTACTTAGCAGCTCTTCATACTAGTGTTGGCTCTAGGTTTTTGAGCAAGACACCCTCAATGGGCCCCCATCCCTCAGTGAGTCTACCTTCTCACCACCATGGTCACCAGCTGCTCTTGCTCTTCATCCTCTTTCTCATCATTGCTACCTCTTGCTGGCTTGCCAGGCAGGAACGGTGCAGGGCTGTTTGGCGCCCTAGGCCAAATTATATTAGGCGCCCCCCCTCGTGCCATGGGGGGGGCCTCCGGAGCAAAGCAGCCCTGCTCTGCAACACCCCCCGCGCGCGTGCGCGACCGCGCGACCGTCCGCCAACCACCTACCTTCCCACCGCCCCCGCTGCTGGCTGCTGCTGCCGCCGCCTTCTCCTCCGACGCGATGGGACCCCGCGCTTTATGACGGGAAGGTAGGTAGGTGGTTCGCGGGCGGGCACGCACGCGCGGGGGGGATTGTGGCGGCGGCGGCGGCAGCGGCCAGCAAGCTGGCGGGGAGGCGCGGCGGAGGCGGCAGGCAGGGCAGGAGCGCGCCGGAGGCGAGGAAGGGGCGCAGAGTTTGCGCCCTCTTCTGCCACGCGCCCTAGGCAGCCACCTGGGTCTGCCTAGCGGTAGCGCCGGCCCTGTTGCCAGGCAGAGAGCCAGGGAGCATCGTTGAGGCAGCAGCATCTCCTGCTCCGCCTTCTCACCACCACCGTTTTCTGGGCTGGAGCAAGAGGCAGGTGAACAAGCAGGTTGTGATGGTGAAAAGGGGGAGCAAGTCCAGGGGTTTTTGCCAGTGGGCCCCTGCTGGGGTGTGGGCCCTTGGCAGGTGCCCCACCACCATGCTTACCCTTAATGCCGGTCCAGACTGAGGCACACTCTGTTCTTTAATTCTAGGTGAATGCCTTCTGTTCCCAGCTCCAGTTGGTGGATCTTGGGGTTCTAGTACAAAAACACAAAGTAGATCCTGCAATCCCAGGGTCTGCCCTCTCCTAGTTTAGAACTTCAAACACAGATTGCAAATTGAACAGTATCATCAACATTTTTGGATACCAATTTCATATACAGAATAAGAATTTTTTTTCCATTTGTTTGTATTTTTACATTCTTCAACTTTAAAAGCACCCAAAGCAGCTTTAAATAAGAAATACATTTTTAAAAAACAACAACAACAACACTACAATAAAAGTGTTTTGTTTTTTTTAAATGAAATGGTATAATTGATGTGTATTCAGCTCAGAAGTGTTACACTGTCAGACATAAAAACAGAATAGTTCAGACAGAATCATAGAATTGTCATGAGGTTCTCCGATAAAACGGTGCTTTATGTTGCTGTGTGAGACTGACAGCACAATCCTCTGCATCATGCTTACTCAGAAGTCAATCCCACTGTATTCTTTGGGGATTATTCCCTAGGATGTCTGTTTAGGATTGCAGCCAGGGCACGAACCAGACTAGGTTAAGCGCTTTAAGGCTGCAGTCTTATGCCTACTTACATGGGAGCAAGACCCACTGAACTCAGTTGGGCTTATAGCTGAGTTCGTTGACACATATAGGATTGCACTGTGAGGCTGCAATCATATATGCATACTGAACTGGGAATCAGCACCACAGAACACATCGGGACATCATCATCAGGCGATCACTCGTGACCGAGTAAGATTGTCTTCCGGGATAAAAGGAGGAAATTCTAAAGAAGATTGTGTAGACTCTAGCGATGGGTCCGTAAGTGACTGTGGAGGCCAATTCTAGATCCCACAGCTTCCCACAGTGAGGACACAGGTTACCAGATAGAAGATGGTCCTGTAAAGGATTCATTTGACGTGCTTTTCGCTTAGCACGTTTCTCCCTTTCACCTTGCACTCGGGCTTCTTCAAAGTCCATGGAACCTTTGTGAAAGGCCAACCTCCATTTAGATCGTTCATGGGCCAGAGCTTCCCAGTTTTCGATGTTTATATTGCATTTTTTTAGATTAGCCTTATGAACATCTTTAAACCTCTTATACTGACCACCGATATTCCGCTTTCCATCCTTGAGTTGGGAGTAAAGTAACTGCTTTGGGAGACGGCAGTCAGGCATTCGAACAACATGACCGGTCCACTGAAGTTGGCGTTGAAGGATCATTTTTTCAATGCTAGTAGTCTTTGCTTCTTCCAGTACACTGACATTTGTTCGCCTATCTTCCCAAGTGATTTGCAGGATTTTCCGGAGGCAACGTTGATGAAACCTTTCAAGGAGGTGGAAGTGACGTTTATAGATAGTCCATGTTTCGCAGGCATACAATAAATGAACCAGACTAGGTTAAGCGCTTTAAGGCTGCAGTCTTATGCCTACTTACATGGGAGCAAGACCCACTGAACTCAGTTGGGCTTATAGCTGAGTTCGTTGACACATATAGGATTGCACTGTGAGGCTGCAATCATATATGCATACTGAACTGGGAATCAGCACCACAGAACACATCGGGACATACTTCCACATAGGCCTGTGTGTTCTAAGTCCCATTGATTTCAATGGGAGAAATTAACCATCTACCTAACCCTCCCCTACTGATATCAATCGAGCTAAATGGTGCTTAACTTTGGCTAGACTGCGGCCATTCTGTTTGGGCTGCATCAAACATTTTTCCCCTTCCAACTGGCCATATCGACTACAGTTCCTCACTTTCCTGTCTGGCATCTTTTGCAGGTCATAACTCAGAGGCAGAGCAACCACTTGGCATGCACAAGGTTCCCGGTTCAGTCCCCTGGCATCTTCAGTTGAAAGGATCTCTAGCAGCAGGCAGTGGTGTAGTGGTAAATTTTGAAGTGACAGTTTCATGACCGCCTTTATCACCATGGCCCCAAGGAGAGCCCAAAGTTTCAGGCAGCCATGTTGATCCATGTCATTCAATAGACCACTTCTAGCAGCTTTAGCTCCACCAAGAGCAGGCCTTTCTGTGAAGCCCTTGGGTCTTAATTGCCCATTTAAGACCAAGTCTCCCCAAAATGGAACCACATCCTAGGGAGGTGGTGGCTCCCCACTGGAGCTCAATGCTGTCTGGAGAGCATCTGTCAGGCATGCTTTGACTTGGATCTGCGTTGTGCAGGGTTTTCGATCAATGGCCTATAGCCCTTCAACCTACTATGTATGATTTAGATTAAATACTTTTATTAGAACAGCGACAATTGTATGCTCAGAAATCATCCCTGCCCATATGTGAGGATTTGGCTAGCTCGCGGGAACAGGGAATTTCTGGAGGGGTGGCAGATGTGTCAGTCCTAATAAAAAGTGAGGACCTGTCCCTATGAGCCCTGGCCCATACGCGCTGCAGCAGGGCAGGGAGGTCTCTCGAAGACCATCCGATAAAGTGACAAAAAGCGGTAGATGGACCGCAACAAGTTCTGGCTGGTGATAAGGCAGAGAAACAGTTTCATATATTCAGGGAAAGGGACTATAACTCAGAGGTAGACACACATGCCTTGCATGCAGAAGGTCCCAGGTTCAGTCCCCGGCATCTCCAGTTAAAAAGATGAGGTAGCAGGGGAAGGGGGAGACCTCTGTCCAAGACTTTATTCCATATCTGGAAAATTGCCCTCGTGCAAATAAGGACTGGCACACCTGCACGTGAACATACACACAGAAATTTGAGTGCATGCTAATTTATGGAACTTTCTGCCAGACTATGTGGTCATGGCCACTAATTTAGACGATATGAAAGGGAAATTATACTAATTCATGGGAAAAGAGGAGAAGCCTATCAATGGCTTCTAGACATGATGGGTTGGATCCAGGATCTGCCTTCCATGAAAGGAATGGACCTTTCACTAGAAGAAGGGCTCCACTTGCGGAAAGTCCCTCCCACTGATTTTTGGGATTCCCCACCACTCCCACACCACAGCTCACCCCATTCAGTAGGGTCTCATGCAGAGGCAGGGTTAGGGAGAGGCCCATGAGGGCTGCAGCCCCAAATCGTTCACTTGGAGCCCCAAATCTGTGGAAGACCATCTGGCCCACCACCCTGATGTCCGTGGGCATTTGCTGAAATAAAGGTAGTGCTGTGGCCCTGATGACCTCTGTTGCATCTGGTCCCCCTGGATGAGCTGTGGCTTTTTGCCCACCTGTGCTTCCCCTCCTGCTGCCCCTCCAAATCTTTCTGCCTGAGGCTTTTTTCTGACATCAAACGCCCTCCTCTCCCTGTCCATACATCCCTTTTTACAAATAGGGGTGTCCTTAGGAGACAGGGCCCTTTACAGACACACACAGGAGAGACACTCTAAAGCTTATGCAAATTTGTGCATATATTTTTTTGTCCTGTGGGCCTGAGTCCCAGATCTTTTTGGTACCTAGCACCACCCCTGGTCTCATGATTGTCTGCATAGCATTTCCAGTGTGTGCCTGTGGAGGAGCTGCCATGAGAAGGAGGAAGTGGGGAAGTCCACTTCCAGCAGCACACACAGTTGATCCAGTGTAAATCTGGATTGAATGCGATGCTTTTATACAACCTTTCAGGTTTGAAGGAGTCTCTTATGCACTTCGGCTTAAAAAAGAAAAACAAGAAAAACAAACAAACAGGAAAGTTCTAGAATGATAGCCAGTTCTGCCAATCAGAACAGTCTGCTCTTTTCCCTGTCAATGTCCACATAGGCAGGGGTTGGGGGAATTGTTAAGTTCGCATTTTGATAAGAACTTACATAATTCTGCACTTTGCAACCTACACGTGAACCAAAACTCAGTTATCCTTCTAAATTTGTGCTTCTCCAAATTTGGCAATGGAGTTCTTCAATCAAACAATGCACACCAAAATGTGCATATTTTTGAAAATAATGATTAAAATGTGTTCTATTAGGAAAATGGCTTGCAAAAATGTGTGTAGATCAGGCAAAATTGTGTAAAAAATAATGCATGTATGCGTAGAAAATTTCATGCAAACTTTTAAAAATGATAATAATCCTGCCACTCTGGACAAACCAAACCTACAATTGGAAAAAATTCTCAGTGGTTGGGATGAAGCAAATTTAAGATTGGAAAAATGAGAAACCGTGAGCAGCTGAAACTGACAGATTTATCTATCTTAGCTCCACATTACTTTGGTCAAAACCTGTCGGGGTCTGCGTTCCAACAGTGGGTGGAGCCAGAACCAAAGTGGGTGGAGTTAGGGATGTGACCTTTAACTTTGTTCGGTATGCAACAGGGTGGGGAGGGGGAAGACATTTGGATCTAGGCATTCTCCTCCTCCAACTTGTGGAAGGTTTCCCTCCGTCAGGTGTGTGTGTGTGTAAAGCAGGATGGAGTAAATAACAGCGACAACTCGGAACAGGGCCAGTGAAGGGGCCTGGTCTGGGGAGAGGGTTGTAGCCGGGGAAGGTCTGGATGGAGAGGTCTGGAGGAAGGGGCAGCTGGTGACTCCTATGTCAGTGGGGCTCCTTATCCATTGCAGCTTTTATTCTGAGCTTTATAGGCGCTATCCACGCTGCTCCATGGTGGTGAACCTACTTTGGGGATGGAGTTCAGCACCATGGATAATACTAGAACCTGGGGTCATCCCCCATGAGGCTGATTGGTGGGAGATTCAGGACAGATAAAAGAAAGTACTTCTTCATACAGTGCATAAAGTATGGAATTCACTTCCACAAGATGTAGTGATGGCCACCAATTTGGACAGCTTTAAAAGGGGATTGGACAAATTCATGGAGGAGGAGAAGGCTATCCATGGCTACTAGTCCCTGATGGCTCTATGCTACCTCCAGTATCAGAGGCAGTGTGCCTATGTCCACCAGTTGCTGGGGAACATAGGCGGGAGGGTGCTGTTGCACTCCTGCCCTGCTTGTGGGTTTCCTGTGGGCAGCTGGCTGGCCACTGTATGAACAGAATGCTGGACCAGATGGACCCTTGTTCTGATCCAGCATGGCTCTTCTTGTGTTCTTATGGATAGCTCCTATAAAGCTCAGAATAAAAGCTGCAACGGATAAGGAGCCCCGCTGACATAGGAGTCGCCGGCCTCCTCTGTCTGGAGGTTTGCATCTGGCCAGCACACAGCAGAGGTCCCCCATGCACCCCTTGAGTCAACAATACCAGGTGATGGATGAATATTCTGACTTGCTGTGAGCCGGAGGCAGCTCTCGCTCTCAGCATTCCCATCCCTCCCATCTGAGTGCAAGAAATTATAACAGTGCCAAGGTGACGTTGCACAAAGCTTCTCTGAGCCAATCGCAAAGTGTCTCGGGCCAGTCTGGGCTGGAGCGTCTGGAAGCTTTCCTGAGCACTGGAGGGAAGCGACGAATGGAAGACTGATGATCATCCCAAGCTATCGATTTTGGGCTTTAGCTTCCCTGCCTCCTCTGACTCGTTAGCTCTGGATAAAGGCTAAAGTACTAGCTAATCTGACTCGATTTTAGATCTGAGATGGACAGATTTAAATACAGCTGTTGCTCTCTCCAGTCTTAATGCACTGCTTAATGGGTCATCGGCATGCTCTGGGGAATGCGAGGACTGAGGAGGAGGAGGAGGAGGAGGAGGGAGGAGGGAGAGGTGGGCCCTATTAGCAGAAACCTTCTAAACTTCTATAACATGGTGGTGGTCGTCAATTTTTATTTTTCGAAAAGGAGACACAGCTGTAGGGCTGGGAAAGACTGGAGCTTCACTCAGCTCATGATCCCACCGTGAAAGTGAAACAGGACCCTTTGAATGCAGTTAGGTCATTTTAGACTCTGGACTTAATGGTCTTATGGAAAGGGGTAGGGGGGGTCCTTCAGTATGGTGACGTATATTGCTTCTCTTACTTCAAAATGTGGTAATTCATCCCTGCTGCATCCTGCTCATTCTGCTGAGTGGGGCCCCGGTCTTCTGCCCCAAAGTCCTGCCCTGACGGCACCACCAGTACTTCAATGGCAAGGAATCCAGAGGGGGCCCAGATCCCTGACCTTTTCTGACAGCTGCTCTTAGCTGCTCTTTTAGAAGACTACAGAGGGGACTATGATTTGGATAAAATTTGGAGGACCACTGGGTGAGTCATGTGAGATTTATTAAGGTCCCCAATGTACTTCGAGAATTCAAGTCATTCAAGTCTGTGCCGTGCACAGCCTGTGGGCAACACATTGGGTGGGAGAGCGGCCTTTGGGTAAACTGAGGAGCCATCGCATTCGCAAGTCAATGCAAAATACTGCACAAAAGTCCTCTAATTTGTTTCAAATGATAATGATTTCTTTTATTACAAAATTTAAATTATACTAAACTGTATTTAAAAAAAAAAAAAAAGACATGAAAAAGAAAGGTGTCCAATTGTTTGTAAATCATCCTGTTAATTTTGCACTCATTGGCCAAAATATTAGAATTAGGAGCTGGTTAATGTTTTTACTGAACAATTAGAAAAGATACTATTTTTATGCTTTTCTCCATAAGTAAAAGGGAATCATCATCATCATCATCATCATCATCATCATCATCATCATCATCATCATCATCTGATAATTTAGAGAAGAGGCTTAGAATATCCCTGAGAGAATCCGTTCTCTTTCTCCATGGCTATAGGTCCTGCATCTAGGCTATTGTCGTGAACATACAAAATCAATAGCTTGGTCTAGGCCTTGTGTGTGCAAATTGCCACCAGTGGACTCCTGTGGAGTTGTATCAGCAATCAAAGACAAAGGTTATTTGGTGCTGAGTGAGTTGGATTCACCTCCAGAGGATCCTTCCAGCTGCAGACTCTGCCTCATGCGCATGCATGCACACCCCCTCTGAGATTTAATGGAAGAAAACATGTAGGCCCAGTTGATATTAACGGTAACATGTCTTGTGGCACCTTGAAGGCTAATAGATTTATTGTAGCATAAGCGTCCATGTAGCGTCCATCAGCTGCATCTGATCAATCCAGCCGTGACTACATATTTTTGCTAGACTCTGTATACTATCTAGAGCTGGGCTGAAATTTCTCAGAAAATAATTTCTGGATCAATTTTCTTAAATATGTCCTTTATCGGGATCCCTCTGAATTGTTGGAGAATTTCTCCTCCCACCCAAGAATATCCAGCAAAATGACCTCCTCAGTTTCACTGCTTGGAAATGGGATAGAGAATTTTGGGTGCGACTCTGGATCCACTTTTAATATTGTTTAATATTATTCCTTTAACATTGTCGAAACTAGTAACAGGATTGACAGCTAGTCCTTCTGGTTCTCTTCTCCTAGCTCATCACTTTGTTCATCCACCAGTAAGAACCAACAATATCTTTTCATTCAGTATTAACTGAGCTAAATTTATCTCAGAAGATAATTTTTTGAGGATTTTTCTTGTTTGAACTGTTGGAGAATTCTTTCACCTTCCCTGGAGAATTTTTGGCAAAATGTCCCACCTCTCATTTTGTCACCTGTGTCATGTACCAGGATCCTCACCCCTGGTCCTCAGAACAAGAGGCTCCAGAGTTAATGGTTCAGGGATCTCAGCTACAGAAAGGTGTAACGAGGTTTCCAGCTCCCCAGGACCTAGTTCTCCAGAAAGACCCAGGCGCTGGATCTCCTGCATCCAGAGGAATTTGCATTATCATCCTCAGAGAAAAACTAGCATGCCACAGCCACTCCCCATCACTGCAGCTTGAGGCTGCTAAAACAGGCCAGACCCCTTTAAGAGACAGTGCCTCAGTAAGTATGGTGGTGGGGCCAACCAGCTTAAATCCAGCCAAACTTGTATTTAAGGTTCAGTCTTGCTCTGCTCCTTGTTGGACCAACCTACTACACATGGACAATCCTGTCTGGCTTCCAGCCCAAACACTACATGGAACTTTCTGTGGTGCTGATCTCTTTCTGTCTGGTTTCCTTGTGAAACTTGACCTATTCAGAGACCTCTGTTAAAGATCAGAGCATAGCAGAATGCTGCAAACCAGGCTATAGTGCAGGGCATCAACAGAACCTATGGCCTAAAATGGTACAAGCTGCAAATAGGGTGGGGGATTTGGAGAAGCCATTTTCACCCAGTCCTGCCAATTTCTGTGTGTACAAACTCTGTATGTGCATGTGCTCTGTCCATGCATATATGCATTAGGATTGTACACATACAGTCTAAAACATGTAAGATTGAAGGAGTGGGACCTGCTGCCACATTCAGAGTCACCCCACCCCCCACAAACATGCACTCTCACATGTTGGATGTCTGAAGTGCCCTGATGGCTCCACATGTTCCATCTTTTTTCATTTTGTCATGGCCCTGGACCAAGAGCCTTTAGAAGCAGAGTCCTCAAGCAGCAGCAGCTCCAAGGAGGAGAAGGACCTGCTCCCCAGTCCTTCCTGTGTAAGACCCCCCTCCCTAGATCCTGCACCCTGTCCCCTGAATACTGGAGAGGTACCCACTGCCATCAGACTCTGAAGAGGGGATCTCAGGGTCCTATGAAGAACAGGAAGGCCCTGGGGAGCATCCCCCACCAGAGTCACCACAACTCCACACCTCACTCCCTGGAAGAAACCAGCGACTGCACATAAAAGCATTGGCCTTTTAGGCTGGCCAGATGCAGCGCTCAGAGGTGGGATGCCACCTCCATGCAATGGCGGAATCTGTGATGGATCAGATCAGGACATGGCTGTTGACTTGTACAACTTGGGAAAGATGCCAGGCACACAGGAGACAAGTTCTGTCAAGTTGAGGACATTTTTTTTTTAAGAACACCCCAGTGGTTTCAACCACATTTACGTAATCCTGGCTCTCCTTGGAGCTAGCTGTGATGTTCCTCTGGATCAGGTTCTTCTGGAAATCTATTGCCAACTTAGCTAAGATGGATATTAAAACAAACAAACAAACCAGTCCTCAGATTCTGAAAAGGTTCTTTTTTTAAAAAAAAAAGGTCTTTTATTTACATCCTTAGCTTATTTATTTATTTATTTATTATATTTATGAATCGCCCATCTGGCCAGACATCTGGCCACTCTGAGCAATGTACAATGCAATAAAATACAGGGGACACACACACACACACACACACACACACAGTATAAAACACAATTAAAAACAGTACAAAACTTAAAAATCCTAACCCACCCAATATTCCCGCCTGAAAAGCCACGTTTTCCTCTGCAAGATGTACACTTCTTTCTGAATGCAGGAATGCTTCCCTTCAGCTTCCTCCTCCTCACTCCCTTTTCCTTTGGTTCTTTCCCCCTCCTTCGCTACCTCCACCTTGCTATTTCATTTATTTATTTATTTTATTTGGGGGGGGGCATGCTCCCTCCAGCGCTGAAAAGCCGAATGTCTTAAATACAAATCATCTCCAAATCATTCCGCCCAGGACCTCGCCGCCCTTGCCAGAGCGCTGGGGCTTGCGGGATAATGAGCTCTGTAGAGAGTTCGCTCCGAACTCACACACCTCTGGTAGGGGGGGGGGGAGAATGGGAGAGGGAGAAAAGAACAGAGGGAAGGGAGTGGATTTTTCTCTTTCTTAGTACAAAGAAAGGGACGGCTCTCTCCTCTCTCTTTCTTCGTTTCCTTTCCCTGCTAGCTGGCCAAGGGAGATGATGCGTGTTTGAAGTGAGCAACCCAAAAAGTGACATTCTGAGGATTACCTTCGAGCTTCTATGCCACCAAGCCTCCTTTGCATTCTGGGGGGTGCACATGAGAAAAGCCCTGCTGGATCAAAAGCAGTGGCCCATTTACTTCAGCATCCTGCCTCCCACAGCGACCCGCCAGATACTTATGGGAAGCCCAAGAGGAAGACGTGAGGGCAAGGTCTATGTCAAGTGACCTAGGCAGGGGTAAGCATGATCTCTGCCTGCCCGCTGCCATGTCTCAAGCTGCTTCCTGCATTCCGTGCATCACAAACACAGCAATCTGTGCACCTGTCTCCCAGAGAAGGGAGTGGGGATTAATTCGCACCAGGACTCACTAGGCTGTAGCCCCAGAATCTAAAAAGTATCATAATTCATGGGAGTGGATGTCAAGATTCCACCTGTACCAGGACACCTTGATCAGCTCCTTAAAGATATCTGCCTCTTTAAGCACCCCTCCTGTCTCAGGATGCCAATTCTTTGCCTTTTTTACCTTCTCTTCCCAGTAACATGGGACTAGGCCCTAGGTGTGGTGCAAAAGACACTCCAACAACTGAATGTTAACATTAACTGTTTACTTTAGTAAATATTGGTAAAGTTGATTCACAAAAACTTGAGGTAATTACATAAATAGAGCTGTATACTTTCCAAAAGCAGGTATAATAGAAATAAAAGAAATAATAACGCAGTTCTCTCTAACCTAGGTACTCTTTCACCTATAACCTTAATAGGGATTCCTTCTCAGCCTAGCTCTGGCTGTTCTGCATTCTTCAGTGATATTCAGACTCTGCTGCTTCTCTGGCTGCTCACTGCTTCTTGGTGCCTGCAAAACCTTTCCTCTCTCTCCAATTTTGCTCTCTTACACACACAGCTTCTCCACACCTCTTTATATACACTCCCCTAGAACTAGAAGGTTACAGTCATGTGACCTAAAACTGGGGAAATGAAACTTAACTCTATTAGGGGGAAAAGGAGACTTCTCTCAATGAAAAGGAAACTTAACTCCAATCCATGAGGGGAAAATGAAACTCACGAATGCCCCCCTCCCATCAGGAGATGTTTGGGCCTATAGGCTTCAAACTAACTCAAGCCTGTGTAGGCCTCAATCCTTCACAGTGGAGTGGCTTTAGGCACATGCAAAGTGCTTTCCCCTCAGCTTTATAGGGCCCCCAGAAGACAGGTGAGGACAGCCTTTCCCAGCCTGGTGCCCTTCAGCTATGTTGGACTGCCGCTGCCATCATTCCCACGGCCAATGGCCATGCTGGCTGGGGATGATGGGGGCTGCAGTCCGGAGGGTGCTGGGCTGGAGAAAGCTAGGTGAGGACTTCCAGGCATGCTTGAGCCAGGTCTGGATGGAGAGGGCAGGTGGCATCTAGGTATGCTGAGGAAAACTCATGTCCCAGTGTGTGCGCATATGTGTGTGTTTCAACTGATATCTGCAGACCTCTGGCTAAGCCTACTGAACATACGCAGGAAGGGCAACACAAAAGATCAGCCATCTTGCACATGTGCAAGACAAGAAAGGGTTGCACTGTCGTTTGGATGCTTATTTGTGCACAGATTCACAACCCAGGGCACAAACACAGATCACAATTCTGGACCCATGTGAACAGCAATCACCGCCGCACCCTTTCCAATGCAACCACAGCAGCCAAGGCCTCACAGAGCATCCCCATACATAGCAATCCCATGTGCTTTCTTTGCCTGAGCCTTCCAGGTGTGTTGGGCTACCGACCGTGCTGGCTGGGGTGATGGGAGTTGTACCCAAGACACATCTAGAGGGTGCCATACTGGGGAAGGCTGCTCTATCCCAAGTCTAGAACCCCCCCTTTTTAAAAAAAAACAGGACTTCCCCCAAAATGGTAGTCCTTGTGACAGCTGCAGTCAGATTTTGTGTCAGTCAACTGAACGCTGGTGATGAAAACTCCCAGGTTGGCTTTTTCCACCGTGGAAACACACACACACACACACAGTGAGTGAGCGAGAAACAAAAGAGCGCCCATCTCTTGCTGCCGACTTCAAAGCTGCTGTCAGCAGGAGCCATCGGAACAGTTTAAGTACAAAATGAATTGTTTTAATATTTAATCAGTTCCTAATCGGCGCCGGAATCCCCACTGGAGGCACGGTTCAGTCGGAAGGCCATCCAGAGCTAGCACCCTCTACCTGCTTGACCAAAAAAAAACCCCAACCGAAGCCGGCTGTTCGGTGGCCCCAAGCAACTTACCTGCCTCTCAAATCCAGGCCACAAAATGAGGATCAGCAACCTTTTGTCACGAAGTGAATGTTCCTAATTTGAAAGTGAGAAGACCAGCTGCGGCTGAATATCTGGGCAGCTGGTTCAAATCAAGATGTGAATTCATAGTGTGTGGATCTTCCTGGCCTGCTCATTCTTTTGCTGCCTGTGGCACACATCATCTCCTCCTGCCACACCAGCCCTCTGCAAGGTTTTCTAGACTATTCTCCTACCCTGTAGTCCAGGAGTGGGAAGCATCCGATCCAGGGGCAAAATCCAACCCTCCTGGGGTTTCAGGCTGGCCCTATGGGGTTCCCTAGATGGCCATGTACCCTTCCCAGGGGAGGCTGGTGACGCCTATGTTAGTGGGGCTCCTTATCCATTGCATCTTTTATTTTGAGCCTTATAGGAGCTACCCATGGTGCTCCATGGTGGTGGACCTATTTTGGGGTGTGGGGTTCAGCACCATGGATAGCTCCTATAAAGCTCAGAATAAAAGCTGCACTGGATAAGGAGGCCCACAACATAGGAGTCACCAGCTTCCCCTGCCCCTTCCCCTGGTCCCATGTGCTTCCTCCCACCCACAAATCATTGAGTGGTTAGCTGGCTTGCGTGCAGTCATTTCCCCCCATTCTAAAAGGTTGAAATGTCTCTCCTGACTCCTCAGGCTCAGGTACTGGCAATAAGAACTTTAAGCTACAACAGGGGTGGGGAACCTCAAGCCCAGGGGTGAAATCTGGGCCCCCAGGGTTGCCTAGGAGACCACGCCCTTTCCCCAGCCCCCAGCCCCTTTCCCCAACCACCCCATCATTTGGTGGTTTCCCAGCTTTCTCACTGCCTCCCCCCCCCCCATTCTGAAAGGATGAAATGCTTCTCCTAAGGCTTAGTTACGGGCAGCAAGAGCTTTAAGCTACAATGTGTTGCCACATTTTGCATTTTGGCCTTGCCCCCTTTTGCCTTCAGCCCTGCCCACCACCAGAATACAGACCCCCGAGAGCTTCTCCAAAACGGAATTCAGCCCTTGGGCTAAGAAGAACCAGTGTGGCATAGTGGTGAGAGTGCTGGACTGGGACTCGGGAGATCCGGGTTCTAGTCCCCGCTCGGCCATGAAGCTCACTGGGTGACTTTGGGCCAGTCACTGACTCTCAGGCTAACCTACCTCACAGGGTTACTGTAAGGATAAAATGGGGAGGAGGAGGAGGATTATGTAAGCTGCCTTGGTTTCTTTGCAAGAGATAAAAATAAATAAATAAATAAATAAATGAGGTTCCCCACCCTTGCTCTAGGGCACTTCCTCTGTGCCTCCATCACTCCATCCTTGGTCCTCTCCACCTTTCCTCCCACTAGGTCCCTTCCTTTTCAGCTGATAACCTTCTTTGCCACCCTGTCCCATTCCTTCAGGCTCCTTGCCTCCACTGGAGGCTGGTGGCTCCAATGTCAGAGGGGGGCTGTGTATCCACTCCGGATTTTACTCTGAACTTTGAAGGAGCTACCTATGGCGCACAACTTAGTTTGGGGATAGAGTTCAGTCACTGCTCACCTCTTTGCCTTGTTCTTTACAAGATCATAGAGGTGGAAGGCACCTCAAGAGGCATCTAGTCCAAGTCCCTGGCAATGCAGGAAATCTGCTGCGACAGCATCCCTGAGAGGTGGCCATTCAGCCTCTGCTTGAAAACCTCCAAAGAAGGAGAGTCCACGGAGGGGTCTGTTCCAGCGTCGAACAGCTCGAACCATCAGGAAGTTCTTCCTTAGCTTAGTCAAAATCCCCTTTCTTGTAATTTGAACTTCTTGGTTCAGATCCAGCTTCCTGAAGCAACACATTTGCTCCATTATCAGCCCTTCAAATATATGAAGATGCTGGGATGCTGGGGAAATCCACAACAGATTCAAATGAGTTCAGATTTCTATGAATGCGACCCACAGACTCTGCAGTAAATTGGCTTTTTTGAGTCACGTAGATTCCATGGACTTGTGACCATTTTTTTTGTTTGTTTCCAGCATTGTATGCAAATTTAGTCATACAAAAATAGAAGAAATAATAACAATAAAAAAACACCCACTGAAAATGCACATTTCCCACATAGGCTAAAGTGTGAAGCTGTAGATCTGGGTGGGATTTGTGTATTTGCACAAATGTGCAACTTTGGAAGTGTACATCTGTGCAAGTGTGCACTTTCCAGCATGAACGCAAGTTCGGGAAAAATCCGATTCTGTCAATGAGCGGACGATGGAGCGAAAGACACCTGACAACAAACACAGACAGAACAGATTTAACAAAATCCATAAATCCCTAGCAATATCGTTATCTTACGTTCCTCATAATCACCCTCTGTTCGACTTCTTCTGAATCTGATCATTTCTTCCTCCCAACAACTCACAGCCTTTCCTGTCCATAGGAAGGAGGGTTCTCTGCTGAGGTCATGATGAGAGTTTGCTCCCTGAGGTCATGTTGATCACTGCCCTCTTGAAAGCTCCACAGTTATTCTACATTGTCTAACTGATGCTTCCCCACTCTGCAATTAGAAAAAGGATTGGTGAGTACTCTTTTTGGGTAATTTTGTGATAAGCATTTACCAGATTTGCACATTTCTCCATAAACGTTGTGGAGAGATCTTTATTAAAAGAAAGAAAAGATCTAATACGGGAGAAAGTGAAACTGTCAGATTCATCCACCCAGGCAGAGGGCTCTGAGGCTGAGCGCATTGCTTTTCAAAGTCTGGCTTTGAATCCCTGTATATTCAGCCATGTTTGGGGTGCTAAGTTAGGGTTGCCACCTCTACAGGCTTGTTTTTAACAGCTACACTGGCAAGAAGGTACAACACGATCCTCTCCATGTCACTAATAGTTGTATCTATTGAATTTCATTCAGTTCAATTTTCAACAAGAACTT
This sequence comes from Shinisaurus crocodilurus, assembly GCA_021292165.1. Classification (NCBI taxonomy): domain Eukaryota; kingdom Metazoa; phylum Chordata; class Lepidosauria; order Squamata; family Shinisauridae; genus Shinisaurus; species Shinisaurus crocodilurus. Next base: position 20,874,508 of record CM037883.1, read on the forward strand.
AGCAAAGTTTGCACATTTCCCCATTAACGGGACAGAAAGAACTTGAGATTAAATTAAAAACATTTGAATGTGGGATAAAGTGAAACGAATGGATTCATTCACCCTATCCCAACATTAATGTTCACATGGACATAGTGTTATAGCAGGACAGTCCAGCCCATGGCTTAGAGACTCACAGTTAAGTAGCAGGTGACCGTCAGGGTTTCGCTGTATGTCTATATACACTTTTTGGGTAGTATCCAATGTTGTCCCATTGCTAGTGGTGTTGCACTAGCATGAACCAGCACTTGCACAATGTACCTAGCACAACTGGAAAATGCAGCTATTTCCCCCTGAAATGTGCCAGTGCGGTGGCAAAAAGAGGAGGCATTTTTTCTTCAAAATGAGGTGCATGTTTTGACTCTTTAAAACTTATATTTGACTTTTTAAGGTGACCAGTGAAGAAGTATTAAAGAGAATGTATAAAGATCAAGAAATTATAAATTTATTTAGAAATTTATTTATTTATTATATTTATATACCCCGCCTTTTTTCCTGCAAGGAACCCAAGGCGGCTTACATAATCCTCCTTCCTCCTCCTCCTCTCCATTTTATCCTCACAACAACCCTGTGAGGTAGGTTAGGCTGAGAGTTGGTGACTGGCCCAAAGTCACCCAGTGAGTTTCATGGCCGAGCGGGGACTAGAACCTGGATCTCCCAAGTCCCAATATTTTGGTCATATAATGAGAAATGAAAAATGTAGACTGTTGCAACTGATTATACAAGGTAAAATAAATGGGAAAAGAAGTGTAGGAAAAAGAAGAAGAAGAAGCTCTTGGCTGAAAAACTTTAAAGAATGGGTTGCAGGCAATACAACATCATGGTTTAGAGTGGCCATATATCTAAAGACTTTTTAGCCATGATGATGTCCAAGCTCTGGTAGGAGAGGGAGGAGGAGGAGGAGGAGGAGGAGGAGGAGGAGGAGGAGGAGGAGGAGGAGGAGGAGGAGGAGGAGGAGAAGAAGAAGAAGATCATCATAAGACATAACCAAGATGGACTTAATCGTAAATACAAGTAAGACATACAAGTACAAGTAAGTACAAGTAAGGAAAACTCATAACTGGTGAGAGGAGCAAAGGGGTGCAATCCCCACCCTGAGATAGCTTTAAATGCTCGTGCCTGCCTGTAACATGGGAAGCTGCCATATGCCAGGTCAGATTATCCCATTCAGCCCTGTGTTGTCTTCTCTGACTGGCAGCATTTCTCTCCGAAGTCTCAGGCAGAGAAGATCTTTCCTATCACCTGTTACCGATTGCTCCTTGGAGACCTAGGCTAGAAGAGGCCCCAACCTGAGTCCCACCAGATGTTTTTGCCCTACAAGTAGAGATGTGTGAACAGAGAGAAATCCAGTCCACTGGCAATTTTTGGATTTTGGGGCGACTTTCGCTCCGCTGTCCACCAATCAGTGGACTTGGAATTTGTGCAAGTGCATTCATGTGTATTTGTGGAAATTCACATTTGTGCAAATTCACATAATGCGTATTTTCACACCTTACTCCATGGGGGATTTGCGCATTTTTGATCGGTGTTTTTTATGTAGCGTATTTTTCTGCAGCTAAATTTATGCAAAAATACAGAAAATTAAATTTTAAAAAACTCAATCCTCATGCCCGCGGACACTGTATGACCTGGGAAAGCCGGTCTGCTGTGGAATCCGTGGGGTGGACTCCAAGAAATCTGGACTCATTTGAGTCCATCGCAGATTTCTCCGACATCCCTACCTACAAGTCCCATCAGCCTCAGCCAGCATAGCCAGTGGTCAGGGATGATGGGATCTGTCATCCAGCAACATCTGGAAGGCCACAGGTTCTCCTCCCCTGCCTATATATTTGTACAATCCTTTTAAAAAGCCATCTGAAGCAGTAGCCATTACTTCATCTTAGGATAGCTGCATTATTCTTTTATACATTGCCCTTTTAAAACCAAAATACACATGGCAGCTTGAGATTTCCATAAGCAAATTCTGCATGGCACAAAGAAATCCTGTGTTTCCCACGGGACTGGCAATCCCTGCTGATATTATTTAGAAGTAATCCCAATTGGGGTTATCTCCACTACCTGCTTCACGTTTCCCATCAGCCTAGGGAAGGAAGCAGAGAGAGACTCACAACCTGATGGACCTGGTCCATGTGGCGAGTACTTCCAAAGGTTATTGAAGAGAAAGGGGGGGGGAGTGGGGAAATCATTTGGCATGGGAAGGTTCCCCCCCACTCCCCAGAAGCAAAAATAATGCGCTCCAGTCCATAAAAGTTGGATGACTTTCTAACATTCTAACTGTAGCATCTGATCTATGATGGTTGCTGGTTTCACACATGCACATCATTGGCTGCTTCATCACTGAAGGATAAGTATGTCAGTGTGAACTCTCCCCTGGACCGGTGTCAGGGCTTTAGGCATGCACTCTGGCATCTAAATCCAAAGCCTAGCTGGGCCAGCATCATTGGGCACTTGCCGAAGTCCACTTGCCGCTGCTCTTCTTCACCACTGCAACCTGTCTGTTCACCTGCCTCTCACTCTGGCTCGGACTACGGAGGTGGTGGTAAGGAGGAGCAGTAGATGTCCCTGCCGACTTGCTCCCTGGCTCTCTGCCTGTCGAGCGAGCAAGTGGAAGCAATGATGAGAAAGAGCAGGAGGAGGAGGAGCAAGAGCCGCTGGCGACCATGGTGGTGATCAGGACCAGTGCAAGGCAGTTTGGTGCCCTAGGCAAGATCAGATATTTAGCGCCCCCCCTTCCCACTTGAGAGCGCTGTATTTCTTTTCAAGGCATTTCTGGCGCCCCCTTTAGCCCTGCGCCCTAGGCAGCTGCCTATTTGGCCTAATGGTAGCACCGGCCCTGGTGGTGATGAGAAGGTGGACTCGCCGAGGGAGGGGACCCATCGAGGGTGTCCTTGCCCAAGGGCCCTCCAAAACCTGGAGCCGGCACTGTTCCCTAGGCCAGATTTCCCCAGCATGGTGCCCTCCAGATGCATTGGACTACAACTCCAATCACCCACAGCCAGCATGGTGTTGGGGCAGCAGCCTAGACCTGCTCCTTCACTGGGGTACCTCTCTCCTCCTTGACGTTCAGGGCCTGAGGGATTCCCTCTCCAGCCCCCAAGCAAGGGATGCCTGGCTGCTATCGAGCAGGCGGCAAGAAGCATCCGGGGAAAGATGAACAGCCTGAACTCGGTTATCAATCAGGCCTACGTTTCCATTAGCCAGCCAGAGAATACCCCCATCGCCGCCTGCCCAGAAGTCATCTTTGCCTTGCGGCTTTTGAACTGCTGCATGTCTTTGCTCTTTCGGTAATCCTCTGGATGTCATAAATAACTCCTTGTGTCCCACATAGTGGGTTTTAGCCGTGTGGGGTTATTTTTACAGCATTGCTGATAGGAAAGGGGGCCAGGGGAGGGGGATTTCTTCGCAACAAGGAAACCGCTGCTGCCCGCAAGGCTTGATAAGGGGGCTCCGCAATGACTTTCCTACCAGCACCATCTACTGGCCATGAAGGGGATCGACACGCCTTTCCTTACAGCTTCTTGCCCACTCTCCGCTTCCGCTGAGGTGCGCATTCAATCACCTAGGTAGCAGCACTGCCGATCAAATGCATAAAGTGCCTCTATAGTATTATAAAGCAGCCTTCCTAACTCGGTGCCTTCCAAATGTTTTGGACTGCAGCTCCCATCAGCTCCAGTCAGCCTGATTAATGGTCAGGGATTATGGGAGTTGTAGTCCAAAACATCGGGAAGGCACCAATTGTTGGGGAAAGGTGATATAAAGTAATTCACTGAGGACTAGTGCAGACATGTAGCAGCAGATATGCTGGATCTCCTTCACATGGTTGCACTGGGCTGGGCTTGAGAGCCCATGCACGGGGAGGTTGTGGGTTGGGGTTGGTATGCCGCATGATGAACCAGGAAGAACATGCTTTCACAAGTACATGAGACCGGACCGCTGACTGAGCACCACATCATTATTATGGTTATTACAGGGCCTGTGGCTCCATGGCAGAGCCCTTCTGGTTCAACTCCCAGCAGCACCTCCAGGTAGGGCTAGGAAAGAATCCTGCCTGAAACCCTGGAGAGCCATTGCTGCCAGCCAGTGAGTGTCAACAAGACGGGGCCAAATGGACCAAGGCGGATCTGGCTCAGTATAAGGCAGCTTCCCATATTCCTATATAACTCCATGGCCCGCTCCAGACTGCATATCAAAGCACCGCATGAGAAATTCAGCACATTGTAAGAGTGTATAAACGCACAAATTACGCAAACAGAACACACCCAGTACATTTCTGCCTGGCCACATCCTGATTACCTTTATTTATATCCCTCCTTTTTTCCTCTTGCAGGGAACCCGAGGCAGCTTACATGGTCCTCCTCCTCTCCATTTTATCTTCACAACAATCCAGGGAGGGAGGTGATGAGGCTGAGAGTCAGCGACTGGCCCAAAGTCACCCAGTGAGCTTCATGGCCTGAGAGTGGGGACTAGAACCCGGATCTCTTGAGTCCCAGTCCAACGCTCTAACCACCACACCACACCGGCTCTCATACAATGTATTGTTTATGTATTTATTATATGTATACTCCATTTTGAGTCCCAAAGTGGGTTACAATGTTGTTGTTTTTAAATACACACAAAAGTACCGTCATAATGGAGATATGTGGGTGTATGTACAGCCATCTCTTTTGGTCCCTGGCAGCTGATGACATACTCCAGGGATGCTTCCTAGTCCCAAGGAGGCTTTTAATGTGCAATCACCCTGCATGCAATCATGGAATTTTATGAGTGGTCCAGATGACATTATATTCTACTTGTGTAACCTTCCTGTGTTTTCCCATCACTTCCCCCACCTTTTCCTTAGCAGGGCGGGTGGGGTGGAATTAAGGAAGAAAAGTCTCTGTGGCTACACAGTGTCTTTTAACTGGCAGCAGTAGGTGCCCTCTATCTGGAAGCATCCCAGCTTCTAGGTTCTTACCTCCAGACCCAGAGTTAGAGAACACAAGAGCAGCCATTCCTAGATGGCCATCCTTTGATAGGTCTCTGAACCAGAAGCGTTCTCCTTATGTCTTACCAGCAATCATGCCAAAAGACTTGACATGCAAAGAACCGAGCAGCCTCTTGGAAGCCTGGGGAAAGGGTTCTCCACAGTCCACACACACCCTTTTCTTTCTTTTTTGCAAAGTAAATTGGCTTTGCAATGAAGGGATGATACATTCAGGCTTTCACTAAATAAGTATTTAAAGCATCTCGCTCCAAACAGTGCTGCTCAGCATGTCAGCACGCACTGGATGGCAGCAGCTGGTGACACAGAGGATCTCAACAGCAACAGCAGAAGCTCCGCTGGATGAAATGAATGTCCAATATCTATTCTTTCTGGATATGAAAATCAAATTCTCTCCACCATTGTCGTGGTGGCCTCCTTCTCCCTGCTTCACACCATGCCCTTGAATGACGCTAGGAATGGGGCATGGTGAAGGATGCAAAACGGCAACCAGGCTACCAACACATTTGCTGTTGTTGCCATTTGCCGTGGCAACACAAAAATACAAAAAAAAAAAAAAACCCAGGAAAAAAGAAAGAATCTGTGCTACAACGGCTGCTAACGAGGAGCTCTGCCTCCAAGAAACTATTTTGAGAATTTCTCCTTCCCCTGGAGAAATTTGGTGAAATTGTTGTGTCCCCGATTTCTCTGCCCACAAATTGGGTGGAGAATTTCGAGGGGCCGTTTGCACACAGCTTTAGCTCACGCATGAACCCCCTGGGCATGCATGAATACTAAGTTGCAATGTACAGCGCAACTTTTCTATTTCACATGAGTGATGTGAAGCTTGGTGTTGACGACCGATCGTAGGACAAACATCTTCTTGGCATTGCAAAGTAAACAAACGTAGCAGAGTCCTTAGCGACGTGGATGTGTGGGAGGGCCAGCTGGGGGGCAGGGAACCTTGCCATGGAGATGGCAGCAGGGAGGTGATGAACGGCGCTTCTTCGTTTTCATCTGTGAAAGGATAGAGGGTTACGGCCTTCTAGTCCAAGAGCAGAACACTTTTAAGAATGCTTGAAACTTAATTTCAGTGCAAGATGTGGTCAGAATTCTGTCTGTCTCTTATTGAACGAAATTAAACTCGATTCTGGGACATGATAGCTCCTGGGTCACAAGAAACCACATTTTCTAGGGAGACACACACTCTGGCTATCAATTAGAAGAAATGCCTTGTTAATGTCTGTGACATTCAATGCTGCAGATTTGAAAGGCTTGTAGTAACGTTTTGATTTGGGTAATACTCCAGTATAGTCCCTGAAGACTGAGAAATCATCATCATCATCATCATCATCATCATCATCATCATCATCACCATCACCATCACCATCATCATCATCATCATCAAGATATGCTTTCCTTGTGAACTATTTTGGTCTAATGCTCAACACTGGCTCCTATCTTAGCCAACTTGTTTGGGTATATCTGCCTAGCCCTGGTTGATGACCCTGGAGGCTGTCCCCTATCCCCCAAATAGGTTCAGCACCATGGATAGCTCCTTAAAATTTCAGACTACAACCCAGAGTTTGTAACTTTGGGGCCACCAGCCTCCACTTCCAGGGGAGTGCAACCCTTTTCGCTCTCCTGGACTTCCTTCGATGCCATCGACCATAGTATCCCTTCTGGACTGCCTCACCACAGTAGGGACTGGGATATGGTATAAAGGTGGCTTCAATTCCACCGGGTGTGTGTGTGTCCGCAGAAGGTAGTGCTGGGGAATTACGGCTCTGCCTCTTGGCATTTAGGGATCCATAGAGTTCTATCCAGTCCCCCCCCCTGCTTTTTAACATCTATGTCAGGGACGCAGAACCTCAGTCCAGGGGGCCTGATCCAGCCCACCTGGGCTCCCAATCTGGCCCTCTGGGGTATTTGTTTCTATTTTTGCCCCACCCCTTTTGCCTTAAGCGGCCCCTGAGAACCTCTTGAGAATAGTATTTGGTCCTTGGGCTGAAAGAGACTCAGTACCCCTAATCTAGACGATTGTGCTTTTATTGCATTGTTTTATTGTTGTTGCAATCTGCTTCAGGATTTGTGCAATTGAGAAGTGGTATAGAAATATTTCTAGTAAATAAGCAAGTACATCAGAGGTGCTGAACCTGTGGCCCTCCAGATGTTGATGAACTACTATTCCCATCATCCTTCACTATTGCCCAAGCTAGCTGGAGCCAGGAGCTGATAGGAATTGGAGTTAAATGGCAACTGGAGGGCCACTGGTCTCCTAGCCCTCAGAGGCAGTGTTAGGGGTGGCCCACTAGGGCTGGACCCTCAAATCTTTTATTTGGAGCCCTGAATCTCTGGGAGGCCAGCTGCCCCACCACCCTGCTGTCCATGGGCCCTTGCTGAAAGAAAGGTACAGGGGCCCTGAAGATCTCTGTTGCATCTGATCCCCCCTGGATTAGCTGGCTTTTCTCGCCCATATGTGCTTCACCTCCTGCTGCCCCACTTTGAATCTTTCTGCCTGAGGTCTTCTTTTTTAAAATGAAATGCCCTCCTCTCCCCTGTTCATACATCCCTTTTGGCAAATAGGGGTGTCCTTACGAGACAGGCTTCTTTTAAGACACACACACACACACACACACACACAGAGAGAGAGAGAGAGAGAGAGAGAGAGAGAGAGAGACTTTAGAGCATGTGTAAATTCACATATACAAATTTGTGCATATTTTTGCCTTGTGCCACTGAATAGATCACAACTGCCTTCCCCAACTTGGTGACCTCTGGATGTTTAGGACTACAACTCCCACGCTGGCTGGGGGGTGCTAGGAGTTGTAGTCCAACACATCTGAATGGTCCCAGTTGAGTTTACAGCCACACTTGATTCAGTAGACAGGAGCTAGTTATGCACCTAACTGCACAGCCAACATTGACAAACATCCCCTGCTTTTAAAGAGAGGTCTGTGCATGAGCCCTGACTTTCAGATTAGGGAAGAACTAACAGCACAACGGAAGCATCTGTCAACTGTTGAACTATGTGCAAATGTTTCATAGATCATAGAGCTGGAGGGGGCCTACACGGCCATTGAGTCCAACCCCCTGCTCAATGTTGGCAACTAGAGGAGGGGTCTCCCATCCAGGTAATAACCAGGCTTGACCCTGCTTAGCTTTCCACGCTCAGACAAGCTGAGCCAGCATAAGCCACAGGCCTGTATTTTTTGCACATGTATATGGCGTGTGTGTGTGTGTGTGTGTGTGTGTGTGTGTTGTTGTTGTTGTTGTTGTTGCTGTTGCTGCTGCTGCTGTTATATTTATATTCAGCCTTTTTTCCTCTTGCAAGGAACCCAAGGTGGCTTATATGGTCCTCCTCCTCTCCATTTTATCATCACAACAACCCTGTGAGGTGGGTTAGGCTGGGAGTCAGTGACTGGCCCAAAGTCTTCCAGTGAGCTTCATGGCTGAGCTGGGGACTAGAACCCAGATCTCCCGAGTCCCAGTTCAACACTCTAACCACTACAGGTCCTGTGGCTTACGCTGGCTCAGCTTGTCTCTGAGCGTGGAAAGCTAAGCAGGCTCAGGCCTGGTGATTACTTGGATGGGAGACCCCTCCTCTAGTTTCCTGCACTGAGCAGCGGGTCGGACTCGATGGCCTTGTAGGCCCCTTCCAACTCTATGATCTATGAAATCTATGAAACCACACTGGCGCTCACAATACACTATTACTGTGTAACTATGAGTATTGCACTATGAGTATTTCATGTGAGTACTCTGAATGTATGTTTACTGCTTATGCCTATGTGGCGGTGGGGGGGATGGTGAGATAATCAAGGAGCAAGGGACACCAAGAAGTTACTATGTACAAATTTACATCAGTCTCCACCAATTGTCTATACTAGACTCCCACGACGACGGTGTTTAAAATTAATTGTACTGTTTTGCAGCTATGAAGTTATTAGCCTAGCAGTGCATTTCCAACTCTGTCTTCTTACATTACTATTCTTTTAATTTTAATTTTAATTTGACATCTCATCAGTTCTACAATCTGTCTCTTTCTTTTATGGTCAGGTTACTGACATCATGTAAGGAAAGCAAGCGCCTTCTCATTTTTTCAAGGTATCGTCCAAAAGCATATTGAGATATAGAGACTAGGGAGAAATTCATTTGGTTCATATTTTAATGGGAACTTACCTAATTTTACACATTTGAACCAATGCACGAACTGAAACTCAGTTATCCTATGAAATTCGCACACTCCCAAATTTTGCACTGGAGTTCTTTGATCAAAAAATGCACATATTAGGGGGAAAGTGCACATAAAAATGCATATGTTCATGAAAATAACTTTAAACATGCATTAAATTAGGAAAAGTGCTTGTTTTATACTGATTGGTGTTTGTTTGTTTTTGTAAACCGCCCAGGAAGCCTTTCGGCTGATGGGCAGTGTAGAAATACATTAAATAAATTAAATAAATAAAAATGTGTATATTAGGCAAAAAGGCATACAAAAATGCATGTACTCAAAGAAATTGGCCCAAAAATGCATACAGTTTTTCATGTGAACTTTTAAAAAAAATCTCAAAATTAGAGATGAACCAAGCTTAAGATTGGAAAAATGAGAAACTGAGAGAATCCGAAATTGACTGATGCGTCCATCCTTAAACTAGGAACAAATAGGGATGGCGATTTACCAAGGACAGGCGGCAAGAAACAGGTACCTGCCCCAAGCAGAATCCAATACAAGGGAAACAAGGGAAAAAGAGGAAAGAAACAGAGGCAGAGATAAACAGGGGGAAACATGTTGAATTATTTGTTTGACTATAGCACAGAGCTGGGGAACCAGTTGTCCTCTAGTCACAGTGGAGGTTGGTGATTCCAGTGTCAATTTGGCTGCATATCCACTATGGATTTTTACTGCAAACTTTTAAGGAGCTATCCATGGTGCCGAACCTATTTTGGGGACAGGGTTCAGCACTGTGGATAGCTCCTTTAAAGTTCAGAATAAAATCTGGAGCAGATATGCAGCCCTGCTGACACTGGAGTCTCCAGCCACCACTGCGGGACTCTCCCATCATTCCTCACCATTGCCCATGCTGCCTGGGGCATATGGGAGCTGGAGTCCAACAACATGTGGAGGGCCACACCTTCCCCATCCCTGGGCTATAGCAGTGTTTCTCAACCTTGGGTCCCCAGATGTTTTTGGCCTACAACTCCCAGCATGCCCCAGCCAGCTATGCTGGCTGGGGCATGCTGGGAGTTGTAGGCCAAAAACATCTGGGGACCCAAGGTTGAGAAACACTGGGCTATAGTAACAAGAGTCACGTGGGCTGCAATCTAAGCACGCACTTACCTGGGGAGTAGACCCCATTGAACTCAGTGGGACTTACTTCTGAGTAGGCATGTGCCATTGATGGGTAGAGCGAGGCAGCTGCCCAGACATATAGGTGCTCCTCCTGAGGAACAATCAAATGTGGTCTGAAATACAGAGCGAGAAGAAGCCACCCAAATGTCCGACCCTTCCTCAGTACCGTCGCCGGATCTCTCCGTTTGGATGCAAGAAGACCCGATGCACTCTCTCTGTGCCCTGCCTTGCTCCGCTGCATCAGAACGGAGGCCCCTGACTGCTATTTATTATTTACTGAGGGTCAAAAGCGGCCAGTGCAAGGTGCAAAAGCAGGTTAATAAGATGGAAGCATTCCTCGGGGACTCTAAAATTGCTGCACATTTCAACATCCATAATTTAAAAATAATAAAAAAAAAAAGTTGCCAGAGGAGGATCTGAGTGAACAGTACAGAGAGGCTACATAGTTTTTCGTCTTGGCAAATAATATTGAAGCATATGGCTCAAATTAAGCCATGCAGAATAAGCATTCCTTCTTAATATAGCCTACCCCAGCAAACTGTTCAAGGGAACAGACTTTCAAGATATTGTCACCTTGAAAGTGGAGAATTATGCCTGAATGGCAGCCTCCAGATTTTATGGACTCCAAGTCCCATCAGCCCCATCCAACTTGGACAATGGTCAGGAATGCCAGGAAGTTGTGGAGAAAGCATCAGACGTGGAGTGGTTGGGGGAAACCTGGGTTCAAATCTCCACTTAACCATGCAACTCGCTGGGCAAAGATACTTGGACAGATCACTTTCTCGGTGCCTAACCTACCTCAGAGGGCTGTTGTGAGGATAAGTGGAGGGAGGGCCATCGTGCATGTCTCCCTTAAGTTCCTTGGAGGGAGGGTTCCACATGCCAACCTGCTCTCTTTTTTTCTTTTTCTTTCCCTCTCCCCCCACCACAAGTTAAGGTAGTCATGTCTCCTCATTTGCAGAGGACAGTCCTCCATTTGAAGGGCTGCCAGAGGATTGTCCTCTGATTGAAGATGTCCTCTCTTTGAAGGGCTGTCTTGTCCAATTCCAATTGTTAGCACTTGGACTGAGCTGCCAACTGAGCAGGCAATACAGGTAACCTGGTCACAGTCTTCCACACTATGGTAAGATGTACTGTATTTCTATCTCAATTATAACAATTATTTCTAAATGCATATGTCGTATGTTAGTATATGTAAATTTTATGCAAATCTCTGTCCTCTTTGGTGATGCATTTCCTCTTTTTTGGCAATCCCTAAGTGCCCAGCCAGTCCAATTTAGAGGTAAAGAACTCTATGGACGGAAAGCCACAAGGGCCTTGAAGTTGCCCATTCACAGTTAGCACCCAGACAGCCGACTGAGAAGGCTCACAGTCTCCTACTCACAGTCTTCTACTCACAGTCTTCTACTCACAGTCTCCTACTCGCAGTGAGACATGTATTGTATCTCTACTGGAATTATCATCATTAGTTGTGAATGTGCATCTAGACCTATAAATTAGCAGTAGCACAGCACATGCCAATGTTATTGGAATCTGTGTCCTCTTCTATCCTCTTTCTGGGTGCCGCATTAGTGGTAAGGTGGCTACATGGCACCGGAGACGGCAGCCTGCTCAGGCCCCTCCAAAATCTGGGCTTGGGCCTGTTTGTCTGTAGCCAAACATGCGAAATTGCTTGATGAGAAACTAATTAACCTTTGGTTGTTACTAATTCCTGAGTTGAAACACAGACAGGATTGCAGGGACATGGAATGGGGGTAGATCATAATAACTGCATGGGACCACTTCACTCCTAGGGATCTCAGAGCCTTCAGTTGGAACACACTTCCATGATCCATTCCAAATCAGGAAACATAAAAACTGTCTAAGGAAATGGAAGAAAAACAGAGATGAGTGGCCAGAAAACACAAACACAAACACACACACACACACACACACACACCAAAATGCCCCAGCATAGATGTTTTATTAACACCACAGCACAGCAGGAGGTGTATTTCAACATTCTTTTCACCAGTGATTAAAGCTACATGGCCTCCAGCATGCCCAGAAAGCCTCTTGCTTTGACTCCTAGCACAGTAATGAACATCAGCTGGAGAGAGGAGAGGATCACAATGGAGAGGAAGGGCCAAGCCAAAGTCCTAGAGCCAAGTGCCCCAAACTTTAGAAGTTTGTTAGAAGTTTGCAGCTTGGACAATGTATTTCCATCTTGAGCTAGCAAAAAGCAAAAAATTTAGCAATTTAAAACCCATCAGAGGTCTCATCATTGGTTTAAAAGAAGGGGTGGGCAGAAATGACAGGTATGGATTATTATGGGATAGTGACATGAATGTGTTTCATCCACATTCATCACTATGCTTAGAGTATTCGGTAAAACATTTCAGGAGTCTCAGAAAAATATACAATCTCCTTTCACTGCAGCTTGCCATCAGGAATCAGGTTACTACTCTACACTAGCCTTCCCCAACCTGGTGCCGTTAAGATGTGTTGGACTGCAGTTCCCATTGGCCATGCTGGGCTATGGATGATGTGTGTTGTAGTCCAACACATCCAGGGGGCACCAGGTTGGGGAAGGCTGCACCATACCATGTTCTGTAGAGCACTTCCTAGACACCATAAATTGTTAGTGGTTGAAGACATGGAGGCCAAGAATTCTCCAGTTTTCAAGGAGGAATGATACATTTCTCTGTGATAGAATCTCCCCCCCCCCTCTGTCGCTGCTGCAGGAAACACATAGATTGCATGTCTCTTTCGCTCCTGGATAAATCACATACGGGTTCCTAACCAGGCATCATGTAGTGAACAGGAGGATATTCTGTTATGTGTCCAACTGACAGTTCCCTGGGATGGTAGACTCTGGCCTCATCCATAGGCCAGAGAACCAAGGGCCACTGGGAGGCTGCACCCCCTGCCTCCCAGGAGTAACATCACAGCAAGGGGGGGGAGACCAACCTGGCCCCATACATCAGCTGGAGAGGGAGCAGCTGCAGGAGCTTGTTTTGCCCTTCCCTGCCCCCCCCCAAAGAAGAAAAAAGAAAGAAAACCTACAGTCATGCCTTGGACTGAGAGCATAATTCGTTCCGGAAACGTGCTTGTAATCCAAAACACTCTTATATCAAAACGAAATCCCCCCCAAAAAAATTGTACAGAGATTTTTAATTTAAGCCGTACTACAGTACTTGTATTGCAAGACGTCGCTTGTATATCAAGTAAAAAAAAATTAAATAAATATTGAAAAATTTGCTTGTCTAGCAAAACGCTCTCAAACCAAGTTACTTGCAATCCAAGGTATTACTGTATAAGAACCTTCTAAACTAAGAACTGGTGCCTGAGTTTTGCATTCTTCCTCCTCCCTCCCAATCCCTTTTCCTTTTGTGTCATGTCTTTTAGATTATGAGCCTGAAGGCAGGGACTGTCTTATTCTTAATCTTTGTAAGCCACTCTGAGAGCCTTTTCTGGCTGAAGAAAAGGCAATAAATAATATTTCCATCCATCTTGAATAAATGCAATAAATGCAATAAATAAATAAATATGTTACATAATTGTGTTATGTATCCAAGCAGATCTGACTATGTACAGTAATTATGTCAGTGAGGGGAAGTGAGGGCATTGTAAATGGATAAGCACAATTTTTCCAAGGAATCTGGAAAATGTTCATGAACATGGGGAGTGGTGGTTTTCGCTCAGCTCAAATAGAAGGCAGCTTCTGGATATGACTGATGAGTAGTGAAGTTCTCACAACCATGGTGTACCCACAAACAAGCATGATTTAAGGGGGGGGGGCGTTTTCTAATATTTATTTGTGTTTATGTGGAATCATCATGTAGCCAAATCAAATTGGCCGTATGACATCATGAAGACAAATAAGAGTGAGGGCAGTGCTTTGTACTCTCACTCTGAATTGACATCGTGATGTGATCACATCGTCAAATCTAACTGCCCATGTGGAATGATCATGAAACCAAATCAGGATCACAGCAGTGCCTGCTGCCCTCACTCTGGTTCCGGGTAGGGCTGGGTGAGAATTTCTTTTCAGTGCATTTTTTTTAAAAATAAAAACTTTACCAAAACTCTCAAATGTCTTCATATTCAGGAGAGAAAGAACTTGAGATTTTAAAAATTCATATGTGGGAGGAACCAAAAACTAACAGATGCATCCAACCAGGTCCAGGGCTTTGAGCACTTAGAAGTCCGGTTTGCATCCCTATCAGTATTCAACCATGTTTGTGGCGGTGAATGAGGGTTGCTTGCCACCCCTTTTCTCTGGCAGGCTCCTCATCTTTAACTGCTATACAGCAGGCAGGTAAAACATGGTTCAATTCATGTACTGACTGAATTTGGCCAGTGCAGATGGGTGAGAATTTTGTTCGAGTTCGGTTCTTTATAAGTATTTACTGAAATTTGCAAATTTCTTCATATTCAAGATGGATGGAAATATTTTTTTAAATATCAAATGCAAGAGAAAACAAAACTGACCCTCCTCCCTTCCAAACTCAAGTTATCAAAACTTCTCCTTTAAGGCAGTTCCTGTTGCTTTAGAGCCAACCACTTAGAAAGTCTTACACTCCTTCATTGATCTTCCCTTTTCAATTGACGCTTCACTCTGGATCAGTCATGCACATTCCACCCACCTGCTCCTCAGGGGAGTCTGGTGTGACTCCTATTTCGGTGGGGCTCCTTTCCCATTGCAGGTTTTATTTGGAGCTTCATAGGAGCTATCCATGGTGCTGAACTCCACACACACACACACACAAATAGGTTCGCCACCATGGAGAGCTCCTATGAAGCTGCAAATAAAAGCTGTAATACCTGTAATGGAAAAGGAGCCCCATCGAAACAGGAGTCACCACCAACCTCTCCTGCTGCTCCTCATTGGGCGTGTTTTGGCTTCCCCATGGTACTTGAGGCTACCTGACTCTCTTCCACCTCCCTGCTTACCTCTAGTTCAACTGTCCTTGGCATTTCAGCTGCGAGTTCCAACACTTCTTCCTCATCCGAATCAGAATCTGCTCTTATATCCCTTGAAGGCTCTTTTGCATCAGCAACGGGCTCAGTCCCTACAATGGTTGCTGCTGCCATCAGGACATCTCCCAGTAAGATGGATGAACCCTTTGCCCTTATTCACAGCCTCGCCCAAGGAATCGCCAAAAGGGGGCCTCTTTGCATGCCAGGAACCAGGTGGCCAAGTTGGCCGTAGAGGCTGGTGGCTCTACTATCCATGGGTTGGTGTATATCCACTCCGGGTTTCAGTCTGAACTTTAAAGGAGCTACCCATGGTGCTGAAGCTATTTTTGGGGGCTAGAATTCAGCACCATGGATAGATCCTTAAAAGCTCAGACTAACACCTAGAGTGGATACACTGCTGCACTGACATTGGAGCCACCAGCCTCCACAGGAAGTTGGGGGCATTTTGGCTCAGCCCCCCCTCTTAGCAAAAACATACACCCCACACACACACCGCCCCAAGAGCAGTTTCAGCCGTGATCAGAATAACACAGGGAAGACACCACCTTACCATTGGGGGAACTTTACAAAGCAATGCTGGGGCTTGGCAGACATGAACACAGGAAAATTCCCAAGTCACCAGTGTCCCGTGTCCATGCTATTAAATATGAATGATCTGGAGTGCCAGGAGATTGTGAACCTGGCTGCAAAAGAAACATCTCTGGTCACCCTCAGGCCTGAAGAAGCTGGAAGTCTCTTCAGGGGGAAAGCCTCTTTAAACTCTCTGTATCTGGGGGCAGGAGGTTAATTAGGAAGCCAGGTAATAAGGAGTCATTAAATCTGCCTGCATGATGCTGTTAGCATAACAAGGGCAAATGAAGAAGGTTAGAGCTTGTTTGCCCCGTGCCTTCAATTAACCTCTCCATGTTTTCAGGATGCTCAAAACCCCCTGAGATGAGTTTTCTGGTGCCTCTCTGAGTTTGCTAATTAGTAGGGCATGGGAGGCTTGGCAAACAAGGGCCTTCTTTTAAACACGGCTCCATGATTCTGGGTCTACCAAAGCCTCCCCATCTCTGTCCATCAAGTGATAGTCTTGATGAGTATATGCTGCCTCCAGGATATGAGGCAACATGTCTCCGAATACCAGTTGCTGGGAAACACAGGAGGGTGCTACGGTGAGCATGTTCTGCTTATGGGCTTCCCAGAGGCATGTGGTTGGCCACTTTGGGAAACAGGATGCAGGACTAGGTAGAACTTTGGTCTGATCCAGGAGGGCTCTTCTTGTGTTCTGCTGCTGCTGCTGCCGCCTTACCTTTAAATCTCTCCTCAAAATCAACTTCTGCACAGCTATTTCTGGAAAAAGTGATGGTCTCCACAGGTGTGTGCAAGGCAATGAATAGCATCATGGGATTTCCAGGAAGGAAGGTTGGCCTGGATATTTCCTGGGATGAGGGATTGAAGAAGAACAGAGTTATTCTAGAGGTGGGGAACCACTAACACAGTGTTCTCCAACCTTGGGCCCCCAGATGTTTTTGGCCTACAACTCCCAGCATGCCCCAGGTAGCTACGCTGACTGGGGCATGCTGGGAGTTGTAGGCCAAAAATATCTGGGCACCCAAGGTTGGAGAACACTGTCTAACAATTGCATAATTTTTTTAAAAAAAAATTGCCCCCCCAGACCTGAAGTTCCCCAACCTACTGTACAGCTTGCACTGTCACATAGAAGAGGAAGAGGTGCCCTGGGAGATGCACCTTGGGGCTGCTTTTTCACACCTTGAGGGTACTTTTAGATCCTGTGTTGTTGTTGATGATGATTTCATAGATTTATGTACCATTGTCCATACTTAAAAATATATCTAAGTGGTTAAGTAGCGCCTGCAGCCATCGTGCCTTTCATCAACTATGGCTGGTACGCCAGCTGCGTCCCTTCCTGGTCTGGTCACAATGTTCCACGTTCTAGCAACATCTTGATCTAGATTCTCGTCATGTGGTGGATCTGATTCTAGTAAGTGTTCAGAAACTCAACAGGTGGAGAAGCCACTGACCAGATTTTTCAACCTTCATGGACTACGTGAAAGCATTATGTCAGTATTTAAAAATTCTTCACCAGTTCCTGTTTTGTTTCTGGGCTCAATTCAATGTGCTACGCAATCCTAAACATGGGTGGGTGACCGGCCAGATGGGCGATTCATAATGTAACAAATACATACATACATACATACATATTCAGAAGTAAGCCCCATTAAGTTCAATGGGATGTACTCCCAAGTAAATGTGTATAGGGTTAGGGTTGTTAATTGCTGTAAACCGCCCAGAGAGCTTCGGCTATTGGGCGGTATAAAAATGAAATAAATAAATAAATATAGGATTACAGCCTTAAAGCCCTATTTATTTATTTACTTGATTTGTACCCTGCCTGTCTACCAGAAAAATGGCACTCAAGGTGGCTCACAGGCACAATTAAAATTGATTAAAACAATAAAACAGTACATTAAAATATAATTAAAACATAACAATTGCATAATAATTTTTTTTTAAACAAACAAACAAATAGCACCCAGTCCAAAAGACCCACTTACTGGCCAAAGGTCTTCTTGGATAAAGTGGACTTTGCCTGCTGACAGAAGGATAGAGGGAGGGAACTTCGCTTCCCTTGGGAGGGAGTTCCACATCCACAGCAGTCGCCAAAAAGGCCCTCTCTCTAGTGGTCACCACCAAACGTGCTTCTGGAGGCCTCGCCAGAAGATCTTAAGGACTAGACAGGCTCGTATGGGAGAAGGTGGTCTTTCAGGTAGTCTGGTCCCAAGCCATAGAGGGCTTTATGGGTCATAACCAGCACTTTGAATTTTGCCTGGAAATAGATGGGGAGCCAGTGAAGCTGTTGTAACATGGGAGTCACGTGCTCCCTGTAACTGGCCCCAGTCAATAGTCTGGCTGCAACGTTCTGGACCAGCTGAAGTTTCTGAACAGTTTTCAAAGAAAGCTCCACATAGAGTGCATTACAGTTGTCCAAATGAGATGTAACTATGGCATTCGTGACTGTGGCCAGATCAGACATCTTTAGGAATGGACGCAGTTGGCACGCTAGCCTCAACTGTGCAAACACACTGCTGTCCACTGCCTAAATGCCCTGGGACCTGCTGGATATCTAATCCAGGGGTGGGCAGAAGGTAGATTGGGATCTACTGGTAGATATCTGGGTGATTTGCAGTAGATTGGCAAAGATTTCAGACTCCCAATTGTTTAACAACAGCAGAAATGAAACAACTCCTCCCACCTTAAATTAATACTGCTGAAATGAAGAAAGCTTGTGGTACCCAGAAGGGGATTTCTGCAGTGGAGGCTGGTGGCTCCAGCAGGGCTGTGTATCTACTCCGGATTTTAGTCTGAGTTTTAAAGGAGCTATCAGTGGTGCTGAACCCCATCCCCTCCCCAAAAAATTTAGGTTCAGCACCACGGAAAGCTCCTTCAAAGTTTGGCATAAAATCTGAAGTGGATACACAGCCTCACTGACATTGGAGTCACCAACCTCCCCTGGATTTTTGTGTGGAAGGCAGGGATGTTGAAGAGTCCTTGGTCTCGAGTCACGAGTCGAGTCACGAGTCTTTGGACCTGAGTCTCGAGTCCGAGTCCGAGTCCTTGGTCCAAAATGGTGACTCACGAGTCACTTCCAAAGCTGACTCCACGAGTCCCTATTAAAATCAATGGGGTTTCCCCCCAACAAAATAAGGCTACTTCAGATGTGTGGTTTAAATAAATTCTAGGCACAAGTGTGCCTTTTTATTTCAAAACTCTGCAACTGATTTTGGCAAGAACAGACCAGGCAGAAAAACCCAAAATAACCAGGCAGGCAGAGGAGGCAGGGAACCCCAAAGCAGGCAGGCAGAGGTGTTTGTCTTGGACAATTCAACTGTTGAACTGGTCAAGAAGAGACCAGGCAGGCAGGCAGAGGCAGCCAAACCCAAAATGTCTGAAAGGTTGCATTTTAGAAAAATGATTTTAAAAAATAAACTTGCTGTACTTCCTAAAACTTATCCATGTTGCATTTGAGGAACATGATTTTTTCTAAATGTTTGGCCCCCATTCTGGAACGGTGAGATCTCATCACAATTCCACCCTCACTGAACACCCGCTCCACTGGTGATGAACTTGCTGGAACCAGAAATATAAGAGCAGCCACACAGAGTAATCTCAGGTCCTTCTTCTGCCTCTCCCAAGTACGCAACACATCAATCAAAATAAATCTTGACACACTGTTGGGGTTGCACTCCTGGTAGCCGTCCATAGTGGCCGAGCAGCGGCACACCTCACTTCCATGCGCTCTTTTGCCGGCAATCACGCTCCTCTCCACTCCTTCTGGCACAGCCCAGGGATGTTGAAGAGTCCTTGTTCTCGAGTCCCGAGTCGAGTCTCGAGTCCCATTAAAAATATTGGGACTCGAGTCCGAGTCGAGTCAGAGGGGGGACTCAGTCCGACTCATGAGTCGAGTCCTCGAGTCCGAGTCCCCATCCCTGGTGGAAGGACTGTGAGCTCCATTCAGTTCTGGTACTGAGGCCGCAGAATTCCTGGCCGCAGAATTCTTTAATTCTATGTGTCTGTCTTTTGTGCCAAGCTCTAGTTTGTGGAACTCTGAGTTCTAGTAAAAAACACAAAGTAGTTCTCACAAGCCTGAAGTCTGCCCACATTTGATCTAAAGCAGCGGTCCCCAACCTTTTTGGGACCAGGGACCGGTTCCGTGGAATAAATTTTTCCACGGACCAGGGCGGGGGGTCACTCTCCACTCACCTGCTGTGTGGCCCGGGCAGCAGCACCGCAGAACCAGGAAGTGACACAACGGGAGACCTGACGCGTCACTTCCGGCTTTACTAAAATGCTCATCGGAGAGGCAAGCAGAGGGACGAGCGGCGCGCAGGGGGGGTGCTCGCTGGAGCTCACGAGCACCCCGAGAGCCAGGACGGGGTGTTTGCGGCGTGTCCTGGTGGGCGGCGCGCACCACGCCTGGCTGCCGCACCGCACGACAAGCACCCCATCCTGGCTCTTGGGGTGCTCGTGAGCTCCGGAGAGCACCCCCCCGCCGCTCGTCCCTCTGCTCGCCTCCCCGACAAGCATTTTTGTAAAACCGGGCGGCACGGCAGCCGGGCAGCGAGGTGGCTGGGCGGCGCAGCGGCTGGGTGGTGCGGTGGCCGGTTGCCGCATGGCCCAGTTCTTGAGAGGCCACAGACCGGTACCAGTCTGCGGCCCGGGGGTTGGGGACCCCTGATCTAAAGGACAGCCTTCTTCTACATGAACCTGCCCAAAGAACTATCTTTGGAGATCCTTTACCATGTCTCTGCCTTCTGAGGTTTGATGGATGGCTACCGGAGAATGGGCCTTTTCTCTGGTGGTGCCCAGATGGTAGAACTGTCTCCCTTGACTTGTTTACCCGGAAATTTCATTGTCCTTTCTCAGGCACCAGGCTAAATCTCTTGCTTTATTGATTTAAGGGGCACAATCCTATGAAAGCTGACACAGGAAAAAAGGCCTACAACTCCCTGGGAGTTGTAGGCCTTTCTTCTGTTCAAATGTGCATAGGATTGCACCTTAAATATTTTTAATGTTTTTTATTTTTTAATTATTATTTTGATACTTTTATTGTTGTGTTATTTATTATGTATGTATGTATGTATTTGTGTTGTTGCTGTTTGGTTTTATGATTGTAAACTGCCCCTGAGGGTCTTTGCCAGTTCAGCAGTATACAAACCTAATCAATAAATCTATCTGCCCTGTTCGCTTGTCATTTGAATTGTATTTAGGACTCTTCTTATTTTATTGAATGTGTGGGGCTTTCCCCACTGCCATTTCACTATTTTTAATCATTTTGCTGCTCCTTGCCCTTCCCCACCCCCAACAATAAATTTACGTGTCCTTCACAATATACAGGAATTGCACAAATAATGCACATCTCACAATTCACAACATGCTGAATATTTGATCCAAGTGTGTGGTTATTGAGTCTTATTTTTCCAACAATTATCAATACATCAATACAAGGATGCCAATTTACTAAAAAAAATAATAAAAAAAAAGGAATTACTGGAATGCCTTCCTTCCTGAATTGAATATAATTGGCTAATTCAGTTCACTGGTGTTAAGACGGCTGAATTCATTTTCGGAGAAGCTCTTGGAGGCTGTGTTCCAGTGGTGGGAGGCAACAAAGGCAAAAGGGGGCAAGGCCAAAAGCAAAAGGGGTGGGGCCAAAATACTAAAACCACAAAAATTCCAGCATATTGTAGCTTAAAGCTTTTACTACCAGTAATTAAGTCTTAGGAGAGGCATTCAAGCTTTTAGAAGAGGGGAGGGAGCTGCACAAAAGCTGAAAACCCACTAAATGATTGGCGGTCAGGGGAAAGGGGTATGGCCAAGAAAGGGGACACATGGCCATCTGGGGAAACGCAGAGGGCTGGATTTGGTATACCAGCCTGAGGTTCCACACTCTGTTCTAGCCCTCCAATCCCTTCAATCGACAGCAGGGACTCTGGGTAGGTCTAGGTTTTGGATTCTTGCTCACAGCCCTTGCCTGACCTTAACAGGGAACAGGCTTTTGATTATGTCTCTTTGTAAAGCACTGTGTGTAGTACACTGATAGTGCTATAGAATAATGAATGATAAAGAAACGTAAGAGAAATGGGTGACAGGAATTTAAGAGGACAAATGACGAGTATTAAGGGGGCAGTTGGATGTAGCAGGAATGAGGAGGACCTCTGTAAAGTTCAGGAGAAGGAGCTGCAGACCAAGGCTGGTAGAACCAAACAGTGAGAAAGGCTAACATTTCTTGCAGGCATTGCATAGCATGTGGCGGAACCAAGGGCCTGTGGACTTTTAAGTGGCTGATACAATTTTATTTAGAATTTTCCTCCTTTTAAAATCTCCTTTTTGTAAATTTTCTTTTTTCTTTTTTTTTTTATCCTGGAAGACAATCTTACTCGGTCACGAGTGATCGCCTGACTGACTGACTGAAATTTAATTAGGGCTGCAACCCAATTAAAGTCATTTGAATTAAGAGGACCTTCTTGATGGCAAGAGAACTTCAACCATGGAACCAGCTGCCTAGAGTCATGACACTCCCTCTTGCTGAAGGCCTTCAAGAAGAGCAGGGCCAGCCTACCCAGTGAAGCAGGGTGAGGTGCCCACAGCAGGCGGTGGAGCTGGAAGAGCAGCAAATAGCACCATTCTCTCACTGCAGCCCCGGCCCAGAGAGGCCACCTCCACCTCCAGTGGGTACTCTAGAGAGCCCCACCAGCTGCTTTCCTGCCATGGCGAGAAAGCGGCCAGAAGGGCTGTCCAGAGCAGCTGCAGTCCCTCTGCTGCCACGGGGCTCTGGGGCTCTTGTGATATTTTGGCACATGGCCGACACCTCATGATATCTCAGTCATGTGCCAAGATCTCGTGAGAGCCAGGAACCACCAAGATCTGAACCCTCCCTCCCTGCTACCACCAACCCCAGTGTGGAGAGCCTATCACCTTTCCTTTGCTACTGGGGGGGGGGCTGCCCGGGCTGGGGCTGGTGGCAGCAGGGAGGGAAGGTTGCATGGCAGCAGTGCAACTTCTTCTGCTTCAGGCAGCAAGAGAGTTCACGCCGGGCCTGAAGATGAGGCTGGACAGTCATTTGTTGGGAATGCACTAGCTCCTGCATTGAGTAAGGGGTTGGACTAGGTCAGGAGTGGGCAACTTGTGGCTCTTGGGCTGCATGAGGCCCTCAGCCTAACTTCAAAAGCCCCCTGCAAGCACTCGGCTCAGACCTCTGGCAAGAGCGATCTGTCTCTTCCCCCAGCACCTGATGAGAAAAGGAAGTGGCTCCACCCACTTTTGGCTCTGGCCCAGCTCACTCCTGGCTTCGGCCCTGTCCACCTCCTGCATGTGGCCCCTGACACATTACTCCCAAGGGAGTGGGGTCCTCAACAGAAAAAAGTTTCTCCGTCCCTGGAGTAGATGGGGTGTGAGGCCCCCATCCATTCTGCAATTCTATTAATGGATGAATCATATGAGGTTTATTCCATTAATCAGTTAATCTAACGATTGCATTTGCATACAGGTAAAAAACAATATCTCTCAAGTAAGAAGTGCATTTTCCATGTTTTCAGATGATGCATATGTGTGCCCTAGCAGATATCATCTTCAGAAAGACATTATTTTCTGCGTGTGAGAGAAGGGAGAATACCTTTCTTAAGATGATGCTTGCCATCGCCACTTTTTATAAGCCCACATATTAAAAATTATATTAAAATAGTGAGCAGTTTCCAATGTTAGTCCTACTTAGAGTAGACCCATTGAAATGAATGGGAATTAAGTTAGTAACATTGGATATTATCCACTATTTTAATTAGATATATAACTTTTATATAGAGATCTATCTATATCTATCTATCTATCTATCTATCTAATCTGCTTCCTGAATTGGCACATTTAAATTTCTTTTTAAAAACCAATTAATCCAGTTGGTTAATTGATTCAAGATTTCAGCCCTAAATTGAAGGCATACTGTTTTCAATGCTACTTCAGTAAGAAATCACTGAACGCCAGTCACTTCCCAGAATGGGTGTGATTCTGAATCTGGAAGAGGTCCCACAGGAAACCACTGTCCCAAAGCATCCCAGGCCTTGGAAAAGGATTTCCATGCAGTACAGAAACATCCTTCCTACTGGCAGGGGGAGGGGATTTCTGACAGGATGCTCCAGCAGAGCCCGCTCAACTCCACCACTCTCCAGATTTCAGGATAAAGCATTCTGAATAGGAGGACTCATGAAAGCTCGAGAGTTCCCCAGTCACATGAGCCACTTGTGACTCACCACACCAGCCACCATTGGGCACATTTGAATCCACAGAGAGCGCACTGTTCTCTGTGCATAAGGGTTCCATTCACCAGCCTCACATATACCCAGTCACCCCTAATGTGCATGACCAACTTTTGCCCATAAAGCCTTCATGATATATAGACAGGACCTATATATATTTAATTTTTGTTTTGTTTGTTTTTACCGATCCTTCAGTATTTTTCCAGCTACTCTCTGGCATGATGGGGAAAAAACCAACCAACCAAATAACAACAACAAAAACCCACCCCTCCTTACTAAGGAGGCCTTATATCATTTGACTTACCACAAGCCAAGCCAAGTGGTGTTGGGTTCTTTCCAGGTTTTTGAGCAAACATTGACCTCCCAATAAGAGCTAGCTGCCACACGAAACCAATGAACCCTTAAATGGGACAGGCCCAGGTTCTCTTGGAGGTAGGGTGGTCATGTGTCCTACTGTACAAAGAGCAGTCCTCTATTTGAAGGGCTGTCCAGTCCAAGTCTGGTTCAAAGATAAAGAACCAGAAGAAAGGAGAGCAGAGAAGGGGGCTTGATGTTGCCTGTCAACAGTGAGCACCAGTCAGCAGACTGAGAGAGGCCTGCAGATCTCCTGGTGACAGTCTTCCACACTGTTGGTGAGATCTGTATTGTATTTCTCTTTAAATGATAGTCATTAATTTGTGCATGTGTCAGTATGTGCAGTGCATGTGTGTGTGTGTGTGTGTGTATCTATATATGTGTGTCTGTGTATATATGTGTGTCTCTATATACGTGTGTATATAGAGACACACACACACACACATATATATATATATATATGTGTGTGTGTGTACGTATGCATTACTAAGTCATTAATTTGTGTGTGTGTGTGCATTCATAGAAGCAAGTTTTATGCAAATTGGAATCCTCTTTTGTTCTCTTTTTTGCTGACGCATTTCCTCTCTTTTGCAGATGCATCCACAGATGCCGCTGCTGCGCCCACCAAGCCAGGCCGAAAGCTGGCGCATGCCTGTGCCGCTCATCGGAATTTCGGATTCCTGGCAGGCCACTGTTTATTTAGAACATGGCTTAAAATACATCAAAAGCAGTCACAATTTGCGCAAAATTATGCAAATTGCAGCCACTTTAGGCATATCTTAAGGCATTTTCTACATAAACAGCGGCCCACCAGAAACCCGGAAGTCACTACCCCAGCTCAACTCAGGAGAATGTGAGTCGACGCTGGGGGAGAGGTAAGCAGGAGGGAGTTTGGGGGGTTGAGCCCACCAGCTAGTCCGCTGGATTTCCAGCCCCCGAACAAAATCCTCGCACGTCCCTAGATGCATACATGCCCATCCTATTTGGAGGTGGATCCTCCCATATGGCTTAGCTGCTAGAAAGATGTAGCTGATAGAAATGCATTTCAAGTATTGTCTGTTTTGAAGAAAACAGCTGTGGTGGGTGCCCAATTCAGAATGTGCTCTCATATGAACATAAGAAGAGCCATGCTGGATCAGATCAAGGGTCCATCTCATCCAGCAATCTGGTCACACAGTAGTCAACCAGCTGCCTGTGGGAAGCCCACTAGCAGGACATGAATGCAACAGCACCCTCGCACCTGTGTTCCCCAGCAACTGGAGTACATAGGCACACTGCCTCTGATACTGGAGGTAGCATATAGCCATCAGGACTAGATTTCATAGATTCTAAAGTTGGAAGGGGCCTACAAGGCCATCAAGTCCAACCCCCTGCTCAATGCAGGAAACTAGAGGAGGGGCTCTCCCATCCAAGTAATAACCAGGTAACGAGAGGTAACGAGTGGGGTAGCGCAAGGCTCGGTCCTGGGCCCAGTGCTATTCAATATTTTTATTAATGACTTGGAAGAGGAGGTGCAGGGAATGCTTATCAAATTTGCAGACGACACAAAGTTGGGTGGAACAGCTAATACTCTGGAAGACAGAAACAAAATTCAAAGCAATCTCGATAAGCTGGAGCGCTGGGCCGAAAACAACAGAATGAAATTTAATAGGGATAAATGCCAAGTGCTGCACCTAGGGAGAGGAAACCAAATGCAGAGTTACAGAATGGGGGACACTTGGCTCAACAATACTACAAGTGAGAAGGATCTTGGAATTGTGGTAGATCACAAACTGAATATGAGCCAGCAATGCAACGTGGCTGCAAAGAAGGCAAATGCTATTTGGGGCTGCATTAATAGAAGTATAGCTTCCAAATCGCGGGAAGTGATAATTCCCCTTTACTCGGCACTGGTTAGGCCTCATCTTGAGTACTGTGTCCAGTTCTGGGCACCACACTTTAAGAAGGATGTAGACAAACTGGAGAGGGTTCAGAGGAGGGGCAACAAAGATGATAAAGGGACTGGAAACAAGGCCCTATGAGGCAGGGATGGGACTCGGACGCGGGACTCGACCGGGCCCGACTGAGTCCCCCCTCTGACTCATCCCACGCGAGTCCCAATAATTTAGTTATGTGGAATGAGGGCTCGACTCGGAACTCGAGCCTCAAGACTCCGCTGCCGCGCCCGGCAGCCCTCACCCACCAGCCGCCGCACTCGACTCTGCCAACCGCCGCCGCCTCACCTCCCCGCCTCCGCCTCTCCCCGCTAACTGCCGCTGCCCTCCACGTCGACCTCGTCTCCGTCGCCCATCTCACACAGCATGCGCGTAACGCCGCCAGCGCCGTCGCTCTGTTTTTTGGCGGGAGGAAACCACAAGCCACCCGCCAAAACAGAGCGACGTGCGGTGCGTGACGCGCATGACGCGCGTGCTGTGGGCGTGGCGATGGCGACAGGTTGGGTGGCGCGAGGAGGAGGGGGAGGTGAGGCGCGGCGGCGGCGTGGCAGAGGCGAGGGCGGCGGCGGCGGAGGTGAGGTGAGGGCGGCGGAGGTGGAGGTGAGGGCGGCGGCGGCAGCTGCCCATGGAGGGAGCAGGAGGGTCTCCGCGGGAGGAAGGGCAGCTCTTCTTCCTCTCGCGGAGACCCTCCCGCTCCCTCCATGGGCCACCGCTTTGGGAGTGACTCGGGACTCGGCTCGAGTCACCATTTTGGACCTCGGACTCTAGACTCGACTCTAGACTCGGGTCCAAAGACTCGGGACTCGACTCGGGACTTGGGACCAAGGACTCTTCAACATCGCTGCTATGAGGAGAGACTGAAAGAACTGGGCATGTTTAGCCTTCAGAAGAGGAGACTGAGGGGAGATATGATCGCACTCTTCCAGTACTTGAAGGGTTGTCACACACAGGAGGGCCAGGATCTCTTCTCGATCATCCCAGTTTGCAGGACACGGAATATTGGGCTCAAGTTACAGGAACCCAGATTCCACCTAAACATCAGGAAAAATTTCCTGACTGTTAGAGCAAAAAGACAATGGAAGTATGGGACCAACTACCTAGGGAGGTGGTGGGCTCTCCCACTCTGGAGGCATTCAAGGTGAAGCTGGACGGCCATCTGTCAGGGATGCTTTGACCTGGATTCCTACATTGAGCAGGGGGTTGGACTCGATGGCCTTGTAGGCCTCTTCCACCTCTACTTTTCTATGATTCTATGATTCTATGAACCAGACCTGACCCTGCTTAGCTTTCCACACTCAGACAAGCTGAGCCAGCGTGAGCCACACTAGTAGCCACTGATAGCCTTCTCCTCCATGAATTTATCTAATTCATTTTTAAAGCCAGCCAACTTGATGGCCATTGCTACATCTTGTGGAAGTGAATTCCACAGTTTAAGTGTGTGCTGTGTGAAGAAGTACTTGCTTGAATCTCCCACCAATCAGCTTCATGGGATGATCCTAGGTCTCTCAATGCACTTTCTCCACCCCATGCATAATTTTGTACACCTCTGTCATGTCTCCCCTTACTCACCTTTTTTCTAAGCTAAACAGCCCCAGACATTGTAACTTTTCCTCATAAGGGACTTGCTCCAACTCCTTGACCATTTTAGTTACCCTTCTCTGCACCTTCTCCAACTCTACAATATCCCTTTTTAGGTGCGCTGACCAGAACTCTACACAGTATTTCAAGTGTAGTCATAAAACAGATTTGTATAAGGGCAGTATGATATTGGCAGTTTTATTTTTGGTGCCTTTCCTAATTATGCCTAACATGGAATTTGCCTTTTTCACAACAGACACACACTAGGTTGACATTTTCATCGAGTTGCCCACCACAGTCTCAAGACCTCTTTCTTGGTCAGTCACCTCTAGCTCAGATTCCATCATCATATACATGAAGTTAGGATTTTTTACCCCAACGTGCATCACTTTACACTTGTTTACATTGAACTGCATTAGCCATTCTCCCGGTTTGGAGAGGTCCTTTTGGAGCTCTTCACAGTCCCTTTTTGTTTTCACCACCCTAAACAGTTTGGTGTCATCAGCAAACTTGGCCAATTCACTGCTCGCTACCAATTCTACATCATTCATGAACAAGCTGAAAAGCATTGACCCCAATACAGATCCCTGTGGGACGCCTCCTTTAAAATCCTTCCATTGGGAGAAATTACCCTTTATTCCTACTCTATGCTTTCTGTTCTTAACCAGTTACTGATCCATAAGAGGACCTCTCCTCTTATTCCATGACTGCTAGTTTACTCAAGGGTCTTTGGTGAGGGACTGTGTCAAAAGCCTTTTGGAAGTCCAAGTAAACCATGTATCCCAACCTGGATCAGGGGCCCGCACCATTTTCCTGCTGAAAACTGAGTCCTCTCTAGTTGCTGTTGTTGGTCCATCAGGTGCTGTTTGCCAAGTTGTGTGGGAGGGAGAAAAGGAAAGCTGGCCAACAAGAGGCTTATGCTGGCTCAGCTTGTCTGAGTGTGGAAAGCTAAGCAGGGTCAAGCCTGGTTATTAATTGGATGGGAGACCCCTCCTCTAGTTTCCTGCATTGAGCAGGGGGTTGGACTTGATAGCCTTGTAGGCTCCTTCCAACTCTATGATCTATGAAATCTATGAGGCATGGTGCTGAATCAGCATGAGCTGAGCGATAACATGGAGGAGGGTTGGGCTTGGCTCATTGGCTTGGGGATTTCCGAACCCACCGTACATTTAGAGATGCGCACAGTTGGTGCATACATTTCAAAAAATACGCACAAAGATACGGATAGATTTTCAGGTGAAAAGAAAAAAATAAAGCTCACAATCTGATACAGACTCAAGTTGGAACGAACTTCAAGGTGAAATTCAGAGAACTTTGGCGAGCTTGAGCCTTGCTGATTTGCACATCCCTTCCCTACGGTCGGGCAAGAAACTACCACAACATTTCACTTCAGCAAAATTCAGTGGCATCTCTGGCATGGGATGCAAATGTAATAAATAAATAATACTCAAGGAAAGTGTGGCCCTGATAACAAACAGCCCTGCAAAGATGCATGGAGATCTTCAGGAACGGCAGAGATAGACTGCTGGAGTAAATAAACCAGGGTTTTTTTCCCCCACTTAGAAAATAGTGTCTGCAATTTCCAGCATGTGATAAATTCATGGTTTTGTGCTCAGCCCTTCTGAGAATGTCTCCTTCATTTACTCCATCTCATGATGAGTCAAGATGTTTGCACTGTGGTCACTTGATAACCTGAACTTGTGAAACAGCCAGAACAGTCGTCACAGCACTTGAATCACTGCTCAGAATGACTGAAAATGGCAGCCAAGCTGAAAAGAGAGCCAAGCGTGGTGCAGTGGTGAGAGTGTAGGACTGGGACTCAGGAGACTCGGGTTCTGGTCCCCACTCAGCCATGAAGCTCACTGGGTGACTTTGGGCCAGTCATGGACTCTTAGCCTAACCTACCTCACAGGGTCGTTGTGAGAATAAAATGGAGAGGAGGAGGATCATGTACAGCATCTTGGGCTCATTGGAGGAAAGACAGGTTATAGATGTAACAAAGAAACAAACCAATAAAGTAAGTCTAATACAGGTCGGCTATAAGCTGTTATGTAATGCTCATTGCATTAGACCAGCCTCCCTCCACCTGGTGCCCTCCAGATGTTTTGGACTACAACACCCAACATTCCTGACCACTGGCCATGCTGGCTGGGGCTGATGGGAGTTGAAGTACAACACATATAGAGGGCACTGGGTTAGCGAAGGCTGCATTAGGCTGAACACCAGAGATCAGTTGTAGCCTTTGGTTTTATCCTAGCTGTTCCTCATTATTAGAACATGAGGCTATTTTTCACACATGAGAGTTAAGACACTTGGGCTGTTGATTTATTTTTATTTTTTGCATTTCCCGTGTCTGTGATGCAAATGAGAATCTAACACTGGCTAGAATGTACATGTAATTTTTAAATGGCCTCTTCTCCCATTTCTGTTCCGTATCAGTAATGTTCACACGAGCTCACACATTGCACCAGAGAGGCTCAGAAGTGTTTTCAACATGAAAATGCCACTCGACTTGCAGGCATGATGGATGAAAAGTGGAGATGGTTGGATACAGGCTAGAAGAACAGTATGTGCATGTAAGTCTTTCATATTATTGTGATTTATTCATTTTTCTTCGTGGGCTAACAGCCCCTTTGAGCAAATAGCAGCTTCTGATTTTTTTGCTAGGACCCTGTGGTAGGAGAGATAATGACTGGGTTCACACAGCATGATAAGCCATGGTGGCTTATAAGCCACATTTGTTTCAGAGGGGCTTGTCGTGTTGTCTGAACCCAGCAGCATGGTTTGTTAACCACGTACAAGCCACACTGGCAGACAACACGCCACTCTGAAACAAACATAGCTGTGAAGGAATGAGGCCTATACAGGCTTGAGTTAGGTTGAAGTCTGTAGGCCCAAACATCTCCTGATGGGAGGGGGGCATTCATGAGTTTCATATTTTCCCCTCATGGAGTTAAAATTTCCTTTTCCCACTCATTGAGAAAAGTCTCCTTTCCCCCCAAATGGAGTTAAAGTCACCTTTTCCCCTTAATAGAGTTAAGTTACATTTCCCCAGTTTGAGGCCAAACAGGAAGGGTGAGGGTGGAAACAGCATAGCTGGAGAATAGAGAGGAAGTGATTTTAGGTTTACAGGGGACAAAGGCACAAGAGTGGAGTGAAGAGAGCAAGAAGGGGCGTGGAGAGGGAGAAGGGAAGATTGACAAGTTGAGGTAAGAGAAGGAAGGCATCTGAAACTGTCAATAGAATAAGTCTGAAGAGAAGACCCAGAAGAAAGAGGGAGCCAATATAGAGAACAGAAAAGAGAAGCAACATCATAGCAATTCCATGTGCCTATGGAACATGTTGCCATTGCCAACTGCAGTGTATGAGGTCCCAACATCACAGTCCTGTAGAAGAGCCCTAAAGATGCATTTATCCTCGGGGGCTTTCTCTCAACGGTTTCCTTGAACTGCATCGCCTCCTCTCCATTTTATCCTCACAACAACCCTGTGAAGTAGGTTAAGCAGAGAGTCAGTGACTGGCCCAAAATCACCCAGTGAGCTTCATGGCTGAGTGGGGACTAGAACCTGGAGCTCCCAAGTCCAAGTCCCACACACTAACCACTACGCCACACTGGGTCTCCTGTTTAATTGTCCTGTTGGCTCATTTGTTGTCAATTCTGGTTTTAGTTTTGTGTTATTGAACTTTTATTGCTATTGTTGTAAGCTGCCTCGAGGATGCTTTCTTTAACCCTTAAAGGCAGCCTATAAGTATTTTAGACAAAACAAGTGATGGGCAGAATAGATAAGGTGAGCTGAAGCATTCAGAGTGGAGGAAAGACATTTGAAGGAAAAGAGGCAGGAAGTGTGTGGCACAGAACACATCCAGAATCCTCTGCAAGCCACAGGGCTTCCTTGGCAGATGAGCAGGAGAGTCTCAGGAGACGAAGTTGGTCTGGAATATGTTTCCTGAAGGTAGAAATTTTTAAAGCCATTGTTTCGCAGTACGATCTGTAAGATAAGGTGGATGGGGGAAATGGGAGGGAGGGGGGAATCGATTTCAACTTATATTATTAACCGTCCTTCACCCCTGCCTCCCCAGTTTCCTTTTCTGCTTTCTTTCCCATGCGTAATATTATTTTTCTGAGCTTCCAATCAGGACCTGCCAAAAAAAAAAAAAAATGTGTTCCTGTTCCAGGAATCCCACTAACCATTCTCTCCAAACAGGAGTTTCCATTACAACCTCCCTTCCCCGCCCCCTGGTTTTGTGTTTTTATTTCTGTCTGCACTCACCACCAGATTTTGCAATTGGATGGAGTGATTACCTGGCCTTGAAGTCTTGAACTCATTTAGATATACTGTATCACCAGAAGGTGAGGGGGGCGGGTGAGAAGTAGAGTATTTTTTTCCCTGTAACCACCTGATGTGATAGTCATATAAGATGTTGAAAAATTGTTGTGAATATTAATAGAAGGGGGGGGAGATGCCAGTGAGAGCAATATAAGCCTGGAGCTGAAGTATATGCCAACACTGTCACTTCGCCATTTCTGACTTTTACAAGCGATCATGGGACTTCAGCTCATTTTGGTGTTTGGACTACAAACCCTAGATCAGACCCATATAACTCAACAATTTGCCTAAAGCGACACAAGAACAAAGAGGCTCTCTCTTAGTTAAGACCATGATATCATCCTTAATTCAGCGGTTGGGGGAAACTGATCAGCCATCTTGGATAGGGTAACTTTTTTTTTTTCTTTTAAAGGATACTGGGCTCCTGGTGGGTAGAGTAGAGACAAAGTGAAGACAAGGCAGGGATAGAGTCAGGATGAAATAGAGTCTTAGAGTGAGGCTAGAACCTTGGGTGGGAACCTAACCAATCTGGAAGCTTAGGGCCCCAGCCAGGTCAAATCACAATGTCTAGCGGGGTTATGGGTGAAGCCTGATCAGATCTGGAGCTTACTGACTTTTTGGACCCCAAACTAGCCAAAGTGGTGTTCGAAGCCAGATTGGGCCAATAAAATCCTGGCTAGCTGTAAACCCTAATCTTGGAATACAAGCCCACAAAACTGAAGGCTCCAGATGATGAGAGAACTTGAGTAAATCATTGTTCCTATTCTGTCTTTTGGACCCTCAGGAGATGCCTCCAAAGTACTTTCTCACTGGCACTTCACTCCTACCAAGGCGAAAAAGATCTCCAGGACAGCTTCAAATCACTCTTGGAGGGACTGGTACTCTTGTCCATGTGTGGCAGTCATGTCCTCTGGTAGAAGCATTTTGGGACAAGGTGTTCCCCCTGCAGTAGGGATGTGAGTTTCATTTTGTCCCACAGCCATTTAATCTCAAGTTCTTTCTGTCCTGTTTATGAAGGAATTTGTGGAGTCCGGTAAGATTTTATCAAAAATATGAACCGAATGAAATTCTCACCCATCTGCACCAGCCAAATTCAACAGGTGCAGCTATTCCCAGCATGGAGAGGACCATGTTGTACCTGCCTGCGCTGCAGCAGTTAAAGATGGAAAGCCTGTCCAAAAAGAAGAAGAGGCGGAAACCCTAAATACTCAAAGCTCTCTGCCTGGACAGATGAATCTGTCAGTTTCACTTTCTCCCACATTCATTTTTTTAAAAAAATTCATAGATTTCATAGATCGTAGAGTTGGAAGGGGCCTACAAGGCCATCGAGTCCAACCCCCTGAGGAGGGGTCTCCCATCCAAGTAATAACCAGGCCTGACCCTGCTTAGCTTTCCATGCTCAGACAAGCTGAGCCAGCATGAGCCACAGGCCTGAAGTTGTAGAACCTCAAGTTCTTTCTATCTTGTTCATGGAGAAATTTGCAAATGTTGGCTAGATCAAAAAACAAACTGAACAAAATTCTCACCCATCCCAGCTTGTAAATACATCTACAGGCCTGTGGCTTACGCTGGCTCAGCTTGTCGGAGTGTGGAAAGCTAAGCAGGGTCAGGCCTGGTTATTACTTGGATGGGAGACCCCTCCTCTAGTTTCCTGCATTGAGCAGGGGGTTGGACTCGATGGCCTTGTAGGCCCCTTCCAACTCTATGATCTATGAAATCTCAATTTGGTTTTTATTAGCGTATTCCAATAAAGCCTTCTGCGTCCATCCTCACATTCCTCACATTCCAGTAAAGCCTTGTCCATCCTCAGTGGTGTAATTAATGGATTCACTGCCATGGTCAGGATGCTTCACTGATTATATGTTTATGTCAGCTATCACATGCCAACCATTTGAATTTCTCTCTCTAACACTGGGGCTCACTTCTGAGCAGACACGTATAGGATTGCATTGCAAGCAGCGATGCAGGTGCTCATCATGACAGTCACCATAGCCACAAACCCCAGGGAGAGTCCGAAGAGTCAGGCAGCTGTGTAGATCCATATCAACAAACCAGTTCTAGCAGTTTTCATCTCCACCAGGAGAGCAGGTCTTTGGTAAAGCTTAATTGACCATTCAGGATGAGGCCACCTCAAAATACTTTGCATGACGACAGGGAACAATACATTGTTGCCGGGGAAATTCATTCCCCACCCCACCCCAGCTACTGTGAGGATTGCAACTAAGCTCAGAGGGATCAGGGAATTCTGAAGGGGGTGGCAGATGACATCAGAGTCCCTGCTAATAAAAAAAAGTGCCAGCGCTGTGTCCCCACAAGCCCTGGCTTCACCACAACACTGATTGAGTACCTGATAACAACATCCACGTTCCTGCCATGCCTTCTTGAAGTGTAGTCAGTCATTTGACTAATGTGTTACTGTGTGTGTGTGTGTGTGTGTGTGTGAGAGAGAGAGAGAGAGAGAGAGAGAGAGAGAGAGAATATATATAGCCTTAGAGAGTGATCCTATGGCCCCCTAGACAGGGCCTAGGGGGGCATAAGATTCTTTGGATTCCTGAATCTGAGGTCAGAAACAGCACTCCAGCCTCAGAGATGGGAATCTGTGCTTTGATCCCCCTCCCCCCCCTCAAAGCCAATGCAGAAAGAACCACGCCAGCTGCTCCTCCGAGGTTGGAAAAGCGACCTCAGAGAAGGGGTAAAGGGGGCATTCCAAGGATGGGGACGGGAGGAGACCAGAGATCAGAGCCGCTAGGATATGAGATATCCTAGCTGAAGCTAGACAGCTGAAATTGGCTGTCTAGCTGAGTTGCAGAGAGTGGGAGGAGTGGGGAGGCAGAGATCACCCCCGCTGCTTCCCCTGCTCTGCAGAGGATGCTCGTAGTCGTCGTAAGCCCCTGAAGTTTGGAGGCTTATGACCATCCAGGGCAAAAGCCATATGGTTGCACCCTTAGAGAGTAAGCCTATAGCCCCCCCTAGACAGTGTCTGAGGGGCCATAGAATCCTGGGGATCCCCCCACCGCCCAGAGGCCACTTCTCATGCCACCCAGCCACTGCAGAAAGGTCCATGGTGGCTCCTCTTGCACAGTCAGTGTTGCAACCTTGGAAGAGGATGGGTGGGGAGGAAAGGGGGAGGGCCAGTGGGCAGGGAGGGAGGGGAGAGGAGAGGAGAGGCTGTGGATCTGCTGGGTCCACAAGCCTCTTAGCCTCCATCCCTGCCCGCCAGCCAAGAAGGTGAGCTAGACAGGGTGGGGAGGCTTTACAAGCCTCCATTACAAAAACAAAAAGGAGGACAGGGAGGTTTTAAAAGCCTCCATTGTTCCTCTCATCCTGCCTGGCTCTTGCCAGCGGGTTTTAGGATAGACAAAAAGAGTAAAATTCCTGGGAAAATACTGGGGAAGTGTACCCAGTTGTGGGTACAACAACAACCCTTAGAATACGCCAAGCCCTCAAACAAGCCACCCTGCAGGAAACAGTCTGGGTTCGCACGCTACGACAACCCACCGTGGCTTGTCACCCACGATGGGTTGTCATGTCATCAGTGGAGGCCGGTGGCTCCGATGTGTCAGTGGGGCAGTTTATCCACTCTGGGTTTAAGTCTGAACTTTAAAGGAGCTCTCCATGGTGCTGAGCCCTATCCCCTATTCCCCAAACATGGGCTCGGCCCAATGGAGAGCTCCTTAAAAGTTCAGACTACAACCGGGGGATCCACTGCCCCACTGACACTGGAGCCACCAGCCTCGGCAGCATGTCATGTGAACCCAGTTAATATATTCATGTCCTCCCCAGACTTTAAGCTCTAACCTGGTAACTAGCTGCAGCCAGGCCGTGTGTGTGTGTGTGTGTGTGTGTGTGTGTGTCTTAGCATCTGTGCCTCCAAACCTACTTCCCAGGCTACATTTGGTGACTTATCTACCCATCAGGCCTCTTCTCTTTCCCACTCCAAACTGTTTACATTCTGCCTTCACGCTACATCAGCAGCAAACATTTCTAGTCCAATGTGAAGGCAGACCAAATGCCATTGGTCTCAGATAATGTCTCCATGCCTTCAACTTCTGCATGGCTCTTTACGCTGTCTTCTTAGATCCAAATTCTCATTCATTAGCTCTTACATAGGTCTTTGTGCTCTTTTCTTAGATCCAAATTCTCATTCATCAGCTCTTTAACTGGGCTCTGGTTTCAGCTGGTTTGTTTTTTCCAGCATCAGTCACGGAGCAATTCAGAACCATACCAGGAAGATCCTGCTTTCCACATTTTCACAGAGGAAAGGATCCAGGAATTCCTCCATGCCAACTGCATCATATGAAAACTTTTAGAGTGTACAGGCGACATGATTTGGGACTTCCCAATGAGCCGATTCACATTAGGAAAGAAGAATAGTCCATTTTATATGATTGCTCCAGCAAGGGTATTATTATATTTGAGATTAGACAAATGCGGGTGGGGAAGAGAACAAGAAATCCCAAAGAGAACAAAATAATGCATATGAATTAATACTTGGCCAACGCCATCCAATGTGGCTACCCGTAACCTTCCAAACTCAGAAGATTACAGGCACCCAAAGAAAGGCCTTCACCCTCCGCTTTCAGCTGTCTAAATATTTTAGCCCTGCCTGCGAGGAGGAGGGGCTGAGGCACCATTGGGATCCCTCGTATGCCGGCAGAGCCTTACTCCTCCCCTCCCTGACCCCTGAATGCCCCCCCCAGCACCAGCTTCGAAGTCGGTTTTCCATCTTCAGAGCCACAGCTGGCGTGGAAAGAACTGTGCCGGCTGCGAGGGCGGAGGGAGGGCGCCTTTCTCAAGCACTTTTCTCGGAGCACTTTCCCACGGTCAGAGCTGGGACTCCGACTTTGCCTATGGCCGGCCAGACAGCGTCTCCTGGCCATAGGATTGCGCCCTAACTAAATCAACCCTTTATGTAAAGACTAAAGGAGGCAGACCATGTCGTAACTTGAGATGCATGCACACGAATTCATTCATGTTTGCAAATATGTGAACATGTCCCATGTGCGATCCCGAAAGCGAACGGGAGCAGGAGCATAATTCTCGGTACATGTTTGCAATTTCCTGAGTATATGTTCATATTTGAAAGTGCCCGCTTGCCCAAGTATGCCCTTCCGAAAATGCATATTTCCCACCACCACCACCACCACCAAAATTGCATTTTCATGCTTTAGCCTATGGGGGGGAATGTGCATTTGGGTTGCATGCTAGGAAAACTGCATCTTTTTGTGTGTTAAAAAATGTGCACTTTTCCTGTTCGCAAAAAGGAGATGCTCACATTCAGGAGCAAGAATGAGGGGAGATGAGTATTGAGGTGGCAAACGGAGGACCTGGTGGCCTCCAGATGTGTTTGGACTACAATTCTCATCTTCCCTAGCCAGCACAGCAGTCCTGCTGGCTAGGGATGATAGGAATTGTCCAAACACATCTGGAAGCCACTTGGTTGGGAAAGGCTGCCCTAGAGTACAAAGGCAGAGCCCGTCTTTTCCAGACCCACCCGCTCGTAGGTCAGTCACGCAATTTAACATATCTTTCCACAGACAGCTCTGCTTTGTATATATCTAAGAGAGGGAAAACTTTGCTCAGTTGCAACTTGAAGTACAAACCAAAGCATGTTGTTGTTGTTGTTGTTGTTGTTTTCCAGAAGGAAGTACTGACTACTCACACCCTTGGAAGTGTATTTTGGATTGCAGAAATAGTCAATTATTTTTCAAAGTCAGTTAGGGCACAATCCTATGCACGTTTAGACAGAAAGAAGTCCTACAGCTCCCAGCATTCCCTAGCCAGCCATGCTGGCTGGGGAATGTTAAGAGCTG
The DNA here is from genome assembly GCA_021292165.1 of Shinisaurus crocodilurus. Classification (NCBI taxonomy): domain Eukaryota; kingdom Metazoa; phylum Chordata; class Lepidosauria; order Squamata; family Shinisauridae; genus Shinisaurus; species Shinisaurus crocodilurus. Next base: position 20,912,639 of record CM037883.1, read on the forward strand.
TAAGGTTTTTTTCTGTCTAAACATGCATAGGATTGCACCCTTAGTTTCGTTTGTATATCCTACTTCACTTGCATTTGATAAACCATGTTCCTGATTTGTAAATCCTGAAAGGATGAAGGAGTTTGTCCTTGTAATCTGGTACTTACTACAGTATATATATAAAAAAGAAGGCTTGAGCATTAGCAAAGCACAATAGCTTTAAAAATTCATTCATTATATTTATTTTCCACCTTTCTGCCAAAAATGCCACTCAAGTGGCTAACAAAAATAAAATACAGTATCTAAAATTCTTTCTCCCCTAACTCCTGAAAAAAGTCACTAACACTTCTGGCCTAGGTCAGTGCTTCACCACTGTGCTTCCAGCAGCATGAGCCTGCTGTGGAAGCCAGTACACTGCATTTTGTTCAAATGTACAATCTTCTCTTAGGATTTGAATTCAAGGAAAACCTTATTTTTTCCTGTTTGCAGCTAGGGCTGAACAAGCACAGTGCCAATTGGCTGGTTCCAGTGATGTCATGAGTAACGTGCTGAGTAATGTTATTTTCATCTCCCTTTCTGGAGTAGTTTTTCAACGTTTAAAAGAGAGAGAGTTTAATAATAAAGCAAGAAATGAACATTCAATGGAACTAATGTATATGATGTGCTTAATTTTTTTTTTTTTTTAATGCACACAGTCTAGCTAGAACAGCAAGAGTGGGGACAAGTCGATAGACTGAATCAGCAATATGGAGCAACCGGCAATCATACTTACTGCTAAGCAAATGAAAATCAATTCATACTATGGCACTGCCACGTTTCCCTAGATCAGCTCTGGATGCCAGTGCAATTGTGTGACAGAAAAACACAAGAAGGTGATGTTCATTGTTGGTATTTAGCATTTGCAGCTGTAGTGTAACCAGTCTTGCCATGTGACAATAGAATTTCACCAGCAGCCCACAAAGCTGAAAGCTAGTTTCAAAAGTTATCCCAAGAATGAATTATGGTGTGTTTCAAGCTGTGGATTTAAACAAGAACTCCAAGTATCCCCGGACTGGGCTGGAAGCCACAAGAGCCAGCTTGCCAAGCCAATCATTTGAATCCCTTGATTCAAACATTCTGACCCACCAATCATTTCTGAAAAGCCCTAAATGACAAAGTGGAACCAAGGAGTATCTCAGAATCTTAGGATATGTGTTTGGTCAGCGTGCAGCATTCCAGACGTTGACTGAACTAACACAGGGGAGAGCTAGAAATACATGGATAAGCCAACGCTGCCCCCGAAACCCCGCCCCAGCGCCCAAGGAAAGTACTGTTCATAAAAATAAATTAAAAAAACCTCTTTTAACAAAGGGAAAGAGGGGGAATTCATCATTGTTTCCCAGAAGAAAGATTTCATTCATGGTAGAGAACATTGGGCTTGTAAAGTTTTCTTGGCCCAACAATGGATGAAATAGCTGTTGGTTTGATTGAACTGGCCAGCTCCAGAATGGGGGCCCCTTAGCCAGTTCAACACTGGTTAGGGTTGAGCTAATTGGTCTGTTTCTAGTCCAAACCACTTTTGCATTTGTTCAGCTATATAATTAATCTGATTGTTTTTAAAAATGCACAAAAGTTGCATTCATATCTGTGTGTGTGTGTGTGTGTGTGTGTGTTGCAACATAAGTGTCTCTGAAAAGTTGTATTTTTACCATGTATTTTGATGTAATCTTTAGCCAAGAAAAACTGTGCAAGAATGTTTGGGAAGTGTGAAAGCTGTTAGCCCATCACAATCTTCTTCAAACAGATGCCCTCCAGATATATAGATAGATACATAGATAAATACTCTCTCTCTCTCTCTCTCTCTCTCTCTGTGTGGTATAGTACAACTCCCAGAATTCCTGACCCTTGGCCATGCTGGTTGGGGCTGATGGGAGTTGAAGGACAAAACATCTGGAGGGCAACAAGTTGGAAATGGCTGGTCCAGGAGGTGTGGGTTCAAGTCAGTTCGAATCTCAAAGATTGAATTCCTCAAGCTCTGCTTGCATTGGCTCACAGAAGCAGGAGAGCCAGTGTGGCATAGTGGTTAGAGTGTTGGCATGGGACTTGGGAGGTCCAGGTTCTAGTCCCCACTTGGCCATGAAGCTCACTGGGTGACTTTGGGCCAGTCACGGACTCTCAGCCTAACCTACCTCACAGGGTTGTTGTGAGGATAAGATGGAGAGGAGGAGGAGGAAGGATTATGTAAGCCACCCTGGGTTCCTTGCAAGAGGGACAAAAGGTGGGATATAAATATAATAAATAAATAAATACGGTCATGTTTGAAGCAGCAGTAGAGAGATCCTCTCATTCCTCTATCCTTTAACCCCCTTCCCCGCAAGGCACGTGTGTCCTTCAGCTGAGAGGCACTCTTCGCAATATAGAGAGAGGTTAGCATTTAGAATAGTAGATGGAGTGGCCTTGTATCCTACTTTACAGAGGATAGCCCTGTATTTGAAGGTGTCCTCTATTGGAACTTCTATCTGAAGTTTTAGTCTGGTTTAATGATTAAGGACCATAAGCAGGGCTGGCGTCAAGGGTAGACGTCAAGGGTAGGCATGGTTGGGCACTGGCCGAGGGCCCACACTCCAGCAGGGGCCCACTGATGAGATCCTTCTCCTGAAGTTGCTCCTCCTCTTCACCATTGCAACCTGCTCGTGCACCTGCCTCTCACTCTGGCCCAGATAACAGTGGTGGTAAGAAGGATGAGCAGGAGATGCTTCTATCTATTTGCTCAGTGCAGCCAGCATAGCTGGCTTGGGGAATTATGGGAATTGCAGTCCAACACATCTGGAGGGCACCAGGTTGCGGAAGGGTGGCTCCCTGGCTCTCTGCCTGTCAAGCAAGCAAGTGGTAGCAATGATGAGAAAGAGATGAGGAGCAAGAGCAGCTGGTGCCAAGGGTGGTGAGAAGGATGACTCTTTCATGGACGGGGCTCATTGAGGGTGTCTTGCCCAAGGGCTCTGCAAGAAATCTTCAGCCAGCACTGACTCTAAGAAGAGAAAGCAGGGACCTTGAGGTTGCCTATCGACAGCTAGCAACTCATGAGCAGACTGTGCAAGCACGCAAGCCACAGTCTTCCTCACTGTTCTGAGATGGATTGTATTGCTGGTAAAGTTATAGTCCTTATTTCTATGGATGATGATGATGATGATGATGATGATGATGATGATGATGATGATGACGATGACATTTATATCCTACCTTTCCTCCTCTCCATTTTATCCTCACAACAACCCTGCAAGCTGGGCTAGGCTGAGAGTTCGTGACTGGCCCCAAAGTCACCCAGTGAGCTTCATGGCCGAGTGGGGACTAAAACCTGGGTCTCTCCAATCCCAGTCCAACACTCTCACCACTAGGCCACACTGGATCTAAAGGTGCATCTCTACATATAAATTCACCCATGCCAATTTTATGCAGATCTGTGTCTTGTTCTTTCGTGAAGTGTTTCCTCCTTTTGGGTGATTCATCAGTGACCATCCTAGTAATAAAGCTATTACTGAAGGTTTTTGCTTGAGTATCAGGCTGGAACTGTCATCCCAGCCAGCCTGGGTCCCTCTCTGGATTAAAACTGGACTGTCATACACACACATCCCTTTTTCTTTTTGGCTGAGCACTAGTTTAAATGTTCCTAGTAAGGAATTGTTTCTGCCACAAGACCATCAGTCCCATGACCTCATGATGGAGCCTCTTTGGGGCTCGCTTCCTGCCATGGGTCTTCTTTTCATGCCTGTGCTACCTCCCTTCCTTCTCCAACTCTTGTTTGCCTGAAGCACACGACTCGTTTATGATTTCCATCTCCCTCATGACAGCTTTTCTATGTCCGTCTTTTCTTTCCTCAACGTCTTCTGGGCTCCCACTCATTGGCTGTAGTGCCTGAAATCAGAGGAGAGGCTGGCCCTCTAGGACCTCTATAAAAACTACTCACTCCTTTTAGAAACATTTCAGCCCACACCATCAGGTCGTGCATGACAGCAACGTTGCACCATTGGTGGGAAATGGCTGGATCGAAACTCTGATCTTCAGAGTCACCCAGCTCGCTGTAAGGGACAACTACTATCCTGGGTAAATGGGAGCTTTACCTTGAATGAGACCAACACAGAGAACTTCCCCTTTTACAAGCACTGGGAAGGTAATGAAATATTTTCAAGGCAGAGAATTTCCCAGGCTTGCAATCTATCCAAGATTATCTTTTGTTTACAAGTTTATATTTTGGCTGCTCTTTCCTTCATGATAAATATCTATTCATATTTAACATGGATATAGTCTCTCTCTCTCTCTCTCTCTCTCTCTCTCTCTCTCATGTACCTGAACAAACAGTTGGTCCTACCTTTGAGTGTAATGAGGATTTTAACTGGTGCGGCTTATTTCTTTTATTGTTGTGGTTTCAATTGTGCCTTTTTAATTTATTTGTTTTTATGTGACGTTTTAATTAAGATTTTGTTTTAAATCTGTATTTTATTGTTAGCTGCCTGCCTTGAGAGCCATTTTTTGGCAGAAAGCTGAGATATGAATGAATGGAATAATGAGCCCATGTTTGGGATTTTTGAGCTTGGAGGAGGAGGAGTTTGTTTGGTATATGGAATGTTAAAAGTCCATGGGAAGGGTGAGTTGGAGGGAGCAAAGCGGGACCGTTGTGGTAGCGGTGGGAATTTGGGTGGTTGGCAGTCAGAAAACAGAGATGGCAGAGAGCATGTGGCTTATGCTGGCTCAGCTTGTCTGAGCGTGGAAAGCTAAGCAGGGTCAAGCCTGGTTGTTACTTGGATGGGAGACCCCTCCTCTAGTTTCCTGCATTGAGCAGGGGGTTGGACTCGATGGCCTTGTAGGCTCCTTCCAACTCTATGATCTATTAAATCTATGACTGCTACTTCGGGGGGGCTCCTAATCCATTGCAGCTTTTATTTGGAGCCTTATAGGAGCTATCCATGGTGCTCCATGGTGGTGAACCTATTTTGGGGATGGAGTTCAGCACCGTGGATAGCTCCCATAAAGCTCCTAATGAAATCTGCAATGGATTAGGAGCCCCACCGAAGTATGGGTCACCAGCTTTCCCTAGTTAGGAGATTTCATAGACTTCATAGATCATAGAGTTGGAAGGGGCCTACATGGCCATCCCCCATCGAGTCCAACCCCCTGCTCAATGCAGGAAACTAGAGGAGGGGTCTTCCATCCAAGTAATAACCAGGCCTGACCCTGCTTAGCTTTCCACACTCAGACAAGCTGAGCCAGCGTGAGCCGCAGCTCTAAACCACATTCATCCCAGACTTCAGTTTACTGTGGATCTGTTTTCATTGTTCCTCAAACAAACAAACAAAACCCCACTCTGTTGTTAATACTTGGTTATTGTCAGTGAAACCAACCCATGCTTAAAGAGTTTTGAAGACCTATCCTAATACCTACATCTCTACAGTGTTGTTAGGGCAGAAGGACTGTGCTGACAGTTTCAGGGGACGGGGTGGGTGGGTGGGTGGAGAGCCACAGCTAATAAGCTCTAAAAATGAATAAAGGTAAAATGTTTTGTAGCAATAGACTTTTTGTAGAAAAACGCAATGTGTGTGCATGATTGTAATAGTTCAACCACTTTCTTGTTTAGTTTATTTATTTATGCATCTCAATAATTTATCCCCCATCCTTTTTTAAAAACAACCATTCCCACGAAGGCCATAGGTGAAGTTTTGTTTTTATTTTTTGTTTCTAAACTGTATTGGCGAGGCCCACCCTGAAAGCTGAATTCACATAAGAAGAGCCACGCTGGATCAGACCAGGGGTCCATCTAGTCCAGCATTCTGTTCACACAGTGGCCAACCAGCTGCCCACATAATCCCAGAAGCAGGACACAAGTGCAACAGTACCCTCATGCCCATTTTCCCCAGCAGCTGGTGTACATAGGCATCCTGCCTCTGATCCTGGAGGTAGCATAGAGCCATGTGAGGATAAAATGGAGAGGAGGAGGAGGATTATGTAAGCCACCTTGGGTTCCTTGCAGGGAAAAAAGGTGGGGTATAAATATAATAAAATAAAATAAAATAAAGAAATAAAATCAGGACTAGTAGCCATTGATAGCCTTCTCCTCCATGAATTTGTCCAATCCCCTTTTAAAGCCCTCCAAATTGGTGGCCATCTCTACATCTTGTGGAAGTGAATTCCATAGTTTAAACATGCACTGTGTGAAGAAGGACTTCCTTTTATCTGTCCTGAATCTCCCACCGATCAGCTTCATGGGATGACCCCTTTGGGTTCTAGTATTATGAGAGAGGGAGAAAAATGTCTCCTTATCCACTTTCTCCACACCATTATGATCAATCAAGGGATATAATATGACCATTCCTGGAGTGAAGGGATGTGATGAAGTCTGGGCCTGTAACTTTTCCATTGTTGTTGTTGTTGTTAGATTGATGAATCAGTGTATTTCCAGTCCATCTCAGTTTCACATGAGTTTAATCATAAGTCCATTCCATCCAAATTCTGCATCAGTCTGCAGATTTTTCTCAAAGCATGAAAATCCGCATTTATTTTTGTACACAGTTCTCCTGAATGTACACATGTTGTATACAACCTTCCCCAATATAGATATTTTTCGTATGCGACTTACCATAATATATGCCTTTTTGTATGCAATGTTTGAGCTGGGAACTATATCGTAAAATTCGTAGAAGTGCACGGTCCGATCCAGATATTGGACTCTGGGATGTGCGAATGAAGTCAGTTCACTTAAAAACATGGAGCAAACCAAGTTCTACCCCATCCTTCCTTCTTCTACTACAAGCTTACCTGACCTGGACATAAAAAGGGCCGGCAGATTGATAGCTCAGGGCTCTTCCTCTTTCTGTTCTTAGTTGGTGACATGATTTGTCTAGTTGCTTCGACCAAGCAATGAGACTCTGCCACTCTAACTAGTAATGTGACCCTCAAGCAGTCAGCATACAACATCTTGGAGGGACAAGTCACATTCAGCTGCCCGAGATGGAACAATAGCAGGTCTGTGATGCTTTTAAGGCTGCAGAACTTCAGGCCTGGGGGCCAAATCTGGCCTGCCTCAGATCCCAGTCTGACCCCCTCCAGGGTTCATCAGATGGCCCCACCCCCTTTCCACTAGTAAATCATTCGGTGCAGTCCCCCCCCCCCCCATTCTGAAAGCTTGGAATGCCTCTCCTAAAGCTTACTTCCTGGCAGTAAGAGCTTTAAGGTACAATATAGTTGGTATTTCCGCCCTGCCCACCGCTGGAAGGCAGCCCCTGAAAGCTTCTCTGGAATGGAATTTTGCCCTCAGACTGAAGGTGGTTCAACACCCCTGCTCTTAGTAGTCTGGGCAGTATGCGTGCTACACTCACCGCCTCGGGCAAGCACCTGGACAAGTGTGGGCAACCCATCAAACCCCATTCAGGATCAGGCTTGCATTTGTTCCCCCTCAGTGAGGAATTCCCAGTTAAGTGTGTTACAGAATACTAATGATTGGGTGGTTTTAGCGAGGCCTTTGGATCAGCCTCAACAGGGTCAGCCACAGCCTTGGTGGGCTGGCAAGAAGATGGTTGAGGAGGAGAAATCCCTCATCTCCGATCTGGACTCGATGGGGGCCTCTTGCAGGCCATTGACTCCCCATCCCTGCTTTATTTATTTATTTATTTATTTTATTATATTTATATCCCGCCTTTTTTCCTGCAAGGAACTCAAGGTGGCTTCCATAATCTATTAATCTTCCTCCTCCTCCTCCTCTCCATTTTATCCTCACGACAACCCTATGAGGTAGGTTTGGCTGAGAGTCAGTGACTGGCCCAAAGTCACCCAGTGAGCTTCATGGCCGAGTGGGGACTAGAACCCAGATCTCTTGAGTCCCAGTCCAACACTCTCACCACTATGCCACACTGGCTCTTTAGAAGAAAAGCAGCATATACATGCAGCTAGTAAATAAATAAATGTAAGAATACTTAGGCAATTATCTGCCATCCTAGTTAAATAATCAATTAAACAATTAATTGAACAATCATTCAATTAATTAATTATTCAAGTAAAATAATAAAAATAATTGGAATGGTACAATTAGAGTCCAATTTGGCTGTAGAATGAATTCTGTGAAAAATTCTTCACAGCCGTATCCCAGCCTTCCAGGCATGTTGAACTACCACGCTGGCTGTGGATGATGGGAGTTGTATTCCAACACATCTGGAGGGAACACAGTTTGGGGAAGGTTAGTTTAATGAAATCCACCTTAGCGCTTGCCTCCTGATCAAGATAGCATGGAAATGGTCTCCGTGACTGGCCACCTCTTGACAGAGCACATAACTCATGTAGGGAATTCAAAGTCATAAGATGTATTTATTTTATTTATTTATTTATCTATTTATTATATTTATACCCCGCCTTTTTTCCTGCAAGGAACCCAAGGCGGCTTACATAATCCTCCTTCTCTTCTCCATTTTATCCTCACAACAACCCTGTGAGGTAGGTTAGGCTGAGAATCAGGGACTGGCCCAAAGTCACCCAGTGAGTTTCATGGCCAAGCGGGGACTAGAACCCGGATCTCCCGAGTCCCAGTCCAACACTCTCACCACTACACCACACTGGCTCTCAATGTATCAATGTATCAAATGTATCAAAGATGTATCAATGCATCAAGATATCAATGTATCAAAGATGTATCAATGGCCATGAGCTTAGATGGCTTTACAGTGAGATGAGCCACATCTGTGGAGGACAGGTTTATTAATATTGCAACAAGGATAGCTACAGGCTCAGAGATGGTATTCTTCTGAATACCAGTCATCAGGGACACAAAGTTGTGGGTTGGCTGATGGCATCATGCTCTGGTTATGGACATCCTAGACATGTCTGATTGGCCAGTCTAAGAAACAGGATACTGGGCTATATGGACTCTTTGGGCTGGATACTGAATTACATGCATCCTTGGTCTGATCCAATGGGGAGAGCCACTGTGCTGTAGTGGTTAGAGCAGTGTTCTCCAACCTTGGGTCTCCAGATGTTTTTGGCCTACAACTCCCAGCATGCCCCAGCTAGCGTAGTTGTGGGTTAGAGTGTTAGACTGCGACTCAGGAGATCTGGGTTCTAGGGCTTTTCTTCAGGAGGCATTTATTGTGCACTCGTGATTCCTTACTCATGGTTGTTTACGGGCTGTTTAGATGACATTGTGATATTCCAGTTTCTGTTTTTTCAGAGCACTTTCCTGGATTTTTTTAGAATGGGGGAAAGGAGCCATTACATTACAATGGGGGAAATTGTGCTCTATCTTCTGGTGTACTTGCACTGTACCACTATAGCACAGCTCCACCTAGAGGTTATATAGCAGAAATGAAGAGCTCTTTGTGCAGAGCTCAGAGCTCAGTGCTGTGACAAAACCTAAAGTACGGTAGATATAGTGATTAACAGCACAATAAATGCCTCGTATAGAAAAGCCCCTAGTCCCCCCCTCAGGCATGAAGTCAACCTGGGTGACTTTGGGCCAGTCACTGACCCTCAGCCTAAACTACCTCACAGGGTTGTTATGAGGATAAAATGGAGAGGAAGAGGACCATGATGTAAGCTGCCTCGGGTTCCTTGCAAGAGGGAAAAAAGGCAGGATATAAATGTGATGATGAATAAATAAAACAATTTAAAAATAAGAATGGACTGGTTGGCTGCCAGCGAAGTTGGTCTTCACAAAATTCTGTGGACTTCAAGTTCTATTTTTATTTGACAGAGTTTTACTTTTAATTAACCAGGGCTCCCCGCGTACTACAGTTATTCTTAATAACCATGTGGCATTGGTCCAGATATAGTTATAGATATAGATATAACAACAGAATGAAATTTAATAGGGATAAATGCCAAGTGCTGCACCTAGGGAGAGGAAACCAAATGCAGAGTTACAGAATGGGGGACACTTGGCTCAACAATACTACAAGTGAGAAGGATCTTGGAATTGTGGTAGATCACAAACTGAATATGAGCCAGCAATGCGATGTGGCTGCAAAGAAGGCAAATGCAATTTTGGGCTGTATTAATAGAAGTATAGCTTCCAAATCGCGGGAAGTGATAATTCCCCTTTACTCGGCACTGGTTAGGCCTCATCTTGAGTACTGCGTCCAGTTCTGGGCACCTCACTTTAAGAAGGACATAGACAAACTGGAGAGGGTTCAGAGGAGGGCAACAAGGATGATAAAGGGACTGGAAACAAGGCCCTATGAGGAGAGACTGAAAGAACTGGGCATGTTTAGCCTTCAGAAGAGGAGACTGAGGGGAGATATGATCGCACTCTTCCAGTATTTGAAGGGATGTCACACAGAGGGGGCAAAGATCTCTTCTCGTTCATCCCAGTTTGCAGGACACGGAATAATGGGCTCAAGTTACAGGAACCTAGATTCCACCTAAACATCAGGAAAAATTTCCTGACTGTCAGAGCAATAAGACAATGGAATCAACTACCTAGGGAGGTGGTGGGCTCTCCCAGTCTGGAGGCATTCAAGGTGCAGCTGGACAGACATCTGTCAGAGATGCTTTGACCTGGATTCCTGCATTGAGCAGGGGGTTGGACTCGATGGCCTTGTAGGCCCCTTCCAACTCTACTTTTCTATGATTCTATGATTCTATGATATAACATATCTATATTTAGCAGAAGTTCTCTTACAGTGCAATCCAGTGAGGCTGCCTGTAACTCTCTGAACTCAGAGAATTATGGGCAGCCTATAGAGGGCGGGAGGAGTGCGGAGGTGAAGGTCGCCTCCATGCTCCCCCCCACCCTGCAAAAGACCGGGATGTCCGCTTTACCCCAAAGCACGAGGAGGAGAGGCGGAGGCCCTGCCAGGATACATCATATCCCAGTGGAGCCTGTCTGCTCCAGTCCTGCCCCCCCCCGGGCCCCGACCACAAAACTCCAGCACTGAAGTCACTCTTCCGACCTTGGAGCCGCAGCAGGCACAGTTCCTTCTGCGCCAGCTGTGAGGGCGGAGGGAGGGTGCTCCGAGTTTGGAGTCCCAGCTCCGACCTCGGAGCGCATTTCCGAGGTCAAAGCTGGGACCCTGACTTCTCCTATGGCCATCTAGACTCTGTCTAATGGCCATAGGATTGCACCCTTAACTGAAGTTCTCTTCAGTTAAGCTAAAAGCATAAAACGTGATGCTAATGCAATACAAAAAATAACAAACGGCACAGGGAAAACAATATAAAATATAGAAAAACAGCCATAAAATCTGAAGTCTAAAATATTCACTGTTCTATTGTTGTGCCTTATTTCAGTCTTTAATGCAATTATTTTCTGGTGTAATAATGCAATCGTTTTCTGGTGTAATGAAATAAAATCTTGCAGTGTTAATGCACAGGCACTAGCCCAGGGATGGGGAACATGCATCTCTCCAGAGATGTCGTTGGACCACAACTGCCATCGGCACTAGTCAGCAGCATCGCCAGTGGTGAGCAATGATGAACGCTGCAGTCCCACAACACTGGAGGGGAGTATACATCCCCCATCCCTGACTAGTCAGCAATCAATCAATCAATCAATCGTAAAATGTGTTTTAAACTTTCAAGGTCACAGTTTTAACATTTTTTGTATGTTTCTGGACCTCATGGTAGCTACAGAGACAAGACATTTTTCTCTCTTGCTGGCTTTCCCAGGTTTTCGTCACACTTTATGCAAACAGTCATCAGGTCTAAGGAAATCCATGCAGAGATGAACTGTATTCAGTATCACTCTTCCTCTTCCCTCCTGTGACCCAGATTCCTTATCGCTGTCTTCCTTCCTTCTGCAGGTGAGGTCAGGAGCTGTCAGAAGACACCTTTAGCACTTTGACCCACGGACACACACAAAACTCTGGCCGGGCCTTGAACTTTGCTTCTCAATGGGCAACCTTCCCCTTCCTCTTTTACTGGCTTCTTGCCTGAGCTGCCTTATGCTAAGCACCTCCAGCCAGACAGCCAACAGCCTCAGGGACAGCACCATCCCCTTTGAGGTTCTGGACCAAGATCAAGCATACTACAGCCTTATCCAGCCAGGCATCCACCCAGGCTCTGGAACCACCTCCAACCGATCAGAAGGCCTTCTTGGAGATGCCGTCCCAGAGCCCCGCAGCTGTCAGTCATGTGCGCGAAGCCAACGGAGATCCGACAGGCCTTTAAGTACATTAACACGTTCGTCTCTTGCACCATCTTCATCGTGGGCATCATCGGCAACTCCACCCTGCTGAGGATCATCTACAAGAACAAATGCATGAGGAACGGTCCCAATGTCCTCATTGCCAGCCTGGCTCTTGGGGACCTTCTGTACATCCTCATCGCTTTGCCCATCAATGTGTATAAGGTAGGAGCCGGGCCAGCCATAGGAGTAGGCAAACTGGGCACTCTCTCTGGGTGCCTGTCATAAATTACTCCGGTCGAGAGATAAGCAGTAGCTGTTGACACAGTCCAAGGTTTAGAAGCCAAAATATCCATCCGAAATCAAAGGAAACACGAACCAGTAGAGGAGCACGCCAAAGAGTAGTCAAAGTCAATCTGGGGTCAAAATACACGAGTCTTGGTGGTCCAGGATCTGGCAGAAGCATCTTTGCTACAGCTGATCTGCAACAACAATTGCTTCCAGCATCTGAAGTGTGTTTGAGGCCTGTCTTTTAAGCAAGGGCTGATTGGCAAGTCAGCACAGCTGGGCCAGGCTGCAGATGGCTTGTGCCTGGCCCCTCCCCAAACACACTCGGGCTCGGTTGCACTATGTCTTCCTCCTCCACCCCAAATGGGGGCACAACAGCGCCAAGCTGAAGGGGATGCCATGCCAAGCTGAGCTCAGTGATGGTGCAGCTTTTATTTTTAAGGTACTGTCTGCAGTGGGCTCTGCTGAAAAAAGCAGTAAGTACCTTTAACCTTCTTTTTTTAAAAAATGTTCTACAGCAAGGAAGGGCAACAAGTTGGCCATTGGCCGTGGGCTGGATGTGGCCCCCATTGTTCCCCACTGCCAATCCATGCTGCTCCCCAAAATTTATATATATATTTATATATATAAAAGAAATGGCATCTGGAGAAGCTATGCAGCACAAAACAGGTAGAAATGAGCTTGTTTGACCCTTGCAGTGCTCCATAGGCAACTTCAGGTGGTCTGGAGGCCAATTTCCAGCTCCTGGACCCTCCCAGGGGCCAAACCCCTGCCCCACACTGGCAAAACATTTGGTGGTTTGCTGCCGACCTTCAGTGGCAAACCGCTACAGAGATTCAAAAGGGTCAGATTTAGCTTGAGAACAAGCTAAGCTTGGGCACTTTCAAGTCCCTGTGGGAGTTTACTGCTGAATTTCGGCAGCATGCTACCCGTTTTTTTTTTTTTTTGCCACTGCAAAAAATTTCCAGATTTCAGCAGGACAGGGGAAGCAGCATGGGCGGTGGGCCACAAGGGGTGGGGTGCACATGTGGCCCACTCCTGATATCAACCCAGATTCAGTATACAAAGGGAGAGGCTCAGAAGCATTCAGAAGGCTCAGTGTTAGCATCTGAATGGGAACATCCCCTTTCGAACCCTGCTGCAGCTTTCCCCCCCTCTCTTTCTTTTGCGCTGCAACAAAGGACACAATAGAGCTACTGTTGTGTAGCTCATGAGCTAGAGGTTGGTGAGATGTCAGAAAGGCAACGAAACTAGGCCTTCATAAGTGCTCGAGCAAGTGGGGGGGTCAGGGGGGGCTTCTCCAGGGCAAAATATATCTCTGGAAAGTATCTGTTTTATGCAGGCCCCCTTAGATATTTCAAGTTGTTTTGGACCTTAGCCAAAGCGTCTCCTGATTAAAATGAGTCAGGAGGTGCCTTGGCCAGGAGTCAATACAGTTCTGAATGCGTGAGATTAGAGCACAGGGGAGCTTCCTTTTGGGTGGGTGGGGGGCGCTTACACCCCTGCTGGGGCGCTTACACCCCTGCTGGGGCGCTTACACCCCTGCTGATCCCTCTCTGCCCCAATTCCCTTCCGCATGCCGTGGGTCCCGCCAATTCCATTGCACAACCAGGACCCACCACTTCTGCAAGGGAGAGTCACTGTGTCTCCTAGGGGAAGCCCCAAAACGAGCAGAAAACACTGATTTCTGGAATGAGGTAGGTTGGTGGAGGTCCCTTATCCGAGCGCTGCTGACCTGCCTCCTTCCAGAAACGAGCATTTCTGCTCATTTCGGCTTGCTCCGAGAAGCATTAAATTGCCATTGTGCAAGCAGTGGGGGCCATTTGCACAATGGAATTGGTGGAATTGGTGTGAGAGAATCGGTGGGGGCCCATTGGATTCTGCCGTGATACCCCTGTCCTGTTCTGTAGCTCCCCTTGGGGATGGGCAAATCTGTCAATTTCACTTTCTCCCACATTTGAATTTTTTAAACCTCAGCTTGTTTCCATCCTGAATGTGAAGAAATGCACACATTTTTGGTATGTTCGTCTAAAAACAAACCAAAATGAAATTCTTACCCATCTTCACTGGCTAAATTCAGTGGGTACCTGGATTGAGCCATGTTTTACCTACCTGCTGTGTATGGCAGTTAAAGATGAGAAGCCTGTCAGAAAAATGAGGTGGCTGGCAGCAGCCCTAGCAAAGCACCACAAACGTGGTTGAATACAGAGGGATTCAAACCCAGACCTTTAAGAACTCAACACTCAAAAGCACTGAGCCTGGTTGGACAAAACCCTCAGCTTCAGTTTCTCCCGTGTTTAGATGTTTTAAATCTCACATTCTTTTTGCCCAGGATATGGAGAACGTTGCAAGAATGGAAATGAAATTCTCACCCACCCTGGCTCCCTTCCTGGATTCTACAGAGATGACTGAATCCAGGAGGGCACCGATGTCATCTCTGTAGAAAAATGGCATCCATAGTGGGTACAGAGCACCAAAAGGGTGAAAATTAGCTTGTTTGAATGTTAAATTTCACCCTTTTTGTGCTCATAGCTGCTATGTAGTGTCCAAAGGGTCAAATTTAGCTTGCAAACAGGCTAATTTTGACCCGTTTGGTGATCTGGTGCCACTACAGATGCCATTTTAAAATTTATTATCTTTTTGGTGCCTGCAAGGGTGTGTGTGTAGCCCATGGGAGAGGTCTGTGGGGCAAAAATGACTCCCAGACCTCCCGCAGTTGCCCACTGCTAATTTAAACACACACACACACACACACACACACCAAATCTGAAGGAATAGGAATAGATTCACCATTTGATTCCGCTGATTACAAATATACCCTAAGCCATGGGAGAAACTTTATTAGTAATACTTAAATACTTATATTTAAGTATTACTAATAGAATAGAATAGAATAGAACAGAATAGAAATGGTGATCTTATGCAAGAGTTGACATATACTTTGGACACAGTCCAGATCTTCATTCTGGTTTATTCCTTGGGATTCATCTTTAACTGGACCATCAAACTGTGAGTTCTTAATAATCATTCTAAAATTCTGAAAATAGGACAAGTAGTTCAGGATATAACACGATGCGGAAAGATTGTTCTGGTTCTTTCCTGGAATATCCTGACCATTATTCAATTTATTTCCTCTCAATGGAGTATTATTAACCCAGTTTTTATGCGTGTAATCCAATTTGATTTTAGCATGAACTGACATAACACTTTCCAGTCTTATCCAAAGTAAACCAGTCTAGTAGTAATTAGATCTCCAATAGAGATAACATTAACATAATTTAGATGGTCCCCCCCCCCCCTTTCTTTTTAAGTTTGGTTGTGTGTGTGTTTCAGTGGAAAGGAAAAACTGCCTGATCACAACAGGTCACTACCGAACACAGAAAGAGGGCTTCCAAAAATTCTACTAACTACCTCTCCTCTTCTCCCTCCTCCTCCTTTTTCTTGTTCCTCTCCTACCAGAGGTTGGACATAATCATGGCTAAACAGTCTTTAGATATGGCTGCTCTCAACAATGATACTGTATTGCCCCCAACCCATTCTTTAAAGTTTGTCAGCCAAGACCACCTTCTTCCTACACTTCTTTTCCCATCTATTTTCCCATGTATAATCAGCCTGCAGCAGTCTATTCCCCCCCCCCATTTCTCATTATATGACCAAATTATCTAGTTTTCTGCATTTTATGTGTTTTATAATTTCTTGATCTTTATAATTTCTTGATCTATAATTTCTTGATCTCTTTAATACTTCTTCATTGGTCACCCTCTCGGTCCATGAAATTCATAACATCCTGCGATAAATGCACATTTCAAATGCTTCTATCTTTTTTTGTGGTAGTCTGTGTTGGAAGTCTAGGATTCCGTGCCATACAGTAGAACTGAGAATACATAACACCGTACAATGCACATTCTCAAGGCTAATTTTAAGTTTTTGTTACATTCCACTAACAGTTTTCAAAATTGGGATCCTTGGCTCTCGTAACTGTTTTTGTTCCCAATGCTCATTCAGCTAATGTTTAGAAACCGTTTTCTAATTTTTTTCATTGATTGATATTCTGAATACAGCTCATGGAGATTTTACATACGGTATTTGCTCAAATGGTAGCGCACTTGGCTTGCATGCGTGAGCTAGCAGAATCCATTTCTCAGACAAGGGGCCACACAAAGGTAGTGGCCTAATGGTTAGAGCAGCCTTCCCCAACCTGACGCCCACCCAGATGTGTTGGACTACAACTCCTCTCATCCCCAGCCATCATGACCATTGGCATGTCAGTATTTCATGCCGACAGCAACAATGTCCCGAGTAGTTTACGTGCCTATGACTCATCACAGAGTCTTGTGAGGGAATGCACGGGATGGCAAGGTGACATTCCCCCTCGGAATGCCAACAGGGAGTTGCAGCTCAATACATCTGGAAGGCACCGGGTTGGGGAAGGCTGGCTCAGGCTGTTGGACTAGGACTAAGGAGAGCCAGGATCAGATCCCCACACAGCAGGGGTGGAGCCAGGGTGGCGTAATGGTGAGAGTGTCGGACTGGGACTCGGGAGAGCCGGGTTCTATTCCCCGCTTGGCCATGAAACTCACTGGGTGACTTTGGGCCAGTCACGGACTCTCAGCCTAACCTACGTCACAGGGTTGTTGTTGTGAGGATATAATGGAGAGGAGGAGGAGGATTATGTAAGCCACCTTGGGTTCCTTGCAGGAAAAAAGGCGGGGTATAAATATAATAAAATAAATAAATAGGTAGTGAAAAGGTCTGGGGCTCAGGCCCACCGGACAAAAAAATTACACAAATTTGCTTATGCTAATATACATATGCTCTAAAGCATTGTTCTCCAACCTTGGGTCCCCAGATGCTTTTGTCCTACAACTCCCAGCATGCCCCAGCCAGGGTAGCTGGCTGGGGCATGCTGGGAATTGTAGGCCAAAAACATCTGGGGACCCAAGGTTGGAGAACAATGCTCTAAAGTCTCTCTCTGTGTGTGTGTGTGTGTGTGTGTGTGTGTGTAAAGGAGCCTGTCTCCTAAGGACACCCCTTGTATGTAAAAAGGAATGTATGGACAGGGGAGAGGAGGGCATTTGATTTCAGGAAGGAAAAAAAACCTCAGGCAGAAAGATTCAAGGGGGGAGGCAGCAGGGGGTGAAGCACATGTTTGGCCAGAAGGCCAAATAAGCTCCCAGCAAGGATGTCAGAGGCTGCATTCCAGCAGTTGGTGGGGCAAGCCCCATTGCCGACCTGCGGCTCTGACTGCTCGCTGCAACACACACACACACACACACACACACACCAACCAGAGAATGTTTAATCCAAATAACCTTCCTGCCTCGGCCATATTTCCACAATCTCATCTCGGGCTTCAGGAACATAGGAGGCTGCCTTACATTGGGGTCAGGTTTTGTCTATCTAGTCAAATGCTGCTCAGAGCCTCAGGGAGAACTCATCCCCAGGGCGGCTGTGGGCTCCTCGCCCACTGCACCTTTTATTCTGAGCTTTTTAGGAGCTATCCATGGTGCTGAACTCCACCCCCCCCCCCAAATAGGTCCATCACCATGGATAGCTCCTTTAAAGCTCAGAATAAAAACTGCAATGGATAAGGAGCCCCACTGACATAGGAGTCACCAGCCACCCCTGCTCATCTCCATCACCTGCCACCCAATCATTTTATCAGAACATGCCAGGATTGAACCTGGGACCTTCTGCAGGCAAAGCAGGTGCTCTACCACTGAGCTACAGTCTATCCCAGCAGCTCTCCAGGGTCTCAGGCAGAGGTCTTTCCCACTGCCTCCTTCCTGATCCTTTTAACTGGAGATGCTAGGGGTTGAACCTGTGACCTTCTGCATGCAAAGCAGGTGTGCTGCCACGGAGCCATGGTCCTTATTTGCTATCATGGGGGTGGGGGATGTGTAGTTTGTGCATACTGCACTTTTCTTTTTTTCTATCTATCTTTTTTTAAGCTTTGAAAGGGCATCCATGAGCTCCATTAGAGCTGGAATACCCTTGCTGCAGAACACAAAGTGGTAAAATACTGAGCTGGCAGACTGCACTGCATTCAGACTGCACTGTTTGCTGCCTCTCTGCCTCTCAAGCAAGCACATGGTAGAAATGATGAGAAAGAGGTTGAGAAGCAAGAGCAGATGGTGATGAGAAGGTAGACTCACTGAGGAAGGGTCCCAGTGGGCGGGGGGTGTCCTGCACCCTGGAGCCAGCACTGGTTGAGGGAAAGGGGGATGGACATGGGGAAGGGCCTGGGCATCTAGAGAACACTGGCAGAACAGATTTGGCCTGCAGGCAGGCCAGATTGGGTCCCAGGGGCCTGAGGTTCTGCAACCCTGTTGTAAGGATTGGCTGAACCTCCCCCTACACACACACACACACACACAGTGGAGGCTGCTGGCTCCAATGTCAGTGGGGCTGTGTATTCACTCCAGGTTTCAGTCTGTACTTTTAAGGAGCTATTCTTGGTGCTGAACCCAATCCCCAAAATAGGCTCATCACCATGGATAGCTCCTTTAAAGTTCAGACTGAGATCCAGAGTGGATACACCGCCCCACTGACATTGGAGCCACCAGGCACTGCTGCAGACACACATTCTGTGCAGAAGAAATCCCATTCTCCTCTGAGATGGCGTGCTGCTAACGGTGTGCTTCCTCCCCCTTCAGCTCCTTGCAGAAGACTGGCCATTTGGCGTGCAGGTGTGCAAGCTGGTGCCGTTCATCCAGAAGGCCTCCGTCGGCATCACAGTCCTCAGTCTCTGTGCTCTTAGCATAGACAGGTAACAGACTGCCTTTGTCACCTCCCATCAAGCCTGATCAATCAGTTTGGTATGTTTGACTGTTTCCTTGGCCAGCCCCCACGATCAAAGCAGGCCACATAAACTCTGCCCTTATGCACTCTAATCTTAAACATAAAGGTTTTGAAAGGGTGTGGAAGTGGATTTAATTCATGGACTGCCTATGGGTGCCAGAGGCTGTGTTAGGGGGTGGCCCACTAGGGCTTGAGCCCCAAATCTTTCATTTGGAGCCCCAAAACTCTGGGATGGATATCTTCCCCACCCTGCTGTACATGGGCACTTGCTGCAATAAAGGACAGGGGCATCTCATCCTCCTGGATTAGATGGCCTTTCCCCCACATGTGCTTCACCTCCTGCTTTCCCCTCCCCTTGAATTTTTCTGCCTGAGATTTTTTTTCTTCTGAAATTGAATGCCCTCCTCTCCCCTGTCTATACATCCCTTTTTACAAATAGCTGTGTCCTTAGGAGACAGGGTTCTTAGGACACACACACACACACACACACACACACTTCGGAGCATATGCAAATTAGCATATGCAAATTTGTGCATTTATATATATATTTTGCCCTGTGGGCCTGAGCCCCAGATCTTTTTGGTACCTAGTACTGCTCCTAAATCTGAAACAAGTTTGCTCCCAAAAATGTTCTTCGAAATTCTCCCCTGCACATGTGGTTGTCAAATGTGCTCCAGACATTTTTGCAGAATGCACAAAATAGTCACCAAATATTTGAAAATCTGTACTTGACATACAAACAGATTTGATTTCATAGAATCATAGAAAAGTAGAGTTGGAAGGGGCCTACAAGGCCATCGAGTCCAACCCCTTGCTCAATGCAGGAATCCAGGTCAAAGCATCCCTGACAGATGGCTGTCCAGCTGCACCTTGAATGCCTCCAGAATAGATTGGGAGAGCCCACCACCTCCCTAGGTAGTTGGTTCCATTGTCTTATCGCTCTGACAGTCAGGAAATTTTTCCTAATGTTTAGGTGGAATCTAGGTTCCTGTAACTTGAGCCCATTATTCTGTGTCCTGCAAACTGGGATGATCGAGAAGAGATCTTGGCCTTCTCTGTGTGACAACCTTTCAAGTACTGGAAGAGTGCGATCATATCTCCCCTCAGTCTCCTCTTCTGAAGGCTAAACATGCCCAGTTCTTTCAGTCTCTCCTCATAGGGCCTTGTTTAAAAACATTTAAATGTTTTATATTTGACTGTCGCTATTTTGCAGTCTTTGATAGTTGACATGTAAAGGTATTTAGTATCTGACTGCATTTGATAGGCAGCAACATACAATGGTGTTTAATATCTTGCAGCCTTTGGTGGATAACATGCAACAGCCAATATTTCCAATTGATAGTTCCAATATTTCCAATTGATCAGACACTAAATACCATTGCATGCTATCTATCAAACACTGCCGGAATCTAATGATATTCTGGCAGAATTTGATAGACAGCATGTAATGGTATTTAATGTGTGATCATTGATACTTCATGACATTTTATATTTGATGCCTGCCAAAAACAAAGCAATCAGGAGACGACTTGGTTTTTGAGGTTGAATTTCAGCTTTGAAAACTTAAATGCTAAAATTGGAAATATTGGCATATTTTCTTTGGATATATATGAATATTCATTTCAATGCTAACATCGGTAGGGGGTGTGGACTAAAATTCAAGTTTAGCAAAATGTCAGAATTCAAATGTCTGTATCCAGAAAATTCTTAATATTTGCTTTCAAAATGTTATATCTGCATAAGGGCCATTTTACTTAGACATTTGCAAAGATATGGAAAGAACAATCCTATGGTTCCTGGGTGAACATCCCAGGGACCATAGGATTCTTTGGATTCCCCCTTATGAAGTTGGAGTCAGTGCTCGACTCCAACCCCTGCTTTTTTTTTTTTTATTTATTTATTTCATTTATACCCCGTCTTTTTTCCTACAAGGAACTCAAGGCGGCTTACATAATCCTCCTCCTCCTCTCCATTTTATCCTCACAACATCCCTGTGAGGTAGGTTAGGCTGAGAGGCAGTGACTGGCCCAAAGTCACCCAGTGAGTTTCATGGCTGAGCGGGGACTAGAACCTGGATCTCCCGAGCCCCAGTCCAACACTTCTCGCAGCTGGAACAGAAAATACTGAACCGGCTGCCCTCTGAAGTCAGAAAAGCAACCTTGGAGGAGGAAAGGGGGCATTCCAGTGGACAGGGAGGAGGCGAGAGTGGAGAGGCCAGGATGTGAGTTATTCTGAGCCTCTTCCAGCCTCCATCTCTCCCCCTCTGAAGCACCCTTGCTAGACAAGCTAAAAAGCTCATCTAGCACAATCTGCAGGGCGGGAGGATGGGGAGGCGAAGAGGTTCTGCCGCTCCTCCTGCCCTGCATTGGATGATCAGATGCCTATGAGTTCAGGGGCTTCCAGTCACTGAGGCCACAATCAATAGGATTCCTCCCTTAGCAAATATTTAAATAGTCAGCAAATGTCTGGAGAAGATTTGAAGGGATTGTTTTTGAAAACAAACAAACAAACAAACACATTCTCATCTTAAGTCTTTTGGATTTATTCTCAAGCATTAAAGTCTGTCCACTTGCCATGTCTGTTACTTCCACACCTTGGAATTCCTCTGCTGCTGCCACCACGAAAACCTCCAGACGTGATGCTACCCACAATTGGGACTGTTGGAGTGGTGGTTGGTGGTGGAATCAAATTAGGAAAGTATACATTTGAACTTCTGCAAGGCAATTTGAGTTGGTTCTAGTTCCCACTTGAGCCATGAAGCTCACTGGTTGACTTTGGGCCAGTTCACTGACTCTCAGCCTAACCTACCTCATGAGGTTGTTGTGAGGATAAAATGGAGAGGAGGAGGACTATGTAAGCCGCCTTGGGGCGGGAGGGGGGGGAAGGCAGGATAGAAATGTAAATACTGCAGCTGCTGCTGCTACTGATGATGATGATGATGATGATGATGATGATGATGATGATGATGATTGTGAGGACAAAAGTCCCATGAGAAACAAAAAAATGACTGCAAGGAGGTGCAAGAAAAGTGTGAATCCAGAAAATGAGTGGGGCAAGAAAAGTGAGAATCCAGAAAAGGGGTGCAAGAAAAGTGAGAATCTAGAAAAGGGGGTGCAAGAAAAGTGAGAATTCAGAAAAGGGGGGCAAGAAAAGTGAGAATCCAGAAAAGGAGTGCAAGAAAAGTGAGAATCTAGAAAAGGGGTGCAAGAAAAGTGAGAATTCAGAAAAGGAGGTACAAGAAAAGTGAGAATCCAGAAAAGGAGTGCAAGAAAAGTGAGAATCCAGAAAGGGGGGGTAAGAAAATGAGAATCTAGAAAAGGGGTGCAAGAAAAGTGAGAATCTAGAAAAGGGGGTGCAAGAAAAGTAAGAATTCAGAAAAGGGGGGCAAGAAAAGTGAGAATCCAGAAAAGGGGGGCAAGGAAGGTGAGAATCCAGAAAGGACAGATGCTCCCAACATTTTACCCCCCACTGCAATTTGTGGTAATGCCTGGGACACAAAATGTCAAATGTGCCGGTGGGCCCGAAATGCTTGCCTGCCCCTGAACTAACCCACGGTTAACCTAAGGCTGGTTGCATGGCTATGAGGTCCCATACTGGCTGTCACCATCACCTCTGCAGCATTTTCCCTTCATCCATTGTGTGGGGATTGAGAGATGTGAGCTGCTTCATTGGTTGTGCCTTTCCCCCCCCTGGGGTGGTTGTGCAGGTACCGAGCTGTTGCCTCTTGGAGTCGGATCCAAGGAATTGGCATCCCCATGTGGAAGGCAGTTGAGGTGATCCTCATCTGGGCAGTGGCCATCGTCCTAGCCGTTCCTGAAGCCATCGCCTTTGACCTGGTGAAACTGAATTACCACGAACAGATGCACTGGGTCTGCATGCTGGCCCCTGAGCAGAAATCTGGCTTCATGACGGTGCGTTTTCAATTGGGGCAGTGGGTGGGTGGGTGGGTGGGTGGGCAGGCAGATGACTTGAAGAACCAGTGGTCATCTTTGCCTTGAATGCTTACCCCCGCCTGCTTTGGCTACTTGGGAGTAGCTGGAGGTCACTGCTCCCTGAAAGCTCATCTCATGCCAGGCTCCATCCCAGGCCCACACTGCACCTTAGCAGTGGTGTGGTGGACCCAGGGCTCACGGGGATGCAGCACTAGTGCTTTTTTATTAGCAGGGGCACTGATGTCATCTGCCACCCCCCTCAGAATTCCCTCTGAGTTTAGCTGCAATCCTCACAATAGCTGGTGGAAACATGCATTTTCCCAGCAACAGTCCCTGTTGTCATACAAAGTAATCTGGGGAGGCTTGGTCCTGAATGGCTTGTTCAGACTCATTATACACACACATAAAGAGAGAGAGAGAGAGAGAGATGAATCAACACAACTGCCTACATTTTTGGGCTCTCCTTGGGTGCGTAGCTATGGGGACTATCATGATGAGTGCCTGCACCTTAAAAATTTACCGCTACCACTTATCCTGGCCAACCACATGCTACAACCATAAAGACGATCACCCTCTTAGCCAGATGGTGGCTTGCCTTACCATGCTGGATCATACCAAATTTCCATCAGTTCTAGCATCCTGGCCAACCAGATGCTGCCCTGTGGCTCACTCTGGCTCAGCTTGTCTGAATGTGGAAAGCTAAGCAGGGTCAGGCCTGGTTATTACTTGGATGGGAGACCCCTCCTCTAGTTTCCTGCACTGAGCAGGGGGTTGGACTCGAGGGCCTTGCAGGCCCCTTCCAGCTCTATGATCTAGGAATGTCTATGTCTATTTCACACCATACCAGATGTGTGGCCTTCTTGCCCCACCACCCAACACGTGCAGGCACTTTTCATGCATTCCGCAGGTGACATAAGGGCCATGGCAGCCAAGGCAATCAACCCTCCCATGCTCACGAGGACATTGTGTGTGCACGGCGAAGAGACCCCCCTCGAGAGGCAAGGCACTTGTCCTCACCGACCCCTTCTCTCTGCAGTTCTACAAAGATGTGAAAGACTGGTGGCTTTTTGGCTTCTACTTCTGCCTGCCGCTGGCCTGCACCGGCATCTTCTATTCCCTCATGTCTTGCGAGATGCTGAGCAAGAGGAACGGCATGAGGATCGCACTCAATGACCACATGAAGCGGGTGAGCCTTGCTCCTTGACTGACACACAAGGAACCAAACTTAGGAAGCTGACTTACGCTGACTGGGTTCAGACAACAACACGATAATAACCCGCAACTCAAGGGTTGAGCATGGGTTGTCGTTGAACTGTGTTGCTGTTGTTGAATTGTGGGTTATTGTGTTGTTGTTTGTGGTTAACAAGCCATGGTTTGTTAGTGTGGCTGGGTTCAGGGCGGCTGGGTTCAGACAACACGATGACCCATACTCAAGGGTTTGTTAAGCACGAACAACCCATGAAGAGTACCCATGGTTTGTTGTTGGGTTGTGAACTGTGAGTTGTGGTTAACAAATCATGCTCTGTTAGCATGGCTGGGTTCAGAGACAACACAATAACCCGTATTTTAACAACAACCCATCGTTCAACGACAGCCCACGCTCAACCCATACTCAACCCTTGAGTGTGGGTTATCGTGTTGTCTTAACCCATTGACTGGGTCAAACCAATATCAGTCTGGTCCAGTGTGGTCTACTCCAGGGGTGCAGAGCCTCTTTCTTCTTGAGGATTAAATTCCATTTCGATGAAGCTCTTGGAGGCTGCATTCCAGTGGGGAGGCAGGGCTGAAGGCAAAAAAGGGTGGGGACAAAATTACCAAAAATACCAGCTTAGTTTAGCTTAAAGCTCTTAGTGCCAGCAACTAAGCCTTAGGAGAGGCATTTCAGGGTTTTTAGAATGGGAACAAAACTGCACAAAAGTCAGGAAACTACTAAACTATCAGTGGGTAATTGGTGGTTGGTGGAAAGGGAACGGCCATGGCTATCTGGGGAACCCCAGGAGGCTGGATTGGGTCCCCAGGAGAACTGTATTTGGCCTGCGGACCTGAGGTTCCCCACCCCTGTTATAGGGTATGAAGGACAATGGAGAAATGTGGGTATGAGATAGCAACAGAGTGGGAGAAAGGAAAGGGCAGGGACTTGGGGGACAGTGATGTGAAGAATGGGATTTATTGGCCTCTCTGACACACTATTCACATGCTCACGCTGTTGTGTTCACCTTTCCCCACCCCTTCATTCATTAACCTCCATGGCTGGACTTGGGTGTTCCAGCGCCGAGAAGTGGCCAAGACGGTGTTCTGTCTGGTTGTGATCTTCGCCCTCTGCTGGCTGCCCCTGCATCTCAGCAGGATCCTCAAGAAGACCATCTATAACCCACAAGATGTAGATAGATGTGAGCTGCTTAGGTAAGAGATCAGTCTCAGAAATGCCATATTTTGTTCCTGGTGCTGGCAGAGACCTCCAGAGTCCCGGAGGCAGTGGAGGCTGGTGGCTCCAGTGTCAGTGGGGTGGTGGTGTATGCACTCTGGGTTGTAGTGTGAACTTTAGAGGAGCTATCCATGGTGATGAACCCTAGCCCCCAAGTAGGTTCAGCACCATGAATAGCTCCTTAAAAGTTCAGGCTACAACCCGGAGTGGATACACTGCTGCCCCACTGACACTGGAGTGCCCACCATTAGCCTCTTCACTTGACTTTTATTTATTTATTGACAAAAGTATATTCCACCTTTTCATCCCAACTGGGGCTCTACGACAACCATCGTCTTCCCCAGCCACCACCTGCCTTATTTCCAAAGAGGAGGGTACCTGGAACAGGGTCTCCAAAGTCTATCTTAATGCTTGTATGGGAGAAAGTATCCAAGATTCTTCAACTAGAGACGCTAGGAACTAAACCAGGGACCTTCTCCACGCAAAGCTTGTGCCCTGCTACCAAGCTATTACGTCCCCTTCCACAAAGTCTTGGCATGCAGTTGGCTGAAAACTTTGGATCGATCCCAAAGAACTGGCAAAGAGTTGAATCAGGCAGCCTCTTTGCCAGTATTTTGCGCTCAGCTCCATCCTGACAACACTGGTTTTCCTTTCTCTTCCCCACCCAGCTTCCTTCTGGTCATGGACTACTTCGGTATCAACATGGCCTCACTCAACTCCTGCATCAACCCTGTGGCTCTCTACTTTGTCAGCCGGAAATTTAAGAACTGCTTCCAGGTAGGAGAGTGGCTGAGTTCATGGAGGAGCAGGGGGCTGGTTTCTGAAAGGAAGAGTGTGAGCGAGATGGCAAGTTGTTGCAGGAAGAAGTAGAGGAAACAGCTTTCCTAAGATTGCTTCTTCCTCTCTCAAAAAGTCCCTTTCCTGCTCTTTGTACATGCACAGTTTAGATCAGGGACAGGCAACAAGTGCCTCTCCAGAATAGATGTGTTGGACTACAAGTCCCATCAGCCTCAGCCACCATGGCCAATGATCAGGGATTATGTGGGTTGGAATCCAAACCATCTAGAAGGCACTAAGTTGCCTACCACTGATTTAGATGCACAAAAAGCACCATAGGAAATAAGCATTCCCTGATGTCATTTACATTCACTGTTTTTGTGAATTATGGGGAGAAGGGACCCTAAAGGTGTTCAAGAATTGAAACAGGTACATAACTTTCTGGTCTTTGGGCCAAGGCTAAATATTCCTTTAAGCATGCATAGTGGAGCTAAGCATGCTACTTTTATTTACTGTCCTGCAAGCGTGCACACAGCCCCCATGATACCACCCATGACACCCAATTTAGATCAGGATTGTGAGATCAGCAAGAGAAGGGTTTTAAGCTTCCCCCCCCACACACACACACACCTGCTTTTGTCTTGAAATTCCACCCCTCGTGGTTTTTTCCAAAGCACCCTTAAAGTCCATCGAGTTCAATGTCAAAAAGCAGCACATATTTTCAACTTTCTAAAAGATTGCACTAATTTGGCATGACCTTTTAAATTTTGCCTCCATCCTAGCTTGCCTGGGAAAGGATGTCCCATCCTCCTCATGGGATGGGATGGTGGGGTGTGGGTGGCTTGGCACAGATGTGTCATCGCCCCAGGAATGCAGCATGAGTCAGCCCTTGCAAAGGCCTAAACAGCTTTTTCTCTCTGGCTTGTTTCTCATAGTCATGTCTTTGTTGCTGGTGCCAGAGACCCGCCCTTGGCATCGTACCGACAGATGACAAGGGCTCTGTTGGGAAGTGGAAAGCCAATGGGCAAGAACTGGGCCTTGACCGGAGCAGCTCCCACCTGAGCAACAAGTACAGCTCTTCTTAGATACATTGATAAACAAGAAGCAGAGGCTCCACTGGGACTATGGAGATGGCCAACCATGGTTTCCTGGTGCTCCTCTTGAAATGCTCTGCTTTATTTGCCTTCCATCTCCCAAGCCAGCCAGCTCCGGAGGAAGCCATTTGAAGAATCTATACTCCACTGATATTCCTCTGCCTCTTATTGATCCTTTAACCTCCTCCACCCCAATAATAACTCTTTCCCACCCACCCCCTCTAAACAGCAGAGCATCTCATAAGGACTGGCTGGCTGGCTGGAACAGACCAACCATCCATCTGGTGACTGGATTCTAGTCCAACTTAGGGTTGCATGCCTTTAGCTCCAGGTTTCCGCATGATCCAAATTCCCTTCCTCCTCTGCATAGAGCAGGGAGGGCACAGAGAATGGGGGGAGCCAGGAGTGAAGTGGTGGGTTGGGGTGAGGAAGAGAGATACCTGGAAAAGAAAGGCATTGGCCAATGCAGAAGATTCCCTCATCCTTCTCTCCTAAAACCTGGTGTCATGATGGCCCAAGACCAGGAGACGTGGGTTTCCTGCACCAACAACTCAGAGGAAGAGTGAGAACCAGTTCCTGGGGGGTTTTTGCAAGTGGATCCCTCTACCTCAGATGCGGCACCCTTTCCATTTGATCCCTGGGAGGTCTCACTGCCCTCTGATTCCAAGGAGTGGACCTCAGAGTCCTCCAATGATCAAGGCTGCCCTGTAGAGCACTCCCCACCCAGCTCCTCACTCCCCGGACCTTCGCCCCACCTCCCACCCCCAAGAAGAAGCCAGTGACTATGGGAAAGGACACTGGCCCTTTAAAAGCCAAATGTAGCACTTGAAGAGGTGGAGCTCCTAGAAGGACTTTTCTGCCCTGGTTATAAAAACCAGTCAGTTGCTCTAGGCCAGTGCTGGAGTAACTTGTCCTTATCTTAGCTGTAGGGTTGCTCTCCATGGTTCTGAAGCTTAGCCCCCAGCTCTTGGGTCCGTCCCCGCAGTTCTGTCTGGGCTTCTCAAACTCCTGTGATCCAGACAGGCTTCCGCCAGCTGCCTTGCATCATGTCCCCCTCCCTCTGGCTGTTGCCTAGAAAGGATGATGGAATCTGACGGAACAGGACATCGGGTGTGTAGAGCAGACTGGAAGCTGCCTGTGTGACTGTGGTGCAGAGGGGTTTCTTTGCCAAAGATACAGCACCACACACCCGCACTCACAGGCCCCTGTCACACAGTTTTCAGTTCCCGCTTCTGGTTTGGGGGGGGGGCTAGCAAAGTCCCTCCCCGCCCCCCCCCCGGGCCTCCTTGCTCCCATCACTGCCAGCTATTCCTATTTCTCCTCCTCCTTACCACCACCACTTGCCAGGGACGGAGCTGGTGGGTGAGCAAGTGACTGCTCCTTCTCTTTGCTGCGGTTGTTTGCTCACTTGTGCCCCCTAAGCCAGAGGGAAAAGGCAAGGGGGTGGGTGAGTGATCACACTGGCAAGGGTGAGGACCGCAGCAGGAGGAGCTGTGGGGCTTTTGGTGGTGCCCCCCCCCCACACGGCCGTGTGCCTTGGCAGGTGCCAGACCATGCTGACCCCCCCGATTATGGTGGTTCCACCTGCTTTATTTTCTCTGGATAGAATCTTCTCTGTCCTCCCATTCATTCCCTCTATTTCCGATGTTCAGGTTGTGAGTGCCGTTGCTTATGCAATCAAAGCAGCAGCACCCACACACAAGAGGCTTTGAGGGAACACCAAGTTTTTCAGAAGTACAAAAAATATTTAGGAAAAAAACCCTGTAAGTGTAAGAGGGGTGGTGGAAACCAAAACAGCCCAATGAGGACTGTGTAGGCTTAGTGGGCATGGAATGCTGGTGGTTGGGTGGGGGGAGCCAGGGGGACTGGAATGGTGTGTCCTCAAAAAGGGCATGGCAGGCTGGCTGGCATCCTGAACAGGAGCACTCTGCGCTGCAACATTTTGTTGCAGGTCCCACCTGTGAACTCTAAAATCCAAACCACTCTCCATCTCTGCCACATAATGTCGCAAGCCCCAGCTATGCCTCCCACTGTTCAGAGGGACGTTCGCGATTCTAGGTCTCGTTCAGGCCATTTGGAACTATGAGAGACTTTCACCTCACTGTTAGCAATACAACTGCTGTGTATATACTGCAATCGCTCGTGCACTTATTATATTGGGGGCCAGGTCTGTGTTGCAGTTCCTCTGGAGGGCAGGATGCAGGAAAAAGCATGGAATGTGGAATGGAGCACCAGATTCAGGTTCCTGAGAACCTCAGCTTCTCTCTCTCTCTCTCTCTCTCTCTCTCTTTCTCAAAGTAAGTTCCTAGTCCACATGGCGGGCAATTCTGCTGAAATCTCAGAAGCCGAGAGGTGTCTGAATCAAATTTACCCAGCAGACAGGGTTGCAGTGCTCTGAAAAGCTTGCCTGAGCAATCTCTCTCCCGGTCTGTTGTGTGTTCTTCTTTGCATGTGGGTGGGTGATTGTTCATAGGAGTGTGGCACACCACTCAGTCATATTTCCAGCGCATGAACTACAGCGGGAAAGGAGGCATCAAGTGCCACTGGATGTGTTGGGATGAGACAATGAACTCCAGGCACAGCTGAAAACTTTGCTAAGCACCCTTTTTGCCTGCCAAAGCCTAAAGCTGAGCGCTGCATTTTCCAAATGGGACACAGTGGCATACACCAGAAGAAACTCCATCACTTGAAGACATCCTCCACTGACACACTCATTTTTGTTATGCTCTTGATCAGCTCGTGCTGGAAAACAGCAGAACATGTGCTGGCTGGGGATTCTGGGAGTTGTAGTCCAACACATCTGGAGGGCACTTGGCTGCCATAACGGAATCATTTTCCCTTCTCATACTCAACATGAGAATGAGTGTGCGCACACACTAACAAAGCTCCATGCACTCTGACATCACTTCCTGAGTGTGTGCGATACAGACAGACAGATGCATGCATGCAGTGCACTTCCTATGGGTTGCAGCCACCAAGAAATGCATTTGGAGGTATTTCTTTGCCAAAGATACAGCACCAAGGACCTGAAAGAGCATGTCATCAGACTAGATATTCTGATCCTCTCTACCCCAACACACATTGTTCCTGCACTCAACCATGGACAGTCTTTCTGAAATCCTGCCAGCGTATTCCATCATCTTTGCCATCCCATCTTCCACTGTCCTGCTTGGCCCTAGAGAAAGCTACCTTTCGGTATCAAGCAGCAAAGTCTCCTTTCATTATTTTGGCTTTTGCCAACATACTTATATTTCACTGTGTTTGTACTAGGGTAGCTTCTCTCTCATGTAGGTGTATATATTGTACAGAAAACCAATTCAAGTTCAGGCTTCAGTTAATCGCTTTGGCGGCAGGGTAAAACAATTCCATGATGCATTCAAGACTAAGGTTGCAAACTTATATCCACTTCCCTGGGAGTAACCCCACTGAATTAAGTGGAATAATGTGCTTCTGCCTATACATGCATGTGAATGCTCTATAACAGGGGTGGGGAACCTCATGTCTGGGGACCAAATCTGGCCTGTCTGCACTTATGTCCTGCTCATGGGTTTCCCATGGCCACTGTGTGAACAGAATGCTGGACTAGATGGACCTTTGGTCTGATCCAGCATGGCTCTTTTTGTGTTCTTAATATGCTGGGGGGTGGGGGTGGCCCCACCCCCCACTGGAGTGCACCCCCCACCCAAAGAACTGAATCCAAAACTGAATTCAGCCATCAGGCTGAGTTTCCCTACCCGCTGCTCTATAAATCAGCCCTAAGCTCCTGCTAGATGAGAGAGTTCTGTGTCCGAGAATGACAAGGAAGGAACCACAATTCACCACAATATGGCAGTGTCAGTCCCCATTCATGTCAGGCAGAGATCCAAGAGAACCAATGAGTTTTGAACTCACTACTTCCATAAATGTGATCAAGATCTCCAGCCAAACCACACCCGGGCTTCCTTTTCCAAGTCTGATTTCCAAGCAATTCATAAAGGGTTTGTAACAGAATGAATTCATCATGGTTTAGGATTATGACTATATTGCAGTGTATGTAGCCATCATATATATATACTTGATTAAAAGTTAACCAACTGTGTCACAAACTTATGTCTGCACAAAATGCTGGCTAGAGGTTGCCAGCATGAGCGGCATCCTGTCTGGTACTGCACAGCAACGACTTCCAAACTGTGTCACCGTTATCGCCGTGCATATGAACGTCGATCTCAGTTCTCCAAGTGCCGGTTCTTACGTAGCCAAAACAACACACAAGAGGGAGGCTTCAGCAGGCTTGGGAGAACCCCAAGGTTTGTAAAAGTACAAACAAACAAACCTGGGGCTGGGCGGGGGAGAGAACCCAGGTTTTGTGGGAAGGGGAAAATTCTGAGTGGAGGAAAGAGGTTAAAGAGAGACATGAGAATGGTCTTCAAGAATTTGAAGGACTGTTACACAGAAGATGGAGTGGTCTTGTTCTCTGCTGCATTGGAGCAGGGGTGAAGAACCTCTGGCCAAGGGGCAGAATCTGGTCCCCCTGGGGTACCAATCCAGCCCTCCAGGTTCACAGATGGCCCTGCCACCGTACCCTAGTAGCCCTCCCCCCAATCATTGGTAGTTTCCCAGATTTGGGGCACTTTTCTCCCCCTTTCTAAAAGGTTGAAATGCTTCTAAGGCTTAGTGACTGACAGTTAAGCTATTTTTTGTTGATTTGTCCCTACCCTTTTTCCCTTTGGCCTTGCATCCTTGTGCCTCACCCACCACTGGAATGCGCCGCCGCCCCCCCAAGCTTCTCTGAAATGGAGCTCAGCCCTCAGGCTGAAAGAGGTTCAACACCTCTGCTTTAGAGGGCAGGGCTACAGTGAGCGGGAGGGGGCTGTTGCATCCATGTCCACTTGCGGGCTTCCCATAGGCATCTGGTTGGCCAGTGGGAGCAGAATGCTGGATTACCTTGTTGTTTGGTCTGATGACCGTTCTTCTTACATTTTTATGTAAACCAATGGGTCAATGCTGGAAGGAAGCAGATCTTGGCTAAACATTAGGAGAAGCTCCCTAACAAATATGTATACGTGCAATCCTATACATATTTAGACAGGGAAAAGTCCTGTCTAAAAGTTCCCCATGCTGGCTGGGGAATGCTGGGAGTTGTAGGACTTTTTCTTGTCTAAACATGCATAGGATTGCATCTTAAGAGGTATTTGACAGTGGAACATACTGCCTTGAGAGGTGGTGGGCTCTCCTTTCCTGGAGGTATTTAAGCAGGCAGGCATTTTTGTCAGGGATGCTGTAACTGCATCCTACATTGAGCAGGGGGCTGGACTAGATGGCCTCTAAGGTCCCTTCCCAATCTACGATGCTACAAAGAGCCAGGAAAGAGTTACACCTCCCCTCGTAGCGGTCCTGTACTCAGCCTGAAGCCACTCAACCTGCAGGTGTTTTATACGATGGGGTGGCAGCAGGTGCGTGTGTATGGGAGGGACTGGACAGGACAGGACAGTGATGTTGTCATTCCACTACTTGTAGCTCTGCCCTAATCTTCCAAGAAGTCACCAAGGCTGTATTCTCCTGCCTCAATGACTGGGAAATACTAACTTGCGGGAGAACCAGGATGAAGGAGCCTTATTAAGAAGCCTTGGGGTTAGCTTATTTCCTGACCTGATGTCCTGCAGAAACAAAAAAACACACCACCAACCCATCCCCAGGACGTCTGTCAATTGTTGGGGAAGGACCTGCCGAATAGGAAAATGGTGACCTCCGAAGCCCCTGCTGTCCTCCCAGCTCCGTGTGAATAAAACATTTCCTGCATATGAAAAATTCGGAGCCCTTCTTATTAATGGCAAAGGGGGCTTGGGAATCTACTAAATACTTAATACTCCTACCTAGGTCGTTGGTCTCGTATGCGCCTCTGGGGAATGCAAACATCGCACAAGGAACCCCGCAAGTGCCAGAGGCTCACATACAAGGGACAGAGGATGTTGGAAGCCCCGCTGGGCAGGTCCCATGCGAATGCTGGGTTTATTCTTGAACACATGTGAAGGTGTCCTAGACCGAGTGAGAAGGCGCCTGCTTACTGGATCTGCAGATCACTGCAGTGGAACGGAGCCCCACCGGGAGTACGCAAGGCAGGGCAGAGCCTTGCAGCTAGGGCAGAGGTGGTGTGAGGAGGTGAAAGTCCCTAGAGCAGCCTTTCCCAACCTAGTGCCTTCCAGATGTGTTGGACTTCAACTCCCGTTAACCCCAGCATGGCCAGTGGTCAGAAATGCCTGGCATTGTCGTCCAAAACATCTAGAAGGCACCAGACTGGGAAAGCTGCCCTACAGATAGTCAGCCTACCCACTTGCCCCTTTGTGGCTAGCCCAAACCTTCTGGAGACCCAACAAGCCAGATTACCCCACCGGTTTCTGCCCTTTCAGGGCAAAGTTGGGATGTCACAGGTGGGAGGGAGGCACAGCAGAGGCCACTTTGCCTCTTAAAAAGAGACAGACCCTGCACAGGTCAGAGATGAGGGTTTCCCCGCTGAGGTTCTCTCTCAGGCAGGGAAAGCTCCAACCAGGTTGAAATTCTCCCCCTGGCTCCAGTGGAAGGACCACTCCTTGCATGTATAAATTTGGTCATTTGGCAAAAGTGGTTTTGCCAGTCAACCCCAAAAGCTACATAGGGTCCAGAAGCCCTGCCAGTATCAGAGGCAGTATGACTAAGTACTCCAGTTGCTGGGGAACATGGGTAGGAGGGTGCTATTGCACTCATGTCCTGCTTGTGGGGTCCCGTGGGCAGCTGGTTGGCCACTGTGTGAACAGAATGCTGGACTAGGCGGACCCTTGGTCTGATCCAGCAGGGCTCTGCTTATGTTCTTATGCCCTTGAAAATCTTGCTCTTCCACCTTTCCCCACTTTCTGATCCCAAGATTCCATAAGGCACTGCTGGCATCCTTAGCAGTATATTTTTGTGGTCCTAAAGGCTAGAAGCTTGCTTTTTTTTTAAAAAAAAAAAAGTAGGCTGCATTTCTCAGGATGCTACATTCCATCCCCTCCTTCCCCACCACAGTTCACGCAATACCCAGTTCCGCTTTGGGGCAATGCAGTTTCGGAATACACACAGCTTTGTTTATAAGCACCGAGATTTGACAGAACCTTTACATGCCTCGGGCTTGTTAAACATCAATACCTTGCTAAACCAATCTCACTTTCAACCGCCCCACCTTTCAAAACATTTCAAGCTTGATTTAAAAAAACAGATTTTACAGTCAAATTAAAATGTATATTTTGTGGCCATCCAAAACTGGAGACTGTGTACACTATTAATGCTCACCCAGAAAAATCATAATCGCTGGTGAATACTGACTGATGGAGGGAGTATTTACAGGCGAACGTCAACAATCACCTTTTTCCGATGCTTATAGTAAGGCGTACAAGTTTGCTCAACCTCTCTCAAGTCATTTACAGAATATGTAATTTTAAAACGTAATTCTCAACATTCCCCAGAAAACAAACAAACAAAATGTACTGAGCCTGAGTGGAGAATGAGGACTTCATAATCCAGCATTTATTAGAAAAATCCCATGAAATCTATAAAAAAATAAAACCCTTTTCCCACAAGACACAATCCCAAACCAGCCATTATGTACAGAGATGCCCATCATGTTAGCGCCACTACGGTTACTCCATCTTCTCATCCTTCTGGGCTTTATACTCCTCCATACTTGCCTGCAAGAGAGAGTAAACAAAGACCTTAATGAGGGATTTTTAAACATTATTTGCATTTTTAATAACAATTCCCAAAACTAACGAATAATTGTAACAATACGTTAAATACAGTCACATACACAACATTGTTCATACATCTGTAAATAATACAATTAAAATATTTCATCTATTATTAATTGGCCCGAATTCTATGCCAGGTTAGAATCTACTGTGCCAGAAATCCAGCTGATTAATTGGAGGTCCATCTCCACCATTCAACTGAGAGAAAAACATTAAGAATGGGTATCAAGTTGTTACAAAAATACCTTTATTTCTCCTCTTGCCACCCAAAAGCAGCTGGTTAGTTTGTCTGCCAGCACAACCGACCATATTCTATCAAGGTATCTCCAAAACGAGAGACCTTGAGCATTTTTTCAAGTTCTAGCAATCTCGGTTATCGCAGCCCCTACAAGCGCCGCCAACAATTCTTTATAACGCAGCCCCTCATTCTCCCCAGTAAACAATGAAAACAGTAATAAAGTTTCATTATGAGTTACCTTTTGTCATGCTACATTATTCAACTAACCTATTATTTCATGCCAGAATGGTTTAACCTTTGGACAGAAGAGCCACATGTGTTCAAGTTATCCCCTTAAACCGCAATTTCTCCAACACGCATCCAATAACTCATTATTAATTTTATCTAATTTTGCGGGGCATAAATGCCATCTATAGACTGTTTTTAATACCATTTCTTTAGACCTGGCCAATACAGACTTATAAGGCTGCGAAGACTATATTCTTACCCTTGACTCTTCTGATATACTAATATCTAGGTTCATTTCCCAAGTCATCTTAGCTCCCATGTTATTACCATATTCTTCCTCAATAATCTTATAGATGACTGAGACTAATCCTTTTATTTTACTAAGCTCTTCCATACAATAATTTTCAAATCATGTAAGTAGTCTTACAGAACCCCAGTATTGTACAAGTAAGTTGCAAAGGTTTTAATTTGCATTCATTGGAACCAACTAGTTCTTATTTGGGCAGGTGTATCTTTTAAATGTCCCACTGAAATTGGTTTTCTTCTTATAAATAGATCTCTAAGATATCCATTTTTTCATGGAAGTTTTGGTCTAAATAAGATACACAAATAGAGTACCTTGATGCATAACTTGTTTGAGAGCGTTTTGCAACCAATTTTTAAATATTTATTATTTTTTTATGAATACAGCGAGCATGTCTGTATAACTAATTAAAATCTTGTAAAATTCTTTGGGGGATTTATTTAATAAGAGTTTTGATTACAAGAACGAATTAGCTCTCAATCAGTGTACCATCAGATCCTTCTATCTGTGTCCAGTCAGGGGCATTATTCATTTTTATGAGTTTAACAGCTTGGGCTATCTGAAAAGCCTCATAACATTTTATTAAATTTGGTACTGCCAATTCTCCTTTTAGAGCAGGTCTATATTTTACACTGTTTACAAATCTTAAGCTTCTATTACTCCCAGCTATAAACCTTTCAAAAAAAAATTGCCAAAATTTTATTTTTTTAACATCTGGATACAAAGGAATATTTTGAAACAAAAATAAAAATTCCGGTAATATATGAGCTTTTACTATTGCAAGCTTGCCTAACAGAGATAGATTTAATTTAGCCCATGAAGGGAAGGATGTGTGATCATAAAATCACAGAAGGGACCTCAAAGGTAATCTAGTTCAACCCACCACCAATGCAGGAAATCTGCTGCTACAGCATCCCTGATTAGGGATGTCCCAGACTTCAGAGACAGCTTCTTTCTGGTGTCTCCTCCTAGGAATGTAACATACCCTACCCCAAGTCCTGTTCACCAACCGATGCAGACAGAATGAACACAGGGGTGGTGGAGTGGGTGCAGGGGGGGGGGGGGAGAAGGGATCAGCGAAGTTTGTAGAAGTTCAAAAAATCTTTAGGAAGAAACCCTAATGCTGGTGGTGATAGTAACCCCCAAAACAGCCCATTGAGGACAGAGCATGCTCTGTGGAGCAGAATACTGACTGGCTGCGGGTGAGGGATGAGAAACTGGGATGGAATGGGGGAGAGAATGGAGCATCCTGGAAAAGGGCCGTGTGACGCCGTGACAGCCCTTCAGATATATAAGAACATAAGAAGAGCCATGCTGGATCAGACCAAGGGTTCATCTAGCCCAGCATTCTGTTCACACAGTGGCCAACCAGCTGCCCACGGGAAACCCACAAGCAGAACAAGCCCTCTAAATTGGTGGCCATCATTACATCGTGTGGAAGTGAATTCCATAGTTTAACTATGAACTGTGTGAAGAAGTGCTTCTTTTTAGCTGTCCTGAATCTCCCACCAGTCAGCTTCATGAGATGACCCCCATTGGGTTCTAGTATTATGAGAAAGGGAGAAAAACGTCTCCCTATCTGCTTCCTCCACACCAAGCATGAATTGGTACACCTCGATCATGTCGCCCCTTCCCCACCTTTTTTCTAAGCTAAACAATCCCAGCTGCTGTAACCTTTCCTCGTAGGGGAGTTGCTCCAGCCCCTGAAGATAGCGATCATGTCTCCCCCTTAATCTTCTCTTTGCCAGGCTAAAGGATAACCTACCCTTAATCAGGGGTGGGCAGAAGACAGAACTCCAGATGTTTGGGACCATAAGCCCTTGCCAGTATGGTCAGGAATGCTAGGAGGTGAAGTCCAGAATGTCTGGAGGTCTACCTTCTGCCCAGCCCTGCCTTAAATGTTAAAATCATCAACCACAATGGCGAAGGGATGACTTGGCCCACCTCAAATGTGCTAAGCACATGCTGGCAGACACCCATGAGTTCCTCCAGTCCCTTCTGGAACGTCTCAACAGCAGGCAGGCCTCCTACGAGAAAGGGGAAACATTCTCAGTCAGGCAGGACTAGGCAGATCCAGCCCCTTCTTCTTCGCAGGCGCTTTCTCCATGCTCAGGTGAGCCGTGATCTATGGGTACCCCGGGAGAGAGCGCTGCCTGCAGGCAAGGATACATAATAATGGCTTCCAACCTGCTGGCAATCCTGTATGTCAAACATCAACAGGTTAATAAGAATAACACCTCACCCTTGTAAATTACTAGGCTGCAAAAATTGCAAGCCTGCAAGCCTTTTTTCCACTAGCCTGTTAAGAGGCTAGTAGCCTGCGTTTCCATGCTGGCTGCGAAGGATTTTCCTTCCTCCATAGCTAGGATGGAAACCCAGTGGGCTAGCAGAAAAGGGACAGAATGATCTGTCCCTCCCCCATCGGCCTGCTCACTCATCTGCATGGAATTTCAGATGCTCACCTGTATGAAATTCCTAGTCGCCAATGGCAACCAGGCGAGCTGCTTTATATATATAGGGCTGCAATGGTTAATATGCGTATAGTACTTCCAAGTGTTCAGAGCACTTCATCTAGTTGCAATCATTATAACAACCCTGTAAGGTAAGCTAGTATTATTATCCTCCATACAGCAGATGGACAGGGAGAGATTGAGGCTGAGAGTGAGTGGCTTGCCTAAGGCCACCTAGCACATTCGTGGCAGAGGCGAGATCTGAATTGGGAACTTGTTAATTTGTAGCTCAGTCTCTTTGCCACTGGACTACATTCTGTGCAAAGTCCTATCCCCCAACAACCTGAAGGTAGGATGTCGATAATCAGTGGGAGCAAGTGTGGCATAGTAGTTAGAGTGTTGGACTGGGACTCGGGAGATCCGAGTTCTAGTCCCCACTTGGCCATGAAGCTCACTTGGGTGACTTTGGGGCAGTCACTGACTCACAGTCTAACCTACCTCACAGGGTTGTTGTGAGGATAAAATGGAGAGGAGGAGGACCATGTACGCCACCCTGAGTTCCTTACAGGAATAAAGGTGGGATATAAATATAATAAATAAATAAAATAACAGTTAAATAGCAGTCCTCCCCAAAGCCGGGAGCTCACGGGGGACAATGCCTCTCACGAACAGAAGAAGCAAGCTGGCAAGCAAGCTCAGTTGTCCCTCCAGCAAGCGGGGCTGCATGCTTCACCTTTGGTCTGGATGCGGAAGTTGATTTTGCTTTCAGAAGGATGGGTGATGCTGTAACCGCAGAAATCCACTTCAGGGCTATGGAGAGAAAGGAAGATTGCAGTGGGAGAGGAAAGTCACAAAGAGCACCATCAGCAGTTTATGCTTATAGGAGCTAAGGAAGCAGAGGGCAGTCTTGAAATAACCCAGCCTTCCCCAGCCTGGTGCCCTTCAGATATGTTGGTCTACAGCTCCCAGAATAGGAGTTGTAGTCCAACACACAGAGAGGGTGGGATGGACGCTGCTCGAAACAACAGGAAGACTTCTGCTCGAAATTCTAGACCAGGAAAATCTGGATCCTACAACCGTACATGTTTGCCTAGCTACGGATGGCAGGCAGTGTCATTTGGTAGAAAAGCAGGGTACAAATCAAATAAATAAATATCTCCGTACAGATGTCACACCAAATCCTGTTTAAGGAAGCTTAACTGTGATTTTGTGCGATGCCCGCATTGGCAAAAGATAGTACCGATTGGTCAGCAAACCACAATCAGAAACCAAGGCTTGAAGTGATACAGGGTTTTTTTTTGTGCTTGAATCAGGGGGGACATGGATGACGACGACGACGTGGTTGTTGGTGAAAGAGAGAGTAAAATAGCCTTCCCTCTTACTCCTTTTGAAGGGTTGCGGGTGTATGGTTCTCAGGGGCAGGGACTGTGACGGAGCTCTTCAAGGCTTCAGTGGGCAGGCGGCTGCCATTTTAGATTTCCCAGAATGGGGAAAATTGGAGGGTAAATGGCAGCCTCTCTCCCATCCTTTTGCCTGCCACTGTCATTTCTCCCACCTTCAAATCGAGATGCTATGGCTGATCTACAATGGCGGCCGGCAACCCGACAGAGCTGTGTAGAGCTTCAGGAAGTTTCTCCCCCACCAAACCACTGGAACAACCCCTCCACATTTCACAGCAAACTGGGCCATGAAATTGGGCGGCTGGGGGCATTTCACCCCAGCCCTAGATGAAGAAAACATAAGCGATTCTAACACAGACCCCCCCCCCCTTACATCACATCTAGCTGAACCCTGAAGGGAGCCAACCACAGGTGCCTGTGGTTCAGATGCAATGGTGTCGTGGTAAATTTTGAAGGGCAGGCACTCATCATGACAGTCTCCACAGCCACACCACCAAGGAGAATCCAAAATTGCAAGCTACTGGGTGGATTCATATCGGCAAACCAGTTTTGGGAGTTTTCATCTGGCAGGAGCAGGTCTTTTGTTAAGTGAATGGGCCTTCATTGCCCATTCAAGACCAACAATATATTGTTGCTGCGAAAATTCAACAGAAGCTTGGCGGGGTGGGGCTGAATGCAGAGGGGGCGGAGCCAAATATACACAAAACTACCACCATCCTTTTTTTTAAAGCTCTTATTGCCAGCAATTAAGCCTTAGGAGAGGCATTTCAACCTTTTAGAATGGGGGGAAAACCCACACAGAAGCGGAGAAAGCACCCAACCCTCAGGAGAAAGGGAAGGGCCATGGGAAGGGGTGTGGCCATCTGAGAACCCCAGGTAGGCCAGATTTGGCGCATAGTTGCTGGGAAACCCACCGCGCCCTGCTGCCCCAAGCTACTGTGGAGATTGCACTTCAGCCCAGAGGAAACAGGGATTTCTGAAAAGAGTGGCAGATGACATCAGCGCCCCTGCTAATTAAAAAAAAAGGTGGTGCTGCTGTGATCCTGCAAGCCCTGGCTCCGCTACTCCACTCTTTAGAAGGGATATGATCCATCTGCCACTGACTTAGCGGATCCTTGCTATCCTAGGTACACGTGTACGAACAAGGCACAGGCTCTCTTTCTCCATGAGCAATTGCTGATTTAGGAAACCTGTGCGCGGACTTCACTGAGGCAACAGGAACCTTACTTACTCTTTCATGATCATGTACCGAAGGGAGTTGCCAAGGGTATGGTCCTCATTGTGCAGCACAAATGTGACACAGCTCTTATCTGACCCCTCAGCTCGTACCTGCAAAGGGGGGGGGGGCACATAGAGATAAAACAAGACAACCATCAGATCCTGAAAGACTTAAGGCAGGGGTGGGCCTTCTCTTTTTTTCCTTCCCACCCCCCTTTTTTTAATGTCATGGGCCATATTCTCTCAGGGATGTCATGATCCCTGACTCTGTGGTGCCACAGTGCTCCGAGGTTTCAGCCACTTTCCTCAAGGGAGAACTGTTGGTACTTCCTTCTGCACCCTGCCGGTCCTACCACCACCCTCACACAGAGGGTGTCCCCAGCAGCCTCATCTTGTAGACCAGTGTTCTCCAACCTTGGGTCCCCAGATGTTTTTGGCCTACAACTCCCAGCATGCCCCAGCCAGCGGTTGGAGAACACTGGTCTAGACCTCGCAGAAGCCAAAGGATTCAGAATCAGGCAAGGGCCCTTTAAGGAATACAACTCGCTCCTTCAGGGAAGTGAGGCTTAATGAAGTGTGGCATAGTGGTTAGAGTGTTGGGCTGGAACTGGAGAGACCCGGGTTCTAGTCCCCACCTGGCCATGAAGCTCACGGGGTGACTTTGGGCCAGTCACTGACTCTCAGCCTAACCTACCTCACAGGATTGTAGGAGGATTATGTACGCCGCCCTGAGTTCCTTGCAGGAAAAAAGGCAGGATATAAAATAAATAAATATAAGGCCTCAGCTCCCTGTTGAGGCAAAAACATTCCATAGTTCAGTCAGCAGGGATTGCTGGGGAGCTTTCCAGGGTCCAGATTTCTGCTTCAAGTGACCTGACCTGACCTGACTGGACGACCCGGTGAGCCTCAAGCCCTAACGGAACAGGATAGGGCAGCCTTCCCCAACCTGGTGCTTTCCAGATGTGTAGGACTGCAACTTCCATAATTCTCAGCTGCCATGGCCATAACAGCAGGGCCAGCCACTTAATTTGAAAGGGAAAAACATCCGGCCTTTCAAGGATTGGTTTTTCATTGGAAAGCACACAGTATGTGTGTTAAATTAGGCCTCTGCAGTATTTCTCCCTGCATAAAAACAGAGACAATCACCTGACTAGGGAGGCCATTTTTTTCCTTTCAGTACCAGAGGCTCCTTCCAGCAGGCTTCACATGTTGA
Source organism: Shinisaurus crocodilurus (assembly GCA_021292165.1). NCBI lineage: Eukaryota > Metazoa > Chordata > Lepidosauria > Squamata > Shinisauridae > Shinisaurus > Shinisaurus crocodilurus. Next base: position 20,954,798 of record CM037883.1, read on the forward strand.
ATTTCAGTCTGCCATGCAAAATGTCAAGGGTCTTTAGTGGGAGCCCCCGCCGCCTTTTTAGGGCAGGACACCCTTTTCCCTACCTTTATTAAAGTCAGTAGAATAAATAAATAGACTTAATTGAGGTAGGGAAAAGCTGATTGTGGGCACACTCTGGGGTCTTCGGGGATGCTAGTCTGCCCACGGGTGCCAACCCCTGCTGAAGTGGTTACAGTGCCGTATTAGGGCCCGGGAGAAAAAGGGTCAAAGCCCTGTCAGCTATGAACGCCGCTGGATGACCTTCGGCCAGTCAATATTTATTTAAAGCACGTTTACTCTGCTCTTTGGCAAAAAAAAAAAAAAAGGAAAAAAAGAAAAGCCCCCAGATCAACTTACAATTAGATCGCTTGGTCATGGCCTACCTCACAGGGTTGTTGGGAGGATAAAATTGGGGGTGAGGATGGAGAACCAAATACGCCACCCTGAGCTTCTTAGAGGAATGGCATCATCATTATCATACACAATTTTTAAAAAGTTAATTGGTTCTTGGCTGGATTTCTCAGTGAAATAAAAGCTAGTTAAGATGGCCATAGGGCAGTGATGGTGAACCTATGGTACTGGTGCCACAGCTGGCACGCAGGGACCTCTCTGTGGGCACTTGAGCCATTGGTCACCAGATCGCGACAAGATTGTCCCCTTCTGCAAAACACTAATGATCTTGTTCTTTCTCACAGTGTGGAATAGAATGATTTTATTGTAGAATTCCTGTTACAGAATTCTTTTCTACATTGTTATCACATTTAAAAGATTTTGAAGAATGATGCACAGAGCATGGCTTGGATGTAAAGCCCTAACAGTTGACCTGAGTGCTGCATGTGTTGCTCTCAAACTAACGGAGTATGAGCCAAGGTTTGACAAATTATCAGCATGCATGCAATAGCAAAAATCACATTAATTGTGCAAAAGCATGCCCAATGCAAACTTTTACCTAATGCAGTGTTTGCAGTCCAAGACATAAAGTGTTTAAAATGTGTTAAGCATGTTTAGTTTTCTTGTTTATCTTGCTCATCCTAGTACAGGCTGACTTTTACTTTTACTAATCTGACACCTGTAGAAGCAGGGAAAGGACCCGGTGTAAAGCTTGCCCCATACAATATCAGTCTGGCATATAATCATATTACAAGTTGAGAATCCCTTATCCAAAAATACATGTGCCTAATTATTTAAAAAGTTTGTATAAATTCCCTTCAGGCTATGTGTACAATGTAGTACTATAATAATTTTTTGAGTTGATTTTTTTTTCAACAAAAAACTGTTTGTATCATTGAAAGCTCTGTTATTGTGTTTTTCTTTAAAGACAAAAGATGTTAATTAGTTCGGACAACCGTATGAGTAGTTTTTCTAAAACTAAAACCTCGGTATTCAGGTTTAATTGCAGTGTTGGCACTTTGAAATAAATAAGTTGGTTTTGTGTTGCAGTTTGGGCACTCGGGCTCAAAAAGGTTCGCCATCACTGCCATAGGGAGAGGGAAAGCTTCATCTGGTGGATTTCAGCCTGGCGTGCCAGCTGTTAAAGGTACAGGAGCCCTGCCCGGTAAAGAAAGTAAAGAGGGTGGCAACCTTAGCCGCCGAGGCAGCGCTTGCCCCGCTCGCGCCTCACCATCTGCAGCACGCGGGGGCTCGCCTTCTCCTCCTCCTCCTCACCCATCTCGCCTGTAGGCCCTCCGACCGCGAAGGATGCCGGGAGTCATCGTCAACAAATCAAGTATTCAACTCCCGTCGGCCCCTGCGGCGAAAAGGCTTATCCGCGCCGCTAAGGATTGTGGGAATCGTAGGCTACACGCGTTTAGGGTTCTATTTGGAGCTGGAATTCCAGGCTAGATTAAAAAAAAAGGGGGTGGGGAAAGGCAATCGCTTGTTCAGAGGAGCAACAGCTCCTTTCCCTCGTGGCAGTTAAAATACGGAGAAAGTGACTAGAAAGAAACGGTTTGGGGGTGGGGAGGGGAAAGCGATTTTAAGTGTGGCGGCATCGAAAGCGTTAACAAGGCGGGAGGAAATGGCCTCTGCTCGCTCTCTCGGTTATCCAATCCGGAGTTGTCTCCGCCACCCTACTTCCGCCTCACGTCGCAGTGGCGGACTACAATTCCCGAGCAGAAGCGCTGCTCTTAGCCTTCTTGTTTTATTTCGCTTGTTTCTGTCCCCCCCACAAGCCTCTGCGGTCAGCTGCGGAAGCTCACGTGCTGTTTGCTTTCGCCCTGCGACCGACGCGGCTGAGGAAGAAGGGGAACGGAGGTCTGGGCGGGCGCCCAGCCAGGTAGGGAAGCTAGTGGTCGGTCGGTCGGGTATTTGCTTCCCTGCCTGCATCTGCTACAGGCCGGGGGCGGGCAGGCAGTGCGGGACAGAGGAGATTGGTTTTCTTTTTCTCCCCGCCGTCACCCTTACCCGATTTCAGGCCTGGGTGTCGCCACTGAGCGAAGGGGGAGGGTGTCAGTTCGGACTAAGCCCCGTAGCTATGGCAACGCCCCCTGGGGGAAAGGCCCAGCTAGCTTTTCTCCTCTTGGAGAGTGTGTGTGTGTGGGGGGGGGCGCTTGGGTCACCTGCCCTACCGTGTCTTCCCTCCCTCCTTCAGGACGGCTCTTCCCTTGCCTAGACTGCACGGTGAGCACAAAGGCATTCGGGAGGTTAAGCTCCCCGCCGCTCCTTCTGCGGGGGGGCGGCGGCGGCGGCGACTGTTTAGACCAGCCTTCCTCAAACCTGGTGCACTCCAGGTGCTTAGGACTGCAGTTCCCAGCATCCCCCAGCGAACCCTGCTGAGAGCTAGCGTGGTGTAGTGGTGAGAGTGTTGCACTGGGACTGGGGAGACCCTTACTCAGCCATGGAGCTCTCTAGATGACTTTGGGCCAGCCACTGACTCTCAGCCTAACCTACCTCTCAGGGTTGTTGTGAGGATAAAATGCAGAGGAGCAGGAGGATCATGTAAGCCACCTTAGGTTCCTTGCAGGAAAAAAGTCGAGATATAAATATAACAAAACAAACACATCTGTAGGGCACCAAATTGGGGTATAAAGGCTGGTTTAGGCACCACCTCCCTCAATCTGCATCCTGCCTGCTAAGAGCACAAGTCAACAGCCTTCCCCCAACCTATTGCTATTTTGGACTACCATCCCCATCAGTCTCAGTCAGCTGTACTCCCAAACATGTGGAGAACTCCACCAGACATAAGACAGGTTCCTGCCCTGAGGAACTTAGAGCCTAAAATCCGACAAAAGGGAAACCGTGGAGGGAAGGGGCGGCAGCAGGAAGAAATGTTAAAGATTAACTAATTTGGAGGAAGGTTGAGGGAAGGGAAAACAAAGGGGGAATGTTTATGTAGTTATTTAGCAGCTATGTAGCTAGCCAGTGCATGGTATCAGGAGCTGTCTTGAAAGATCTGCACTGTTTGCCAGTTACTTTCCAGACTTAGTTCATGGTATTGATTTTAACCTTTAAACCCCTATAAACGGCTTAGGCACCTGGCTATCTAAGGGACTGATTGTCTCATTATGAACTTGCCCAGGTATTAAGATCTTTGGAAGAGCCCTTTTGAGGGCTCCCATTACCCTCAAAGGCCCTGTTTGTCAGCTACATGTGAAAGGGCTTTCTCCTGTGTTCCTCCCAAGCTGTGGAATGCGCTCCCTCAAGAACTATGATTGGCCCCCACTCTCTTGGCTTTTAGAAAGGGTGTGAAGATGCATCTCTTTAATCTACCCTTTGTTTACCGGCTTTAATGTTCTTATTTTTATTCGTGCAAGGTTTAGTTTTAATTTGCTGTGCACCAAACTGGATGGGTTTTTAGCAAGTGGTATGTAAATGTCAATATTAAATATTTATATAATATTTACTTAGTTTACATCCTGCCCTTTGATCAAATGAATCTTAAGTTGGCTTACACTAAATGTTGCCTCTCTCTCTCTTCCTCAAACCCACCTTTTCCCGGGGACCCTTTGGTACAATTGCTTAATCAACATCCTCTACTAAATTTAAGCTTAAGTAGGTATAAGTAGGCTGAACACATTCTTCTCATTTACCCCTCACCTTAATCTCTCTCCCCTCCTTATGCATGTCAAATTTAGGTTGCAAAAGCCTTCAGACAGGGACCCCTCTTCTTGTGCTCTGTAAAATGCCATGATTACTGAGCTGATGAGAGACGTTTTGGTTTGAAAGTTAGAAACAACCAAATATGAAAACATTACACTCTCAGAATTAGGGGATAATGTCTGGATCCTATGCAAGAAGGAGTACTGGCTGCTAATGTTGAATAAGGAGCATATAGGCCTGCCTTCCCCAAATGAATGCCCTCCAGATGTTTTGGATTTCAATACCCATCAGCCCCAGCCAGCATGACTGATGGTCAGAATTGCTGGGAGTTGTAGTATAAAACATCTGGAGAGCACCAGGTTGGGGAGGGTGGATATAGGCATTCAGGGAAGGCACTTCAAGGGATTCTTGTCTGGGAATGCTTCAGCTGCTGAATTTCTCCCTGTAACAATACTGTTAATAGTATAAAGGGTCCCACCTGCCAGATAGGAAAAAAAAGTTGGTAATGGTCCAGTATATGCCTGCCATCTAAGTCCAATTTCAGTTAGCAAGACCAGCTACAATTTCAAGGCACAATCTGTATGAAAGACATGTGCAGCAGCAGCAGAAGAAACCTGACATGATTTCTCCACGCCTCTTGCTTTGAGACGAGTCAATGTCCAGTTTAGTGTGAACCCATGCTCTTTGCAGGTCTTGGCACAGCCTAGATGTGAGATGTATTTTTCTTGCTAACAGTAGTGATGTCCTGGGTACTCAGTCTCCATACTTGGCGCAACCAAGAACTGCATTTTCTCAACAATAATCTGCTTAGAAAAATCATGCAGTATCCTAGAAACGGGACTATCTGGAAAGGTCCTTGGGCTTGAATACAGGCTTAGAATGAAAGCAAATGAAACAATCAGTGAAAAGTTTAAACTGGCCAGGTAAAAAGATTAAACTATTAAACTGTCGAGGGAAACATGGAAGAATGGACTTCTTTTGGCTGGCTAACACTGAGCAACAGATTTTGCCTTTAGCACTGAGGAGGCAGGGTTGTGGAAACACCTCTCCTTTTAGAAATTAAGGAGCTGGAAAGGCAGATGAAAGCTGACAGCAGGCAGCTCCTTGCACAGCAGCAGAAGAGGGCAAAGACAGATGTTACACTTGAAGAGTATTGGAGGCAGTTTGATTGCTCTTTCGCAGTGCTCAGAATGTGTACTTTTTTCTGATGTAGGGGAGAGCTCTGCAGAGTCCAGCCTGGCTTTAGTTTACATTGCCAATCCATATCTCTCTCATCTGGATCTGTCTGTTTTTTGTTTGTAGGGTAAAGAATGAGCGCTCACAGTCAGACTGTCTACCAGGCTTATAAGGACAAGACTGAGAACTGACTTATTCACCAAGCTTGTTGCTTTGTATACATTTCTAATACTAGTTGCAAAGCCACATTCACTTTGAGGATGAAGAAACCCTGTGACCACTCAAAAATGTGTTCATCTTCACCCAAACTCTTCCTTGCAGAAGTTCTGAAGAACAGGGTGGTGGTGTGTATTTGGAAACAGTATGCTTGAGGAGAGCAGTTGAGGTAGACAGTTTAGCTTTAACAGCTAGAAGATAAGCGGGAAGGAAATGTATGCTGGTTACCCAATGCGATGCTGTACAGCAAGGAGGTTTGTGTGCAGGGTTTGTGCACACAAAGAAATTCCAAGGTTTCCAAAGGTAGAGGTAATGTGACATCTTCCAGAGTGGATAAAACTATCCAGTTAGTTGCTAACTAGTTTGGGTTGGCCAAGGAGAAAGGCACTTTCAATAACTCTGCTCCCTTTTCCACCCTCTTTTCAGCCCTCAGTTAAGGAATTTATTTTTCCTGGGGGCTGATCCAAGAATCGGCAACACTGAAAAGCCACCTTAGCTGTATTAGATTTCAGTGCCTGGGGTTCTCAAACCTTTGGATAGGGGAATGATGTGATTGCTCAAATAATAAAAATGGTATCCTGCTATGTTGAAATGAGACCTTTTAAAACATGTAGTATCAGTAGGAGGTTGAATATCAGGATGCTTGGCTGCTGAAAGTTGTTCACTGTTTGTAGGCCATTCATTGAAGTCTGTGACTGGCTCTTTGTTTCAGCTTTGTTTGCTGCTAGATGTTTGAGTATCATGTATCTTGAGTGGTCAGGTGATGAGTTAGATTAAATCATATGCTCTTTTCCTGCCCCAGATATGGCCTGGTGTTTTGTTTGTGTCCTGCAGAGACTGTATGCTGTTAAGTAAGCTGGAGTGGCACTGCTTTGCTTTCATTTTTGCCATGGGCGGTAACGTGGTCATTAGGGTATATGTGGCATTGGTTGGAAGCTGTTAATTCCTTTGTAGGCCCAATGTAGCAGCATAGATCAGCCTTCACCAACCTGGTACCTCCAAGTATTTTGGACTACAACTCTCAGGATTCCTGACCATTAGTCATGCTGACTGAGGCTGATGGGAGTTGAAGCCCAAAACATCTAGAGGACACCTGCCCATAGATACTCAGATACTAGCTGCCATAGATCCTCAGGCTGCCATAGATCCTCAGATACTCACAGGTATCTAAAGCAGTAACTTGTATTGCTTTAGAAGTAGTGCTTTATGGACTGTAGATGCAGTCACTGGCACGTGAACCTAGAATTTAGACTTGTGAGGAATCATAGAATCATAGAAAAGTAGAGTTGGAAGGGGCCTACAAGGCCATCGAGTCCAACCCCCTGCTCAATGCAGGAATCCAGGTCAAAGCATCTCTGACAGATGTCTGTCCAGCTGCACCTTGAATGCCTCCAGAGTGGGAGAGCCCACCACCTCCCTAGGTAGTTGATTCCATTGTCTTATTGCTCTGACAGTCAGGAAATTTTTCCTGATGTTTAGGTGGAATCTAGGTTCCTGTAACTTGAGCCCATTATTCCGTGTCCTGCAAACTGGGATGAACGAGAAGAGATCTTTGCCCTCCTCTGTGTGACATCCCTTCAAATACTGGAAGAGTGCGATCATATCTCCCCTCAGTCTCCTCTTCTGAAGGCTAAACATGCCCAGTTCTTTCAGTCTCTCCTCATAGGGCCTTGTTTCCAGTCCCTTTATCATCCTTGTTGCCCTCCTCTGAACCCTCTCCAGTTTGTCTATGTCCTTCTTAAAGTGAGGTGCCCAGAACTGGACGCAGTACTCAAGATGAGGCCTAACCAGTGCCGAGTAAAGGGGAATTATCACTTCCCGCGATTTGGAAGGATGGTTCTAGGATGGCAGAACAATTTTTTAAAAGTAAAGTAAGAAAAATCCCTAAATTGTATTAGTGTAATACCTTTATTAGGCCAACCAAAAGGTTACAAAAAATTTGCAAGCTTTTGTGATCTCCAGATCTCTTCATCAGGGAAGACAATATAAAAAGCGGGGGGGGGGGGGAAGCTGACCTGATGTTGAAGTCATGGTGTCTGCATGATCAGAGCCCCTCTGACTAGAAAAACGTGTAATTTGTACAGTATCTTGGTACTTGTATCTTCCTGTAAATACAGATAACTCTGGGCATCTCTGAAGTCAAGAGAGATTCTTGGCAGGAGATGCCTTGAAGATGTGAGCAAGGCAGGAAGAGAGCAAACCTCATACCTATTTTCTCGATGGCCATGCCAAGCAGCCAAGATTGATGTCTGGTACAGGGGAAGACTATACCAGTTCACCTTCCCAGTTGCCAGTGTCATCATGGACATACCTGAGCCCATGAAATGTCAGCTGAGTGTAGCTGGTACACTGCCACAGGGTTTGTAAAATGCTAAAGAAAGCCACAATATAATCCTATAAGGCTGAAGTTACTACAGATTGGGGAGAGACCATAGTTCAGTGGTAGTAGTGTGCACGCTTTGCATGCAAAATCCCCCAGGTTCAATTCCTAGCATCGCCAGTTAAAAGGAGCACGTAGCAGTTGATGGGGTGACGGGGGGGGGGGGATGGGACACCTTTGTTGGAGAGTTGCTGTCAGAGTAGATTAGATGGGCAAATAGCCTGACTCTTCAACCTCCTTCACGTGGGAGCTCTTGGTGCATGCAGAGGCCTCAGTAATCCATAGCTGTGCAGTACATGACTTCACATGGCAGCAGTCACATGTGAACAGGCCTCTTAAAAGAGTAGGAATGGATTTTGTGTAGGTATGCAAAATGCGGAAGAATAAAAATTGGCCACTTATTATTATTGTCATTTAAGACAATATGCCAGTCATTCCTGAAGTACCTGAAATAGCTAGCTGAGCTCTTGTGCAGGTATTGGACTACAACCCCCATCATCCCCAGCTAACATAGCCAATGGCCGTGCTGGCTGGGGGTGATGGAGCTGCAATCCAATACATCTGGAAGACACCAGTTTAGGGAAGGCTGCCTCAGTCAGACTCCGCTGTGACTGCCACACAGGCTAGCAGTATCAAATTGGATAAAGTTGATTTTCTTTTGCTTGAATGGTGCCTAGAACCAGCTCTCTGAGCTGAGGTGGCCGCAGGTCTGAGCCCCATCTTTGCTTCCCCCACTCCAACAGTGCTCTTCTCATTCTGTTTCACCCATTCCTCATGGCCTGCAAGAGCTGTTCATTCAGGAATATGCAACTCTTTGGAGTACATGTAACTGGTAATATATTCAAGTTGAGGGGAAGGATGAACAAATGGGTTGCAAGTGGCTCTTGTGATGTTGCTTTTCCAAATGGCAAATTTCTACTGATAACACTTAAACAGACTTTGCAAGGTACTTTGCGAAAAGGGGACACTGACATTCATAGAACTGCTGTGTGTTTCTTTTTCTCTTGGCTATACACACCAAAGCTTATGGGGCAGAGGCTAAAGTCTGGTATCTGTGCTTTGCTCCGATGGGCAAACATTTTCATTCTTTGTCTTACAGGCAGCCGGCAGCCATGACTATCTTGTTCGCAGTTGTGGCCAGGGGGTCCACAATCCTGGCCAAACATGCTTGGTGTGGAGGGAACTTCCTGGAGGTGACAGAGCAGATCCTGGCCAAGATACCATCTGAGAACAACAAACTCACCTATTCGCATGGAAAGTGAGTACTGTTCTGGGGAAGGAGGAAGTGGCAATGAGAGGGGAAATGGGTCTGTTTCAGATGAGGGAATGAAATAAAGGTAGCCATCCCACCATGGGATTTCAGGGGTGGGGGTGAGGAGGGGGAGGCAGAGGGGGAAAGGCAAGAGAGTGGCAGAGTGAGGGAAACATCTGTTACAGACCAGGGAATGAAATAAAGGCAGGTGGGGGAGGAAAAGGTTGGCATGATGGTCTCAGCTGATGTGCAGGTGACATGGGAATGCTTCTCATCCCTGTGGTTTATGCTCTGCACCTGCAGCTGAGGTTAGGCCATGCCTGCTTTCCTCAGAATAAGCCTGCAAGGTCTAGCTGGCAGTAATAATGATTGAGGACAAATATTAGGAAGAATGCCTTGACATCAATTTAGGCAGTGCAGCAAGGCACCCAGGGAGGCTGTGAAGATTCCTTTGGTGCACCACTATTCTCAGTCCTCCCTCCTGGAGTTTTGAAACTGCATATTTGTACACTGTTTACTGTAATCGTTGGGCCCAGAAATACTTGAACAAAGGGAAGTGATGCTTTCATCTGCTGCAGGATGAGAGTTTGCTTGTATGTGACTAAACCCACACACATGAGGGAATACTGTACATACTGCCAGGCTTTCCTCAAGACTATAGGTGGCTCTTGTTCCATTGACATCCATTTGAGCCTCCTTATGGGCTCCTGCTTTGCAAACTACCAGTGTTGGGGACAGTTGGAATTTACACACTGGTATTGGGGGGGCCATTGCCTTGCATTCTGGTGTTGGGGACCCTGCTTGCATTTACATTCTGTTTGTGAAACTTTTATTTTGCTGGGAGGCCAGAGGTTGCAAGGAAAAGTGCTGATAAGAAGAACCGAGGAGGGGTGAAGAGAAGGGTGGGGTGAGTCAGCTGTGTCTTTGGTAGAGCTGGGGGTTGTACCTCGGGCGGGGGGGCTTGTCTCACCTCTCCTCGGCGAGCAGCGCCCCCCCCCCATAGCCCGGATCTCCTCCGGCTCTCCGCACTGGCAGCGCAGGGTCCCGTTGCATCATTTCTGGCTGGCCAGAAGTAACGGGGCTGCGGTTTTGGCGTAGAAACCAGGGTAACAGGGCTTAAAACGGCCTTCACAGAAATGATGTGGGCCATGTGGCGGGAGCCCGCGCAACAGCTCGAGTGGCGGACCAAGCGGGCGGGAAGGTAGGCCCGCGATTATCGGGGGGCTGTGAGTGGGGCCGATTTTGGCCTCATTCCAGCCCCCCGATATTCACGGTAACATCTCTAGTCTTAGGTCAGATACCAGAGACACTCTTGCAAGTGCAGAACAAGAAAAGATGTATTTTTAGGATAAAGGATGTGGTTTGCTGTGTCTGAACTTTGAGATAGAATTTGTATTTCTGCTGTGTCAGCATTATGAGGCAAAGACAATGTATGGATGTAGAATGGGATGTGGGGAAGGGTCAAAGATTTTTTTTCTCATATCTGCTGTCAGATGACTTTTGCCTGTCAGTATCTAACGCGAACAAAGTACGGTATGCCATGTATAAATAGATGCAAACAAGGAACTTTCGGTGCCCTCGATCTGAGACTGCTTTCTGTCTCCGAGTGCCACCGCTTTTGGGATCCCAAATAAAGCTGCTTTTGCTTCTCTACCTCGGTGTGTTTTATTGGGCTGACTAGCACACCGGGCACGAATCGCACTTTGCTGGACGAGGCACCCATGGTGCCAGCAACACCAGTTTGCTAAATAGGGACAGGGAATTATCTGGGAGCACGAAATGCTGTAGAATGGTTGAACTGAAGTGGGTATGGAGCTGATCAGTGCCTGGCTGGGAGCTCCGAGTTGTTTAAAGAGAGTGGGAATGACAACAAATGGAAAGTTGAACTTGCCATGAAGTGGTGTTCTGGTCAGTGAGGGATGGAGCAGGCAGGAAAGGGTCAGCTCCCACTTCCATGGAGGAACATGGAAGGTGATGCCCATGTTGCTGCCTTACAAATGTCTTCTGATGGCATGTAGGTCCATCGTGCCGCTGAAGTTGTGGTACTCCTGACCAAATGAGCAGTTATTACCTTTGGGTGGAATTTGACTGTGCCAAGAATGCCAATGTGATGCACTCACAAACCCATTGGCTAATGGTGACTTTCTGTCCCTGATCTCCTTTCTTATAAAGAGAAAGAGAGCTTCAGAATGCCTAGTTTCCTGTGTGCACCTAATGTATATATAGACTGCTCTATGCACATCAAGCTTGTGCTGCCACTTTAAGATGAATTGTCATGGACAAAAAATGAGACAACACCATTCTTGAACCTGGTGAAACAGAGATAAGTATGTACCTTGGGTCAGGTTTCAACACTACTCTGTGTGATAGAAAAGAGCAGAGCTCTTCTCGAACTGACAGAACTCCCTAGTTCCTGTACGTCTCTGACGGAAGTCAGGTAGGTGACCTTCCACACGAGTTCCTTAATAGGAATAGAAGGAAGGGGCTTGATTGGCAGGTCCATGAGAGCTTCCAGCACCAATGGAAGATCCCATGACGGAAACTTATGGATCAGGTGGAGAGGAAGGGCTGCACCCTAGAGGTAAAGTTTGACTTGGGGACGGCTTCCCATGTGTCTTAAGGACACTGTGGCTATATCTGCCTCCTCAGAGTTGCTGGTGCAAGTCCTTTGTTTGAGGTAGCTTGCAGAAAAATTGGACACATCAGGAATCCTAACCTGCTCTGAAAGCATTCGCTGATGTTTGCACCATCTTTGGAACACCTTCCATGTCATAACAAAGATGTTTGCTGTGGAAAGCAGGCCAGAATCATACTTGCCACTTTTTCTGACAACCCTTTCTTTAAGAGTTGTCCCCTATCAACCTCCAGATGCAGAGTTGGATCCAGATGAAGAATCAGACCCTGAGATATGAAATCCGGTCAGATTGGAAGTTTCCAGAGTGGGCTCACACTGAAGTCTATTAAGTCCGAAAACCAGAGCCTCCTGAGCCATTGTGGAGCTATCATTTCCACCTCTGCCCCGGATCATACCAATTTAGTGTAGTGACTGTGCCAACATAGGAATGGGAAGGAATGCATACAGGGGGGCCCCGTGACCACCCTGAATGCAGAGCATCCATGGCCTCCACCTCCAGTTCTTGGTATCAAGAAATGAATCTCTCCACTTTCCTGTTTGATCTTGTGGCAAGGAGGTTGAGAACAGGGACACCTCCCTGTCTGGCTATGAGACGCCCACTTGCCTTGATCCACCTTTTCTCTGCTCAGCCAGTCTATGCAGGCCCACATATTCAACAGTATAGATCCACCGTTTTGTAAGCAATGTGGATCCCTTTTATTTATTTATTAATTTAAACTGTTTTTTTTTTTTTTTCAATGGGGCATGCATTGCCGGTTCCCCTGAGTGTCTGCAGAAAATAAGAAAAATGAATGCAATCGTTAGGTGAAAATATAGGTTAATATTCATCCCTTGTAGACACCGGTGAGTCAATCGGGAGGCATAGAAGCATCTTGTATTAATAGCAATTGCTTCCAAATACTTTTGAATTATCTGTGGAGCTTCTGGAGAAAGGGAACATATATTTTCATGAGATCTACAGAGCTAGAAGATTCTCTTGCTGCAGAGCTCAAAAGACTTTTCAACCCTCAGTGGGACCTGAACCCATGTCCCAAGGAGAGCTGTGGTCTCTCCTCTACAGATCTCCTTCCAAGGGAGTTATATGGATGCAAAGGTCTTTTAATTCCTCAGGGAATTTCCATGTGATTCTTTACTCCATTTTCCTTGTGTTAAAAATAATCTGAGAAATTTCTCTTGAAGATACCGGATTAATAAACCTGAATCCAAGGAAATAATTGTTCTTTATGTTTTCAAAGAACATAAAAATTATTTGCCTTGAACCTACAATTTGGAGGAAGAGTTAAAGATATCAGCCAAAGTAAGTTTTAGACAATAACCTTCTAGAGTGCCTTAAAATCACCCAATTGTCTGTGGAGAAAACTTTTCCAGCTAGTTTAAACTGTAAAAACTGCTCCATAGTGGCAGGATTCTATAATCCTGCTAGAGAATTGTGAAGTTCCTATAATCCCTGCTACCTAAGGGTCCATAAGGAACTAGTGAAGTGCTTGGAAGGCTTCTCCTTTTATCTAGGGAAGAGAGGAAGAAGCTGCTTCTTGTCCTTGATTCTATTATAACAGCATCAAATACTCTCCAGAAGGAGTACTTGCCAAGAAAGGAATAAAAGCAAATCAACTTCAGACTTGGAAGTATACCCTCCATATATTACTAGCTATACATTTAGTCTGATCATATCTGCTGACAGGGTGCAGGCAGGAATATGTATAGGGACTCATCTTGTACCCATCATTACGGGCAGGAGCCTTAGCTACCTTGCCTAAGTTTCACAGAGAATCAAGTTCTGCTGAGGTGCGCGTTTCCGGAGTGGCTTAAATCAAAGGCCTGAAACACTGGTAGAAGGAAATGTGGCCTTAAATGTGATCTTAATGGCTAAGGCTGAGTTTTATCCACATCTTTGGAACCATCACCACAGCACTAGCCTTGCCCAATTCTGAAAGAACCGGGTATGCAGAGCTACACCTGGATGATGCTACCTGCCTTTCTTGGCCCGTGAAACAAGCTGGAGCAAGGAAGGGCACGTGATCCCTCTGTGGGACGCAACTGTCACCAGAGTGCTAGCACTGCCCAATTCTGAAAGAACTGGGTACGGAGAGCTGCACCCAGACACTGTTGCTTCCTTTTCCAGGTGAAATGAGCTGGAGTAAGAAAGAGCACGTGATTGCCGGATCGGGGTACACTCCTTAGGCTGGGTGGCAATGTGGTGACTGGAGTGCTCCCAAAACCAAAGAACAATAAGGATGGACTTAAGTATTTCTTGTTCTGCCTCTGAACAAATTAAAAAACATTGTTTTTAAAGCAACAGCTGCAACGAGATGGAAATTTCAGAGACTAACAGACAGGAAGCAAGAAAAGACTCCTGCCTGGCCCCATGCCAGAAGTCTGAACAGAAATCAAAACTTGGAAAGAAAGGTCACTGCTTGGGTCTAAACTTGGGAGCCACTTATTTTCCTATGGAAGTCAGAGTCAAGACTGAGATGGGTTCCTCCCCTTCTGGGTGGATACAAGTCTGATCTGATTGGCCTGCCTTCCACAGAAATTAGAGTTGACCCTTTCTTGCCTGCTCCACTCCTGTACTGACCAAGAACTTCTCTAAAGCTCTGTGTGAAATGGAAATGTGCTAGCATTAGTCTTGCATGCTTAGATCCATTCTTGAAGTAGGGTAACTATGATTGGCATTTCTGCTTTGTGGTACCCAGTAACTTGCTTCTGCATCCTCTTCACTATGTATACCTAGCTTTGTTTTTGGATGAAGATATATAGCACATGAAGAAAACACACCATGTCTTCATTGGTTGGCTTTCCTCTCTTTTAAGAGCTCGAGCCTTAATGGAATCTGGTTCCTAGAAGAAGAGTGGTTTCTTTATGCATGAACAGAGTGGAAATGGTGCTTGAAATGTTACATAGTACATCGCACAAAATGGCTTAGATACCATTGTGTCAAAATCTCTACCTAGATCCCCTTAAAACCGTTGTACTGATGTCTTGTCTTTCCCCAGTTATCTGTTCCACTACATCTGCCAGGACCGGATTATATACCTCTGCATCACTGATGATGTAAGTATGTGCAACAAAGCTGTGATGTGCGCTTTTGTGAATACTTGCACTCTCTGTAGGTGGCTGCTGCGAGCACAAATCTAAAGGGTGTGCCACTGAGAAGATGCTGCTTATCTCCTGTGTGTAGAGCAGGAGCTAGGCCCTTCATTTTAGCTCAAATAAGTGTCTGCAGGTTGTCAGCCCTGGTGCCTGCATCTTCTTCCCCTCCATCTCTTGTCTCCAAATAGGCCCCCTGCAGGCTTTTGAATTTGCTTGTGTCTTGTTTGCCCAGTAAGATCTAGTGTGTAACTGTGGCTTCTGAGAGAATTTTCTTTCGCTGTTTCCCCATCACAATTTTAAGTATATTTCTGACAGTTTTGCTGCGACAGAACTCAGATATTATCATGTCCTGAGAATTTGTATTCATATCTCTCATTGTGATCAAGAGCTGCCTGGTTATGTAGAACTTCAGTGGTGTGGGTAACAGTGGAGCTTCCTGGAGTACATCTGGGTTCTATTGCACTGTTGTGGGATTTTACTTCCAAGGACAGCCTTCTGCATTTGGGTATGCGGAGCAGATTTGGGAGGGTGGTGGTGACGGTTGTCAGTCCCTTTGCTAAAAGCATAAGAACCGTTTGCTGGACCACACCAAAAGTCCACCATCTCGTTTCCAACGGTGATCAGCCAGATGCCTCTGGGACACTCACAAACAGGACATGAAAGCAATGGCCTTTCCCTGTGGTCAGTCACTGGCACCTTCCTCTTTCATATACTGCCTGAGTACATGGAGGTTCCATTTAACTTTCTGACTCATAGCTGTTAATACACACCTATCTTGAATTTATTGCTCTGAAGATTTTGTTCTGCCTTTTTAGGACTTCGAGCGTTCCAGAGCCTTCACGTTCCTGAACGAAATCAAGAAACGGTTTCAAACCACCTATGGTTCTCGTGCACAGACAGCCCTGCCATACGCCATGAACAGCGAGTTTTCCAGTGTTCTGGCCGCACAGCTGGTGAGGTCCAGTGGTGTCAGCCTGAGCCTGATTGATGCTGCATGCAGCTGTAGAGCGCCCTCATATTGAAAAAATGGGTCTACTCGTGGCTGATCCTCCTGTGGCTAAATCAGGACTTTCCCGAACTTCTGATAGTGGGTGGTGGCACACTTCCTTGAATTAAAATTGGGGGTCCCATTTTCTCAAACCCAAAAGCATTACTTGTTAGTGTGTATCAGGTTTAAAAACAAAAACCTGAATTCGGAACAACCAATTAAGCTGTGTTTCTGTGCAAGGTTCTTTTACCATACCTTTCCACCTACAGAACCAAGCTGCTCAAACCAGCTTACATAACAAACCTATAAAAGCTGTCATATTAATCAAGAAATACAAATTCATATAAAGGGCAAAGCAGCAATTAATGTAAAACTACCTGTGAAAAGAGCCCAGATTAAAACCAGGAGAATTCTGTGCCGCAGATAAAGGCTTGTTGGACAGGAAATGTCTTTCAGTGATGGCAGAACACTGGTGAAATGTTCTTGGAGAGCATGCAGATTCATATGGGGCACACGGTCCCCAAGGTATTGTGGCCTAAGCTGTTAAAGGTTTTTAAAGTAATAACCAGCACTTTGAACTGCACTAGGAAATGGGCTAGTAGCCACTGTGGCTGGCAGTGGCAAAGTGCAAAATGCTCTCCAATCCTCCCACCACCAGCAGCAGTATTTGCTGAAGTTTCCAAACAGTCTTCAAGGACAGCCTCTCAGAGCATGTTAACACTAAACCAGTCTAGCTGTATCTTAGACATGGGTGACATTGGCTAGGTCTGCTCTCTTTTGGAACAAGTGCAGTTGGTGCACCAGCTGAAGTGGAGCAAAAGTGCTCCCGACTTCAGCCGTCATCAAGAAAACTCTTAAACCGCGGACCTGATCGTTCAAGGGTAGTGCAATCCCAAACAGAACAGCCAACACCTTATCACTGGGTCATCTGGCTGCCTGACCAGGAGCACTTTTGTCCTGATTGCAGTGACTCATGCAGCAATGCAACAGGAAGGCTCCTATGTTTGGGTATTCTGGGATCATGGTAGTGGCCTGCCCTAGCAGATAGCTTGCAAGTGACTGGTTTAAATACGGAACAGATAAACTCCGGATGAGCTTGTAGAAGGAAACAGATCCTCTAAGCAGTGAGTGGTTTTACTGCACAGTGCTAGGGGAGGCAGAGAGAAGGGAAGAATTGCTTGGAGGGTTGGAGAAGCAATTGAAGTGAGGTTGGAGTTAACCCATGTCCAGCTCCCAGTGTTGGGAGTAGTTCCTTTTCTGGGAGGTTCTTGTTGGACTTCTTAGATTCTTTTACAGAGGCTGGTGTCACCCTTACCCTTCTCTTGCTTCACCAACTGGCAAGAGCCAGGCATTTATGTCTCCTCTCCTCTTCCCTCCATGTAGAAACACCACTCAGAGAACAAAGGTCCTGACCAGGTGGCAGAGACGCAGGCCCAAGTGGACGAGCTCAAAGGGATCATGGTCCGCAATATAGGTATTGTAGTGCTCCTTGACACAGGTGCAGGGAACACCTGCAAGCTCCTACATGTGTGAGAGAGTGGCTGGCCGAGGATGACATAACTTGAGTGTGAGATGTATGTCTCTTTCCTGCACCAGCATGCGTCTGCCCGGACCTTGCTTTGTTGTGGGAAATCAGTATTGGCAAGAGGAGATGGCTCTCTATGTAGGCAGTTTCACCCTTTCTGGTGAGCTTGTGCTGCATTTGACTTATCTAGCAAAAAGGTTGGAATGGACAAAATACCAACCACTTGTTCTACTTGCACTTTACCCTCACCCTGAACTGGCATGGAGCCTAGTCCCTGTATTGCTAGCTTGCCAAGATACTGGCCTCATGTTTTCCTAAAACCTCAGTAAAGAATCTTGCAACTGGCAAATACCTGGCTCAGAGATTGAGAGTACAATGCCCAAGCAGTCAGCCACTATCTGTCATCTGGGAACAAGCTGTTTGGGGGCAGGAACAGAGCTGCTTTCCCACTGGAAATCTCATTGTTGCTCTCTCTCTTCCACCCAGATCTGGTGGCCCAAAGAGGGGAGAAGCTGGAGTTGCTGATAGACAAAACTGAAAATCTTGTGGATTCGGTAAGTTCCAGAAGTGGGGCAGGAAGACAATAGGCTGAATTTCCAGAGTATGTGTAATATGTATGCAGCAATGGCAGGAAAGAAAGGGAGTAAGCAGTCCTTAGAACACATGACATGTCTTCTGAACTAGGTGTTCAGAACAACAAAATCAACTAGCTGTTTCTTTGCAAGAATACTGTTAACCTAGCTGAATCTTTCCTCATAAGACCGAAGAAGCAGGGAGGAGATTTGCAGATGCTGTCTTTGGATAGTTAGACCTTGTTAAGAGGATTCATCAGGCCCTCCGTAGACAAAGTATAAGTGGAAAATGTGTATTCTTGGAAGTCAAACTGCCCCAAAGTCAGGAATTGGATGCATCTTATCTCTAAAGCCAAGTCAAGAGGCCCCCAACAGTGGGCAGTGAAGTGCCTGTGCTGATCTCAGCTTTTCTTGTTCCCTATTGTTTCCAGCATCTCTCCTGGTGCTTGTGTTCTCAGTCCTATGTGAAAGCAGGGGAGGGGAGGCTGTTGCATGGTGTACAGGAGAAGGAGATTCACAATATTGTGTGCATGATACAGAAATGAAAGCATTAAAAACAAACCCAGAAGGAATTCTGGGCAAAGGTGGGATCACTTTTTGTGGTAATTTGAGGATGAAATATAGGCTCCAAGTTGAACTTGGATACCCCAATATGCCACTTAGTTGCTTTTAAGCAGGCAAACCAGGGCCTATTCTTTAATGCTCCCAATCCTAAGACTAGAGGCTTCTAATGGGCATCAGGTTTTTCTTCCTCTTTTCTGCAGATCAGTTGAGACATCTTTCTGGGGTGGTGGGATGTTTTCTCCTCAAACTGAGTAGTTTGCTAAACATTTGATTCATTAATACACACCCACCCTGCATTTTTTAAAGAGATCAGCTGTCTTTGTTCAGGTCTGTCTTCCAATGTATTCAAAATTCACAAGCTGCATAAGCAGATGTTGGCATTTTTTTTGGAATGACAAGCCATATGCATATTGACGGGGTGGGACTGAGGGAGGTAGAATCACCAGATCTACTACTCATGCATTTCTGACCCTGTAGCAAGTGATTCATGCTGTGCATACTTATTTGGGAGTAAAGTCCACTGAATTTGTGAGCTACTTCTGAGTAAACATGGATTGTGATTCTACAGATGTGAGAGTTTGTGGCACAATTAGCTAGCCCTTATGTCCACAGAATTCCCCCTAGCTAAAATAACTTAAAAACTTCCTAGATCCTATAAAGTGATGCTTATATGGCTTTGGCAACTGAAATATGTAAACTATTTGGAAAGAATAAAGCAATTATGGATAATACTACTTGTAAAGATTCAAGTGTTGTGAATCTTTCAAATAGCTCTTGGTTAAGGGACTATATTTTTTATTTAGGAATGTATTACAGGATCCTTGCAAAAGGGTTGCTCATTCCAGAAAATGGGGGTCAACAGCTGGGCCTCTTAAGTGTTCAGTTGCACATATTGGAAGAATACAAATTAAATTGCCTACTGTCATATGTTGATACTTTAAAACAATATAGCTGAGCATATTGAGCTGGGGTGGGTGGGTGGGATGAAGGAGAAACTGACATGGACTTCAGCCACAGGCTAACACAGTGTAGGATGCCTGTAAACAGCTCTCCTGTGCTCTTCCCCATAGTCCGTCACTTTCAAAACAACCAGCAGGAACCTGGCTAGAGCAATGTGCATGAAGAACCTCAAGCTCACCATCATAATTGCCATAGTATCAATTGTAAGTTGCTGTACACATCTAAAGGGGGGGTTGTGGGGGAGCTTTACACCCGAATCCAGACTTGGGTATAAAAGAAAAAAAACCCAGCCCTTACACTGTACTACTCTGCAAGGGCAACTTCTTGGGCTAGCCAAGATCTTTTCCTGCCTAGGAGGCTGGGACATCAACATTCCTGTGTAGTCCCTTCCTGCTCTTGCCTTCTGCTGCTTTTTCCCTTCCCCTTGCCCCAATTCCTTATGGATCTTTCTGCAGGAACAGTACAACTAAGATAAATGAAGAATAGCCCTGTACAATTCTGTGTATGTTTGATAACCTTAAGCTCTTGGGATCAAGTAACATTTGGTCAGAATTATGCTCATAATATATCCTCTGATCACCTTGAACAGCTACCCCAAAACAAGAGGGAAACTCAAGGCAGCCTTTGGTGAAATGTAGGGCATTTCTTTTAATAACCTGCTTTACTTACAGCCACAGGTGGGGGAGTCGCTGAAGTGACTAAATGCCTTATCCACACAGGTCATCATTTACATCATTGTGTCAGCTGCCTGCGGGGGGCTGTCGTGGCCAAGTTGTGTACAGAAGTAGCTGTCAGAACCACTCAACCATATAAGAGCACACGTGCAGAGGAATGACCCTCATAAAACAAACTCGGACCTCCTTGCTCTTCATCCTCCAGGACACTTGAGTCTTTTTGCCTTATCACCCCAAAAGGGCCTGGGTGGGACCCTAAGCCACAGCCTCCAGGCAGCAAGCATCACTTTTTTACATCTACTTGATGAGGATTTTGCCCTGTCTTTAACTGCAGAGCTTCCCAAGGGGGAAAGGAAGGCATTGACAGTGGGAGGCTCTAAGCATACTTCTGTGTTATCATGCTTTGCACTTTACTGTCCCTGCTGGAGGAGGTGGGGAGAGCTGAAGGTCACTTACCCTGTTGATTTAGTCCTTAAGGGGATAATGTGGGTGAGGATTACTGAAGCCAGTGGGTTCCTGTTCATGTACCCTAGCCCTGATGCATGTGATCAGTTGCTCCTAGAATTGCTTTCTCAGCAGTGCCTTTCCTAAATTCATGTCAGGCTATGACTTTGCCCTTGGAGGCACCTCCTCTTGGGCATATCGGTGGGCTCTGCTTTGTGACATGGGTGAGTAGTAACTGTATAATGTTTTAATGTTGATGTGATGTATCTGCTCTTTGTAGTTCATATGTTTTGGGAGTCCTGTTCTCCTGCCTGGTTTGGAATATTCTATGAGCCAATAAGAGGTGCTCAGCTCTGACTGCACCTGCAGGGGGAGCAAGGGGGCCTAAACAGCTGCTCCAGTGAGCAAAACCCTGTACTGGCCGGAGAGCACAAGATTGGAGTTTGCCCACCTGATTGTGAACATTGGTAAGGTTTATGGTGCCTAACTCACAAGGAAAGGTCAGGTGTCGGGCAGACGAGACACTGGGAAATCCTAAGCTGCTGATTTGTGAGGGGAAGGGAGAGAAGACTGAAGAGGAGTAAAAGCTCACTTAAAATATCCCCATGGAAGCTGCCCATAAATTACCTAAAGTCACTTCTAGAGTGCACTGCCCTAATTGGATTTACATCTCCATACTAGTCAACTGCTGACTGTGAGGTACAGATGTAATTGGAGGTGGCGATTTCAGTAAAATCATGCACATTGTGGATTATAGGCACCTGAAGTTATACAGCTTCTATCGGACCTTGGCCTAAAAGGGTTGCTGTTTGAAGTGGTAGTGGGCAAAGAAATGTGACAACCATTTTCCAGGGCAGCTTGCATTAGAGCTCCTGCAGGGATTGCAAACTCAACTGCTTTTTTAATGCTTGATACTTTTATTATGGGAGAACTTAAGAGCTTTCTGTGTTAACCAAGACAGTGAGCAAACATTATGGGAAAAGAAAGTTCTAACATCCTAGCCACAGTGCAGCTGCCTGGTAACCTTGTGACACATCTCCCTTCTCCCAGTTTTATATAAAGTGCTACTGAAGTACTGGGACAACCCCTCACAGTGGGAAGACACTTAACCTCCCTCTGTGCTGCTCTCCTATCTAGTCCTAGTTTTTCTGTAGCTGGTTTCTTGCAGGCAATGTCCAACATCTAGACACAGGTGAGCACTGCTGTATCTGCACCACTCCATTCACTGTGCTGCAGAGGTTGAGGTCTCCTGGGGTTGTCCTGGTTTGACACAGGCCCTGTCTGAAAAGGGCTCTTCTCCCCACTCCCTGTCAAATATCTTTCCAGGCATATGTAAATGTTCATTGTGCATGTTCTAGCAACTGTTAGTAGTAGTCATTGTTAATTTTCTGATTCTGATTGCCTTTATGTAAACTTAAGAGAAATTGCTTCCTCTTTTAAAAAATGCACTGATGCATTGTAAAATAAAGTTAATCTGTTTGAATAAACTTATTGTACTGCAAATAGTTGATGTGAGCCCTCATGTGGGGGTGGGGTGCTACTCACTGAAAGCTCTCCTGGTGTTCTATCTTCTGTAGATTGATATTTAAGTTCTGGAAATGAAGCTCAGGTGCACTGAGATGAAATGAGGTCTATGGGGCGGACAAGTCACTGGATTGACAAAAGTAAATGTTGAACTCCTTCCCAAGAGTTATCCCACTACTGAGCTCACTTTAAACCTGGAGTATTAAACAATCAAAACTATAAATCCAGCCCACTCCCCCCCCCCCGCCATCTGCTGCTTAGGGGAAAGCAGGAAGAAAAACATCCCTGCACTTACTATATTGCTAAAGCACACCAGAACTAGCAGCCCAACAGCCTTCAAACCATTTCACTTTTTTTAAAAAAAGGTTAAGACTTCACCAAGTTCTGTTTTATGGAATGGTACAAAAGTCTGAAATTGCCTACAAACTAGCCTATCTTTATGTGAACATTCATTGATCTTTGTCTAATCTTCCTTCCAGCATAGCTTTAGTACAGTTACATCTTCCATGCACTCGTTTGCTGTGCTTGAACAGGTCCAGCTCTTCTGACTACAAGCATGATTGTCAATTCTTCTGATTATATTGCATCCACTGTGTGATACTTGATTTTTGAGGTGTTAACTATAAACCTCCAAGCCCATCCCACTCAACCCCTAAATTTCAGTGGAAACTTCAGCTACTGTCATTTTAGGAGATGCTGCACCTTTATGATTACAAGCACTGAGGTTATATAAGTGTTCTTAATTATTTGAAGGCAGCATCCTGCCTGCTGCAACAGATCTATGAGCTCACTAATGCATCGTCCAATAACAATTTTTGCCAGAAGTAGCTATACCTACTCATTAAGACAGTTTGTTTAGGATTAAGTGTCATTAACATTCTTTGATCAAAGGGGAACTACTTATCCCAACTTAAGGAAACTTAAATGTCAAACCGTACTGACTATTCATTCATTTGGTACTTCAAGCAAGTTTACTAATGGGCAAGCTTTGATTTAGCTCACCCACCCCCCAACCTGGTACCCTCCAGATGTGTTCCAGGGCTCTCCAACCTTGGGTCCCCAGATGTTGCTGGCCTACAGCTCCCAGCATACCCAGCCAGCATGGCTAATGGCAAGGGATTCTGGGAGCTGTAGTCCAGCAACATCTGGGGACCGAAGGTTGGAGAGCCCTGTTAGACTAAAGCTCCCAGCATTCCACACCAGTGGGTGGGACTGATGGGAATTGAAGTCCAAAACCTCCAGAGGGCAACCAGGTTGTGAAAGGGTACAGTAGATTCTTCATAGCCTGTTTCCCCTGATCTATTTGGCATTAACTATATTGCTCTCCCAAAGCTGCACTGTTTGCTTTTGCTGATATTTTGCTTCACCATTTGAAAAGAAAATTGGCTCCCAAGAGTATGAACACAACATATACATAAAGGGCCCCCTACCTAGAGTAGTTTCGTGAACTGAGTGGACATAAGTATTGCCTTTAAGTGTCAAATCATGGTTTTCTTCCATCTTTTCATAGGAATCTACACTGCCTTAGCCAAAGTAGAAACCCCATGGAAAGGGAAATCCTCTTTTGTTTAAGTGTGCAGCCCACCATGTACACATACACCTTTGAAAAGAAAGCAGCAGGAAACAGCTTTGCTACTAAAGACAAGGTAGTACTAGCCCCTTCACATTTATTAACTACAATATCAAGTCACATTGGTGGCAGGAAGTAGGGCTGGCAGGCCAGTTTCCGTTCCCAGGTATGATTGTGTTCTTGCATTTAGCAAGCTCCAGCAGCCACTGATTTAGTTTAAAAACCAAGTTCCTTCATCAAAAAAGGACAGTAGAAAAGACTTGTAGAAAAGCAGAAAGGAGAATTTTAGCATCTTAGGTGAAGACGATTGGGGAGAGAAACACTTCAACTGTGCATATTCAACTTGCAGAAGTGCTACCAACTACCCACACCAATGACAGGTTTTGCCCAGCTAAAAGATGAGGGAGATAACAGATGGGTACTGCAGGGCACACAGCAGCCCTGCAGGCAAGACCACACAAGAATCTTGGAGAGGTGGTGGTGGTAATGCTCCTACTGAGCTTAAGACACTCTCTTGTGACAGGCGATACAAATGTCAGGTGTACTATTATAAAAACCTGTTTCAGCCTCTACAATAATAAAAGTAGTGAAAAGACACCTATTCAGGACTAATAAAAACAACCTCTGAGTTTCCCAACAAAGTTAGGATGCTCCAGGTGATGTCAAGAGTCATTTCTAATTATGCCTACTTCTCCAGCCCCCTTTTGCAAAACAAAAGAAGCCACAGAATCAAAAGCTTTTCACTGCTACAGGAGCTCTATCCCATGCTCTTCTCCCCTCCTTGTGGGCACCATGAGCAAGTCTTCAAGTGTGGACATCAGGCATCCATCTGTACTTCCAAGTACAAAAGCTACTGTCATCAGGGCTCAACAGCAAGAATATAACAGCAGGAATAAAAAGGTAGTCCATTTCCACCATCAAGACAAAGCAAAGGCAAGAGGTGGTCTAAATTCAGAATAAGATTATCCCAGTTGGTCAAGTGTAGTGGCGATGGAGAACCTCATTCTGCCCAGCCAGCTGGGCTCTTGTCCCATTACCAACCCACCAACAGGCTGCTCAGCATCTTCAGACTGGTTCAGTAACACCCATCTTTCCAAGAATCATCAACAGAAACAGTGGCCTTTGGAAACCTGTTGGGATACAGATTGGGTACATTAGACAAATAGTCATACGATGTTCTAATACAGTAAGTCAAAATACATGATGAGCAGACTCATGTGATGTGTCTGTAGCTAGACTGGAATGCTCTGCCACATTAAAAAAAAACCTCCAAGGACATACACGACTAACCCTTTTCCCAGACCTCTTCATAAATGACACTTCTATACAGGTGCACGATGAATACAGGCAGTGATCACACATGTAATACTCATGTTTTGGGAAGCTGTAACTGGCAATAAGGTTCCCAACATAGACTTAAGTACAACTTTTCTATATGACTCTGTACAGTTCTTCCCTTACATCCACAAGAGACACACAATGAGAGCACTAATAAGAGAACAGTATTCTGGACCAAATAAAAATGCAGTCCGGAAAGTAACCTTGTCAGTGTGTGTGCACGCACATGCATGCAAGATTTTTCATGTAGGTGCTTTCAAACATACAAAGCGCCATGTGAAATCCAAGGTGATAAAAGTCACATGAAGGGATTGCCAAGGAAGAAGCACAGTGGTTGTCTTTCAAAACATTCAAGATTCTTTTTGAAAATAGAAGTTCTCCCATCACTGTAGCTAACTGAGAACCATGATTTTCAATGGGCATCTACATCGATTCTTACCCAACCTCAGAGGTCAGCTTTCAAATATGTGGTTCAAGCACTGTATCACATACAAAGAATCTTGGTTCACTGTAACAATCCTCTGCCTCTAGATAGCAGAACTATGCAAATTGCATTTCACCCAATAATTTTTTCAGCATCAGCAAAACTACAGCAGCTTATTCAAGATTGAGCTGTGCTATTTGCAAATGGGAAAAGTAGTGCTCATTGGATACCAGCAGGCAGTAAATGAAACAGAAGTGGCAGCTGGATTCCAGAGTCAAAAGACAGGATGTTGTGAAGTTCCTTCCCTCAGGGCACAAGCCAAGAGCATCATCTTTAGCTTAACACTTCAGGCTTTTAGCTCTTACCTCCTGGCTGGCTGGCTCAGCTTGCTCTTCAGAGAGGATGTTCCGACAACTGATGTTCTACCTTTAGGTAGAGAATTTTTTGCTCCTGTGGCCATACTATTGCTTCTGGCCACAGAACTGCTACTACCTGCAGAACCAGGATTGAGCGTGGAAGACTGTAGCTTTCGAACTCTGCCAGCAGGACTAGCATAACCAGCAGCTCTTACTGGCTGCCGTGGTGTTAGGAGAGAGTTGGCACAGGAGCCTGCTTTCACTGGCTGTCGGACTGTTAAGGGGGACTGGCTGGCACTGGAGGAGTAGCGGAGCTTACTTGGAGTCAGACCTTTTAAGTGAAACAGGAGAGAAGGCACAAGTGAGACAATAGCAAGATTTTATTTATAAAATCTATATCCTGCCTTTCGAAGTGT
This sequence comes from Shinisaurus crocodilurus, assembly GCA_021292165.1. NCBI lineage: Eukaryota > Metazoa > Chordata > Lepidosauria > Squamata > Shinisauridae > Shinisaurus > Shinisaurus crocodilurus. Next base: position 20,980,958 of record CM037883.1, read on the forward strand.
ACATGTAAGGCGTCATACAAAATTAAGAGTAAATCATAAGACTAAACTACAATAAAAAGCCAGAAAAATAAAACAAATCAAGAGCAGAAGCAAGCACGGACATCAAAGGTCCTTTCTGAAAAATGCTCACTGGGGAAAAAAAGTTTCCAATGCAGCCCTAAAATCAGACTGTGAAGGGGCTAAATGCATCTCTCTTGGGAGGGAATTCCACCATCTCGGTGCCATGACTGAAAAGGTCTTATTTTTCATCCACATCTGCCATACAGCTATCAGTAGGAGGAACAGAGAATAGCACTTAAGAGGTAGAGAAGAATTCTCAAGCAGGTTCATATGGGAAGAGGAGATTGTTGAGATACCCTGATCTCAGACCATTTAGGGCTTTAAAAGCCAAAGCCAGCACCATGAATTGAGCCCAGAAACAAAATTGTTAGCAAATGGAGCTCATAAAGAATTGGCATAATACAATCCACCTGCTGGCTCCAGACAAGATTTTAGCTGCTGCATTCTGGACCAGTTGATGTTTCCATACTATCTTCAAGGTCAGTCCCTTATAGAGTACATTACAGTAATCCAACTTGGAGATTACTAGAACATTAATGACCAAGGCCAGTTCCACCTTTTCCAGGAAAAGGTGCAGCTGGTTTACCAGATAGCTGATGAAAGGCATTCCAGGCCATCACAGCTACCTGAATATTTAGGAGTAGATTGATCCAGGAGCATCCCCAAACTCTGAACCAGCTGCTTAAGGGAAAGTGCAATTCCATCTAAAACAGGCTAAACACCTCTTGCAAGATCATCAGAACCCTCAGCCAATATTACTGCCAATATTTTAGGCAGAGCACCAACTGAAACATCATGAGAACATTTACAGAAGAAGCCAACTTACTGGATGATGGCTGTTGGATTCTGGAGAGTCGACTACCAGGAACCTGCAGATCTGATTCCAAGCTGCGGCTGTTCCTTACTGATTCCAAGGAGCGCAGACCTGTTCTGGCCAAGTTAGGCATACTGTGCCGCAGCTCCTCTGTGAAGGAAATGCAATGGCAATGAGGAATCCAACCGCTTCTGTATATTCACTTACTCAATTATCTGCGGAAGCCACACATTCTAAAACTTGGCAAGATTCGGCAAAATATCACATACCTTCATTCCCAGAATATTTCAGCCTATCTTGCATGGGACTTTGCATTGTTCTCCGTGGGGGTCTGATCCGGGTCCCTGTTGCCCTGCCATAGTCTGTGTTTGTGGAAGGGGATTGGCACCGTGGTGAGCTGAGTGGGGATGGTGAGTATCTATGACTGCTGTGATAGGAAAAGGAGCAGTCATCATCCTCATCCTCCAAACTGTATGTGTCAAAATCCTGGTCACTGTAGGTACCTCTGCGTAAGGAATGCAAAGAGGCACTGGAACTGCGGCGTGAAACAGAGGCTGAACTGGAGGCACAGTCCTGACGAAGACCTACAGTATGGCCAACCACAGAAGACACAATCATTGCTCAAGAAATCAGATTTCTTGCCCAACACATCTCGGGTGAAGTTCTCATGATATAACCCATCACTGGACTACCAAACGAGATAGAAAAGCAAAGACCTATGTCTGCTGTCTTAATTATGGTGGAGCAAACAGCACAATTACTGTTCCATATACTGGGGTGGAGGGCAGTCATTAAACATTTTAGTATTCACAGCAGGTGTGCTGCAATCTGTGTTCACAATTTTTATGATGCTACTTAAGCACCTAGTTATATACTAATATAACTATGCATATGACAAAAGGGCATTAGTAGTGGAGTGTGTGTGTATTGCCTGAATTTTAAAGTTGGAGGTAGTGATGCAGTTTTCTGGAAAATTTTGAATTGGACATTAAGATAATCTGCATTGGAAAATTTTCTAATGCCCTAGAGCAGCTTTCTCCAACCTGGTGCCTTCCAGATGTTTTGGGCTTCAACTCTCATCAGCCCCAGCCAGTATGACTAATGGCCAAGAATTCTGGGAGTTGTAGCCCAAAACATCAGGAGGGCATCAGGTTGTGGAAGGCTGCCTTAGAGAGTTATCTAATTTAGTATGTTTCGTTTACTTGTCCCATGTAATTTTTTCTTTTTTTTGTTCCAATACACTACAAGTATTTGACTTGAAATATTTGAAGGAGAAAAGTAAAGCGCATTTAATGTGATTTAAATGTTATACACATCTTTATTGGAATACTTATAAAATTTTTTTAAACAATTGCATGTACTTCCCTTACATTATTTAAGTTTAAGAGGGGGGGAAAAGACAGCGAAAACTGTTGACACACTAATAAATATTACCAACCCAAAGAACTGTACATGGCATGCTGACAACCACTCCTCTACAACCTGAAACTGCAACTTGCATAATATTGTATTTGCAGTTGGCTCCTGTCTACTGCTACTAACACACTTATGAAATGGAAAATTTCCCATGGAAAAACAATGCACTGGAAGAATTTCTGCCCCACATCATTGGTTGCAGGGAAGGATACTGAGAAGCCTGTTAAAAATAAAACTTTTTACAAACCCTGCACTCATCCTACTTTCTTTATGGAACTTTACTCCTCAACCCCTTTTCTGGATTGACTTCCAGCGGTATAATATAGTTTAACAAGCAGCCAGCCAATCTAAGTGTCTGCTTGCTTCTTTTGCTCCTGTTATTTCCTGTAAAATCTTTTCAGAGGATAATTCAAACTCCTTTGGTGTGGCTTTAAATCCCATGCAAGGAAGTGCTTCTTCAGACTTACTACAACAGTCCAACTGAGGACCTTAATGTTTGAGAAGGTGGACAGATTTTACATTGAAAAGAAAAAAACAACCTCACATTTGTGCCATATAATTTCATGCCTCTAACCCCAAGTCTTCTCAGTAACGTCAAAGCTCCAAAATTAGACTTGGAGCTTTGAAGTTACTGAGAAGACTTGGGGTTAGACAGTAGCATATATATTTACAGGCCATGGCACCCATATTCAGTATCTGTTTTAGGATGTAAAGAAATGCAGGAAGATACTAGTGACTGACAAGTCACTAGTATTTTTGGCTTTCAAGCATACTTTCCGGAGCACCTGCATCAGAAAGAAGTCTGAGTAGCATTTTGTTTCTCATATAAAAGCCTTGAGGCTTTGGTATATCACATCTAGAACCCTGCCCTTCTCCCATATTTCTTGGAGTAAGAAATCCAATATTCAATCTGTACATCATATATGGAACTGTTGCAACTAGTAAAATAAACCCTTGGTTAACTTTGCACAAGCGTGTGGAATCCTGCTGCACCCCTTTCACGAAGATGCACTTTCAGTGTGGTGACCTATGATGAGACTGGCTACTCCAACCTGTTCCAATACCAGATTTTCTTCCTTTCCCCAAATAAGCCTGTACATGATCACCAATTAAAAGATGCTCTAGCTCCAAAAGTAGTTGCAGTGAGTTCAAGAGCAGGTTACCCAGGCCTAAGATCACCAGAGTAATAGCAGCCCTTTGCTCATATCTTTTTCATGCCATTAGATGGGGCCAATGTATTTATTAATTGCTATTCTGCCCACTGGACCTCTCGAAGAAATGTACAATTATATAAAAATCCAATAAAATAAAAACAGAATAAAAACAAAAGCAAAACATTCTTTAAAACAGGCCAAAACAATTTTAAAAGCCAAAGCCTGATGAAACAGTACAATTCTTACCACTTAACTAACAGCCAGCCAGTTACCCAGTCTAAGAAATGGTCAATTTATTATGTTATTTAGAATAAGAGAAAATAGAATACAGTAATACCTTGGATTGCAAGCATAATTCGTTCCGGAACTGTGCTTGTAATCCAAAACACTCTTTTCAAAGCGACTCTCTAGCGGGCGTGAGCGGGGCCGATTTCAGCCCGCTACGCCCGCTCGAGGCGAACGGTTACCTCCCTACACTACTTGTATTGCAAGACGTCGCTTGTTTATCAAGTCAAAATTTATTTTAAAAAACTGCTTGTCTTGCAAAACGCTCTCAGACCAAGTTACTTGCAATCCAAGGTATTACTGTAAATAGAAAACAAGCTTATTTTGCCCTATTTCAGCAGTTTTAAAAAAAACTTGTTGCAGAAGATGTTGCAGTCCTAATGTAGAGAGGGAAGTAAATTGCTTTCACATACTTTCTTCCTGTAAGCGAGCCATAACCTGCACATCAGTCAAGTCTTGCAGTTTGTAGCCCATTGAGATGGAATCATCTGAAGTACTGAGTTCACTGTCGACAGAAGACTGAGAGCTCAACGCTGAATGCATGCTCAAATAACCTTTAGGAAGTGGTAGGAGAGAGGGGGAAAAAACTAAAGTGAGTGGTAGAGATATTTTAAACACCCACATATAAGCAGTATCCTAATTGGTAAACAGCCTTGTTTGGGTCCAATAATGAATATGGTGACACTTCGTTATAAACCATCGAAGTTCACCATTAGGGTGAACCAGCAATGACTTCAAAGTGAGCCACTACTTTCTGTATCCATCTTATAAAGGAGGTGGATTTTTATAGGAAAAATTCTCCTTGGATATGTGGGAAGTACAAAGTCTGCGTCTAAAATCGTCATCTCAGGACAAACTGCCACAAGGCCTTTACTAACCAAAGGACAATAGCAAAGATCTACACACTTTTAGCAGCTCCGATATAACTGTGACATGCACTGCTTAGGGCGGGGGGAGGGACCTTGGCCTTTGAAATTGAGTGGAGCTATAGTTAGGCTACCATAACACAGTGGAACTCTTAGCAACTACCATCATTCTCCACTTACCAAATACCCCCCCCCCCATCAATTGCATATGTTGCATTGTCAACTAAAGAACAGAACAAAACAATAGGGAAGTTTTTGTGAACAGAAATTAAAATGATTAGCCATTCTACAGCTGTTCCCCCCCCCCCGCCCCCAAGAATGAAGTGTTTCCATAAGATATTTGTCTGCAGATAGGCCTTATAAGTTACAGAAGATGTTCCTTCTTCTGGCTAAAGAAAAGCATGCAGACTGATATTTAACCTGGACTGGCTTTATCAGATCACCAAGTCTTCATGTTTCAAAGCCTCCTGGGTTGCACCACTCAAAATCTCTCTCATCGTCCTGCTGAAATTGGATGATGACTTTTCTAGATCATCCCTTCATTTTCAAATTCAGACCCAGCAAGGATTTAGGCTGAGGTCCTAGCTTCCTGCAAGCCACTTTCTGGGGGGCATTTTTGGCATTAACACATTGTAGCCAGTTGACCGTAAAATGTCCAGAACAAAACAACTAGGCAAGAGAGAACAGCAGGCTTTTTCCTCAGTCCACCAAGCTCCACAGCAAATAAATTACTAACCCCCAGAAAGGTTGGCTTGTTGTTGTTTTTTTATAGCCCATCCTCCCCAACCTTTTTTTTTTGTAATTGTGGCCTAAAAGGGGGGGGGGGGGAATCCAATGTTTGTCAAGTTTCCGTGGTTGATTGCTCAAGGTGATTCTTGTGTGTCACAGAAAACCAGCTGAGTGGTTATTTACCAAGTCCTGGAACACCATCAAGGAAGTAGGGGCTTATTCACTGACCAGGAACCTAAGCTAATTATATGGCAGGATTCACGTGCGTCTAGGCAGGATGTTCACTCAAGTCTAACCTGAGCATTCTTAATTCTCCCAGATTCCTAGCAAAGACTAAGCACAGCTGCTAAGCTTGTTCCAAAGAAGCTAATTAAAATTAGTAAGGCAATACAGGGCCAAACTAGATGAGATACCATTCACACAATTAGCAACTGTGAATGTTTTAAAAGTAAATTGAAGGCATGGGACCATCAGGACTCTGGCATGGGGATAGGTTTTTTTTAACGCTTTGCCCCCACTGTCACCAGCCCCCCCCCCCCAATGTCTTTTATTTGCATTGGGAAAAAGAGATCTCATTCACACCAAGTGCAAATAGCATATGTGGGCCCCCAATCTGAATTGGGAATGCAGGGTGGAGGGAAAGGGTTAAAGCTGTGATACCCTCCATGCCAGGGTCCTGATCTTTGGATCACCATCCCCACATGCCTACAATCTACTTTTAAAAAGCCATTCACACGATTGCTAATGGCATGAATGGCATTGCATCTAGTTTGGCCCACAAACAGCAGCAATATCTTGTTTTGTACTCCAAACTTCTGCAAATTGACCAGGAAAACCAAGTCAAATCTAGATGAAAATCTATACCGCAAGGGGCACTGATCAATTGGCAGGGTGAGTGCATACATATACTGTATGTGTACGTGCCTGTCTTTCTCCTTAATCCATAGTATTAAACTATAATTTGACAACATGGCCTGTTAAGATTCTGCCTCTTTCTCCAATTAGTTGATCTCACTGGTCCCTTCAAGTGGAAGGATGAGGACAGCTTCCTGTTTAGCAAGTGATTAACCTCCAAAGGCTTCAGATCAAGATTAAAACCAAGCTGTGCAAGGGAAGGGAAGTGCCAAAGCACTGAGCCACAGGTGTGGCAAGCAAGTGAAGAGTCTATAGTTAAAAGCTGCGGAACCATTTATCATGAGCTCTTAACTTACATCCTGTACAAAGACACTGCCTGCAGCTTTCCTCACCAAATGCAGCAGGAGGGGGCTTTAGTGGCTTCAACAATATGTTAGAAGAGGCTTTCCTTAAGAATGTGCCTCCAGCTCATTCACCACCCTGAAAGCTTTTTCAGAGATTTACCAAGAAGCCAATCGGAGAAGGACGGTTCGTGTGTGTGCTCAAAATATGTTAGAATCCTATCATGCCTTTTGACTGAAGCCAGCTTTTTTTTTTTTTTTAAGTAGTTCAATTAAACTAGAACAGATATTTTGCTGTCTTTTCTGCGCTTCAAGGGAAGGAGAGAAGAAAAAGGTAACTGGGTATCCAAATCTGAAAAGGCAATCCAAAGTACCCCCAATACAACTGATTCAGTGTTGCAACTCTCACCCATCCATTTCTTCCAAGAAAAAATGAAGGGGCAATTCAATGGCTGCTTTAATAGATTAAGTCCAGTGACATCAATGGGATTACTTGTTTAACTGGCTGGTAAATCCCCTAAAGCCTGCCTCACCCCCCACCCCAAACTTCCAAGAAATTTTGGAAGCTATTCTAATAGCCTCTCATTTGGACCTGGGTTTTTAAAATTAAGCATGGAAGAATTCATTAACTATTTTAATTAATTTAACTCAAAAATAATTGCATAGCAACATCTAATGTGAGCATTCCAAGCATATGTTAAGAGGATTAATCCCAAGGTAAGTATTAAGAAAATATCCTGATTAAGCTGCTACCCCTAGTAGTGCATACTGGTAACACCAGTCTTCAGAAAACTTCAGACAGTCAATGTGTTTTCAAAGTCTACGCAGATGAGAAAACTCACAAACAAATATTTTTATGGTCCTGTGACTGCACATGTCAATCTAATCCTCAAACACAAAAGCATTTTCACACATGCAGGTTATAACAGCCAGTCTTCACATAAACACAAAGCATGTGGTGGCAAAGCAACAGAGGAAAGCCCTGCTCAACAGGAGGCTCCACCAGGCCCTTGTCCTAAGGACTAATCTAATAACCTGAGAATGAAACACTCAGACGTGCCAGGAGGTGGGCCTTTCTCCAAGAGCAGAATTAACAGAAACAGGCAGAGAGAGCTAAACAAGAACCTTTCCTGAAGCACTCGGCAAAGAAAAGGCAAACCTAGGCAATCACATTCACTCCCTTCTTCCCACCCCACATCCTCATGCATCTCCCACCTCCAGTCCTCTGAAAGTGTCCCCAATGCCATGCCATACCTGAGCTGCCACAAGTTAGTAGCGGTTTGTTAGTTGATTTGTAGTGCCCGGGAGAGTTTAGTGCATTGCTACAGGACCCTGTGTCTGTATTCAAGTTATGCACACTTGGAGACGCCAGTGGACTGCAATACAAGGATTTCCACCTACTGGCTAGAGGAAAATACAAGAAAGCCATGAAACGTTACTAAGTTACACACAGATACGGACGGGAGGAGAGACAGAACATGTCAAGCTACATTTGCATGCATTACATGCCAGACACACTCACCCCCTGAATCACGATACAAACCAATAATTCGATTTCCAACTATGGCTGACAGTTTATAGTGTCTGGAATTAGAACAAATTAAGACAATTCTCAGTTCTCCACTTGCAGTTCTAATACTGCAGTCCTGCAAATGTCAGACTAACAACACAATTGCTGCTGCCTGATTTTACAATGCCCATCTCAGGTGCACTTAAGACAGCCTTAGGAGTTATGCTGAAGCACTTCAGCGTAAGTTGTGCTTCCTCTTTCTGTGGTTACCAGGTAATGTACAGACAGGTGAGATGAGAAGGCATTAAATATAAGGATAGCTCCCACCATGGAAGAGATACATGATTTTCCACCTCTCAGGTCATCCTGGAAGTGGGGACTTGCATGACTCCAATGTTTCCTATTTGGACAATTCTTAATAAGGAGCGAAGTCAGCCTCAGTTTAGTGCAGTTAAAGTGCCACTAACATTTACACTAGTAAAGCAGCCAGCCTACCCTCAGCAGCAAAAAGAGCTTTACTCCCCCAACCCAATATGGCACAGAATATATAGAATATGAAATATAACACACAAGAGGATTCAATGTGAATCACCTATTCCAGCAGTAAATGGGGCCAGATATAGGTAGAGTGGTCTCATGAGGGTGCCTTCATGGACTGTTGGCGGGGGGGGGGGGCGCGACTTGGCCCGCCTCACAATGCTCCCTTAATGCACTTTAAATGAAAGTGCATTAAGTAGTTTTGGAAGACATGCTACAAATGACAGAACTATAAAAACTCAGCATGAGTACCCCACAGGTGCTTGGCACAGACATTAAAATCAAAGAAAGATTTCCCATCATTAGCTGTGAATGAGATCTAAGACAAGTCAGCACTGAGAGTTCGAAGAGGGAATGGCATTTTTAGTGCAGAGAACAATCAAGCCTTATTCTGAGCCATCTTGTCCTTGAAATCCCTCAACTCAGAATTGTACCTCACACAATATGGGCATTTAGATTCTTTGAAAGCTAATTGCATGCCTTCTAGAGAGAGCAACTCAGCCATAAAAATGGAAAGCAGCAGAAGCATAAACAATATAAAAATATCAGTTCTTTTGTTTTCACCCACTTTCCTACTAATTCTAGGGATCGAACACAGGCTAGTTTAGCTGCTCAAGACAAAGTTGTTGCAATTTCACCTAATGCCATTTTGAAAATAGTAAGATTAACATTTGGCTACCAAGCCAGGAATTATACTGCATTTCTGCCTCTCTGAGCAGTTGGATATGATGCCAAGTGACAAAACTAGGCTTTGGAGGAGTGTGTGTGTGTGTGTGTGTGTGTGTGTGTGTGTGTGTGTGTGTCTCCACTCAGAGCCTTGCCTATATTCTACAGCTCGCTGCATTTAGGCTAACCATAACCCCTGTGCCTTGGTACAAGAGCACAGCTGTGGAAAACCTGAGGAGAGGGGAGAGAGGACCCACCTCTCCATGCCTAAAATGGAAAAAAAAGGTTTGGGAAGTTTGGAGGAAATGGAAAAATCTCTTATGAAATATCTTCTTCCAGAATAAGCAAAACACTTTTTAAAAATATCGGTAACACAGCTGATACGCAATTCAATGTTGCAGAATACAGGACTTTTAAAAGGTATTTGAAGCAGAGTGCAATCTAAGAGTAGGAGTCTGCCAAGCATATTGCTCCTGAGAAATGATAGCAAGGCATTTGTACAATACAGCCTTTGACTCTTCTTGCTTCTTACCTGCCTCAGATTCGTCCATGTTCTGCATCATGTGAAAGCTAGTGATGAATGTTTGAACTGACTCACATACGTACAAATCAAGGAACATGTGAAGAGTTGAGACACTTGTTCCAGTACATGCAAATATTCAGTTTGTTTAGTATAGTGTCGATGGCTTCCATTTTCAATTTTATTTTCCTGTTTTCCCAACTGGTAAAAATAAGTTGATTGCTGAGGGTACAGCAGCTTGCAGCTCATAGATTTCATAGATCATAGAGTTGGAAGGAACCTACAAGGCTATCGAGTCCAACCCCCTGCTCAATGCAGGAAACTAGAGGAGGGGTCTCCCATCCAAGTAATAACCAGGCCTGACCCTGCTTAGCTTTCCACACTCAGACAAGCTGAGCCAGCATGAGCCACAGGCCTGATCGGCCTGTGGCTCCATCGGACATATTTTAAATAGATTTAATTATAAAAAGGCATTTATACTTTTAAATAAGAAATATACCAAACAGTCAAGTTTTATGTGCATGTGTATCATTTGGAGAGTATGAATTACTTTCCTTTAGAAAAAAAACTATTTGAAGTGAAGCAATACAATATCAAAAAAGCTCTGTAAAAGAAAATGTTTACTTTAATATTTGAAGAGAGCATTTCAAAAAGTTTCACATTTAATATGAGATTCTAAAGATGTGTGAAGACAGAAGTCATGCTCCAATTATGACACCACAGCCCCAAGGATCGTGTAAACCATCTTGCCTACAGCAAGCTTAAAAAGATTATCTCCATGGCATCCTGCCCAGCCATTAGTGCTAATGCAATCTGTCTTAAACTCCAGCAAGAAAACACTAAAGAGCAAAGCAAAAGATCAAGATATCAAGGCTTTTTGACTAATCACATTCTGTTACAAAATGTCAAATATTCAACAGGGGGTGGGGGCTGAATTGTCCAGTACAACTTTAACACCAAGTGCTTCAAGTATCTCCATGTGTATATGCTTGGAAATTCCAGTGACAAGCTAAACAATGGAATTTTGGTCCTCTTCTTAGTGGCAACTCAAGGGGCACATAATATTATAATGCCCTTTCAAACAAACATAGCCAGCTCATTTACCTTGGTCAAGTCTGCTGATGAGGGTACGGCAAGCTGCCTCTGTCTCAGGACTGGGGTGGTCCAATACCTGCCTACACCACTTCAGGGCAGATTCTTTTTCATCTGTTGATGACTTTCTTGGAGAGACATACAGCCTTAAGCAGAAGGATGAAAAGTTTAACATGCTAATTCAGCAAATAAAATCCGAGTTCAGTAGATCCATCTTTACATACTGGGCCGATTAAGTACCCAACATGAACTAGATAGATACACACACCCCATATAAAGAACTACACTTATTATGTTGCATATAAAGCAACTGGGCTTACTAAGCCAGTGAAGAAATATAGTACCATACTACTTCTACATGGTTTTTATGAGCTAGGGAGGCCAAGGGAGGCAAACTGGATGGCGCTACAACAAAGGAAGCAATCTAGCAGTAGCTTTTGCCACCTGAAACTGCTTGTGGTTAAAGCAGATAAGCCATGCTGAATACATGTTTTGGTAAGATACTCAAGGAGATCATTTTTAAAAACATTTTTAAAGATGGTTCCAAATTGGGAAGATAACAAATTACTCATCTATACTACATGGGGGCGGGGGCGGGGGAGAAAACTGCAAGAATTTGCAAATTACTGTTCAGTTCTCTGAAGACTGTCTCTTAGTGAGAGAAAGTGGGGGGAAACATTTCATGACTTAGCTAAAGGGAGAAAGGTGTTTTGTTTTGTTTTGAAGAAAGAAAAACCACTCCTTTAAGAACTGAGCAATTTTATTCTAATCTATATATAAAATGTACTTTTAATTGTGTATTCCATTCAACTGGTATTTAAGAAGTTCTATCCTGTCAAAAATTTGGAGGAAGGTATAAGGAGGTGGATTTACCACAGTACTTTGTCAGCCCTAAGTTCTGGCTTCAAGTCATGTGTTGATACTGAAGTTACCTCTCAGTTTCTCATTAGTCTGTCTGTCTGTCTGTCTGTCTGTCTCTCTCTCTCTCTCTCTCACACACACACACACACACGAAGAAAATAATGAACTATGAAGATGGAACAGCCTAGCATTTAAGTTCAAAAACAGACATTTGTCAGAAAGTAGTGGATGATATGACATCTCTTCTAATAGAAAATTAACAGGATCCAGACCTATCTGAAATATAAAATCCTATCACAAATTATTAGGCGTATGATCAATAACTATAGCCAATGTGAACCACTTCCACAGAAGTAGCAGTCACACATAGCTTATCAGTTCTCACAAAAATGCAAGGGTTTTACAACAAACATTCAGTCCTCCAAATACTTGTTCCATTATAGAGAACTACAAATGTGCCTCTCTCCACAGCAAGCATATTCCACTCAGAAACACACACACACACACACACCCGAACTTCACATAATCAGGTCCTTCTCTCTCAATTACCTGAATCCAATCATTTATTCATGCAAAAAGTCTAAAAATTGGATGCCGCAAAGGCTGCCGGCTTAAGGCCACTTCACGTGTTACATTTTATTCTGTGCGCATGTAAATTTAAACACATATAAGAGGTACATACATTAAAGAACAAGAATTGGCAGTAGCTTCCCAACATATTTGGCAATATCTTATGTGTGAAGTGGTCCTGGCTCCCCAAACAGGAAATGGGTTTCCTGTTCTTAAGAGGCAAAAACTCCTTTGCAAGTGCTTTGGAATTCTTTGCAAGTGCTTCTTTCAGCCCCATTTTGAGCTCTCTGCCTCCAAAGCTAGTGTGAATAACGGCCCGTGTGTCTCTTTTTGCTTTGACTTTACACTTATGAAAAGTTGCTGACACTGAGGAATCCTGGTTTAATCTCTTTGGACAAGGATTAAGGCCTTGATTCTTTTACCTCAACTCAAAAAGAAACAGAACAAAACAATTCCAGAAATCAAGATTCTAGCCTAGTTCCCTCTTAAAATGAATCCTTTTGAGCTACAGCCCAGAATCTCATGGTACCTACCAGCTGTCTTCTTCATCACTGGCATTCTCAAGCTCTAACACCTCCACTTCATCCAGAGTTGTCTCGTTCAAGGGGTCTTCTACATCGGTGCTCCCTTCACTCATTCTCAGTGCTGGCTCAAAACCTGTGGTGAAGTCTTCTACTAGCACTGTGCTGCCATAATCCCAATTAGAGGAGTCGTTGGTGTTAGCATCACTGTCCTGCATTTCTGTATTGCTCACAAACTTTGTGTTGGAAGCCTTTTCCCCAGAACCACTGGCACAGTTGTGCTGCACTATGGTCCCTACATCCTTTTTCAAGAACTCATCACTCTCGTCTGCTTCTGACCTCATTTTACTCAGTGCAGAGTGCAGGTCTGCCACTATCTGCAATTCCTGCTTATCCATCAGTGCATTGATGCTATTATTCATTTCCATCCCATTGAGCCTGGAATTGCAATTATCCACTCCAGCGCCAGCTTGGCTCAGCATTTTTGCCTCCGGCACACTTCGGAGGCTTCTAGTTCTCAACTGCTGATTCTGGAGTTCAAGTCTCCTCACAAGTTCTTGCAGTTTCCGCACCTCTTCCAGTTCAGGGCCCACCTGGTCAGCCATTGGTTCTGCATCTGGACCCATCACAGAGTTCTCTGTTGAGACACGGCCCAGTTCATTTCCAAGACTGTGGTCTGGCTGAATTATAGGGGCACTCCCAGGAACAACCATCTTCATGGAACCCCTGAGAAGTCTTGCTAGGAAAAAGGTATTATAGAAGATGCATGTTAAAAAAAAATAAAAGTGAGCACCCTGAAGTTGAATACCAGCTCTCCTAAAAATTAAATGTCTTCAGGGAAATAGCATACTGGTACATAGAGCCAAGCCATAGTGAATCTGAATGCAGATTATCTGCAAGGATAGGGTACTTTACTTACACTTGGACACATTGACATGAGCTACATTTTGCCAGTATAAGCAGCAGCCATAATCACTGCTATGAAAAAGTCAACTAATCTGTGTCCAGCGTGTAAGCAGACGTCCATAATTAGTATGTACAAAATGAGTGGAGTACTCTGTAATCCTCCCAACTCCACATATAGTTGCCTACATAGAAATTGTTTCTGCGAGGTCAATTTGAAAGGGACTTGCCAAATGTTTCTGGTCTAACCAAAAAAAAAACCACAGACAATATTTGCCTAAGTCTGTGCAAAATGAAAGATTCAGAAACAACAACCACTGAAATTATCTTTCAAGTATAACTTGAAGTGTTTCTACTAGCCAGCATCAAATTTCTAGTGCCTAGGATTTTTGTAGTCCAGCTTTAGTTTAATGAAACATTTAGCTCTGTCTCTAACACGAAAAGCCAACATCTGTTAAAGATCTGAAATACAGACATACTTGATTTGATCAGTTACTATTTGTTGTGCAGTAGCTGCCTGCAACATTACCATGTTGAGTAGATAAGTATCTTACATTTAACCAGCTGCTTCATTACACACTGACAGACACAAACACACAAGAAGATCACCTATTAAAGCCAAGAAAATTGAGCATACAAGTTCCTTCACACATGTTCACATTAGAACAGCAAACCATACATGTAAATCTGCAGGCTTTGGTAAGAAGTGATGCTACAGAGAAATGAGATGAAGGATCACCAGCAGTTTAATTACAAGAGGACACATGGAATTGAATATTACTATCTTTACACTAAACGTTTTTCCCTGCAAGGGTTGGAAAATGTTAAGAATTTGCCCTACCACATTTACGAGCACTTGGTTTCAGCTTACATAGTACATCATGTTTTTAGAAAGCAAATTACAGTATGCATGCACACAATCTTTTTAGATGGTATGAAACTCAGTACTCCTCTACAAACAGAGTGGTTATGTTGACACAGAGAAGGGTGTGTATGGCACCACCTCTGTCAATTAACTTTAAACAAAGTACACAAGCATTCAGACCCATATAAAAGTACAGAGTGATGGCAAGAACTATGCCAAGATCTATGCACTCAATTTTTCATTACCATTAACCCCCCCCCCCCGCCCCCGTTATACATGTTGGACACCAAAAATGAGGGCATGACAAAATCCAGAGTGACAACTCCAGCCTCTCTGGTTTCCATGATTACCATGGTAAATGGCCTTTACACTAGTAAAGCTGTTATTAATTTAAGACTGACACATTTTCATATGTTTCCCTGCTCAAATATACAAGTCTTAGGAAACAAAATGGATGTCTAAGCTCCTAAAGCAACCCCTGTACAAAAACTCTCAGTGTAATTTCAAGGTGTCACATGTGGAGGGGAAAAATGTTGTCCCCTTATTTTCAACCTAAAAACACTATCCCAGAATGGAAATTACTGTAAGGTAGGCAAGCATTGCAAGTGGCAATGCTGAGGTAATTTTGGTACAAAGAACAAAAAGGAGAAAGCACTGGTGGTACACTTGTGGTTGAACATGAACAGCAACACACACTTAAGAATATCCTTATTTAGAACAGACCTTCAAATCTAATGCCCAGTCATTAAAAGCACAACCCTAGACAGAAAAAAGCCCTACAGCTCTCAGCACTCCCCAACCAGCATGGCTGGCGGGGGGAATGCTGGGAGTTGTAGGACTCTTTTTCTGTCTAAAGATGCACAGAATTGTGTCCTAAGGGACTGTCATCACTACAGGTTTCTTCTACCACCAATGAACTGAAAGAAGATAGTAAGACTGCATCCAAAATCAGACTAATGAGAGATGCATCCATCCACAGCAAACACAAGAAAATATCAAAGGTTTTAAAGAAGATGAGTTTTTTTTAAAAGAAAACTGCTGAAAGTGTAATTTTGGCAACTCTCATCCGAGAGAACAGGTTCTTTTTCTTCATATACTTTCTGTCTCTCTACCAAGAGAAACAAAGAAAGGAAACCTGCCATCTCTTGAAAGGATTACAAGAGGAGAATATCCTTCAAAGAAAGAGCTGTAATACTCAAAAGGTACAAGCATACCTCGGAGATATTGCGGGTTCAGTTCCAGACCACCGCAATAAAGCGATATTATCGCAATAAAGCGATATTATCGCAATAAAGCAAATTACACACAGTGCATAAGAAAGTTATGTTTATACCATACTGTAGCCTATTAAGTTCATAGGATCATACAGTTGGAAGGGGCCTACAAGGCCAGAGTCCAACCCCCTGCTCAATGCAGGAAACTAGAGGAGGGGTCTCCCATCCAAGTAATAACCAGGTCTGACCCTGCTTAGCTTTCCACGCTCAGACAAGCTGAGCCAGCGTGAGCCAGGCATTATGTCTAAAAAACCCCCAATGTATATCCCTTAATTAAAAAATACACTGCAGTATCAGTGAAGCGCAATAAAGCCAAGTGTAATAAAACAAGGTATGCCTGTATCAGGCCACTCACGGAAAACAAACCCAGTGTTCTCCAATACCTCTTGAAGGTACTACCTTTTTTATGTTCAAACAAAACCAGAAATGGGTCTGCATCACACAATACTAAAAAAAGACACCCTCCATTTCAAAAGAACCCTAAAGTTAATCTTTTTGTCAACCGTCTACACAAGACCTAACAAAATAAAGAGAGAGAGGTCAGTTGAAATATAATATTCAATTTTCTCTAGCCACCATTTTTGGTCCTATTTCAAAAAAAGTAGTTGCGATCAAGCAGAAATTGATTAAGCGAGCTTTCTCCCCAACATCAGTAAGATCAACTGAAGCTCCAGCATCCATCTCCCTTTACTCTTTAGAAGAATTAAATTCTTACCAGGGCATCTGTCAAAGAGGAGCACAGCAAAGCGGCAGACCAGTCTGGATGAATGACCTCACAGGCCAACAAAGCAGGAGTTGCAAGAAGCCCTGAGGAGGAGGAGAAAACACAGACACAGCCACGCCACCCCACCAGGAAAAGAAAAAGCAAGTTACTGCCAGAAGCAAGCTCTGGGGCAAACAACAAAAGTTAATGTCTAAGCAGGAGGGCCTGTCCTCTTAGGATAGAGAGGCAGGTGCCTTGTCCCCTGCCCTCAAAGCAATAAAGGGGGGTGTCCTTTTAAAAGAAAAAAAGAGGGGCAGATGGGGGCAATCACCCATCAGAGGAGACCTTCCCCTCTCTGGGCAGTTTCGGGGTGGGAATCTTCTCAGGAGGAAGAGAAGGGCACAAGGGGGCCTGAACCCCTAAGTAGGAGATCGACAGCTGCCTTCCCCCTCACGGTAAACAAAAAATAGGGGGTGGGGGTCCCCTAGGAGGAAAAAAGGGGTTGGGTCTCCTCAGGAGAGGGGGGAAGGGGGCAGGGGTCCCTGAGGGGGAAGGGGGACGGGGCTCCCCTCGGGAGAAAAAAAATAACACTGGCACAGAATCAAGCTGTAGGGCAGGCGCGAGGCCGGTTTCTGCAAGCACCCCCCCGCCTCAACGCATCCTCTACACAGGAAAGATGAACCAAAATGGGGAGGGGCGGAGGGGGAAACTGCTGTCTTTCTCCCCCACACCAGTCAGTCCGCGGGCCTCTTCACCTGCTCCACCCCGGACAGAAGCCCCCTCAGGGCGACGAAGAGGTGGAGAAGGCCTCTCAGGGTAGGGGAGGGAGATGGCGGCGGCGGCGGCGGCCTTGGCGGCCTTGGGGCTCAACAGCGAGTGGGGAGCCGGGCCCACGAAGGGATGGAGGGGTAGGACGGACCCGCCTCGCTGCGCCGCTGGAGGGGAATGGGCGGGGAGGGGGCCGCGCGACCGCCGGGAGCCCTTCTTCCCTCCCCATCCCGAGCGCGCTCGCGCGCCCTTCGTACCTGCCGCGCGCGCTCTCGCTCTCCAGCTGCGGTCGTTTCTGCTGCTGCTGCGGCTGCTGCTCCTCGGCTTTTTTGTTTTTTTCGTGCCTCTGGCTGATTGGCAGCGACGGCTACGGTTAGAACCTCATTTGCATATCCGGGGAGGGCGGCCCAATGAACGCGAGTCAACGGAGGGGGGAGGAAAGGGAGAGAGAGGAAAAGGAGGGGCGGGGACCCACCGAGGCGAAGCTCCGCCCACCACCGTCTTTTCGAGCGTCCTTGCCGCGCGTGCTCTCTCGCTCCCCCACCATTTTTTTGTGCGCTTGCGCGATGGCTGCCGGGCAGCGTGGGCATAAAAAAAAAGCTGGGGGGGGGAAGCAAAGTTCCCAGCTTCTATGCATATGTATGCAATTATGCAGACGACATGCAAATGAAGGGAGAGCAGCTAGGATGAGCCCCCTCTCTCCGCGCCGGGTTAATCGGCAGTTGAGCTGGGCTATTTATGCAGAGTGCCTCTCACTGCTTTGATCAATTGAAAGAAAATGATGTCATTTTTTTAAATTCTACATCCGTATTTGCACACCTGTAGGCCAGTAGCCTTCCATTTCAAACCTAAAAAACACTTTTACAGTCATGCCTTAGATTGAGAGCATAATTCGTTCCGGAACCGTGCTTGTTGTAATCTAAAACACTCTTATATCAAAGCGAGTCTGGCGGGTGTGAGCGGGGCTGATTTCTTGTCTTGCAAAACGCTCTCAGACCAAGTTACTTGCAATCCAAGGTATTACTGTACCTCAAATCTGCATCATGGCATCCAGGCTACGAACAGGGATGGGGACTCGGACTTGAGGACTCGACTCGTGAGTCGGCCTGAGTCCCCCCTCTGACTCGACTCGGACTCGAGTCCCAATATTTTTAATGGGACTTGGGACTCGAGACCAAGGACTCTTCATCCCTGGGCTTTGCCAGAAGGAGTGGAGAGGAGTGTGATTGCTGGTGAAGAGCGCATGGAAGTGAGGTGTGCCGCTGCTCGGCCACTATGGATGGCTACCAGGAGTGCAGCCCCAACAGTGTGTCAAGATTTATTTTGATTGATGTGTTGCGTACTTGGGAGAGGCAGAAGAAGGACCTGAGATTACTCTGTGTGGCTGCTCTGAGTGTGTTTCTGGTTCCAGCAAGTTCATCACCAGTGGAGTGGGTGTTCAGTGAGGGTGGAATTGTGATGAGATCTCACCATTCCAGAATGGGGGCCAAACATTTAGAAAAAATCATGTTCCTCAAATGCAACATGGATAAGTTTTAGGAAGTACAGCAAGTTTATTTTTTAAAATCATGTTTCTAAAATGCAACCTTTCAGACATTTTGGGTTTGGCTGCCTCTGCCTGCCTGTCTGGGGTTCCCAGCCTCCTCTGCCTGCCTGGTCTCTTCTTGACCAGTTCAACAGTTGAATTGTCCAAGACAAAGGCCTCTGCCTGCCTGCCTGCCTGCCTGCCTGCCTGCTTTGGGGTTCCCTGCCTCCTTTGCCTGCCTGGTTATTTTGGGTTTTTCCAGGGATGGGGACTCGGACTCGAGGACTCGACTCGTGAGTCGGACTGAGTCCCCCCTCTGACTCGACTCGGACTCGAGTCCCAATATTTTTAATGGGACTCGAGACTCGACTCGGGACTCGAGACCAAGGACTCGTCAACAGCCCTGGGCTGTTGACGAGTCTTCTGGGTGTGCCAGAAGGAGCACGATCACCGGTGAAGAGCGCATGGAAGCGAGGCGAGCTACTGCTCGTCCACTATGGACAGCTACCAGGAGCGCAGCCCCAACGATGTGTTGAGATTTATTTTGATTGATGTGTTGTTGTGGGGGGTTTGGGTTAGGGTCAGACATTTTGGGTTTGGCTGCCTCTGCCTGCCTGTTTGGGGTTCCCAGCCTCCTCTGCCTGCCTGGTCTCTTCTTGACCTGTTCAACAGTTGAATTGTCCAAGACAAAGGCCTCTGCCTGCCTGCTTTGGGGTTCCCTGCCTCCTCTGACTGCCTGGTTATTTTGGGTTTGTCTGCCTGGTCTGTTCTTGCCAAAATCAGTTGCAAAGTTTTGAAATAAAAAGGCACACTTGTGCCTAGAATTTATTTAAGCCACACATCTGAAGTAGCCTTATTTTGTTGGGGGGAAACCCCATTGATTTTAATAGGGACTCGTGGAGTCAGTTTTGGGAGTGACTCAGGACTCGTGACTCGTGAGTCACCATTTTGGACCAAGGACTCGGACTCGAGACTCGGGTCCAAAGACTCGTGACTCGACTCGTGACTCGAGACCAAGGACTCTTCAACATTCCCTGGGTTTTTCTGCCTAGTCTGTTCTTGCCAAAATCAGTTGCAGAGTTTTGAAATAAAAAGGCACACTTGTGCCTAGAATTTATTTAAGCCACACATCTGAAGTAGCCTTATTTTGTTGGGAAAACCCCCCATTGATTTTAATAGGGACTTGTGGAGTCAGCTTTGGGAGTGACTCGTGACTTGTGAGTCACCATTTTGGACCAAGGACTCGGACTCGAGACTCGGGTCCAAAGACTCGTGACTTGACTCGAGACCAAGGACTCTTTAACATCCCTGGCTACGAACATATCTGTTTTCCACCCTGCCTCTTTTCTCTATTCTGTCCTTCTTTTGAAGGGGGTGGGCAGCTTGTGGCTCTCCAGATGTTTTGGCCTACAACTCCCATCATCTCTCACCATTGGCTATGCTGGCTAGGACTGATGGGAGTTGTAGGCCAAAACATCTGGAGGGCCACCCACCCGTTTTAAAGTATTGTAAACAAACAACTACTCGTGCAACCTACTTTAGGCCTGGCTGGGCCTTTTGAGAGTCCCAGTCCTCCATTTGAAGACCAGTGATTTATGGCCTATCCATCCAGCAACAAGATCCATAGTGGTTAGAGAGTTGGACTGGGACTTGGGATATCTGGGTTCCAGTCCCCACGCGGCCATGATGTTCACTGGGTGACTTTGGGCCAGGCATTGAGTCTCAGCCTAAACTACCTCACAGGGTTGTTGTGAGGATACAATGGAGAGGATTATGTAAGTCCGCCTTGGGCTCCTTGCAGGAAAATAGGTGGGATATAAATATAATAAACCAACAATGGAGGACTTTTAAAAGCCTAATTGCTGTTCGGGGGGGGCAGAGGAGGGGGCAGGGAAAATTTAGCATCTCCTATCAGTTATTTTCCCAGCCTGGGGAAGAAGCTGGCAAGCCGGATGGATAATTTCCTGTGGGCCATATATATCCAGCCTGCAGGCCAGAGGTTCCCCATCCCTGATTTAGGTGATCCCATTAGTTTACTCAAATTGAAAGATACGGAATTGGGGGGGTTGCTAGAATTTAAAATATCCTATGAAATTTGACAGTGCAAAGGGAAGGAAGGAAAGATGGGAAGCATTGGACACTGGGCTGGGGATTGCAAACTGGAGAGAGCATTTCTGAAGAGTGACAGGAAGTGGTGCAGAATTAATGAGATTTTACTACCCATGGGAATTCCCCGCCAGGCACTCTGACTTCTGCTTTATTACTAGTTCATGTAAAAATAGCACTGCTGCATCGTACCCACATAGCCCTGGTTCACGTAAAAATGTGAACCTTATACCTCTTATGCATAATACCAACCTTCTACCAGGTCAGACTGTTTGTCCATCCAGCCAAGGGCAGTGCCAGGTACTGAAAAGACCTAGGGGCTCAGGTCCACAGGACAAAAGAAAAATGCACAAATCTGTATATTTATTTATTTATTTCTTATATTTATTAATCGCCCATCTGGCCGGTTATATGCTAATTTACATATGCTCTAAAGTCTGTAAAGGACCCTGTCTCCTAAGGTCACCCCTATTTGTAAAAAGGGATGTATGGAGAGGGGAGAGGAGGACATTTGATTTCAGGGGGGAAAAAACTCAGGCCGAAAGATTCAAGGGGGGGAGGCAGCAGGAGGTGAACCACATGTGGGCAAAAAGCCAGCTAATCCAGGGGGCTCAGATGCAACAGAGATCCTCAGGGCCCCTGTACCTTCACTTCAGCAAGTGCCCATAGACAGCAGGTTGGTGGGGCAGAGGGCCTTCCAGAGATTCGGGGCTCCAAATGAAATATTTGGGCCTCCGGCCCTAGTGTGCTGTCCCCTAATACTGCCTCTGCATCCACCCCAGTATTGTCCACTCTGACTGGCAGCAGTTCTCCAGAGCACAGGCCTGTGGCTCACGCTGGCTCAGCTTGTCTGAGCGTGGAAAGCTAAGCAGGGTCAGGCCTGGTTATTACTTGGATGGGAGACCCCTCCTCTAGTTTCCTGCTTTGAGCAGGGGGTTGGACTCGATGGCCTTGTAGGCTCCTTCCAACTCTATGATCCTATGAAATCTATGAGTTGCAAGTGGACGTCTTTCCCATCACCTGCTCCCTAATCCTTTTAGCCAGTGATGCAAAGAATTGAACTTGAGACCCAGGGCCGGTGCCAAGAGTTGGCATGGTCGGGCACCTGCCGAAAGCCCACACCCCAGCAGGGGCCCACTGACGACAGCCCCCTAGAATTGCTCCTCCTTTCGCTCTGGCCCAGGCAACGGTGGTGGTGAGAGAGAGAAGTGGTAGAGGCCACTGCCTACTAGCTCACTGGTTCTCTGCCTGCCAAGCAAGCAAGTGCAGTAATACCTTGGATTGCAAGTAACTTGGTTTGAGAGCTGTTTTGCAAGACAAGCAAATTTTTAAATATTTATTATTATTTTTTACTTGATATACAAGCGACGTCTTGCAATACAAGTACTGTAGTACGGCTTAAATTAAAAATCTCTGTACACAATTTTTTGGGGGGATTTTGTTTTGATATAAGAGTGTTTTGGATTACAAGCACGTTTCTGGAACGAATTATGCTCTCAATCCAAGGCATGACTGTGGTAGCAAGGATGAGGAACAGGATGAGGAGCAAGAGCGGCTTTGTCACAATGGCAGTGAGAAGGTAGACTCACTGTGGGAGGGGGGGGCACTCACTAAGGGTGTCTTGCCTATGTAGAGCCGGCCTTGCTGACAGCTTCTGCATGTAAAGCATGCACCCTACCGCTGAGTTAAGGTCCCTCCCTAAAGGCCATAATTAGTGTTGCATCCTGTTTCCAATGGTGCCCAATCAAATGCTTCTGAGAAGCACACAGGCAGGGCATGAAGGCAAACAGGTCTCCTCCCTACACACACACACACACACACACACAGTTTGCCCCTGAACAACTTACATTCAGAGGCTTACTGCCTGCAAGTTCTACTTCCCTATGAAAGCTAATAACCTATCCTCCATGATCTTGCCTAATCCCCCTTTAAAGCTATCTAACAATCCAGAAACTATTACCATATCTATCTATCACCATATCTTGTGGCAGTGAGCTCCATAATAATCTGATGTGCAAGTAACTCTGGGGAAGGGGCACTCTGTCCTGAATTTACCGCTAATTTATTTAATTGGGGGACCCTAACTTCTAATCTTATGAGAGAGAAAGAAATCTCTGTCCACTTTCTCCAGGCAGGTGCACAATTTTCTAAATCTCTATTGCAGGGGTATGCATGCTCCCCTCTGCCCAGTTTCAAAAGCCCTGTGCAGGTGATTGGTTCAGACCTCTAGCAAGAGCAATCAGTCTTTTCCCTGGCAGCCTTCTGGGTGGGAAGGAAGAGGGAGAGATTGGGGAGTGGAAGGAGAGAGAGAGAGAGAGAGAGAGAAGGAGGTGGCAGAAGGAGAAAAGGAGTGCCCCACCCACTTTTGGCATTGGCTCCGCCCACTGTCAACATGCAGCCCCCAACAGATTAGGTACCCATGAGGGAATGCAGCCCTAGATAGAAAAAGGGTTACCCACTGCTGCTCTATCATGTCACATTTTTAAAAGAACATCCGCATTTCGAAAACAACACATTTCTACAGCTCCGCAACAGCCACAAGAATGAGAAACGTCCTCCTCTCTCTGGGAACTGACGGTGGTTTATTCTTGGCTGCAGTACAAACTAGCCATGTACCCTTTTAGACCTATTTGGCTCCAAACACCAGGAAATACATCACAACAGACCATTAAATCAAGAAGTGGAGTCAGCTTTCTGCACAGAATGTTTATTAGAACTGGATGTGGAGGTTACACATTTGTTTCAAAGAAAAGAGATTGGCAAACACGGACGATGAAGCCAAAAAATAAAATAAAATCTATAACGTCCTAGAGCAGAACTCCCTTTCCAAAGCAGTTTGCAATAATACGTGTCGTTGAGGAAATAAAGCAATGGGTTAAATAGCTTCTGGAATTTCACTTGTTGCTCTGTAAAATGTGTGCTCTCATTGTAAAGCTCTGTCTTTTGGAAACTGGAGAGTTCAGATCCTGCGTAAAGGAATCAGCCTAGAAGATAAATATTGACAAAGGACTAACAAAAGACCTTGTTCAAGTCACTAGGCCAGCTGTTTGATCACATGTTAGTGTACAGACCTTCCACAGCAAGAACTGGGAATTGGGGGCGAGGGGGGAGGTTTCTAACTTAGATACACATAAAAGCCTTCTAGAGGTAATCAAAATTTGGTCCATTGTCTTGAAACTACACGTTAAAAGGTTTATTTGTCTTAACAGAGTATTTTGCCTTGCAAAAGGTTTTAATCACGAGGATCTTATCCGTCTGGTCCAACAACTCTGCAAGAGTGAGGTCACCCTGGCCTGAGTCTGAAACTCAGAGGACACCAAGTACTCTGAGGGTGCGTCCAGATGAGGCTTTTCTCGTGCAATCGCCCTGCCTCGTTCACGGAATTTTACGGGGCGTCCAGACAATGTGTTTCCCCCCGGTACTGCTTCCCTCTTTTTTGCTTACCACAGAAAATCTGTTAAGGAGGGAAAGATGGTATAGCTGCACAATGTCTTTCGACTGGTAGCGTTTGGAGCTCTCCATCTGGAAGCACCCTCTAGAAGTGTTGGGATTATGTCTCCCAAATTCCCCGGCCAGTATCTGGAAACAATGGGAGTTGTAATCCCAACACATCTGGAGGGCACCAGGTTGGGGGAGGCTGTCCTAGCACATCTGTTTCAGAATGTTGCACTCAGCCAGGTACCGGGTCCGTGACTGTTCTCCTTGCAGGGAGAAAAACAACTTGGGAGGGCAATTCCGATCGAGAAATCAGCCTGCAGGGAAAGGGTTCAGCACTGCCTGCCCCAAACACTATTGCTCTGATCAGTCTGGAGTCCCCTCTTCTTCCCTCCCCACCCCCTGTGGCAGCATTCGCATAAAAACAAAAACTATTGGGAGATTCTCCACGTGTTCATCTCTTCCAGTATTTCACAAATATGGGGAGGCTGGTGACTCCTATGTCAGTGGGGCTCCTTATCCATTGCATCTTTTTGGTTGAGCTTCATAGGAGCTCTCCATGGTGCTCCATGGTGGTGAACCTATTTTGGGGATGGAGCTATAAAGCTCAAAACAAAACGACGCAATGGCCAAGGAGCCCAACCGACACAGGAGTCACCCCAGCCTCCCCTGCAGATAGGGATGCCTGTGCAAATAACCTTATCCTCACACCGTGGGGCAGTGATCCCGTTTGGCAAGTTTAGATTTTGGACTTTATGGTCTTAACCCCACAGACCCCATTCCCTTTCGATGGTAACATGTATTACTTCACTGACTTCACAATGTGCTAAGCCAGCCCCACCGGTGTTTGGTGCCCCTTTGACTGCCTGAGTGCCCTGCCTCCAGCCTCACGCGCTGCTGAAGATTTGTCTCTGCCTGCCATTTATTTACTGTATTCGCTTACTCTGCAGATAACCCATCAAGCAGCACCTCTCCAAAATAGGATGCTAGTAAAATTTCCCATAAGTGTGTTTGGGGGTTTGTTTGTTTTTAGAAACTTAAGAATCTCACAATGGAATTGGTGGCGTTTATAGAATAACTACAACTGAAAAAACACATTGAGCAACGTGGACAAGCGATTACGGTGTGAGGGAAGGGAAACGAGTGGACATATAAAGTTGCCGTATTCTGAAGAGTCCACCTGCCCTAGCATTTCCTACTCTGACTGGCAGCTGCTATCGAACTTTCTCCAACCTGGTACCCTCCGGACTGGTTAACCTAGAACTCCCATCATCCCCAGCCAGCACTGAGCTATGGCCCCTCCCCATGTGTGCACATGATCACACTAACTTTTTTCCCCACCAGCATACTCCAAAGCAAGACAGAGATAGTGTCCCCTGCCCTTCCAGGGATAAACACCAGAAAATCGGGGCTGACCCTGGTAAATAGGAACGATGCATGTCCCCCATGTGCATCTCATCTAGTTTGTTCCCAGAATTGCTAAGCACCCAAAAACTCTCCACCACCACCACCACCCAAAAGACAAATGATCCAGAGGTGCTCAGAATCTCAGATTTCCTTTTCTTTGATATGGGACCTTTTCTTTTCTTTTTTTGAGGCTCCTGTTAAACCCTGCTTTTATCAGGTGGCTGGCCAAGTTAAATGAGTGGATGTCTGTGGTGCCATCAGGGTAGGACTTTGGGGCAGATGACCAGGGGGCCCCACTCAACAGAAGGGGCAGGAGGGCCCCCCAAACACAGCAGGGTTGGCTTACTGTCTTTGGAAGTACCGGTAAGTGAAATGATCCATATTACCATTTGAAGAGGGTGGGTGAGCAGAGATAAGACCATTATGTCCAGAGTCTACAATTACCTAACAGCACTACTGGTGAGTTGGAATTGCTTTTCCCTAGGAAAAAGGTGTCGAAAGAGGAGTAACTTGAGAGCAGGGGAAGCAGGATGTTTGCTGGGTCAGAAGGCACTCGAAACACCCCAGGCCACATGGCTGCAGACCGGCTTCTCACAAGAACCCAGGAAATCCTAGGAGAAAATTGGAGAGGGGGAATGGATGAGCTGGTTAGAGAATGCACTGCCACAAATAATGGCAGGAGCCTAGAAAAGAGAGCAACAGGTGGCGGGGCACAGCAGCAGACTCGTATTGTGCTCATGCAACAGCGCATGCATGCCATCTGCTGCAAATGAATCCAGCTGCTCCTGCCAGGTGGGCAGCCAAAGCTAGAGAGGAAGTCCCCGTGTCTGGATGGGCTACTGCCACGGAACATCAGGCAGTGTGTGAGAGCCAGTGTGGCGTAGTGATGAGAGTGTTGGACTGGGACTCAGGAGATCAGTTCTAGTCCCCACTTGGCCATGAAGCTCACTGGGGGACTTTGGGCCAGTCACTGACTCTCAGCCTAACTTTCCTCACAAGGTTGTTGTGAGGATAAAATGGAGAGGAGGGAGAGGGCCATGTATACCACTTTGGGTTCCTTGAAAGGTGGGATATCATCATCATCATCATCATCATCATCATCATCTAAAATCAGTCTAGGAGGGAGTAGGGATGTGCAGTCCAAGTGGTAGACTAAGAATGGGAGACCAAGATTCAGATCCCTCACTCAGCCATGGAGCTCACTGGATGATCTTGGGCCAGTCCCGATCTCTCAGCCTAACCTACCTCACAGGGCTGTTGTGAGGATAAAATGGGCGAGGGAGAAAAGGGCCCACATATATTGTCTTGAGCAATTTGGAGCAAAGGCAGGGCATACAATGGAATGATAATAAGTAGCCTGCGTGGTGCAGGGATGACTACGTTGCACATCACAGCCACGCTGTGCCTGCATCATAACCATCGAGCACCATTAGTATTTAATTATAGCAATTATAACGACAGCAGTAATAAAGGATCTTATTAGCGTTCATTTATGTAACGCTTCACAAGTGTTCAAAGCACTGTACAAAAGTATGCATGGGGTGGAGAAAGTGGACAGGGAGACATTCTTCTTCATAATACTAGAACCCAATCGGTTCTTCCCCCCCCCCCCTTTTAAAACAGGGCCTGCATGCTTGGCCATGGCACTTCCTTTCACTAGCAGGGCCAGCCAGGAGAGGGGGCGAGGAGGAGGACGGCTACAGCTGTGGAGTATGGGCCCTTCTGACCTGCTGGGCCCTCAGCAGCTGCCCACCCATGCTGACTGCTGACGCATGTAACATGCGTCAGCATGTTACATGCTGACATGTAACAAAACAACAGCTGTGGCACAATTGTTTTCATTTGGAAAGGTACAGAATGGCTAGAAAAACAATTCATGTTTAGTCTGCCACTTCCTGCTCTTCTCATGGGAAAAGTAGGTGGGAAAGAAATACGAGCTGATCACATGGTTTGTACTTTCTGATGACGTAGAATTGATTTGTTAGCTTTTGTTCTGTAGCCATTTTTTAGTAGAGAGATGGATTGCTTCTTGTCTTCTCTCTGTTGCTCTGACTAATTGCTTGCTGGACTTGCAAACATGTAAGGTCTGTGCTGGGGTGGACTTGCTCCACTGGACTAGTGCGTGCTATGCATTATAATCTGCAATATGGACTGTAATGTAGGAGATTGTATTTACTCTGATGTAGGAATAAACAGGTAGAATGAAACCTGTTGTGGATTCTACAGAGTTATTTCCTTATTACTAAAAGCTGCTGGAAGAGGCTGCGAGCTGGCTGTAATCCGAGACGCTTGGAATGCTGCTGATGGCAGATACAGGTCTGGACTTCTGTCTGTAGATTTATGGGCAGCTGCATACAGAGGCAGGACCTAAAATCTTCCATCTCACGCTCTGCTTTTTCCACGAGGCCAGGGTGGGCCTACAGGGTGGATTGGTTGAAAGCCTTCAGGGCTGTGTCATGCCCTTTCAGGGTTATGCGCCCAGAAATTCGGATTGAGCGGGACCTGTTGGACCGGTGCCGGGAACCGAGCGGAGGCAAGCTCGGGGCAAGGTCGTAGGTCTGTGCCAGCAGCGGCAGCGAGAGTTGTTTTTCCAGCTGCTGTGTGTCAACGCTTCATCTACTCGGAGAAGCAGTGATTTATGGCAGAGAAGGACATCAAGGCGGAAGAGAAATCTCCTGTGCCTTCGTCCGGTAAGGAATGGGAAGAGAGCGGGAGGTGTGTATGCTGAGAGCTTGCAGGCTCTGTTCAAGCCGGAAGCTCAGACAGCAAGGCTGAGAATTCTGGAAGGGAAGGAGGGGGGAAACCCTGTTCCCGGGAATGCGGCAGCACCAGCTCTTAACTCATAGATAGTGGTAAAGCTATCTGGGCTGAACTGTGTATTATGAAACGACCAGAAGCAGCATTTGTTTAACTCATGCCGGGGCTCTGGAATGTTGTAATACGAGAAGCAGTTGCAGTTGCAGTGGGAGACGGAGAACAGTTTCTGGACACTGTAAAGCATATCTGGGAGTAGGATTACAATTGCGTGGAAGCTGTACCAGTTGAGCTGACAGGCAGGCAGCCAGATCGGAATCTGACCATGGCATATGTGTCAGGCAAGTTTCTCTCTGAATGGGAGAAACGGCAAAGCAAACAACATGCTGGACGTAAATCAGCAAACAGCGCAGCTGACTCAAGCAACAGCAACGCTGGGGGGAATGGCGGCAAGCTGGTGGGAGTTACCCAAGCGGCAGCTTTAAAAGTGAGAAAATGCTTTGGTTGTGGTTCAACAACACATCTTTAAAAAGACTGTACTTTTAAGGGCAAGAAAAAGAAAAAAAAAGAAGTTACCAGTACACCTGAGGAGACAATTAAAACGGGCAAAAGTTTGATTGCTCGGGTGGGTTTTTCCAACAAAGACATGTGGGTACTTGACAGCGGAGCTTCTCACCACATGACAAATTCCAGAGACATGTTTCAATTTCTGGATGATGGATATACAAATCAATTTGTGGAACTGGCTGATGGAAAACGAATCCAGGTGATAGCTGTAGGAACAATTGACTTTGCTACTTTGGGTCAACAAAGGGCACTGCTTGTTCAAGAACTGGACACAAACTTGATAAGTATATCACAATTGGCTAATGATGGATATGAAATAAGTTTTTCTAACAGCAACTGTGTAATTTCACATGAAGGGGTGATCTGTGCAAAAGGTGATTTGCAGAATTCTCTGTATGTTATAAATCCATTTGTAACACATGATGAGATGAGAAGGCAAAGTATGCAAATTGTAAAACCCATGAAAATTGTTTACATATTTTCCACAAGAGGTTTGCACATGCCAACTACAGAAGCATAGAAAAAATGCCGGGTCTGTGTGAGGGTATGAAAATGAAACCTTGTTCTAAGTATGTGGAATGTGAAGTATGCAGTACAGCAAAGTCACACAGGTCTAACATTCAGAAACACAGTGATAGAGTGAGCACAAGAATCTTTGAGCTGGTACACTCTGATGTTGCTGGTCCATTTGAAAATAGCTATGGGGGGAACAGGTACTATATGACTCTGACTGATGATTATTCTCGATTTGGATTCGTATATCTTCTGCAGCATAAATCTCAGGTTCAAGAGAGATTTGAATCATTTGTTAAATGGGCTGGGAACAGATATAAACAATATCCAATAGGAGAATTACTCACAGATGGTGGGGGAGAGTACATGAGTACAAAGTTCAAGAAATTTTTGGAAAGTGAGGGTATAGGGCACAAAGTCACTGCCCCATACTCCCCATTTCAAAATGGCGTTGCTGAAAGAAGAAACAGAACACTCCAGGACATGATGAGGGCTCAATTGACTGAATCAAAGGTGGGAAACCGTTTCTGGGGGGATGCATTTTCAAATGCTAATTATCTGCAGAACAGGTTACCAAATTCCACAATTGGGAAAACTCCATATGAAATGTTTCATGGGAGGAAACCAAAGATAGCACACGTGCGCATTTTTGGGTGTAAATGTTTTGTTCATATACAGGCTCAAAACAGGACAAAGCTATCTCCAAGAAGCTTTTAATGTTTTCTGCTGGGGTATGATGCACAAACAAAAGGGTACAGGTTGTGGTCACCACACCACAACAAGGTAATTCTGAGCAGGGATGTGATTTTTCACGAGCAAACAGATGACCAGAAACAGCTGGTGGAATTGCCAATGCATGCAATGTCTGAAACACAGCAGGATGCTTCTGGGCAGGCCACTGGGCAGATATCTGGGGAGCAGGAAGGAGGTGAACAATCTCTGAGGCGTTCAACCCGAGAACGCAAAACACCTGTTAGATATCAGGATGAATTCCAAAGTGGGAAAACTGTTGTACATAAAGCTCTCAAAATAGCTTTAGAACCACAAAGTTTTGAGGAAATTCAAAGCATGGAACCAAAAATGAAGAATGATTGGTTTGAGGCCATGCAGGATGAAATCAATGCAATGCATGAAAACAACACATGGAGTCTAGTATCTTTGCCTGTGGGGCGCAAAGCCATCACCTGTAAATGGGTGTATAAGGTGAAGACAAATCACCAGGGGCAGGTGGAAAGGTACAGGGCAAGGCTCGTTGCCAGGGGGTTTGCACAAAAATATGGGGTAGATTTTGATTCCGTGTTTGCACCAACAACAAGATATGCAACTGTCAGACTGTTGTTGAAATTGGCAGCACAAAGAAAAATGATGGCATTTCATTTTGATGTAAAAACTGCTTTTTTATATGGTGATTTACAAGAGGAAATCTACATGGTACAACCACAAGGTTTTGTAGAAGACCCCAGTCTTGTATGTCGTCTGAACAAGTCCATATATGGGTTGAAGCAGGCAGCTTGATGCTGGAACCAAAAACTAGACAGGGTTTTGATTAGTTTGGGATTCAAACAAAGCAAGGCTGATCACTGTCTGTATACAAATCACACAGAACAGGGAAACTGGGTGTATTTGTTGGTCTTTGTTGATGATATCTTACTGGTAACACAATCAGTAAGTCAAAAAGACAAAATTGCACAAGAATTGCAAGCACACTTTGAACTGAAAGATCTGGGTTTGGTACAACACTATCTTGGAATGCAATTATCTCAAGATGAGGAAGGTACTTTCATGGTTGAACAAAGTGGGAAAATTCAGAAATTGCTGGAAATTCATGGGTTGGAGAATTGTAACCCAGTTACTACTCCAATGACTCTTGAATATCAGAAACACAGAGATAACACTGGATTTGATGATATTGGCAAATATCAGAGTGTTATTGGAAGCCTGCTATATTTGGCAAATGTGAGTAGGCCAGACATCAGCAATGCTGTAAACATACTTAGCAGGAAAACGCAAAATCCTTCTAACTATGATTGGCTAGCTGTGAAACGGGTGTTAAGGTATTTAAAAGGTACCATGAATTGCAAACTGAAATTGTCATCACACACAGATGGAGGTTTTTGTGTGTACACTGATGCTGATTGGGGATCTGCAACAGATAGAAAGTCCACAAGTGGGACGGTTTTAATGTATGAAAACAGTCTAATTGACTGGTACACATGTAAACAATCTTGTGTGGCTATTTCTAGCACAGAATCTGAATTCATCAGTTTATCTCAAGCATGTAATGAGATTGAATGGTTCAAACAATTGTTTGCTGATATGCACATACCAGTAGACAAGGCTGTTACAATTTTTGAGGACAACCAAGCTTGCATTAGCGTGGCTCAAAATGAAAAAAGTAGGCCAAGAACCAAACACATTGATGTTCGTTACTCTCATGTAAAGGACTGTGTGCAAAAAGGGTGGGTAACACTCAAGTACTGTGCAACAGGGGATATGGTGGCAGATCTTTTCACAAAACCATTGCCTGTAGTAAGACACAGGAAACTAATGACGGCACTAGGCCTCATTGCGTAAATGTAAACAAGATGTATCACAGGCTGTGGGGGGATGTTGTGACATGTAACAAAACAACAGCTGTGGCACAATTGTTTTCATTTGGAAAGGTACAGAATGACTAGAAAAACAATTCATGTTTAGTCTGCCACTTCCTGCTCTTCTCATGGGAAAAGTAAGGTAGGTGGGAAAGAAATACGAGCTGATCACATGGTTTGTACTTTCTGATGACGTAGAATTGATTTGTTAGCTTTTGTTCTGTAGCCATTTTTTAGTAGAGAGATGGATTGCTTCTTGTCTTCTCTCTGTTGCTCTGACTAATTGCTTGCTGGACTTGCAAACATGTAAGGTCTGTGCTGGGGTGGACTTGCTCCACTGGACTAGTGCGTGCTATGCATTATAATCTGCAATATGGACTGTAATGTAGGAGATTGTATTTACTCTGATGTAGGAATAAACAGGTAGAATGAAACCTGTTGTGGATTCTACAGAGTTATTTCCTTATTACTAAAAGCTGCTGGAAGAGGCTGCGAGCTGGCTGTAATCCGAGATGCTTGGAATGCTGCTGATGGCAGATACAGGTCTGGACTTCTGTCTGTAGATTTATGGGCAGCTGCACACAGAGGCAGGACCTAAAATCTGCCATCTCACGCTCTGCTTTTTCCACGAGGCTGGGTGGGCCTACAGGGTGGATTGGTTGAAAGCCTTCAGGGCTGTGTCATGCCCTTTCAGCCTGTACGCAAATATTATTCAAATCTGTGTACTCTTTTCTCCTCTTTCCTGGTGATGCATTTCCTCTTTCTTTAAGTAGCCCTCGTTGCGTACGTGCATGTCTGTGCGTGTGTATGTAGATGGATGGATGGACAGACAGGCAGTCAGACAGACAGATATTATTAATTCCGGTCATGCAGTCACACGGCTGCTCTGCGACGTGTCTGATCTGGCACTCGGCCTCTACACTTCTGCCTGCGTATTTCTGCTCCCTGGCCTCTACCCCAGTTTGCATCCTTGCAGAAAAGGTTCCACTCACCTAGAAGAGCTTCTCGTAGCACTTATCACAGTGGACAATGTTCCGGTGAATGAAGATTTTATCCAGGAGATCTCCCATTGGCTTGTGGCAAATTCCGCACTGCGAACAGAGAAAGAGGGGCAGCTGCAGTTTATTTAGCCAGAACACTGCAGTTTATTTAGCCAGAACACACGCACGGACACCGACACCGGCGGGGTTGCAAAAGACAAAAGGAAAGATTTCCTCACACATCTGGTCTGGACAGGGAGCCTGTCTCCGGGGCTTGCTTAATCATCTCCAGCTTAGCTTCTTTGGATGCTGGATTCCGGTATTTAACTTTTCAAGCTTGGCTTTTCAGCCTTCAGGTCTAGGAATGGCTTCTCCAGTTAAAAGATCAAGTGGCATGGGAAAAGACCCTCTACCTAATTCCCTGGAAAGCTGCTGCCAATCAGAGTAGACAAGACTGGGCTAGGTGGCCGTGGACCAATAGTCTGGCTTGGTATAAAGTTTCTTACAAAGTTAAAATTGCCCAGATAGTGAATTCTGTGGTGTAATCAATACCAAGCTTCACTTTGGTCCCATATTTTGGGGTGCCCAAATAGAGATCATGATACTTGGGTACGATTGCCAGGGCTGACACAAGACATTTTGCTGTCTGAGGCAAAGGATAAGATGGTGCTCCGCACCACACCCCATTTCAGGTATACAAAAGCTAATCAGACTGGCAGATTAATATTATTTTTACTCCGGTGATGGCATAGCGGTCTCCTGAGGGCAGCAGGCTAGCTTAAGGGAGCACAGGCTAGGCCACGTGGCCCATAGGGCTCTGTCCTCCAACACCTCAGCACCATCCCTCCCAGCATCTGCCGCCTGAGGCAGCTACCCCACTCTACCTCATGACAGGGCCGGGTCTCACTATTACAACTAATTATCCAACCGGGAAGTGGATAATATCAGTGGATCTCATTTTCCCCTCCCAACTTTCCCTTGCTCTTGACTTCCTTGCACACACAACGTTTATCAAAAGAGGGCCCTTACCCGGAAACAGTATTCATGGCAGCAGATTTTCAGGTTCTCAATGGTTATCTTCGCACAGTTGCGGATTTCACGGCCGCAATAAGTGCAGATGTCTTCGGAGGGCCTGAAGGGATGGAGAAGGAGGAGGACGTGAGTCAGGGTGACACAAGAAAAGGTGAAAGCATTGTCCCAGCTTCCCCGTAATTCCGGCACTGCCCAGGCTTCTTCTTGTAGAAATATAAAGCAGCCTCCCAGGGTAACAGATTGCCCTACCTTTTAAGGGGGGCGCTATTCAGATAACTGGCACTGCTGTAACTGGATTTCTCGAGTTCAGATAGATCAGCCAGGCTGCGACTGGAGGAAAAAGGAGAGAAGGCAAGATTGTTACTGCATACAGGAGGAATACTATAAAAACTCAAACATTACATAACCAAATCAGAAGGAGCATCACTGAGAAATATAGGCAGATGTGTGAGAGGTTGCTTCCACACTTTTTAATGCTCCTGAGGCATTGCTTTCCTATAATTAGCTGGAAGTTGAATTCAAATGGAGGTCCCATACAGCATTTAATCCAATGCTATATTATCCTGCAATGCCCTTCTATAAGCATTACTCACATATAGTCCCATTCAGCAAAGGTCCCCCCTTCAACATTAATTAAAAGTTTCCTGTCAGCATATTCCTGTCAGCATATTTCTGAGTAAACATGCATAGGATTGCAATGTGAGGCAATTAAGAGAGGCTTAATTC
This sequence comes from Shinisaurus crocodilurus, assembly GCA_021292165.1. Taxonomy (NCBI): domain Eukaryota; kingdom Metazoa; phylum Chordata; class Lepidosauria; order Squamata; family Shinisauridae; genus Shinisaurus; species Shinisaurus crocodilurus. The sequence continues at coordinate 21,015,904 of CM037883.1, forward strand.
ATCACTGATCTCCCAGTCATGATCAACAGGATGCAAGAAAACAGGCAAGGGCCGGCAAGCAGGAAACATTTACTTAAAGGAAGAGGAGCCCTGAAAAGCCTCAATAGCATTTTGCCTGTTGACACATGATAGGCTGCAGCTGCACTGCACTTGCATTTTATTGCAAACAAACAAACAAACAAACAAAAACCCACCAAAAATCAGATCCAAGAAAACATGGGAGGAGAACACAGAAAACACTGGGCTGTGATGGGCTGACATTTTTATTTTATTATTACATTTATATCCCGCCTTTTTTCTCCAATAAACTCAAAGCGGCGTATATGATCCTTCTCTCCCTTTTATCTTTATAACAACCCTGTAAGGTAGGTTAGGCTGAGAGCCAGTGACTGGCCCAAAGTGAGCTTCATGGCCAAGTGGGGACTAGAACCCAGGTCTCCCAAGTCCCAGTCCAAGACTCTAACCACACTGGCTCTCCACGCGTTGATGGTGTATGAATGCTCTATAAAAAGTGGGGGAACAAAGAATGGCAACTGAAGGGAAAACGCGAATGTGGAAGCACCCAGAGGAAGTCGGAGACATTTCCCGATTTCCCATGTGGATGTGTAGTCATTCACAGGATGCTAGATCTCATGAGCAACACTTTACTTCAGCCTCCCAATATCCACCCCCCCCCTTTCTCATCCACTACATCAGCCTTTCCCAACCTGGTGCTCTCCAGACATTTTGGACTTCAACTCCTATCAGCCTCAGCCAGCATGGCTGATGGTGAGGAATACTGGGAGTTGTCCAAAACTTCTGCAAGTTTACAGAGCTGTTTGGGGGACCTTTTGCATGTGCGGAGCCATTTCCCCCCCCCCTTTCTTTTTGGTGCCATAAAACAGTGTTCTCCAACCTTGGGCCTCCAGATGTTTTTGGCCTACAACTCCCAGCGTGCCCCAGCCACCTACGCTGGCTGGGGGCATGCTGGGAGTTGTAGGCCAAAAACTTCTGGGGGCCCAAGGTTGGAGAACGCTGCCATAAAAGACCACATCAGCAGAACAGAGGCCAGAGACAAATAAGAACCAAACACAATCTTGCACATGGACTCGTCTATAGATTAAGCTGGCGTGAGTTTATGCACCCCAGAGATCCCTTCCACATTTTGTTCCCTTACCTGTTGTAACGTGGCGAGGAGGACAACTCGGTGCTGTTGATGGACTCCTTCACAAAGAGGAGGCCTTTGCTATAGAAGAAGGGAAAGAGCAAGAGAGAAAGTTGCTCCAGATAAAATAGTCCAGAAACTTGAGCCAGTGTGGGTTCGTGCTTAGAGCAGGGATGGAGAAACATCCTCTAGATCAGTGTTCTCCAACCTTGGGTCCCCAGATGTTTTTGGCCTACAACTCCCAGCATGCCCCAGCCAGCGTAGCTGGCTGGGGCATGCTGGGAGTTGTAGGCCAAAAACATCTGGGGACCCAAGGTTGGAGAACACTGATTCTAGATGTTGCTGGGCTACAGCTCCCATCATTTATTTATATTTATTTACAACGTTTATATACTGCTCCACATCTAAGCAGATTCCGGAGCGGTGAACAATAAAAAGATAAAAAGAACAAAACACTATGTTAAAACAGAATATCAATAAAAACAGTGGCTGGTCAACCAAGGGAGGCTTCTTAAAATAAAGAGGTTTTCCAGAGGCGCCAGAAACAACAGCATGTTGGTGCCTGCCTGACCTCCAGAGGCAGGGAGTTCCACAGAAAGGGGGCCACCCACACTGAAGGTTCTGCTCTGGGTGGACTCCAATCGGGCCATAGGTCCACAAGGAACCACCAGGAGAATGCCACCTGACCATTGGTCATGCTGGCTGGGTCTGACGGGAGTTGTGAATGGGGGGAAAATGCATAAAAGCTTGGGGGTCGGGGAAAGGGGGCGGGGTCAGGGAAAGGGGTGTGGCCCCAGACATGAGGTTCAACACCCTGGGTGCATAGGGTAGAGAAGCCCTGCATGCGTAAGGGTGCTCCGCACTGCTGCCAAATGTGAGGCTGGCGGAGGGTAACCAACCAATGGTCTCCTTTAAAAGAACAAGAAATTTCAGAGATTTACTAATAAGGAGTGAATTTAAGGAAAATTATGGAAGCCCATCCAATGTTCTGTTTGATTCTCACAGGCCAATAGGACACCACCCCTGTGGACATTGCTGCTATTGCAAATACACCAATAAAACTACAACATTTGTAAATCCCTCAGATCAACAAAAGTACTTTCTAAAACACTTTACCACCTGCAACAGTTCCTTTGTTGTTTATGCCATCCAGTGTAAATGCCCAAAAATGTATGTAGGAAAAACTATTAGACCTTTAAAAAACGTATAGGAGAGCACCTTAGCAATATAAAAAACAACAGACAAGGTGCACCACTGGTTCAGCACTTTACAGAACAGCAACATTTCTTTACAGATCTTACATTTTGGGCTCTGGATAAAATTAACACCAATAATGAAAAACAACTATTAAGAAGGGAAATACAATGGATTATTAAATTAGATACTTTAAAACCAAAGGGTCTCAATGAGGATTTGGAACTGTTCCCATTGATGTGACTGCAAATAACTGCAGTTCGACATAGAAGCTATGCCCTGACTGGATGTCCTTGACAATTTGCCAACAAGATAACGCCCAAAAGAAAAAAAAAACTGTACCAAAATATAACAACGTTCGAAAAGACCTATTTTTTCAGTCGCCATTAAAACAGTGAAAGACACTTCAGTTGTTTAAGAAATCTGCAGACTCTTTTACAAGTAAGATATAATTTATATAAAGAATACGTATATTTATATTTTTATTTAAAAAGCAATACTTGTTTCTCATTTTTAAGAAAATGTTTATAAATGATTTCTATTTAAAATATAAGGAAATTAATTCTATAATGAGAAAGTATTTTTTATTATGTGTTGTCCTCATCATGTTAACTAAATGTATGTATTTTGAACTCTTACAGCCCCTTGAGGAAGGCCTTGAAAAAAACACAGGCCGAAACGTGTCGGGCTTCTCTATTTAATAAAGTTTGCATCCTGAGAACCTAGTTCTCTCCCCTTTTTTTGGTGGAGGGTATGGCCAGCCTGCATGTCACTGGGTGGGGGTGAGATCAGCCGGGGGAGAGGGCAGTTGAAGGTGACTCTGCACCAGGGATGTTGAAGAGTCCTTGGTCTCGAGTCACGAATCGAGTCATGAGTCTTTGGGCCCGAGTCTCGAGTCCGAGTCCGAGTCCTTGGTCCAAAATGGTGACTCACGAGTCCCGAGTCACTCCCAAAGCTGACTCCACGAGTCCCTATTAAAATCAATGGGGGGTTTTTCCCAACAAAATAAGGCTACTTCAGATGTGTGGCTTAAATAAATTCTAGGCACAAGTGTGCCTTTTTATCTCAAAACTCTGCCACTGATTTTGACAAGAACAGACCAGGCAGACAAACCCAAAATAACCAGGCGGGGAACCCCAAAAGGCAGAGGCCTTTGTCTTGGACAATTCAAACTGTGGAACTGGTTAAGAAGAGAACAGGCAGGCAGAGGAGGCTGGGAACCCCAAACAGGCAGGCAGAGGCAGCCAAGCCCCAAATGTCTGAAAGGTTGCATTAGGAAAATGATTTTAAAAAATAAACTTGGATTGTTACTGCAACTAGGTCCAGACAGCACCTGCAGGTGGCATCAAGCAGGGATGTTGACGAGTCCTTGGTCTCGAGTCGAGTCTCGAGTCCCATTAAAAATGTTGGGACTCGAGTCCGAGTCGAGTCAGAGGGGGGACTCAGTCCGACTCATGAGTCGAGTCCTGGAGTCCGAGTCCCCATCCCTGCTCTGCACTATGCCCCCCATCTCTCTCAACCTAACCTACCACACAGGGGTGTTGTGAGGATAAAACGAGGAAGGGGAGAGGTGTGAGCTGTCTTGAGCACCTCAGAACAAGAATTCTGAGAACCACGTGCTGCCTGTGATGGTAGCTGCATTTTATTCCTGGGCCATGCGCTGATTCGTACACTGAAAACCATCGCACTGAGAAAGAGCTCTGCCCCTGTTTCCTCTGCCGTTCTTTACCTCGATGTGGTGGGGTCTGAGTCATAGCCGGAAGCTGAGGGATTCTTAAGCTGAGAAGAAGCAGCTGCGGCCATCTCATCTGAACCTGTCAAATTCCTGGCAAGAGAAAAGAAGTGTGGTGAACAGGGGCGTGCGCTAAGGCTCAGACATTCAGACAGGCTGTCCTCCTTGCCATCCGAGATCACCCTGCTGCAGCTGTGCCGTGCGTGCCTCATTTATTTATTTGTTTGTTTATTCTTTATACTTTTTTAATATAATGAAATCTCTAAGCAGTTCAAAATAAAATAACATGTATAATACAGTACAGAAACAATAGAAAATAAATAAATAAATAAATAAAAAACAACATTACAGCAAAACAATAAAAACAGGGCAATATCATAGTTCCTTATGGGTCAGGGAAAGCCTGTGTAGACAAATATTTTTTTTCAAGAGGCGTTTCAAGTTTGCCACAGTTTGTGCCGCTCGAACCATGCATGGGAGAGTGTTTTGGAGGGTGGATGCCACCACCACAGAGAAGGCCCGCTTACCTGGTGACATTGTATTGGTGGCGGAACCATCAGTAAGGCCTTCTCTGAAAAACGCGAGAGTTGACTGAGTGTATTTAGGGGAAGGCTAAGTATCCCAGTCCCAGTTATTTAGGGCTTTGTATGTCAGCAACAACAGAATCTTGAACATGGTTCGGTAGCTAAAAGGCAGCAAGGTGTAACCCGCCACACAGGAGTAATATGTTACAGCTTGGTGCTCTATGGAGCATCCTAGCTGCTGCATTCTGCACTAGCTGCAGCTTCCACACCAGGTGGAAGGCAGCCCCACACAGAGCACATCACAGTAATGGAATGGTGAGATTACCAGAGTAGCTATCAAGGTCCCAGCAGGGGAGGCTGATGACCCCTATGTCAGTGGGGCTCCTTATCCATCACATCTTTGTTGTTGAGCTTTATAGGAGTTCTCCGTGGTGCTGAACTCCGTCCCCAAAATAGGTTCACCGGCATGCAGCACCATGGATAGCTCCTATCAAACTGAAAATAAAAGATGCAATGAATTGAAAAGGCTAAAATTTCTCCAGCCTTGATGGCTTTCAATCCACCGTGCAGGCCCATCCGCCTACGTGGATTCAGCAGAGCGTGAGTTGGAAGATTTAGCCTCTGTCTCATGTGTGTAACCGGCCCATGTAGTTCACACAGAGATTCAGCCTTTGTCTCCTCCACACGCAGCTTGTCCAAGTGTCTCGGATTACAGCTCCAGCTTGTTCGTCCTGTCAGCTCAACTGTAATTAGGAATTAACTCCAATAGAATCCATCACCAGGGTTTTTTCTACCTGTTTATTCTATATCAGAGTAAATACAATCTCCTAAGTTACAGTCTATATTGCATAGCATAGTCCAGTGGACCAAGTCCACCCTAGCAGACAGAGCATCAGAGAGAAGAGACAAGAAGAAGCATACAGAAAGCAATCCTTCTCTCTATTACAAAGTTACAGGAAACGAAACTTAACAATCATACTACGTCATCAGAAAGTACAAACCATGTGATCAGCTCATATTTCTTTCCCACCTACTTTTCCCATGAGAATAGAATAGTGGTGTCAGACTAAACAAGATTGTTATTCTAGCCATCCTGTACCTTTCCAAATGAAAACACTTGTTTCACAGCTGTTGTTGTGTTACATGTCCCAACATGAATAAGGAGCCCCACTGACATAGGAGTCACCGGTCTCCCCTCCCCAGCGAGTAGCAGTAGGTGAGAGGCTTGTTTGTTTTGTTTTTGAATAAGAACTTACAAAATGGGATGGAAAGAACTTGCGTTCAAATCCTGGGTTGGGACCCCTGTGTACATTCAGTCTCCGGTCAATGGAGGCTGGTGGCGCCAATGTCAGCGGGGCTGTGTATCCACTCCGGATTTTACTCTGAACCTTTAAGGAGCTATCCATGGCGCCAAACCCTACCCCAAAATAGGTTCGGCACCATGGATAGCTCCTTAAGAGTTCTGAGTAAAATTCAGAGTGGATACACACACAGCCCCGCTAACATTGGAGCCACCAGCCTGTGGCGCTGAATTAGCGTTGTTGCCACTTCTTTTTTTTTCTGGCAGGCTCCTCATCTTGACCAGCTGCATGGCAGGCAAGTCCAATACGGTCCCCCTCCATGCTGGGAATGGTTGCACCTATTGGACTTTTGCTGGTGCAGTTGGGTGAAAATTCTGTTATGTTTGCTTTTGATAAGAACTTACCAAAATTTGTCAATGTTGTCATAAGCAGGTTGGAAAAAATGAGATTTTTAAAAAAAAATTGAATGGGGGAGAAAGCAAAACGGACAGATTTCTCTCTCCCTAGTAGCAAAAGGTACAGAACTACATATACAAGTAAATCATGTGAGCTCCTGGAACTGTACCATTTCTAACTGTAGGTTGAATGTTTCATCGTGTAACCAACTTCCTGCATATAGAAAACTAGCAAATAAGGGGAAAGGCTAAGCTCCTCTCTCCGACATGCTAGCTTTCTATGGGTAGACCGAGATAGTTCTGTCTATGAAACACATTTTTATTTCTGTGGAGGGTGTATTCTCACTCCTATTCTGCTGTTGGACAAGGTCTGTATCATTTTATACCAGGTTACATAGACTGATATTCGTATCTTGTACTTATTGAGACGCTATGCTTATTTATAATGGTGATCGTCCATCCTATGTTTTTGAATTATGTCTGTACCAGACTGTGAATTTATCTTTTTGTACAAACATTTGTGTGTCCAAAAGTGCGCATCAACTGTGTGCATTTTTTAAATGCACATTTTTTTCATCCCATTGATTAAAGCCTGTCTGTGCTCATTTTTCAAAAGTATGCATTCTTTCACGCACATTTTTTCAAATGTAGGCATTTTTTAAACATTTCTTTTTGTACCGCAAATCGCATCACAAACTCAGAAACATGTGGACTTTGACCGGTCTGCACTCGGTTCCAGGAGGTGCAAACTGGGTGAATTCTGTGCAAAAATGAACTGCAAACGAATTTCTCTATCCTCCCAATCGCAAATAAATGAATGAATGAATCACTCTAGTGCTACCTGCAGGGTGATTCCTGATAGAATTCTAGAAGAGACGCCCAGAATATACCTTGGGCTAGCCCAGTGTTCTCCAACCTGGGGTCCCCAGATGTTTTTGGCCTACAGCTATGCTGGCTGGGGCATGCTGGGAGTTGTAGGCCAAAAACATCTGGGGACCCCAGGTTGGAGAACACTGGGCTAGACACTGCCTCTTCAGTGGTTCCCAACCTTGGGTCCCCGGATGTTGCTGGACTACAGCTCCCAGCATCCCTTGCCATTAGCCATGCTGGCAGGGTATGCTGGGAGCTGTAGTCCAGCAACATCTGCGAATTTAGTCTAACCTACCTCACAGGATAGCTGTGAAGATAAATGGAGGGATCATGTAAGCTTCCCTGAGCTCTTTGGAGGAAGCACTATGACAACTATCTTAAGGCTCAGGCGGGTAACATAAAAAATAATATCTAAGGGAGGCTGGTGACTCCTATGTCAGTGGGGCTCCTTATCCATTGTCCTGAGCTTTGTAGGAGCCATCCATGGTGCTCCATGTTGGTGAGCCTATTTTGGGGATGGAGTACAGCACCATGGACAACTCCTGTAAAGCTCTCAGAATAAAATCTGCAATGGATGAGGAGCCCCACTGACATAGGAGTCACCAGCCTCACCTGAACTCCCCCACCCAGGTCAATTAAAAAACGCATCTTTACCTTCTGATCTCTGTATCACACATATCCTTATAGAAAGGCACCCTATGGCTTCTTGGGGAGCCAGTCACCGGTCCATCTCTGAAGGGGTAGTAGGTCCTACTAGGAAGAAACAGCCATTTTTAGCAGATCAGAGTGATAACAACAGAGCAACAACAATAGAGCAAGAAACATAAGAACAAAGGAGATGATGTCTTTAAAACACAGGAATTGGATTTTTTTGAATGAGACACATGCAATCTGAAACCTCACCTTGAGTATTCCAAAGACATTATGGCCCTTTCTATAGACCAGGGGTATTGAACCTCTTTCAGCCCAAGGGCTGAAATACCACTGCAGAGAAGCTTGCCCGATTACTAAGATCATCTTCAGAGGCTCTTCTCTGGGTGCCATTGCCAAAAATGGTTTGACAGGTTGCTGCCAGGGAAAGAGCCTTCTCCGTAGTGGCCCCCTGTCTGTGGACCACCCATCCCAGGAAGATCCGCCTGGCATCTGTCATATTTTTTAATGTTTTAAGTATTTCAATATTTTCATTGATGTATTTATTATTTTGGTTCCTATTTTATTGCGATGGGGTTGGGGTTAATGCTCATAAACAGCGCATCTGTCAGTTGGGTGGTATATAAACATAATGAACGAATAAATAAATTAATGCCACACTATTGGTGTGGAGCTCCACCAATAGTGTGGAACTCCACACTGCTGGAGCGGCACTTCTGCAACATTCTCCTGCATCAAGGCAATCTCCTCCCTCCTCTACCTCTTCCATTACACATGGACTGGATCTATCAGTACTATGTAGGAGATCCATGAAAAGGATCTCCTGATTTTCAGTTTTTAATTTGCCCTTTAAAAGGTTTTTTAGGATGCCAAGCCTCTGAAGCCGACCCGCAAAAATCGTTAAATCATTCCAAACAAAATAAAAGAGAACCCAAACCAAAACGACAACAAGCCAAACCACATTTTAAAAAAAACACTTGAGACTCCAAAGCAAGAAAGAGTAGCAATACATCCCAATAAAAGCAGCAGTCAAAAATCACCATATAACAGCAGTGGGACAATGATATAATAGAAGCGGCCTCGGAACATCAAAATAAAAATCAGAACTATCACCAAACCCACCCCCAAAACCATGCTCACATTTGTGAGCGAGAACGAGGCAAAATGAGCATTGGGGTGGAAAAAGGAGAACCTCAACAAGCTCAAAAATAGTTCATCCGCCCATTCCTAGCCATGGAAGCAACTTCCATGCAGTCCACATTGTGCCAGTGACCTTCACACGGGCAGGCAACAAGTGGGAACTGCGACAAAATGTTGCAGCATGGAGTGTTCCTGTTCAAGTTTTCAGCCAGCCGTGACCTCTTCCTAGGTAGTCCATTCCCCCTTCTATCCCCCACACCCCACTATTTTATTCACCCACTCAATAGACACTGAGCATTCTATGTCCACTGAGCATGCTCAGTTCTCATCAGGACTGTTTTCAGTGTGCCCGCCCCCTGGTGAGGCTCCCCCCCCCTCGCTAAAGATTTTTCTACTTCCGCAAATCTTGGGGCTCCCTAAGCACAGCGATGTGTGTAGATGGTGCCCTGTCAGTGGCCAGACCCACTTGGTGTCCTGTTTACACTGCTGGTTAGTGACTTGTTAGTTTGGCATGAGTCAGAAGGCAGCTGCACCAGACCACTCAGAAGCGGTAATGTAAGAACAGAGTTGTGCAATCCGATCTTTTGCATGTTTACTCAGAGCTAATGTGGCATAGTGGTTAGAGTGTAAAATTAGGGATGGGAAGATCTGAGTGTGAGTCCTCACTCAGCCACAATGCTTACTGGGTGATCTTGGGCCAGGGCCATATCTCAGCTGAACCTACCCTGCAGGGAGGTTGTGAGAATTAAAGGGAGAGAACCGCGTACCCTGCCCTAAACTCCTTGGAGAAAGGCGTGGCTTTTAAAAAAAATAAAAATAAATCAGAGTTTAAGTCCCACCAAGTCCAGTGTAGTGCAACCTGAGATGCCCTGTACTATAAAACTCACATTAGATGCCTGTGTCTCTGTAAGGCCTTGAGCTTGTAACCGTTAGGGAGGCCCCTTGTGCGTCGCCAAAATACAGGAGGTGAATCACCGTAAGAGAGGACCAAAGAGGAGGAGGGGTCTCCCATCCAAGTAATAACCAGGCCTGACCCTGCTTAGCTTTCCACGCTCAGACAAGCTGAGCCAGCGTGAGCCACTTCCAACTCTACAATCTATGAAATCTATGAAGGATGCAGCTTTGCACAGAAACTGCATACGCTAATTTATACGTATAGATGCAAACAGAGAAATCTTTCCTATAATTTAAACAGAAATGCCATGAATCTCACCCTAGCAGGGAAGACTGTGGCCAGGTGAACCCGCTGTGCCTGCTCGGTCTGTTGTCCAGGTGCAAAGTGTGGATGGGCAACTTCAAGCCCCCCCCCCCATTGCTCTCCCATCCCAGTTTGCAGGACACGGAATAATGGGCTCAAGTTACAGGAACCCAGATTCCACCTGGACATCAGGAAAAACTTCCTGACCGTTAGAGCAATAAGACAATGGAACCAACTACCTAGGGAGGTGGTGGGCTCTCCCAGTCTGGAGGCATTCAAGGTGCGGCTGGACAGCCATCTGTCGGGGATGCTTTGACCTGGATTCCTGCATTGAGCAGCGGGTTGAACTCGATGGCCTGGTAGGCCCCTTCCAACTCTACTTTTCTATGATTCTATGATTCTTATGGTTCCTAATTTTTAAACTAGGCTTGGACTGGACAGCCCTTCAAATAGGGGATGCCTTCAAACAGAGGACCGTCCTCTGTAAAGTAGCACACACGGGCCCCTGTTCCCTAGAGATTTCTTGATACGCGTTTGAGTCAGTGCTCACTGCCCCTTTACCTTCCGCTGTTGAACGCTTGGTTGTTCAGATACGATGTTGTCGCATGACTCATCTCCAACCTGCTGGTGTTGTACGGTTGGTTGCTGAGATATGATGATGACATCCCATGACTAGCCGCCGCTGATCGAATGGCATTGTTAGCATGGCGATCCAGATACGGCATTGTCCTGTGACCACTCTCCATCACACGGTGGCTGTAAACTGGGTTGTCCAGATAGCTTGGCATCCTATGACTGGTCTCAGACATGCCAAGCGTACGTCTCCCTCTGAGGAGACTAAAAGAAATCCCAGGTGTCATCATCATATAGGTAAGATCTCCCAGAGGATGACTGTGTTGGCTATTTGCCATGAGATTAACTATCCGAGTAGTTAATCCAGAAACATGGAGAGATTCTGTTTACCGTTGTGATGTAGGAAACAAAATTCTGAAGTGCCATGTTTGCTTTGGTGGAATAAAAAATGTTGATGCCAGGGTCCAAAGCTGAAGTGATACTGAGATGGTTTGCAGCAAGCCCTGGCATATATAATAAGCAACGGTAGATAAGGAGGAGGCAACATTTTCCATACGTAAAGCAGCCGAGTTGAAAGGAAAGCCACAACATCTGACTGGGCTTCAAGAAACAATGCCAAATAGTTTGCAAAACTGCAAACTATTGTAATGCTAAGATGGAAACAAGAGTCCAAAGCCAGCCATGGCTGAAGTCCCAAGTCCCAAGCGTACTTACTTGGGAGCAAATTCAATAGCAATTAATGGGTCTCATATCCAAGTAAATGTGTTTAGGATTAGAATAGATGGATGATAATAAAAAAGGAAGTTTTAAACCAATCCAATAAAAGGGGGGGGGAAGTGCCAGAAAAGAAGGATGCAACACTAAAAATGGCCCCAATCCAGCTAAGGCCTGTAGAACAAAAACGGAACAAGTGAGTCACAACTAATTCAAGTCCCGTTGCTTTTTAATGGGACAGTCAGAAGTAACTTTAGGTGGATTTGGAGCCATGTGTATAATGTATAAAGGAAGGGAAAGCACTGACAGGGATAAAAACAAATAGCCAAAATATCAAATGAGCTACATCTCATGGAGCATGATCGGTTAAAAAAAAAAAGAGTGTTTCTTCAAGTCAAGAGTGCCACTCAGAAATATTGGCTATTTGAAATTAATTCAGATTAGTAGGGTGTGAGCTTATACCCTTGGATGCTGAAGGAACTACTGTAGTTGAAGAATGTATCAGCCCTCAGCATTCAACTCGGAGAATCAAACGGAAGATAGATGAAGCCACAAGAGACCCGAAAAGGGGAAACAACGCACAATGGGCATGATATGGCCAATCCAATACGAGGGCCTTGATACAATCTGCCATAACATAGCAAAGTTAGCTACCAAAATGCAGGTTAGATTTTCTCAAAAGATGAGGAGGATACTACCAAATTAACAAGACATACCTAAACAGTAACGATTCTAGCCATGATCCTATACTATGTAATTGCCCAGGTAGAACTGAAAAATTCTATATTTCCCTGCTACTCACAGATACGGTCCCTCATATCACTAATAGTGTGGCTAAATTTTGTGTGACTGCCATAACATGCCACATCTTTTTAACCTCTGACTCTGGCCTTGCTTGACTGTTATAATTTTGATATAAAACTTTGCTGTGTTATGTATGCTGGTGTAATGATGTATAGTAGTAATTCATGCTTTATTGATTGATTGTTTCCCTGTTTTCAATGTTATTGTTGGTTCTGGTCAATGGCCGTAATAAATATTCATTCAAATATTCATTCATTCATTCATTCATTCAGCCATGGTACGCTTATTGTCAAACTGCAAAGAAGTGGCATTCATAAGCCATTTTTGGCGAAAAGGTGGAAGATAAATTTAATAAATACATTTAAAAAGGCTGCTGTGAAGATGGGACATGGTGGAGGTTAAGCTAAGTTCCCCCTTCCCCCTCCTCTGATTGATTTCGAATTCTTTCACCCTTGTTCTCTTGCTCTTCCTTGGAATGCATTGGGTGTCTTTGGAGAGCTTGAGATAGTTAGTGGCACCTGGGAGATAACAAGTTATCTGCAGAGCTGTGTAGCAAGGCCAGAGTTAATTGGGATGAAATCATGAGAAAGTTCCCGCAGCTGGGAAAGGGCGGGGGCCACCCTCCTTCAGAAAGCAGGATGATGGGATTGGTGGAGACTGGGCGGGGGGAAAGGACCCTGGCTTTGGATAAAGGGGTGGGGAAGGCACGGGGTTCTTCCTTCAGGCCTGGGCGCTGTGGAAGTTCCATCTGGGGCAGGTATGCCGGATTTGCAGGATAGCTGGGGAAGCTAGGCCTGGTTTGGCTCAAGCAGTTCTTTGCAGACTTTTGGGGCTTGTTTTAGATATCCTTTTAGAGTCCCTTTTTATTCCCATTCCCCTTTCCTCACAACAACCTACCTCACCCCCTTTTCCCTACCTTCTTTTTAGCCCTTTCTTATAAGGGATTATTTGTATATGTATTGGACCATTGGAGACCCTACACTGCTTAATTCTAAATTTTTGTTTTAATAAAGTTCAGCCCCAGACCTCCCGGTGCTCCCGAGCTCGCCAATGAAAACCAGCTGGGAGCTGCAGGAAACCCTACATAAGGGCTTCCTCTTCCCACAAGCCTTCGCCACAGCAACATGAGTCATTGTGGTGTCTGCAGCTGGTTCCTGACTCTGGTGACCAACTCTGATCCTCACCTTGCCGTTTATGTTTGACCTGCATCTGCCCCTGACCTTCGCTTCTTGCCTCTGGCCCCACCTTGCCTGATACATGCCGGACCTCTGCTCATCTTTGGACTTTGCTCACGCCTCTGGCCCTGCTCCATGGTGTATGTGTTTGACGATTGCTTGCTCTGGACTCTATGTCTCTGGCCTGCATCCGCCTCCATCACCCCTGGCCCTGGCATTCCAGCCTAGGACCCTTGCCACTCATGCCCCGGGTCTGACACAGGGCCCAGTGGGGCAGCCAAAGGACCATCCGGAGAGTGGCAAGTGATGGAGGCATGGCAAGCATGCCTGACATCAGTACCTGTGCTTACCTGAGCCTACCGATTCCCACTGGGGTGATGCTCTTTGCCCAAGCATTCTTTCTTCTTACTTAAAAAAAAATCTTATAGTCAGGGGGCTGCTGACTGGGCATGTACATGGGAAAAGATACTTATTTAAAAAAAAAAAAACATTTTTAAAATTATTACATTTATATCCCACCCTTTTTCCTCTTGCAAGGAACCCAAGGCAGCTTACACAGTCCTCCAACTCTCCATTTTATCCTCACAACAACCTTATGAGGTAGGTTAGACTGAGAGTCAGTGACTGGCCCAAAGTCCCCCAGTGAGCTTCATGGCCGAGCAGGGACTAGAACCTGGGTCTCCTGAGTCCCCAGTCCAGCCACTGAGTCCCCAGTCTAACCTCTACACCACACTGGCTCTACAACACATTGGTGGTTATTCCCAAGTCAATACGTTTAGTATAAGGGCCACAGAAGCAAACTCCACTTTATTCCTGCAGGCACAAGGATGCTATAAGTGAGTTTCAAACGTGAAACTGCACAAGCTCAGAGTATTTCTTCCTTTTTTAAAAATCAGTGTTGGCACAGAGTTGTTGTTTTTTGTTTTGTTTTGCCATAACATGTCAGGAATGTAGAAACAGTTGCAGGGCCGGTGCAAGGCAGTGCAAGGCAGTTTGGTGCCCTAGGCAAGATCAGATATTTAGCGCCCCCTTTAGCGCTGTCTTTTTTTCCCCCAAGGCGTTTCTGGTGACCCCTTTAGCCCTGCGCCCTAGGCAGCTGCCTAGCTGGCCTAATGGTAGCACCGGCCCTGAACAGTTGTAATGCATAGAATGGCAATTAGGAGGGGAGAAAAGAAAGGTTGGTTGTGTGCTTTGCAACTGAAGTAATACACATGGGGGAGGTGTATGACTATTAAGCCCAGGGTCAAATTTGTCTAGTTGCACCACTGAGGTTGGCAAAGAAGATCAATGGTTTAGAATGATATATGGGAAGGGACTGAAGAACTCAAAATATTGGGTCTGGAGAAATGAAGATTAATAATTTAGGGTACAATGTTATGCAGGTTTAGACAGAAAAAAGGCCTCCGACTCCCAGCATACCCCAGCAAGTCATGTTGGGAGTTGGAGGCCTTTTTTCTGTCTAAACATGCATAGGATTGTGCCTTTACTATGTTTAATAGTAAACCCCACACACATGAGCGCAACTGTTTTCTCTTGCCAAACAAGAAAAGGAGAAGAGGCAATTGGATTGAAGTTGCAGAAGATTTAGGATTAATATTTGGACAAAATTCCTAACCCTGAACGCAGTAGTATCATGGTGCGTGTGGGCTGTATGTCCCCCACCTGCATTTTAAAGGACAGATTGCTTAAACGACTCTCAGGGGTGTTGAATCATACCACGGG
Source organism: Shinisaurus crocodilurus (assembly GCA_021292165.1). Taxonomy (NCBI): domain Eukaryota; kingdom Metazoa; phylum Chordata; class Lepidosauria; order Squamata; family Shinisauridae; genus Shinisaurus; species Shinisaurus crocodilurus. The sequence continues at coordinate 21,031,041 of CM037883.1, forward strand.
GCATGGAGAGCTTTGGGTTCCCTTCTAATGCTGAGATTCTATTTATCTGGGACTGGAAGAACATCAGCAGTCCTGAACAGAAACAGGTGAGAAATTAGTTCTGTCCGAATTTGTAGGCGAATTTACTAAATTCGCACCTGCCAAACCAATGAGTGAACCAGAACAGAGTTGCACACTGAATTCATGCCTCCCTGAATTTACCGCTACAAAAATGGTGCACAATGGTGAAAATAACATATGGAAATTCATTGTAAGGGGGGGAGAGTTGCAAAAACACATACATTAGCAAAAAAAATGTATGCATGAAAGTAGGTACATTTGGAAAAAGTGCACAGAAAAATGTGTATATTAGGAAGTGCGCATGAAAATGCATACGGGTTTTCATGTGGACTTTTAAAAATAGAATTTGTACAATGATGTGGAATCAAGGAGAGAGATAATGAGAAACTGCATGGGACCAAAATTGACAGATTTGCCCCATCCCTGGTCCTGAACGGTGGACAACGAGCAAAGAAGAGGTTTGGAGCCGGAGATTTTTCCTTGCCGCACTCGAAGTATGACTCGAAGTATCTCATGAGTTTCTGGTCCTCATGACCTGTCTCCTTGCTGCCACCAGAAGTTCACTGTTCAGAACAAAGGGCCGATATGGCAAGGGTGGGTGGATCCTGGTCGTCACCTCCTTTGTTGTCTGGGGACCTGAGCTAAGAGGCTAGGTCTGCAGTCCTAAACACACCTACTAGGTCAGTGTTCTCCAACCTTGGGTCCCCAGATGTTTTTGGCCTACAACTCCCAGCATGCCCCAGCCAGCGTAGCTGGGAGTTGTAGGCCAAAAACATCTGGGGACCCAAGGTTGGAGAACACTGTACTAGGGGGTCAGCCCTATTGAACACAGTGGGACTTCGGTTCCGGTAAACATGCAGGGGATAGCGCTGTCAGCTGGAGAAGTGAGGCTCCAATCCTACGCACACTTACCTGGGAGTAACTCCTATTGAAAACAGTGGATCTTTTCCCCCTACCTCCAGCCTTGCTGCTGTGCATTCCACCAGCAGCCTGACACACAGAAATGAATCGGGTAAAGCATGGAAAAATAAAGTGATGAGGTTGGATCCAGATTTAGTCATACTTAGAGTAGACCTATTGAAATCAATAGGACCTAAAGTTAGTCACTAACTTAAATCCCATTGACTTCAGTAGGTCTACTGTAAGTATAACCCATAGAAGATTATGGTCCATTCGCTCTTTGGATCCTTTTGATATTGAAATCTACTAGGTGTATTATTATTATTATTATTATTATTATTATTATTATTATTATTATTTAACATTTGCATACCCTCCTCTTAAGCTTATGGTCCAATTAATGGATGCTTAGACTAAAATGGAACAACAGAGCTTTTCCCTGTCCATAAGGTCAAGCTTCTGGCAACTGGTGACCTTAATGCCAGAAGTGGACCCAATGACTACATACCTGAAGCTCAATAACCTGTCCCGCACTGCTAGAGATCAAGGAGGAGAGATCTTTTCCCCCAAAGAACTCAAAAGATTCTGCAGATGAACTATGCTGGCTTTCATTTATTCTTCCTGTTCTACAGAATAGATTTGCTCATTCTCAATGGTGCCACTGATCATGATAAACAGACAGAGAGAGTACACTTTGACCAACTCTCGTGGTTCTAGTCTCGTTGATGACTTTGTAGTATATCTATAATCCAGTTTGGGCTTTCTACATAGGCCTTACGATACACCTGCGAACACCAGCCCACTTCTATTGCAGGTATCAATCCCTGAGCCAAGGTCCATCCAACACAGTATTTTCAAATTAAAGATCGAGAATAGCTGTTTCCAGTGATGTGGGAAAGAGGGTGGGGTTTTTTTTGCCTGCCTCATTTCTGCATGGGAGCTTGCTGTTCCAAGACGCAGGAGCAGGGACGGGGAGGCGAAAATGGCAACGCTGTAGGGCACTGATGAAGAAAGGTGCATGTTTACAGCATCTTCCCGGGTCACCGCTTAGAGCAGTGTTCTCCAACCTTGGGTCCCCAGATGTTTTTTGGCCTACAACTCCCAGCATGCCCCAGCCAGCTGTGCTGGCTGGGGCATGCTGGGAGTTGTAGGCCAAAAACATCTCGGGACCCAAGGTTGGAGAACACTGGCTTAGATCGTGGAACTACAGGGAGCAGCCTGCCGTGGTTCCTTACCTTCCTGTGTCTGAGTCTGAGCCGTGCTCTCCCCGTTGGCTCTCTGGAGTAGCAACGCCGCTCTCTGTGGAAAGGGAGCTGGACCTACCAAAGTAGGGAAAGGGATACAGGCATTTAGAGCATCAATGGGCCAAAACAGACATTACCCAGGGGTTCCCACCCAGTTCAAGTGCTCCATTTGCTTCATGGATTGTTATTTTGCACTAGGAATTCCAGGTGTGGGAGACCCGATGTGGATGGGGCCCAGAGCAGGGGTGGTGGTAGAAGGGCTAAAGCCCCCCTTCCTTGCCCCCATGCTATGATCCTCATCTGGATCAGGCGCCCTGCACCTACTCAAAGTGAAAAATGAACGAAAGACATACCTAGCAGATAACACCTTTAAAATCATATCTGTTTTGGCACTACGTGAAAGCCAGTTTCCAGCTTTCTAACTGTCCTGGTAAGGCCTGCCCGGGACACTTTGCTGCCTTAGGCAAAGGAGAAAATGCCCCCCCCCCGAATCACCATACAGAATCTGTACACCCTTCCCTTCCCCTGAAGCCCAGACCCCAGCATCACTGGAATCTCTTTGTCCTTGCAAACAGAGACACAGAGGCGATCGCTCCGAGCCTCTCTGTGCACGGAAAAAGAGAATACGTTTCCCTGGTCAGTGCTAGAGAAAGGGCAGTTCAAATAGCCTCCGTTCAACCAAATGGGCAGTTCAATCTTACTTCAACACTCATGATGGGGCAGCGTCCTCCACCGTATCTGAGGCAGCAGGCTAGCTTATGGGGCTCAGGGCAGGCTGTGCATGGCTCAGATAGCTCTGTCCGCCGACACCTCGCTGCTGCTCCCCGTCCCGCAGCATTTGCTGCCTGAGGCAGCTGCCTCACTTTGCCCAGTGGTTGGGCCGGCCCTATTTCCCAGCTAGGGAATGCTCCTGCTGTAATCCTCCTTCGTGAGCAGAATCGAGATGAACAGAGGCCTCCTTGTGGCCTGCTATGAGCGAGGCGCGTGGGGCTCTGCTCACCCCAAACCCGAGAACGTTGCCAATGCTGGGACCTAGTTACTTACTTTGGGGCAGGAGAATGGTACGGCCAGCGGTGGGCACTCCGAGGTCCCAGCAGAACTTGTTTCCCTGCCAGAAATGTGACTGGAACTACCAATCCCATAATCCCTGACAGGAAACGGATGCTATTTGCCTCATTCCCCCCCCCCCCCGTGAGAAGGCCCTCCAAGGCCATGGTGCTCTACTGCAGTGCTGTGCGCCACCCCAGAAAGAACTGTGGTTGAATCCAGCATTCACCTGGCAGAGTCGAGCTCCGATTCATCCCTCTTGCCAGCTCTCAGGAGTTCACTTTGGGTTCCAGTGGTACTAAAACTGCTTTCACTGGACCATGAGCCAGACCTGACCAAAGGAAGACAGACAACTTGGCAAATCTGGTCCATTTAGACTGCAAGCAGGATCTTGCAGATATTTCAATTTTTGTACAGCACATTAATAGGCACTATACCAGGGGTGGAGAACTGTTCTGGGCCGGATTGCCTCTCAGGACACCCCCATGAGCTGGATGATGTCAGCGGCAGCCCCCTCCCTCTAAAAGCTGTACGCCAGCGGAGGCTGATGGCTCCAATGTCAGCGGGGCTGTGTATCTCCTATGTTGGGGGTAGGGTTCAGCACCATGGATAGCTCCTTAAAAGATCAGAGTGAAGTCTGGAGCAAATACAAAGCCCCGCTGACACTGGAGTCACCAGCCTCCACTGGCTCCACCCCTGCCCATAGAGATATTGGAGACATCTGCAATCGATGCAAATAGGTTTGGATTTCTAAGAATCCGACTTGAGGATTCCACAGCGGACCATTTTTTTCTGACTGAGTCACACGGATTCTGCGGACTTGTGGATTGGTTTTTCACTTCTGGGAGGGATTTGCACTAATTCGCATTAATGCTAATTTGTATTAGCTCATTTGCGCAAGTTTGCATTGGCGCAAATGTACACGTGCGCTAACATGAATTGGCGCAAGCGGAATGAAATTCTGGTTTTAAAAGACCCAATTCCATCAGTGAATGGACGACAGAACAAAAGAGGCCTGACAATCCGCCAAACCCAGACAGAATGGATTTAACAAAACCCATACATCCCTACCTTCCCTAGGAGCCGTGTCCCTGCCCCTGCGGCCTTGCACCCAACATCGCTGGAGTCCCTTTGTCCTTGCAAAGAGAGGCGCAGAGGCGATCGCTCCGTGCCTCTCTGTGCATGGAGAAAGGAACACTTTCCCCTTGTCAGCGCTAGAGAAAGGCACCCTTTCTCTAGTGCTGACCCTTGGGCGAGGCTAGGGAGAGGACGCAGGGATCTGGCAGGCCGGATGAGGAACCCCACAGACTCTTTATCTGGCCTGTGGGTCAGAAGTTCCCCATCCCTGCAGTATATAAAATAATCAGTTGTGGTGATGACAAAGGTTAACTAGAGACAATGAAAAGTGCAAGGAGCGTAACCGGTCCCAAGTTCAAATTTCACCTCATCTCAGTATGTGGTTTTTAGGCAAGCCACGATTCTCCCAGCCTCAGCTCCCTCCACCCCGATTTGCAAGAGGGGAATGACATTGACCTACCATACAAGGTTGTTGTAAGGACAAGTGAGATCACGTATGGTGTGCTTTGAACCTTCCCAAAGTTCTACATCAGGGCTAAATAATATTATTGATTCACATGTAAGTATTATGGGGTAAAGAGTGACTCTTAAGCAATATGTGAAAAACACCCTTGGGCTTCCAGTGGTGTCCTAGAGACAGTCTAGCGGCCACATGCAGAAAAGCATCAATAAAGGCAAGATTCCACAAAGCACCCTGATGCTGTAAAATATCTACGTGGCCCATTGAGGTCCTTCCTGAACAAACAACATAAGCAGCATCAAAGAAGGGGCCATTTGTCCACCTCTTACTTTGCCAGATGAGCCTCCACCTTTTTGTATTCTGTGTCACTTGGACTCTCATATCCCATCTCTTGGGTGGTCTTCTTCTCAAAACCAGAGAAAAATCTGCAAGGAGAGAAGGGGCCAGTTCCAATCATTCTTGGAAGGTAGGTTACACAGAGCCAGTGTGGTGTTGTGGTTAGAGTGTTGGACTGGGGACTCTGGAGATCCGGGTTCTAGTCCCTGCTCAGCCATGAAGTTCACTGGGTGACTTTGGGCCAGTCACTGACTCTCAGCCTAACCTACCTCACAGGGTTGTTGTGAGGATAAAATGGAGAGGAGGTTGAGGAGGATTACATAAGCCGCTTTGGGTTCATTGAAGGAAAAAAGGCAGGCTATAAATATAATAAATAAATAAGCCTATTTCCTAATATATGTAGGCTCGAGTTAGGATGTTATGAGAACATGATTATGGCAGCCAGTTCATTCAAGGTTATGTGGATCTTGGCCTACAAGGTACAGGATCATCCTGCATTACGGTCACCTTGGCTTACTGTTCTTGGACAGCTAGGAAGCAGGTGAAACATGTTCTGGTGCTGTTCATCTCTGAGAAGAGGGAAATTTTTAATGAAATGAACAGATGAGTGCAAACATGTTGGTTTCAGCTCAGATTCTAATAGCAAAAAATTGGAAAAAACAAGAAGCAACATCTCTAAGGGGATGGAAAAATAATATTTGGCACAGAGTACTAATGCATAAGATCTCATATTATTAAAAAAAATGGGAGGGTCAAGTTACAAAAAAGGATTCTTTAGTTCGATGGGACAAATTTATTTGGTACTGGACACAAAATAATAGTTATTAGAATATATAGCAAGAGGTCTAAGAAGTTGTTAAACACCTATAATTGATTATTATACCACTTTGATTGGGGGGGAAAGTAAGAGAAGTATTGAATTGAGAAAGTAAAATCATGAATTGATTCTATCAAGATTTCCTGACTTGGAATTGTATTTTGTGTTCAATGATATTGTCAATAAAATATTTTTAATATTATCAGCCTGCTTGGGTCTGGACCAAGTTTCAGCCATCTTATGAAAAAAGCCCCATTTCTCTCTCACACGCATGCGCGTGTGTGTGCGCGCGCACACACACACACACACACTAAAAATATTTTATTGACAATATCACTGAACACAAAATACAATTCCAAGTCAGGAAATCTTGATAGAATTAATTCATGATTGTACTTTCTCATGCATATAGGACCGTCTGTACCAAGTTAGGTCTGGACCAAGTTTCAGCCATCTTATGAAATCTTTCATAAGATGGTCGATGATAGGGTACTAAGTTCAATTTTTCCCTTTTCCTCTGTACCTTTTTGAGTCAAGATCATCATCATTGTCAAGGTGTGTAGGCACACTGTATCTCGCTTCAGAGAGAGTGTCTGTGTTGTCCCTGGAGAAAGATGGAGCCCTATCAGAGACAGAGATATAGTTCAAATGAAGAATTAGTGCCTGAATTTGCTTGTTTTCCTCTTCCCTCCTTGCCTCCTTTCCCTTTTGTATTGTTTCTATCAGACTATAAACCGACAGATAGGGACTAGTGTTGTTGTTTTTAATCTTTGCAGAAGCACCTAGAAAACATTACGTGTTTTCAACTTTCCATGCAATCAGGAACATGATTGTGCTTGCATATGTGCACCGCAGCATTTCCACAGGTCTGCCATTCACATGACATTAATCACCAGCTTTCCTAATATAAAAAGTGCCATGTTTCTCTTTATTTCTCTTCTCTGTGTAACAAATAACCAGTGTGTTTCGCTTAAGGCTGGAGATGGATCCAGGTAACTTCTGCAGTTTATACTGTAATGGATTTTGGGCTAGTGTATCAGGGGTGAGCAAAACAGGGGTGAGCAAAACTCAGGTTTGTAATATTTTTAAAACAATTTTTTACTGGAACCCCAAGATCCACCAGTTGGAGCCTGGTGCAAAAAACATACTCTTATAATTAAAGTGTTTTGTTTTGAGTACCAGAACTGAATGGAGCTCACAGTCCTTTCACACAAAAATCTACTCCTGCTCACTCCAACCTTTATTCTTTTCTGCAGTACAATTTAGGGCTGGAGAGGAGTCATTTTGTTCTGTTGTTCTTAAATAATTGGGATGACTCAGATATCCTTGTTGATCTACTGTAAATCACCCAGAGATCTACCAATAGATCTAGATCTACCTTGTGCCCAGCCCTGGTATAAATGATCCTTCCAGCATAGTGCAGGGGTGGACAGAAGGTAGATCAGGCTCTACTGGTAGATCTCTTTGCAGTAGATCAGGAAGGGTTTCCAGTCCCCAGCTGCCTAACAATAGTGACAACTAAAAAGCTTTCCACGTCCACCCACCCTAAACTAGATTGTTGCAATAGAACTGGCAGTAGAGTTTTGTGTGAAAGGACTTGTGATACAGGCCTGTGGCTCACGCTGGCTCAGCTTGTCTGAGTGTGGAAAGCTAATCAGGGTCAGGCCTGGTTATTACTTGGATGGGAGACCCCTCCTCTAGTTTCCTGCATTGAGCAGGGGGTTGGACTCGATGGCCTTGTAGGTCCCTTCCAACTCTATGTTCTATGAATCTATGAGCCTGGTTCTGGTGTTGATCACAATTTCCTGGGCTGAGCATGTGCTCAGAGGCTCCCTGTACGGATGTGTTAGGAATCTGATAGGGGATGAAAATCCAATGGATTTTCATGATTCGGTCCCCTAGATTCCCATTTGCCAGCCCTGCACTGGCACTGACTTGCTATGGTGTGAGTCGAGCCAGCTCATGGACTTCCGTCTCTAAAACAGGCCACGATTTGCACACACACACACACACACACACACACACCGCTAAGGAAATTCATGAGCAAACTGGCACCCAAAAAGCACGTGGATCTAGCATGCTTTGCATAAAATCAGCCGATTTGCACAAATTGGCACCTGAAAATCATGTGGTCCTCACACAATTTGCGCAAATTGGCCAATATTATGCAAGGCATGCTAGATCCACGTGCTTTTCAGGTGCCGGTTTGCACAAAATGTGCAAAATACTGTGATTTGTGCAGTTTGTGTAGAATTGTGGAAATTACACAAATTGCACAGTTTGCACAAATTTTCTTAGTGTTCTTTTTTTAATGCACAAACCGTGGCCTGTCTTAGAGACAGAAGTCTGGGGGGGGGGGATGACCCAACTCAGCCTGCTTCCGATCACTGGATCGGAAGCGGGCAAGAAGTCCATTGAGTTCAAATGAGCTGGATTTCCCAGGTAGCATCAGCACATCCTTAGCTCCCTGTTCCTTAACACTTAAGTGTAGGTCTGCCTGCCTGCACTACTGTTCTACATCTGGCACCAATTGGTGGATCTCAGGGGTCTAGTAAAAAACAAAGGAGATCCTGCAAGCCTGAAGTCAGGCCACCACTGGCAGTCTGACACTCCATTAAGGCTCCATTAACACTCCGCTTAACACTCCATTAACGCTCCAGTTAAGGCTGTGAGCAAAGCAGACTTTATGGCAGGGGTGGAGCACCTGTGGCTCCTCCAAGATGTTGCTGGGTTACAACTCTCACCCGGCTGGGGCACCAATGGGACTTGGTGTCCAACAACAGCTGCTGGAGAGACCAACTGCTACTTTATGGCTTTAACATCAAGCCATGTCTCCCACCAAAGTTCCCTTAACATCCACTCTGATGAAGAGGCAGAACTCTTCATCAGAGTTGGACAACTCAAAAGCTCTCTATTTTGTGACATTTTGGTTGGTCCTAATAAAGGTATTGCCTGACCATGGATTTTGGATTTTTTCTTATGGACAAACATGGCTGCCTTTGCTTTTTGTACATTCACACACAATCCTTACTTTGATGTGATTGGTTGATGTTCGCAGAATTCTGCAACTCTTGAACCTGGGCTCCCATACTTGTATTCTCCAGTGGAGCTTCCCTCTTTGTGATCTGGGGCAAATCTGTCAATAAAAAAAAGACCAGTGAAGCCTCTTGTGATAGACAAAGCAGCGTGTTTCTCATTTCGCAAGTGTTAACTTAAAAAAAATTAAAAATTAAATGGTGTCAGACTAGGACCAAGGGAGAGCCAATTCAAATCCTTGGTCAGTTTATAAACCTCATTGATGTTAGAACTGATGTATGCCACCTGGGGTGGGTCTACCCTAAAAGGCAGCTTATAAATCTTTTAAATTAAACTATTAAATAACTATAACAGAAATTAATCACCATCATTTTTAAAAGTGCACACTGGTCTCTTCCATTATCTCTAGAAAGTCCACCATTTCCCCTATACCCTTTTACCTTGGGAAGCCAACATTTACATCACGCAGGTATTCTCCGACCTCAGGCCGATGGTACGTCTCAGCTGTGGGCTCAGCATCCCTGGGTTGATAGTGAGAACTGGACCTGCTGAGGAGAGACCAGTGAGGCCTAGTTGTGAGGAAGCCTGGCCAGATTGGCTGTTATCATGACTAAGGGTGGTAGTGGTATCAGTCCACAGATCCAATTACAAAATACAGTATGGGTCTTCTCAAAACTAATCCAACCAAAACAAAGACTCACTATAAATACACAACATACCAGTGTATTTACCAGAGAGCCATGCTGGCTGGGGTTGATGGGAGTTGTAGTCCAAAATATCTGGAGAACAACACATTAGGAAAGGCTGGTCCAGGAGGTACGGGTTCAGGTCAGTTCAAATCAGAATTCATAAAGATTGAATTCCTCGACTTTGGGCTAATCGCTGACTCTCAGTCTAACCTACCTCACAGGGTTGTAGTGAGGGTAAAATGGAGAGGAGGAGGAGGAGGAGGATTATGTAAACTGCTTTGGGTTCCTTGCAGGAAAAAGGCGGGAAAAATAAATAAATAAATAAATAAATAAATAAATAAATATACACACACACAATTTACTCAATATACTCAAGCCTGTCCTTGGGCTGTGGAAAGAGGAGTGGATCTCAAGACAACCTGTTTGGGATTTTAAAAAAGCATTCAATGTTTTGTTGGGGGTGGATGACTGGAGGAATTTTTGGTTACCAGCAAAAGAACAGGAGGATCTCGACTTGACTACCTCAGTCAGAGCCAAACAAAAAGATTTCTTCCCCAAGGACATTGAACTTCTTCATATAGTGACTTGATGAAGAATCAGCATGGATGGAATGGAATTGTTCCGGTACCCCATAGTTGTGACTGGAGACTGAGATATGAGTGTTCCATTGTGCATTCTTATTTATGTATTGATGGAATTGTATGTGGAGATAGATAGATAGATAGATAGATAGATATCACTTTTGTATTCACATATACAGTCATGCCTTGGATTGAGAGCATAATTCGTTCCGGAAACGTGCTTGTAATCCTAAGCACTCATATCAAAACAAAATTCCCCCAAAAAAATTTGTACAGAGATTTTTAATTTAAGCCGTACTACAGTACTTGTATTGCAAAACGTTGGTTGTATATCAAGTCAAAAATTTTTAAATAAATATTTAAAAATTTGCTTGTCTTGCAAAATGCTCTCAAACCAAGTTACTTGCGATCCAAGGTATAACTGTATTGAGTAGAGTAAGAGTATATCTACTGTACATGTATAGTGGATCTTTATTTTGGTTGGACTGATAGTGGCATGGGAAAACACAGAAGGATCTGCTCTTACCTCTTTGGGCTTGCCTCTGGGGAGATAACAATTTGAGGAATTTGAGCTGTCTCTCTCACTATAGCATCTTTAGGCTTCCTTGTTTCCCAGCTAAGGATGGCAACAGAGCATCCGGTTATTTATTTGTTTATTTATTTGAACTTCCTTTCTCCTCTCAACCAGTCTTCTGTTACCTCAGGCTGGGGACATTTCTAGGTGTGGAGCCACGGGCTCCAAATCTATTTCCCAGAGCCCTGGTTATCCATTGGTGCAAATGGAAGGGGTTCCCCCCACCCTTCTTCTTCTTAGCTTAACTGCCATACAGGGGGTGATTTCCAAGAGGGATCGCAGCTTGGAAAGGAAAGACACTGTCTCCTCTCCCCACATGCTGAGACTCGGGATGGGCAAATGAGCGATGTTCGAGATCACTATGATTCTCTGAACATCGTCTCGTGCCCGATTCCTGTTCGCATTTGCAACCTCTGCTCACTTTGCGCAAATGGGAAAATTGGAAAATTGTGCAAATCACGGGCCTGTGGCTTACGCTGGCTCGGCTTGTCTGGGCGTGGAAAGCTGGGCGGGGTCAGGCCTGGTTGTTACTTGGATGGGAGACCCCCTCCTCTAGTTCCCTGCATTGAGCAGGGGGTTGGACTCGATGGCCTTGTAGGCCCCTTCCAACTCTATGATCTATGAAATCTAAGCAGTGATCAAGCGTGAAACTTGAGCAACTTTCCTCCACAGACTGAAGCGGGGGCTTTCAGTCTCCAGGGGAAGTTTGCTCCAATTGGGTAATTTGCGTAAAACTGAACTGGCGAAAGCTGCACAAATCCAACACGAGCACCTGTCCGGCAATTTGCGTACGTTTTCAGCAGACGTGTGCTCGCGAATCACGCTCCGCTCTTCGAACGGGGCACGCTCGCTCACATATTTTGTGAGGAAAAACAAAATTCTCATATATCCCTAGCTGCTACCCCTCGCTTCCTCCAAAATAGATTTCTACTTGCATGACAATTAAACTGGGGGGAGGGGACTTGTCCCATTGCTTTGGGATGATCTAGGACAGGGTGCACATTATAGGCGGCAGTCAGTCTGACATCTGATGAAGTGGACCACACAGACCACGAAACTTCCACCATGATGAAGCCACAAGACTCTTTGTTAATCACTGCAGTTATTCCAGAAATACCCGAGGACGTACCTGTCTACAGAAAAAATGGTACTTCGTGTTTCAGCAGTCGATGTGGCTTGGGCATTTCTTTCATTCTTCTCACTGTTGAAATGAAGGGAGAAAAGCTAGGAAGCATTACTTGATCCTTTTCCGCTCCCTTCCCCCAGCTAAAGTCAGTAACACGAATAGCACTACCTATTTGGCTGCCTTGATATTAGGAGTAAACTACAGTCACCAAGATTTTACCTTCTCTTTGAAGGAGAAGCCGGGGGGACCTTTGGAGCAGAGTCATCCCAGGAAACCAGTTTATGCATCTCCTGATCTGGTTTGTTTCTGGAAGAGGAAAACAAATTTTAAAAAAACCACGTAACCTCTAGGTGGCACTGTGGTGTCATGGAATAGCACAAATACAAAACCGAAAAAATCATTTCTTTCCTTTCGCTTTCACAATTAAATGCAACATTTCCCCTGCTCTAAAAAAAACTCGCCAAAAGTGCTCATTAGACACAGAAGCAAAACTGAAGAGTCATGACACTGTCTAAAGAAACCATAAACAACTATTAGTAGGGAATGACGAGGAATGTGTCTTCAATACCAGGACTGGTGCTCACACACAACTCTATAAAAATCCCCCCCCCACAAACTTTCTTTATTTTAGCAGCCTACTTGGTAGGGGGGAGGTTCCCTCTCACCCCCCAATCACAGTTAAACCATTTGGGAGTCAGAGATCCTTGCTGATCTACTGCAAATCATTCAGAAATGTACCAGTAGATCCCAGTATACTTTCTGCCCTCCCTTGGTAACACAACCCTGAATATAAAGGAGCGCATAGGGTAAGACTGAAGCATAATTGGTCTGCTATAGGCCTGGGTGTATAAACTAGAGGAGAGACACATCACCTCTGCCAATTAAACTGCCTATCAGTATAGCCATAAGAAAATATTTCCTTGATTTCTTTCAGTCTGTTTTAGCAGCTGGGGCTGAGCTTCATCTAAGAGCAGCATTCCCTGACCAGATGCATTGGACTACAACACCCCATCAGCCAATGGCCATGCTGGCTGGGGACAATGGGAGTTGTAGTCCAACACATCTGGATGCTGCTGGGTTGTGGAAGGCTGCTGTTCATTGTGCACTCTACCTGCTCTCCAGGGAACTGAAGTGGTTGAATGTGGATGAGGATTCAGAATAGGATTTAGGGGTTTGGTTCCTGCTGCTGCCTGTGTCGATGCTATAAAAGAGGCAAAAGAAAAGAAAAGAAAAAGATGAAGGAGGTATCGCAACAACGTGGCACAGAACAGAATGGTGTCAACTCTGCAAAGGTTATCTGCATTTAGGAACCCAGATTTCCCTGCCCCACTCTTCGAACCCTCCCCAAATGCAACTTTCCCTGGTACATAAATGGACCCAATACAAATTTAGAAGCAGGACACCCCTGAATGAGTACTGGTTGTGGGGAAACAACCAGAGGCGGTGTTAGGGGGCGGCCAACTAGGACTGGAGCCCTGAATCTCTGGGAGGCCCTCTGCCCCACCACCCTGCTGTCCATGCGCACTAGCTGAAATCAAGGGACAGGGGCCCTGATTATCTCTGTTGCATCCGATCCCCCTGGATTAGCTGGATTTTTGCCCACATGTGCTTCACCTCCTACTTCCCCCCACCCTTGAATCTTTCTGCCTGATGTTTTTTTCTGAAATCAAATGCCCTCCTCTCCCCTGTCCATACATCCCTTTTTACAAATAGGGGTGTCCTTAGGAGACAGGGTCTTTTAAAGACACACACACAGACACTCTAAATCATATGTAAATTAGCTTATGCAAATTTGTGCATTTTTTTTTAATCCTGTGGGCCTGAGCCCCAGGTCTTTTCATTATCTAGCACCACCCCTGAGGGAGATGAGATGTTCCTGATGTACAGCAAGTGATCGTTCCCTATTCCTGGATTGGCCTTCCCCTCTCCTCCAAGACTCCCTTGCGTTCCTTTTGCAGCATCAGAAACAAAAAGTTGCCCAGTCTCTTAGCCGCTATGTTACATCAGCTCTCTGTTACAAAGAAGGACATGTCAAGTCTGAAAACAATAGTGTTTGTACAAATCATTAATTAAGAGAGCAATCCTAAGGTCCAGGAACCATAGGATGACTCGGAAAACACTGAGCAACTAATCAGGAAGTCCCTCATTCAAATCTTGCTTCCGCCATGAACTCACTGTTTCATAGATTTCATAGGATCATAGAGTTGGAAGGAGTCTACAAGGCTATCGAGTCCAACCCCCTGCTCAGTGCAGGAAACTAGAGGAGGGGTCTCCCATCCAAGTCATAACCAGGCCTGACCCTGCTTAGCTTTCCACGCTCAGACAAGCTGAGCCAACGTAAGCCACAGGCCTGTTTGTTTGTAAAATGTATAAACTGCCCTTCTCCGTGCTGGAAGGAGGCTCAGGATAAATCGTACCCCAGGCTCCTCCCCTCCCCGCCCACCAGAACGCCCCCTTCCCCCCCCATCTTCGAGGTAGATTTTCCAGCCTCGGAGAGACAGCTGGCTCAGTTCTCTCCGCACCTCTTACGAGGTGGTGGAGCCATGGGGGGGTCAGATCTCCAACTCCCCCTTCCGAGGTCAGAGTGCTGGGCTTTCTTAGCCATCCTATGGTCCCTCGGACACTGGCCCAAGCACCATAGGATCACTCTCTCCATTATTAGTTTGGACACTAGTTTGGTTGTCATGGGCTGCCATAATATGGAAAGGCCATACAGATGGGTGCTAGTCTAGACTGACCTGGTGCTAGAAGCAGCACTTTCCATCCTTGACTCACTCCAGGGGGACCCTGCTGCTGTGCTCTTTCTTTCCCCATCGGTGCTGCTGGAAAATAAACGTTTGGTGGTTAGTCTATGCGGCACTCTTCTCCCCAGTAGAGACTAGGAGCCCATAGTAGCCAACTGGAATTTGGTACAGTTCCACCACTAATATCAGGGGTGGACAAATTGTGGCCCTCCAGATGTTGTTGCCCTCTCTGAGGTCGAAAAATCAACCTCGGAGAGGGGGGAAAGGGGGTGTTCCAGTGGGGTGGGGAGGAGAATGGAGATGTCAAGATACAATTTATCCTGAGCCTCCTCCAGCCTGCTTCTCTCCCCCTCCAAAGCTCCCTCGTTAGATGGGCTGAAAAGTCCATCTAGTGAAAATAAGGAGCTCAGGAGGACGGGGAGGCAAAGATTGCCTCTCCACTCCTCCCACCCAGCTGGCTTCAGCCTGGCAATGCATAGAAATCTCAGAAGCCTCCGGGTTCGGGGGCTTCCGAGCAGCGAAGGCACAATCGATAGGATTATCAAGGTGTTAGTGACCTTTAAAACCCTATACAGCTCCGGTCCAGTCTATCTCAAGGAGCGTCTCCAGCAACACCAAGTAGGCCGCTCAACAAGATCTGCCACGGACGGCCTTCTCCTTGTCCCTTCAGCCAGAACAGCTAGACTGGTGGGGACTAGGAAGAGGGCCTTTTCTGTGGCGGCCCCCGTACTGTGGAACTCTCTCCCAAGTGACCTCCGCCATGCCCCCTCTCTGCTGAGCTTCCGCCGCTCACTAAAAACATGGCTGTTCAAGCGGGAATATGGGGTGGGCTAAGATTTTAAAATTTTATACTGTTTTAAATGTATTTTATTCTGTATTTTACCTTGTGTACATCGCCCAGGGTGGCCAGTATGCCGGCCAGATGGGCAATAAATAAATGTAAATAATAATAATAATAATAATAATAATGATGATGATGATGATGATGATGCTGTTAAAGTATTGCTATGTGCACTAGTGCTGGTGCGCATGCATTTATTTATTATATTTATATCCCACCTTTTTTCCTACAAGGAACCCAAAGCGGCTTACATAATCCTCCTCCGTTTCTCCATTTATCCTCACAACAACCCTGTGGGGTAGTTTAGGCTGAGAGTCCGTGACTGACCCAAAGTCACCCAGTGAGCTTCATGGCCTGAGTGGGGACTAGAAGTCAGATCTCCCAAGTCCCAGTTCAGCACTCGCTCGGACCACTACCCCACATACACATACTGTACCCTGTTAAAGGATGTGGGAGCTGGTGACATTGATAGGCTTGCTTACTAATTTGTCAGTTTCATCAGAGGTGAAATTGACAAGAGGGGGGGACAACAGAGGAAAGGGGGATGGATCACGCGAGCAGGCAATGAAGAAAAGAAGCAGGAGGGTTTCATCCTGGCAGACTGACCAAATAGGTCATGATGGGAATGCCTCAGAGTTAGTCTAGCCACAAGTCTACCACCCAGGGGATGCAATTTGGGGGAATGTCTTCTCCCACACTAACTGGAAGGAGAGTGGTGTCATTTGAAGTGGGAAAAGCATTATTAATTTGTGTGTGGTGATCATCCCCTGAAATATTGATATGGTTTTAAGCACCGTGAAGCAAGAGTCCCTGGGAGGCTGCACTGCCTGCCTCCCAAGAAGAACATCACGGCAAGGGGAAGTCCCGATGGGCCCATCCTTCGACCAGAGAAGGAGCAGCTATGGGCACATGCTTCCCCCACCTTGGCCAGAAAGAATACTTGGCTCCAGTTGCCCTGGGCCTGCAGAATCGAAGGAAGCACACTCTGATCTCTGCCATCAGCCAGGGGGACTAAAGGCTACTGGGTTGTGTGCAAGTCCTTAAAGGCAGGGAGGCCCACCTTCCTGCATCAGATGATACTGCCAAGATTATGTAACTTCCAAGAATTAGCAGGTACCTGAATTTGCTTGCTTTCCTCTCTCCCCACTCCTTTTCTATTGCATCAATAAGAATTTGCCTTTGGTCTAGTTCCACCACTAATATCAGGACTTAAATCAGAGGTGTACAAATTGCGGCCCTCCAGATGATTTGGCCTAGAACTCCCATGATCCCTCACCACTGGCTATGCTGGATAGGGCTGATGGGAGTTGCAGTCCAACAACATCTGGAGGGCCATAAGGCATGGAAGAGGAATCGAACCTTTTCCACCCCTGCTGCAGTCCTAAGGAAAAATCCCTCTACTGCAGCTGGTATTTGCTTTGACTGGGGGATGTGTAGGTAGCCCTCCAGATGTTGTTGGACTACAGTCCCCATTAGTCCCAGCCAGCATGACCAATGGTCTAGGATTATGGGAGTTGTAGTCCCACAGCATCTGGAAGTCCCCCCCCCCAATATTAGACCATGAGCCAGTCTTATCTTACAATCTTCGTTTGGTGCTTAGGAAATGTTGGGTGCTTTATTAGTGATAAATATATATATTGCTCCCAGATTATGGAATGGCCTGCCGGAGGAGATTCATCAACTCACCAGTCTTTTGGAATTTAAAAAAGCCATAAAGACTGATCTCTTCTGGCAGGCCTATCCGGCGGAATTTTAGGATGCCTTTAAGATGTTTTAAAGATGTTTTAAGATGTTTTAAGATGTTTTAATGATGTTTTTAAGATGTTTTAAGATGTTTTAATATTATGTATTGTGTTTTGTTTAGTCTATGTATTTTATATTTTTTGCTGTTCCCCGCCTCGATCTAGACGGAGAGGTGGGTAAGAAATAATAATAATAATAATAATAATTATTATTATTATTATTATTATTATTATTATATTTTAGGTGCTTTATAAATTAATAACAACAACAGTAATAATCATAATAAGCTCTTACCTCTTCCCACGACTACTGAACCATGCCGAGGCAGGCATTGTCTGACTTCTGGAGCGTGGGCCCATGTCGTCCTCGACATCAACCCTTTCGAGAACACAAAAAGCCTACATATAAATTACATTGTCCCTCTTCTTTACAACCACTTTATTTTTAGTTTGGGAGGTATACCATGGCTCTGAGTGACAGAGATCTTCTGTTTTCTTCCTCCCCACAACCCACCTCCAGGAAAAATAATTGGTGGTAATTTATGACAGGAATTTAATCTGAGCTTCAAAGCAAGGCGGACATGGACAGAAGGGCACAATTCTTCCCATCCTTTCCTTAGGGCAGCAATCCTATGCACATTTAGACAGGAAAAAAGTCCTACAACTCCCAGCATTCCCCAGCCAGCATGGCTGAAAAAAAGTCCTACAACTCCCAGCATTCCCCAGTGGTCATTTTTTAAAGTGCAGTAGCTCATATCATGACAATGCATGTGTATACACACACCGAAGGGCAGCGGTACATAGCATAATATCCACTTCATTAGGATCAGCATGATTGCATTCCTATGCATAAGTTGCCTGGGAGTAAGCTCCATTGAGCACAGTGGTGCTGGTTTCTGACTGCATAGGTTCAACTTGTAAAACACATTGAGCTTTAACAAAAGATTTTCAGCCAGCGGAAATGCAACCTTTTGCTTTTAATTAGAAATGCAAGCAACCTTGCAAAGAAGTATGCCCATTTAAGCTGTTAGCCTAACGAAGGAGCCCCATCAAAGAAAAGGAGAGAAGTACGGAGAACACGGCTTGGGACCACAATATGTGACGGAATGCCTCTCTGGATCTGAATCTACCCGGATACTATGATCTACATCTGAGGATTTCCTCCGAGTGCCACCTCCAAGGGAGGCTCAAAAGGTGGCAACAAGGGAGAGGGCCTTCTCAGTGGTGGCCCCCAGATTATGGAATGATCTCCCTACTGAGGCCCGCCTGGCGCCAACTCTGTTTTTTCAGCACCAGGTTAAGACTGCCCTCTACTCCCAGGCATTTAATGCATATGATGGGACATGTCAGCTGTTTTAACAGGTCTAGTTTTTTTTAATTGAAATTGTTTTAGCTATTTTGTATATTGAAATTTTATGTTGTACTTTATGGTATCTGTATTTTACGCTGTCTTTTTATTGTATCTGTGTTTTGTATTTTGTGAATTGTTGTGAACTGCCCAGACAGCTTCAGCTATTGGGCTGTATAGAAATGAAATGAAATGGAATGGAATAAATAAATAAATAAATTAATAAATAAATAAAAATCCAGTCTCCTCTTGATCGTATTCCCTCATTCTCTGACTTCCTCTATGCAATTCTGTCACAAACAACAGTAAAACTTGGAAGCTTCATTGTTCACTTCCAGAGCAAGGGAGTCCCTCAATTACCCTGGTGCTCCAAGAAATGACATCACTGATCCTGCTCTGAAAAAATCCTGGAGCTGCACTCCTCCATATTCTCCATATATTACACTACTGGTGATAAGTAACTTCTATCAAAGCACCCTCAACTTCCCAGGTATCTTTAAAACAAAATTTAAACATTCTTGGGGACTATTTTCACATTTTCACAACAAGTTTAAACTAGTTTTGAAACTAGTTTCAGATTGGTTTAACCGCTGTGGCTTTAGAACATAAGAAGAGCCCCACTGGATCAGACCAAGTCCAGCATTCTGTTCACACACAGTGGCCCACCAGCTGCCCATGGGGAAACCCACAAGCAGGACATGAGTGTGCAACAGCACCCTCTCACCCATGTTCCCCAGCCACTGGTGTACATAGGTATACTGCCTCTTTCCTGTCAACATCCAGTGTTCCCCAGCCTCCAGCTTATTTTAGCATATAACATCCTTTTCTTATTTCCAGTTTGAAAACAACTGAGACTATCTCTTCATCCTAACTTTTGCCCATTAATCGCATAGAAAGGACAGCCCTATAGCACTGGCTTCCATAGAATCATAGAATCATAGAAAAGTAGAGTTGGAAGGGGCCTACAAGGCCATCGAGTCCAACCCCCTGCTCAATGCAGGAATCTAGGTCAAAGCATCTCTGACAGATGTCTGTCCAGCTGCACCTTGAATGCCTCCAGAGTGGGAGAGCCCACGACCTCCCTAGGTAGTTGATTCCATTGTCTTATTGCTCTGACAGTCAGGAAATTTTTCCTGATGTTTAGGTGGAATCTGGGTTCCTGTAACTTGAGTCCATTATTCCGTGTCCTGCAAACTGGGATGATCGAGAAGAGATCCTGGCCCTCCTCTGTGTGACAACCCTTTAAGTACTTGAAGAGTGCTATCATATCTCCCCTCAGTCTCCTCTTCTGAAGGCTAAACATGCCCAGTTCTTTCAGTCTCTCCTCATAGGGCCTTGTTTCCAGTCCCTTTATCATCCTTGTTGCCCTCCTCTGAACCCTCCCCAGTTTGTCTATGTCCTTCTTAAAGTGAGGTGCCCAGAACTAGCCGTCTCCTTACTCACCTCTTGGTCATGAAGGGTGGTGCCTCTTGCGTTGGGCTTCTACAAAGATACGTATTAAATTATATAATCTAATATATAAATATATAAATAATATAAATATAAATATAAATATATAAATATATAAATATACTAGCTGAACCCGGCCATGCGTTGCTGTGGCTCAGTCTGGTGAAATGGAAAAGAATGTGGGTTATCGTGTTGTCTGAACCCAGTCGATGCTGACACTTGTTTTATCAGGAGGGATGCTGTATGCAAAGTATTTGGGGCTGATGTGGTCTTGAAATGGGCAATGGAGATGAAAACGGCTAGAGTTGGTTTGTTCACACGGATCAACGCAGCCGCCTACATTTTTGGCCTCTCCAAGGGGGTGTGTTCTCCAACCTTGTGTCCCCAGATGTTTTTGGCTTACAACTCCCAGCATGCCCCAGACAGAATAGCTGGCTGGGGCATGCTGGGAGTTGTAGGACAAAAACATCTGGGGACCCAAGGTTGGAGAACACTGGTAGGGACTGTTATGACAAGTGCCTGCACTTCCAAACGGACCACACTATGTAACCACTTAAAATCTGGGCAGGCCTCGCACGGGAAAAAGCGTGTACCATCTTTCATATGCACACAAATATATACACAAAGCATATACACACTTTCCTGGGAGTTAAGTTCGCTTGAACTCAGTGGAGCTTGCTTCTGAGTCCACACTGCACGGTTAGCGAGGCGTCCCACACAGACAACCCCCGCCCCAGCGAAACTGATTTAGCACTGGCAAATATGCCCAGAAACAGGGATTGACACCGATAAACAAAAATAGCAAGGACTGGAACGAATTTGCGACTCGGAAGGGAGGAGCACTCTGCACATGTCCAGAAACCCTGTCCCTAATATCATGTCAGCATGGAGGAACAGATTTTTTTTAATTAAAAAAAAAGTTAAATGGAGCCAGTGTGAGTGGGTGGTATGTGAAACTCTTGGGATTGAAACCAGCTTCAGAAAAAGCTCCCAGACCGTGCGCGTCAAGGCCTCCTCCTCCTCCTCCAACGCTGCCCTGTTTCGACTCCAGTTTCCGGCGCGACAGTTTCCTGTTATTCTGCCCGGCTGTGTCAGCTCCGGGTGGGGACGCCAAATGCCTGGGAGCCGATGGAAGGCATGCGGCTGGTTGCCAGGCGACGTCCCAACCGCGTGTTAGGTGTGTTTTTGTATGTGTGAGAGGCAGTGGCGCCATCAGGGAAGGACTTTTGGGCAGATGCCAGGGTCCCCGCTCAGCAGAATGTGCAGGAGAGCCTCCAAACATTGTAGTGGGGCTGGCTACCCACATTTTGAAGTCAGCAAAGTAATACATCATCCCAGTTAAAAAGGGACCCCCGCCCCGCAATGAGACTGTTAAGCAAGAGCCTAAAATTACCTAACTGTAACACTGTTCTGAAGTAAGAGAGCCAACATGGTGAAGTGGCTAGACTGGGACCAGCTATGGTAAACGACACAGCTCAATTCCAACGCAATGTCACATGAAATAATTAAATCAAAATGAAAATAAATCGAAAGCTATGAAAATTCAATTTAAGAATGCAATCGGAAACATTGAAAGGGAATCGTAAAATTGGAAATTTGGAAATAGTGAATGGATTGGAAATCAGAAACATTGAAATGGAATCGTAAAATATTTAGTATAGCGTGTGTTGCCTTTACGTCCACCAGATGGCGCTGTTTTTCCGAAAAAGCATGTTTTTTACCTGTCACAGGTGTGACATCTATATAATAGGTAGATAAAAACACGCGCATATTCGAATGCAACGTTGTGTCAAAATTTCAAAGCAATCGGTGAAGAACTTTTGGAGAGTTAAGATTTTGAACAAACGAACATTTACATTTTTATTTATATAGATAGATAAATAAATATATAAATATATATATAAATATATATTCTCATATATATATGAGAAGCTTAAGTCACTCCTAATTCAAAAGATCAGCATTTCCTGTGTGGGTTTCATTTGTTATTTTGTGAATAAAGGTGGATGGGAATACAACCTCTCTGTGCCCCCTTTACAAAAGCATCCCTAGTCTGCATGCTCCTCCTTCAACCACCCTTTCTCTCACTGTTTTCCTACAGTGTATCTTAGCTCAAAGGAATCTTTGCATGCTTTTCTGCTGCTATCACCTAAAAGATGTCCATGCTAGTGTAACATTTAGTGCAGAGTATGATGAATGGCTTTGTCATTCACCCCAAATGAAATTAACTCAAATAGTTCAACGTTAATGTTATCTAAGGACATATACAACAGACAATTGTATATTGCCGTTGCGCTCATGTCCTGCATTGTGGGCTTCCCATAGGCATTTGGCCGGCCACTGTGGGAACAGAATGATGGACTAGGTAGTCCAGGCTCCCCCAAACCTGTGGACTTTAACTCTCATCAACCCCAGTCAGCATGGCCAATGATTTGGAATCCTGGGAGTTGTAGTCCCAGGTTGGGAGAGGCTGAGATTGGGCCTTAGATTGGGCCTTCAGCCACTGGTGAGCACTTGTTCTTGGTTTCCCTAGCTAGCTCCCCCTTTCCTCCCCTCAAACTCACCCGTTGCTTTTCTTAGCAGCTGAAAGGACGTAGGAGCGCTCCCTGCTGGCCGTCCGCCTGAGCACGCTGCTCGCGGCCTCAGTCCTGCAAAGGAAGGGGAAGAGTACCGCCCGGTAAGTCATAGGATGCAACCGGGGCCTCCAACTTCTGACAATACCAGTTACCACATTCGTGAGTTGCAGCCACAGAATTTACACACGGCTGATAGCCTGTTCTCACCCAGCTGGCAAACCTGTAGCTGGGGGCCAACCTGGATGTTACTTTAATTGCGTGGCTAGCAGCAAGTTATGAATTTATTTTCTCAGTTTAATTATAGGCACCAGCAGGCTATTTGCATCAGGAGCACAGTATGTGGAGGTGGTTTTTTAAAAAAAATGTTTTATTATTTATATAAATTACACATAATGCACCTAATTAGCTCTAAACATTTTTTCCGATCTAAACGTGCATAGGATTGTGCCCTAAGTTGTATATAATCAGCAAGACATGATTTTTTAACCATACATAAACAACACACACACACACACTATAAATGTATAAATATTATATCTATATCTATATGACCATCATAATTTTAAAATACGACAATATTTACGTCAAGGAAAAACTCGTATACTTATCAATATCAAAATTGTACTTTAATTTCTTAAAAGAAATGAAAGGGGGGAAACTAATATTAAAATGTCCAGTTATTTGTCTGCTGTCCCTCAGTCTTCTAAAATCTGTCAAGTTTTGTCAATTCTGCCATTTTTCAAACTTTCATTAACCATTCTGTAAGTGAGGAGCCAGACATACTTCCTCACTTTGGAGCTACAAACATTCTTGCAG
Source organism: Shinisaurus crocodilurus (assembly GCA_021292165.1). Taxonomy (NCBI): domain Eukaryota; kingdom Metazoa; phylum Chordata; class Lepidosauria; order Squamata; family Shinisauridae; genus Shinisaurus; species Shinisaurus crocodilurus. The sequence goes on from CM037883.1 coordinate 21,054,504, forward strand.
AGAGAGGGCAGGTTTCATCATCAATTCTTTATTGCAGTCCAAATAGACCATTCACACAATATAATACATACATACAATACAACTAGTTAATTGAACACATGAGAGTGAGAAATCATGATAGCCTGGTTCAGAAATTTGGCCTCAGTGACCAACTTATCAGAGCTGCTAAGTAATAAAGTTATTAAAAATTCCTGTAGGGTGCCCAGGGAAAGACAGTAAAATGGGATAAATCAGATCATTCCTGGCCCTGTGATAAAAGCTACAAAACAATAGGACATGCTGTATAGATTCCACCTCAGAGTCGTTACATGGGCAGCATCTTTCAGAAAGTGGGATTCTGCTATATCTACCATCCAGCAGTTTAGAAGGGAGAGCATTAAATCTAGCTAATGAAAATGCTCTCCTAAATTTAGGGATCGTCAACCATCGAAGATAAGGCAGCCCCTCCTTGCTAAAAACAGCTGGTAGACCCAAGGATAGAGGAGAACAGGGGCCCCTGGCAGCTCCCTGTAATTCTTGTAAATCAATGTCCAACAGCCTCTGTTTTACCATTGATTTAGCGCTAACTAATCCTCTAGATAGTAACATATCTGGGGAAAGCCCTACCGAGATGATTTTGTTCATCACTGCCTTTGACCAGGGCAGGTTTAACTCTTCCCTCCCCAGCCGTGATCCTCACAAATCTGGTGCCTTCCCCCCCCCCCTGTTCCGCTTCTTCCTCACAAATCCCCACTACCACCACATGCAGCAATTAGCATTAAGAAAAGCTCCCAATGGTGCCAATCAGAACTTCTTTTCCCTAATGTTCATTGTGGCATCCAGAGATGATTTTTGTCAGGATCGCAGGTGGGGAGCGAATAGTTAAACCTCCCTGCCCCGGATGCTGTGATCTCCATGAAAAATCACCCCCCACACACACACACACAGTTGTTTGCTTGTTTTTAAAGATACAATTGCTAGCCACACAATTAAAGTAACTTCTGGTCTGGCCCTGGACTGTACTATACACAACAGGCTAGGGCTCACACAATTGAAATCTCCATAGAAACAAATAAAATCCCTGAATACAGAAATCTAGCATGTCAGGGAAAAGGCTAGGCAAGATCCCTTCTCCATGACATGCTAGTTTTCTATCTGGGGTGAATTTTTTCATGTGAAGGGAAGTCCCCAGCTGCAGTTGGAAAGTGATACACCTCAGACACTGGTTTAACACATGTGTGACAACAACTAGGCCCTGGCCTGGTCTGAGTCCCCTGTGTGAACAGATGGACCCCTGCACAGGAGCATTTAGTTCATGATGCTCTCTCAGCCATAGGATTAAACTCTGTTTTTCATAAACATGAACTTTGTGTGCTTCAACAGTTTGTGGCTGAGCAACATCCAACCATATCCATTATTAGACTAAGCTGGCAAGGCAGCCCCTACTCAGTGGTACCACCAGGGCAGGACATATGAAGGGTAGCCAGTGTGGCGTAGTGGTGAGAGTGTTGGACTGGGACTCGGGAGATCCGGGTTCTAGTCCCCGATAGTACTACCTGTGTGCCCCCCCCTAAGACTGGTAGCCCCAGAGTCTAAAATTAACTGCACCCAGGGGAGGCTGGGGTGACTCTTATTTCGGTGGGGCTTCTTTTCTATTGCAGGTTTTATAGCTTTTATTTGGAGCTTCGCAGGAGTCATCCATGGTGCTCCAGGATGGTGAGCCTATTTTGGGGGTGGAGTTCAGCACCACGGACAGCTCCTAGGAAGCTCCAACTAAAGCCTGCTACGGAAAAGGAGCCCTGCCGAAACAGGAGTCACGCCAGGCCTCCCCTGACTGCAGCACTGCCCCTTCTCAGACATGGCTGCAATAGCCATGATGGGTTACCTCTTTTTTTGCTCATCCGGGGAAACGGAGGGCTCCACGTCACCCGGATCTGATAATTCTCGCTTGACATTGTAGGGAGCTCTGGATCACAGATACGAAGAGAGAGAGAGAGAGAGAGAAGGCTTTTTGGTTAACATCCACAGGAACAAACATGCTGAACAGCCTCACCTCTCTGCAGCAACCCCTATATCCCAGGGAAAGGCGGCAAACCGCAGACATGTGCTAGGCACATAGCGCATGATGTGAGTGAGGTGCTCGAGGAGCATCGCCAGTCCCTGGGGAGCGCAGCTCTAAATGCGCACAGTTTGCATCCCCTGATAAGGAATCACAGTGGTGTGCATTTCTGAATCTCTCCCTTTATACCTCGAGCCTGGGGGATACGCCCCCCTCCCCTTCCCCCAACTGCTGATCATCTGGTGGTTTCCTGACTTTTCTGCAGCGCTTTCCCCATTCCAAAAGGCGGAAATGTCTCTTCCAAGGCTTAGTTACTGGCAGTAAGAGCTTTAAGTTAAACTAGGCTGGGTTTTTTTTTTTAATACCCACCCCTTTTGCCTTGGACTCCACCCACCACTGTAATGCATCCCCTGAAAACTTCTCCATAATGGAGGCTGGAAGAAGTTCAGCAGCCCTGCCTTATCGGATATCTCTCAACCCTGAATAGAACCCTAAATAGAACTTCCATGTCCAGGATTCCCTGGGGAGATGGCATTACCGAGAGCCAGTGTGGCGTAGTGGTGAGAGTGTTGGACTGGGACTCTCAGGAGATCCGGGTTCTAGTCCCCGCTCGGCCATGAAACTCACTGGGTGACTTTGGGCCAGTCACTGACTCTCAGCCTAACCTACCTCACAGGGTTGTTGAGAGGATAAAATGGAGAGGAGGAGGAGGATTATGTAAGCCGCCTTGGGTTCCTTTCAGGAAAAAGGTGGGGTATAAATATAATAAATAAATAAATAAATAACCATTAAACCAGTTTAAATCCGTATTGTAGGCTAGGATTTCCTCTGCCCAGAGGGCCACAAATACAAAGGATGCTTGAAAAGTCCTCCAAGGAAGGCTGTTTGAAATAAACAGAATGAGCTATCAGTGGACCACATTCTCTGGGCATGCGTAATGCCTCTGGGTGGTGAGGTTATACGAATGGAACAAGTGGGTCCTGCAACAAAATGTTGCAGCATAGTGGTCCGGTCATTTTTATTTATTTATTAATTACACTTATTTATATGCCTGCCTTTCAGGACAGAAACCCTACTAAGGTGGGCTTACAGGTATCATACAAATAATAACATCACAATAAACAATATTTTAAAAAATTAGAAAAGTAAATTTAAAAAATCATCAGGATGCTTCCCATGGGGCAATTGGCGGAAGATGGCCTGGGGGCAGGGGCAGCATATTCACTATTCCAGTCAGCCAGCCATGCCCACCTCCACAATACTCCATTCCTTTTCGCCTCCCACCTGGCTTTCCATCCCCCACCCCACCCTAACCCCCACCAGCCAGCATTCTGCAGCCGCTGAGCACCCCTCGTTCTCATCGGGATCTTTTTGGTTACCCCACCCCACTCTAGGTTACTTTTTTCTACAGATGTTTTGTACTTCAGCAAATCTTTGGGTCCCCTCCTCCCCCCCCCCCCCGCCCGAGCCTGCTGATGCCTCCTCTGTTGTGCGTGGGTGGCGCTGTTCTGGCTACATAAGCAACGGTGCTCACAGAAGGCAGGTTATCTTAAAATATGCACGGTGCACACATTTTATCCTTAAATACGCTTTTGTACAGGATTTTCTCCTAAAATATGCATTTTAATACACATTCTGGTACATGTTTTAAAGCCGAGAACTGTACACAAAATTTGGGGAAGGAGAGCTGAGTTCTGATCTGATTATTAGTCCAGGTAATGCTCAGCAGGTCGGTTTGCTTTAAAAAAATGCGGCCCGAACGGAGTCCTCAAGTAGCCCTTTGATATACTCACAGTCTCTTGTAATCCTCAGTTGTCATCTTGTAGCCTTGACCGAAGCGGGGCAGGCTGGCATTTTTGGTGCTGAAAACATAACACACCCGCAGTGATCGTTAGAGGTTGGAACACATCTGAGTGCTCTTTCTGCAGGGTTATGTTCATAACATAACAGGGAATGCAGAGAGGATACAATTTCAAAGAATACAGGTTCGTATCCAGCTTTCATTAAAAAAAAACAAACCCCACCAAGTTTCTTGTCCTCCTATTTGTTATAAAGAAAAGTGTGATACAAGGGAAGGTGTGCAGTCAGATTCTACCTAATTGTTCAAGGAGCAATAATACAATTAAATCGTTTTAGACCGCCTTATATTTAAGCACTAGCCTGGTAGTCTATGACGATCAGGAATTGCATCCAGGCGAGTACATGGAATCCCATGCAGGTGATTAAGCAGGCTGGCAGAAAAGGGATGGAGCACTCTATCCCTCCTCTGTGCCCAACACAGAAACCAAGCAGGTGGCCAGAGACGGGAAGTCCTCCCTTCCATGACCACTGTAGAAACCCAGCAGGCTGCTGCAGAAGAGGTGAAACTCTCTGTCCCCTCTCCGCCAGCCCCCAGCAAGCTAGTAATATATATTATGTCTAAAATCAGCCTTGTAGTCAATGCCACTAAAGCTAAGACCCTGATATATATTTCAGACATAACAGGCTACTTGTATTTATGTTCCAGTTCTTCCACAGTGATTCCCCATCCTTAACACACACACACCCCAATGTATTTCTGGCTAGGGGCCTGTTTGGATCAGAGGGATTCAACTACTTAGACAAAGCTATGCATCAGTGCCGGGGAACAATCAGACAAACCTTTTCAGGTGAGCCGTTAGATGCCGTGTTCGAAGGAGCAGCAGTCTTATCGATGGTCTTGGTGAAAACTCCCCTAACAGGAAAGAGACAAGGTAAGTAACCTCCAGGGTCAGATTTCATAGCAAGAGTACAATGCAACAAGAGGGACCTGCAACAAAATGTTGCAGCGTGGAGTGTTCCCGTTCAGTACCCTCCTAGAGGATACTCCATTCTATTCTCCCTCGTACGTACCCAGTTTCCCATTCCTGCCCCCCTCAACGGTCAGTCAGCATTCCATGGTCACTGAGAACATTCAGTCTTCATTAGGGTATTTTTGGGGTCCCCCACTAGCTTCTTTTCTAAATGTGTTGTGTGTTCCCCCCCCCCCCGTATTTCTGCAAACTTTGGGGTTCCCCCAAAACCTGCTGATACTTCCTTCTTGTGTGTGGATGGTGCCATTTTGGCTTCATAAGCAACGACACTCACAGCCTGAGCATCAGAAATAGAAGGAATGTTCTATCCCTTTCTTTCCTGTTCAAGCTCTCTCTTCCACCCACCTGATGAGATAGCCGGAAGGTGATGTGACATTGGGAGACCTAGGTGGAGAAGAGAAATACATGGTTTCCGAAATGGAAAAGAAAATAACAATAAGATCATGTAACTCTTAGGGCTTTATCCAGACAATGAGTTTTGAACACACAGTCGTTTTACAATAGTTGAAGAGCAGCCGTATGCTCTCCCTTGAGGAAGCACTGCTGTTGTGAGGAAACTGAATTTTTTCTATTGTTGCTCAAAATTCAAGGGACCAGCTGTTGGGGAAATGGGCCTTTTGCTCTAGCAAGCCATTGAAAGACTTCTTGGGAGAACTGCATCTCCCATAGTCCCCTGGGCCATATCACACTACTAGCCAGAGGTGATGGGGAGGGAGAAAGTGGATACAAAGATGTTTCTCTCCCATGATACTAGAACCCAGAGTCATCCAATGCGGCTGAGTGATGGGAGATTCAGGACACAAAAAGGAAGGACTTCTTCACCCAGTGCATAGTTAAACTATGGAATTTGCTAGCACAGGATGTAGTGATGGCCACCAATTGGGATGGCTTTAAAAGGGGATTAGACAAATTCATGGAGGAAAAGGCTATCAAGGGCTACTAGTCCTGATGGCTATATGCTATCTCCAGTATCAGAGGCAGTATTTATTTATTTATTATATTTATACCCCACGTATATTTATACCCCGTCTTTCTTCCTGCAAGTATGCCTATGTACAACAGGTGCTGGAGTCGGAGAACATGGGCGGGAGGGTGCTGTTGCACTCATGTCCTGATTGTCGGATTCCATGGGCAGCTGGTTGGCCACTGTGTGAACAGAATGCTGGACTAGATGGACCCTTGGTCTGATCCAGCATGGTTCCTCTTATTTTAGAGAGAATCATCTCCACTTCTCCTCTCATCTTTGCATTGCTTCCACACTGCTGATTTAAGGGAAGGGAAGAGAATGAGCCAGTGTGGCGTAGTGGTGAGAGTGTTGGACTGGGACTCAGGGAGATCCGGGTTCTAGTCCCCACTTCGGCCATAAAGCTCACTGGGTGACTTTGGGCCAGTCACTGACTCTCTCAGCCTATCCTAACTCACAGGGTTCTTGTGAGGATAAAATGGAGAGGAGGAGGAGGGTTATGCAAGCTGCCTTGGGTTCCTTGCAGGAAAAAAGTTGGGATATAAATATAATTAATAAATAAGGGAAGGGAAGGAGAGTGTGTGTTTGCAGGTGGGAGTAAGAACATAAAAAGAGCCATGCTGGATCAGACATTAGAGACAGGTAGGAGGGGAAATCGGGAATTCTTCTCCAGCTTGGTTTGTTATCTGAGGCAGAGAAGAATGCTGGTGCTTGTAAAGCTCCCCTCTCATTCTGAGATTCGTTTCTGAGCCTATCTCAGGAGAACTTTGTCAGCATCTCTAGTCTTTTTACAAAGAACTACCATGAGCACATTCACAAACAGAAATTCACAGATTGCAACATGTAAAGCCAATCAGCGCTTGAGATCTAGGTAAGCTTGGGGTGTCGTCGTGTCATTGTCGTTTCTAAATCAAGTGCTGTGTTACTTGCATGCACTCACTTTTTGGAAGGACTTTTTTGCGCTGAAGGAGACTTGGCTTCCACTTGGGAAGATGTTTCTGCAAATGTCATCCTGGGAGAACAGGAAAGAAGAAATATTTTCAGCATGGAAGGAACACTGACGTCATTGCAGGATAAAGCACCACAGGTTCATGATGGAGCTGGAGCGCAATTGCATTGGGCTAATGCAGGGGTGTGGAACCTCAGGCCCACAGGACAAATCTGGCCCATCTGAGGTCCCCAGAGGACCACACCCCCTGCCCCTGGCTCCACTCCTTTCCCCCAGCCACCAATTGTTTGGTGGTTTCCTGCCTTTTGTGCAGTTTTTCCCCATTCTCAGTAACTAACTCATACCTCTCCTAAGACTTAGTTACTGGCAGTAGGAGCCTTAAGCTAAAACATGCTGGTATGTTTTGGCCATGCCCCCTTTTCCTCTGGCCCCGCCCACCACTGGAATGTGCCCCCCAAAAGCTTCTCGGAAATGGAATTCAGGACCTCGGGCTGAAAGAAGTTCTGCACTCCTGGGCTAAGGAAAGAGATTACTGTCTCTAAACAGTCTGGGGTGGGGAAGGTGTAGCCCTAAAGATGTTGGTGGACTGCAACTCCCATAAACCCTAGCCTCATAGCCAATGGTGTGGGATGATGTGCACTGCAGTCCAACAACATCTGGAGGGCCACACCTTCACCATCCCTGCTCTAGACTTTTATTCAGATTGATGGTTCCCTAATAGCCTTTGAAGGCAGGTTGAGATGTTGAATCACCAGCCATAATGTGAAGAACATTCACAGAGGAAGCTGCCTTACATTGAATCAGACGGTTGGTCCATCTAGCCTGGCATTGCCTATTCTGACAACCTCTCCAAAGTCTCATGCAGAGGTCTTTCCCATTGCCTGCTCCCTGGACCTCTTAACTGGAGATGCCACAGATTGAACTTGGCAAGTTGGCACCTTCTACACGCAATGCTTGTCCTCTATCAGTGAGCTACAGTTCCTCCGCAGAAGCTGCTTTGCACTGAGCAGCGTGTGTGTGTGTGTGTGTGTGTGTGTGTGTGTGAGAGAGAGAGAGAGAGAGAGAGAGAGAGAGAGAGAGAGAGATGGAAGTAGCCTGGTCTAGAAAGCAAAGGGGTCTAACAGCAGGCCACTCAATTCTGCCGTGGCTTCTAGAAAATCCAGAACAAACTCTGTGCCAGTTTTGCTACTGACTTCTGTCTGATGCTATTCCGCTTCTCAAAAAAATTATAGAGCCAGAAAGCAGCTGCCACCCCACCACACATCCAGATCTCCCAATGGATAAATCCCATCAGATCCCAACAGAAGTGAGACACGTATGAGAGATTCTCCAGAGGCACCTGCTGCGATGCGGCGACAAAGTTCTTGGAGACCCAGGAGATCTCCCAGTGTTGACCCTGTTCCTCGACGGTGAATATCTAACAGGAAGGGAGAGGAGAGGAGAGAGTCAAAACAAGAAATCACCATGATGGAAACGGCACTGAACAAATATGCTTTCATCTGGTCAAGTCAGACACCAGCTTTTCTGGCAAGGCTGACCCAAGTCATTTTGCTACCCAAGGCAAAGCACAAGATGGAGACCCCCATTCCACGTACTGAAGCTGATTGGGCTGCCAGCTGAATCTTATTTTGACACTGGCGATAGCACAGCCTCCTCCTGAGGGCAGCAGGGCAGCTTAGGGGGCACAGAGCAAGCCACGTGGCCCATATAGCTCCATCCTCCAACACCTCACCAACACTCACCGTCACCCACCCTCCAGCATTTGCCACCTGAGATTTCTGCTTCACTCGGCCTCATGGTAGGGCCTGCCCTGCCCTCTGAGACTCACAGCATTCTAGCCACTCAGCTGCAGTTGGTTCAAGGGTTCTATCCCCGTAAGGCAGAGGTGCAGATCCCTCCAGAGTGGCCCGCTGAGGTTCCCCAGAAGTAGTGGAGGTTGGTGACTCCAATGTCAGTGGGGCTGCATATCTGCTCCAGATTTTATTCCAGACTTTTAAGGAGCTCTCCATGGTGCCGAACCGATTGTGGGGATAGCGTTCAGCACAATGGATAGCTTCTTTAAAGTTCAGAATAAAATCCGGAGCAGATATGCAGCCCACAGACATTGGAGGCACCAGCCTCCACTGCCCAGAAGGCCACGCCCCCTTCCCTTTTCCACCAATCACCGACGGTTGGGTGGTTTCCTGGCTTTTGTGCAGTTTTACCCCCATTCTAAATGGTTGAAATGCCTCTCCTGAGGCTAAGCTGCTGGAAGTAAGAGCTTTGAGCTCAAATATGCTGGTATTTGGGGGTATTTTGGCCCCGCCCCTTTTGTCTTTGGCTCCACCCACCACTGGAAGGTGGCCCCTGAGAGATTCTCCAAAATGGAATTTGGCCCTCAAGCTGAAAGAGATTCTGCAGCTCTGCACTAGAGCAAGGATATTCCCTTAAGCTTGGTGCACCTATAGATTTCATAGATCATAGAGTTGGAAGGAGCCTACAAGGCTATTGAGTCCAACCTCCTGCTCAATGCAGGAAACTAGAGGAGGGGTCTCCCATCCAACTCATAACCAGGCCTGACCCTGCTTAGCTTTCCACGCTCAGACAAGCTGAGACAGCATAAGCCACAGGCCTGCTCTTGCTTAACCATGAGTGAGTTGGCAGGAAATCTGTCTGCAATCCTAGCTCTGCTTTTACAAGCCACACCTTCAGAGGAAAATGAATCTGTGGTTCTATGGATCTTCAGTGGCCTGCCAATGTACCTCATTCCCTCTAGTCCTACAGCAGACATCAGCGGGCCGATAGCTGCTTTCCTTGGTAGGCAGGCAGGGCTTTGCTTATTCAGTGGCTGTGCACACGGTGTGAAATATGGCATTTGGTCTTCTGGGAGCTTTCCTTCCAGGAGTCAGGGTCGGTGATGGAAGTACCGTCTTCTGGCTGCTTTGGGAGTTGGGCTGGGCTGATGGAGCAGTGCTCATGGGAGTGAACCCCACAGAAGATCCGGGGCTCAGGCCCACAGGATTTTTAAAAAAATGCACAAATTTGCATGTGCAAATGTACATATGCTCTAAAGTCTCTCTCTGTGTGTGGCTTTAAACAACCCTGTCTCCTAAAGACACCCCTATTTGTAAAAAGGGATGTATGGACAGGGGAGAGAAGGGCATTTGATTTCAGAAAATAACGTCAGGCAGAAAGATTCAAGGGGAGGGGGCAGCAGAAGGAGATGAAGCACATGTGGGCAAAAAGCCAGCTAATCCAGAGGGATCAGATGCATCAGAGATCTCCAGGGCCCCTGTCCCTTTATTTCAGTTAGTGCCCCTGGACAGCAGTATGGCAGGGGCAGATGGCCTCCCGGAGATTCAGGGATCCAAATGAGAGATTTGGGGCTCCAGCCCTAGTGGGCCACTCCCTAACACCACCTCTGCAGGTGCCTGTCTCTACTCACCTTGGGCTGTGGTTCTGCTCCTCCTCAGAGTCTGATTTCTGCTGGATCCAGCTCTTATCCCCTTTCAGCGTTGTCCGCACTTTCATCTGGGTGATGATCCTCTTCCGGTCTTCTTCGCTGGGTAGGATGACACCATCTAACGAATGGACACATAAGAGGTTTGGGCAAAGTGTCCAAAGAGTGTTAGCTGGACTTGGAAAGTCTGGGTTGAAGCTAGGGTTATCAGAGAAACCCGCAACTGAGTTCAGATTTCTATGAATCCGACCTGCAGATTCCGTAGTGGGCTGGTTTTTTCCAAGTCACGCGGATTCTGCAGAATTGCAGAACGGTTTTTCACTTTTAGTGAGGTTTTTTTTTGCACTAATGCACACTATTACGCTATTTCGCATTCGTGCAAATGCACTAATGAGCATTAGTTAATGCAAATTAGCGCACGTAGAATGAAATTCTGGTTTTTTTAAAAAAAACCCAATTCTACCAATGAGTGGATGACGGAATGAAAGGCGTGGGTGTGACAATCCACGAAACACGGATGCAATGGATTATTTAACAAAATCTGTAAATCGCTCGTTGATGCCCCAGCTCTGTTATGGACTCGGAGCATTCAAAAATAGTCATTTACCTTTTGCGACACCAAGGGACATCATGGCTAGCGCTGGTTGGCTTCTTGTGTCTCAGTTTCCAGGTTTTTGCACGAGAGGATATAATAACTGGGAAGGAGAGAATGAAATGCAACTTTATGAATGCAACTAGGACTGCAGACGTTGCACAGGCATTCCCTGGACAAAGAGGGGTTTGTTAAGGATCCTTCCAACAGTTCTATTCTTGACCAGGTGTCCAACTCCCCAAATTGGTGCACACTCTCCCTTCCCTCCCTTTTGAAGGGGAATAAAGATCTTTCTTTAGTTCATTATTATCTGTCTGTTATTATCTGACTGTTTTGCTGATTCTTTGACACAGTTCCACTGTTTTTTCTGCTGTTCCCCCGCACACACACCTGCAGTTTTATGGTTGCTGATTGTAGCTGTAATTATTGTTTATATTGATATTCATTTTTAAGGTGTGTTTTATAATTATTGTGAACTCCTTTGAGAACCACAGTGGTTGAAACGCAGTATACAAATATGATAGGATAAATGATAGACAGAAGGATAAATGATTGATAGATAGAAAAGAAGTGCTTTTGCTGGATTCTACCGTTAGCCACTTGACAAACCATCCACAAAACTATCACCTCTTTGCAAAGTATAAAACAGAGGTGGGCAATTTGTGGCCCTCCAGATGTTTTGGCCTACAAATCCCATCAGCCCTAGTCAGCATAGCCAATGGTGAAGGATGATGGGAGTTGTAGGCCAAATCATCTGGAGGGCCACAAGTTGCCCACCCCTGGTGTAAGAGGACGAGTCCCTGCCCTATGGAGGTTACAGTCTAGAATATTGGTCCATAGGCAACACCTGGCAAAATCTGAAGCTTTTCAAACCCCAATGCTGATTACCTGACTGAACATGGTTTTTACTGACAAACTGGCTGTTTGCCAACCCTACTGCTATGTTAGTTCATATCTAAACTGACATTTGAATTGAAACATCTTTGCTCATTGCCCTGGCTAGACTCCCAAACTGCCTGTTCAGTTAGATCGGGGCAGGGAACCCTTGGCCCTCCAGATGTTGGTGGAACCCAACTCCCATCAGCACCAGACAGCATTCCTGACTGATGGTCAGGAATGATGGGAGTTGTAGTCCTTCCAGAGATTCGGCAGGCAGTGACCCATGATCAGGCCTTTTCTGTAATAGCCCCTTATCTTTGGAACATTCTTTCCAGAGGGCCGGCAGCAGAGTGAGGCAACTGCCTCAGGCAACTGATTTTTGGGCCTCATGATTGAAAGAGCAGCAAAGTGTTAGTTATTCAATTTATTGTTCTTGTATTTTTACTTCCAAAGAGAGGGAGAGATACCTCTGGGATTCTCTGCCAAAATACCCAAGATTGGGTACTATAATGCACCATGACTTGTGGGGAGCAGATACCATTTGCTGCTCTGACTCAGGCAGCAAAACCAAGTCTGGGGTCAGGCCTGCACAGAGTGGTTCACTCGGCGTCGGCACCCGCCTTGCTGGTGAGAACTCTCTTATTCTCTTGGGTCTTTTGTCTAATTTTGTTTATTGCTGCTTCTGCTTCTTCCCCTCTCTCTGTTGCTTTGAATCTTCTGCACTTAGCATCTGTCATTAAGTTGTTTTAGAGTCTGTTTGATTTTCTTGATCTATTTTAAATATTGTAAGCTGCTCTGAGCATGATGCGGGAAGTGGTATATCGATATTTCTACATTGGACTGGATTGGATGTCGAGCTCAGCCTATTTAGGGCTTTATAGGTCAAGGGACAGGAGCGTAGGACGCTGCCTTATGCTGAGTCAGACTAGTGGTCCATCTAGCCCAATACTGTTGACACTGACTGACAGTGGCTCTCCGGGAATTCAGACAGGAGTTTTTTCCAACCCTACCTGGAGATGCTGGGGATCAAACCTGGGACCTTCTACATGTAAAGCAGGGGCTCTACCACTGAGCCATGGCGCCTCCCTAATTTCAACCCCCATATGATTGTAGTCAGTTGCTCAGGTATGCAATGGGTATTTGTGTCCCACAGCTGTCAAAGTTGCGGTATGTAGGATAGGGCCTTACTGATTACTTTTTATTAAAATCCAATCAATCATTGTATATTCTACCTCCAGTTTAATTCTTAGAGTGTTGTTGCTTATGTCGCCCAAACTGCAACACAAGGAGGAGGTATTTGCAGACTTGGGGGAACCCTGAGGTTTGCAGAGGTACAAAAAAGTATAAAATGGAGACCCCCCCAAAAAACAGTCCAATAAGGGCTGAGCATGTCCAGTGCCCACAGAATGCTAACCAGGGCTGGCCCTACCATTGGGTAGAGTGAAGCGGTTGCCTCAGGTGGCAGATACCGGGAGGCAGCAGCAAGGGGTTGGAGGAAAGAGTTGTTTGCCAAGCGGCTTTCTCTGTGTCTGCTACGTTAGCCTGCTGCCTTCAGGTATAGTGAAGGATGCTGTCCCATCACCAGTGTCAAAGAAAGGTTCAACAGACATCCAGTCAGCTTTTGTACATGGAATGTGAAGTGGGCACACCTTGTCCTTCACCTCAGGCAGCAAAATGTCTTGGGCTAGTCCTGATGCTGACTGACTGTTGAGAGGAGGAAAACGAAAAACCGGTTGGGATGGGAGGGGTAATGGAGTGGCTGAAAAAGGAGGATGGATGAAGACGCACGTAGATATAAAAAGTGTAGATCATCTCTCTTGCAGCATTTGCAAAAAAAATGCTAACCCAGAATTCTGCTTATCGGTAACAAGCAAACATGCTGCTGCTAGGGCACGCTGCTCAATCGCTCCAATTTGGCTCCTCCTTCAAGTGGGAGTGGCTAAACTAACCAGGAACTTACCAGGGCAGAAAAGCTTAGCGTTATGTCCAAATCCATGCCCTGGCTTTTCGGTCCTCTAACAAGCTAGAATCGGTAAACCAGCTACAACCCCTGGCTCCAAACTCTGGTTTCACAGAGGAGAGACAAGCCAGGAGTCTGGATTCAAATGTAACGCTAAACATTTCGGCCCTGAGACGTTCCTGGTTACTTTAGCTGCTCCTGCCTGCAGAAGCAGCCAAGCAGAAGCAATCAGGCAGTGTACACTGGCACACTTAGGGCACAATCCTAGGCAAGTTTCCACAGAAAAAAGGCCTACAACTCCCAGCATGACCCAGCCAGCATAGCTGGGAGTTGTAGGCCTTTTTTCTGTTGAAACTTGCCTAGGATTGTGCCCTTAGTTGCAAACACTAAGCCAGGATTCTGAAGAATTCTGGCTTAGCGTATTGTGCAAATGCAAACGTTGTCTGGATAGGTCATTTCCTGGTTCACATCGAGAGGCTATTTTTAAATGTCCCTGGGGACGGAAGTGAGAGCTGCCCATAAAAATCCATGAAGAAACCCCAAATTTAAATGTGAGGCTGGCTGCCCATGTGTCTATACCCCCCATAACAAAATGGGGGGGGGACACCCAAAACGGAGATGATCTCCCCACCCTGCAAAAAACAGCCCAATAAAGACAGAGAGTCTTCAGTTGACATGGAATGGTGACTGTTTAGGGGGCGTAATAGAAAAGTGTGGGAAGGGGGAACTGAATGGAGTGGCTGCGACCCTAAACAGGAGCACTCCACACTGCAATATTTTGTTGCAGGGCCTCACTTGCATGTACAAACTGAGGAACTCAATTATGTGAGTGCTGGCCCTTATGTAGCGAAAATGGCACCATCCATCCACATGGAAGAGGGAGGCCTCAGCAGACCTCAGGGAAACCTGAGGTTAACAGAAGTGTACACAAGTACCCAAAAGACATAAATATCTTTGGGTGCGGGAGGGGCACCTAAGGGGGAAAAACAGCACAATATGCATATTCAGTGGGCACAGAATATTGGCGAACTGTTGGGGACGGGGCAATGGAAAACCGGGGGGTGGGGGGGGAGAAGGAGGAGGAATGGAATGGCGTGTCTGGAACAGCCTTCCCCAGCCTTGCGGATGTGTCGGACTGCAACTTCCGTCATGGCCATGCTGGCTGGGAATGATGGGACTTGTAGTCCAACACATCTGCAGGGCACCGGGTTGGAGAAAGCTGGTCTGGAATCTCGAACAGGAGCACTCGGCACTGCAACACTTGCAAGAATGATAACCGCAGTTCACCAGCGATGTCGTCTGCTCAAGATGGCTCGTTGTCGCCACCAAGACCTGAGCTGCCGCATTCTGCAGTGCTATAATTTAACCAGTCACAGGGACCAGAGGCAAGACCCACCCGTAGAGCAGCCATCTGGCTCTGAAACTCGGATGCGCGTATCGGGCCAAGACTCTCGTCAACAGGTCTGAACTGTCACCACCAGCTTCTGTTCTCCTTTAAACTTGGAATCGCTCACCCCAGACGCTCAGGTTGCACTGGAATTTCTGGCTTTGCAAACTCATGCAAACCGGGGCATGTCGGAGGCACTCGTCAGCTATGGCTTTGGGGAAACAACAAGAAGTCTTTCCCAGTGCTTGTTTTTTTTTGCCAACTGTGAGTCATGAAGCAGTTGCAATATAATCCCTGTCCTTTCTTGACAGTTTCCTCCCAACACGTTACAGGTACAAACACCTTTTTCAGAACAAGGTTGGAGCCATGAGGTGTAGTGGTTGGAGCAGCCCTCCCCGCTGATCTGATGCCCTCCAGATGTGTTGGACTACAACTCACATCACCACCAGCACCGTCTGAATCTTTACAGAATAAGTGGGTGTTCGGATCAGTGGCAGCAGGGGTAGGCTGCATTTTTTGGGGGGGGCACATTTGGCAATTTGAGAAACTGTCCTGGGCACCACCGCAAAATGGCTGCCATGAGAGGCGTGGCTTGTCACAAATGACAAATAGCCTGTCTCAAAGACTGAGTACAAGGCAGAGGTGAGGTCTGAGCTGCAAGAGACTAAACAACTCCTTTGAACCCACAGTTTTCAGCACCAACAGAAACCTATTTCACAGAAGTATTCTGCGAAATAGAATACTATTTTGCTCTACACCACGACCACTGCCAACCAACTCACTCCCTCCCTATCTGTTTTTCTCTAGCGCTCCAGATCACCACCCACTCCTCTCACCCTGGTTCACCACTCGTAGATGCACTCTCTTGTGCTCTCTCTCTCTGTACACTTCAGAACTCTATCAAACAGTGTCATAGATTTCATAGATCATAGAGTTGGAAGGAGCCTACAAGGCTATAGAGTACACACCAGCCAGAGAACAAACTATTAAGAGCCAGTGTAGTGTAGTGGTTAGAGGGTTGGACTGGGACTCGGGAGATCCGGGTTCTATTCCCCAGCTCGGCCATGAAACTCACTGGGTGACTTTGGGCCAGTCTCTGACTCTCAGCCTAACCTACCTCACAGGGTTGTTGTGAGGATAAAATGGAGAGGAGGAGGAGGATTATGTAAGCCACCTTGGGTTCCTTGCAGGAAAAAAGGCAGGATATAAATATAATAAATAAATAAATAAATATTCTCTCTCTCTCTCCAACAAGAAGAGCAACAGGTAACTCCTGACTCCAGCCAGATACAGCCAAGTCCAGTGCCACCTAGTGACTAAACTATCTAATGACACTATCCACGTAGACAGCATAAGGCCTGGGGTCAGAGTATCCGAAAGACCACCTGCTCCCATATTCATTCATTTCCTTCACTGATTGCATTTCTATACCGCCCAATAGCCAAAGCTCTCTTGGTGATTCACAACATACAAAAATTTAAAACAGTTTGAAACAGCTAAGAAACAACCAACAATAAAACTACCAGGACCCGAAAAAAGCCCTTACATTAAGAAGCTCCATATGAACCTGCCCACTACTTAAGATCTGCATCAAAGGCTCTAGTCTGATTCTGCTGCTGCCTTCAGAAGTAAGACACGTGGCACTCAGAGAAGGCTTTTTTGGTGGTGGCACCCCAGTTGATGAATATTCTCACTAGAGACACTCTGCCAATGTATACTTTTTTGGCACCAACAAGTGATGACAATTTTATCTTTCCATACTTAGAATGGAAGATTTGATTTTATCCCTGCTGTTTCACTGCTTTTACTTCTCTTTTTTGGTCTCATTTTAAATATTTCACAACGAAATCCTAAGAGGAGATCCATGTCAAAGGAATTGCCACTTCCTAAACCCTGCCAGTCAACAATACCCTCTTCCAGGACACTCTGTTCCACTTGCACTTCCCCACTCCAGTTTTCCACCCCACCCCACCCCTATACCCTCCAACATTTCACAGATGAAAATGGACACACATGTGAATTTGTAAGAGGTATGGTTAAGCAACATGAAGGTGTGATCAAGAGGGTGTGGTCAGGCAACATGAGGGCGTGGCCAAGGGTATGGCCAGGCAACCAAACGGCATGGTCAAGTACAAAAGTTATTACAGGAAACACACAAAATCTTATATATAATAACTATTACATTATTATATTATATATTATTTTATAATATTTTATAAGTGACTTTTGTAATTTTTTTAAACCTTGCTTAAACCCTTAATTGTTGATATCTGGTGTTTTTCATGGGGGGCGGGGTCAGTGCTTGCAAGGCAATCTCTTTTTGTTTTAAAATTGTATGAATCTATGAATCTATGTCAGGATTGGCACAAATTCAACAGGTGAAGCTTACCCACCCACCCCACACCCCCAAACCTGGAGCTTCAGAGAGAAGGGGAAGTTTCTTGCATTTCCTTCTGACACTGTAACCTCACCTGTTAGAGGCACAGAGTCAGCTCTGTTAGCAAATAACATCTTTGGCAATATAAAGATAGGAATCATGTGATAAATTCCCTCATTCACCTCTCCGTTGGTCCAGGCCAGTGGGTGCAGCTTTTCAGTAGGTAGAGTGTGTGCGTGCACACGCATGCACACATGCACGCACGCACGCACACACGCACACCACACACACACACCCTTGCGTCTGTTCCCTCCCTGCTTTCTGTCTCTTAAAGGGGCCATGGGCAAAATTGCAGCTAAGCTAAAAGCCTCTAAGGCAGCTTAAAGTAGCTTGCAGCTGTGGGAGGCAGGGGAATTCGGGACTCTGCATGACAAAGTGAGAAGCCGTGATGGCTTAAGGGTTTTCGGGCATTTTCAGGGCAGTTGGAGACTACGCACCCCCACACTGAGCATCTTGTGGCCGCTGAACACGCTCAGTTCTCAAGGGGCTGTTTTGGTTTGGGGAAGGTGGGTTGCCCCTTAGGCTTTATCTCCCTAAATATTTGTTGTACTTCTGTAAACCTTTGAGTTCTCCCAAGCATGAAAATGCCTCTCTTTTTTCCTCAGTGGCTCCATTTGGCTGTAGTCCTGTTGGCACTCACCAGCTGAGTTTGCTATTAAAAGGAGGAATACTAGGCTGGATTCCCAGTTGGGCCTGAAATTCTTCATTTTCTGGTGGTGAAATTGGGAAGGGCGGTGGTGGATTTCACTGAACGTTCTCCACACACCCCCACACAGAAATTCTTCAACAGCTGGGAGGGGGAAATTCTCAGTCTCTCAGGAATTTCTTTTCTGAGAAATTTCAGTCCATCTCTTTGTGCAAACCAAGATAACATAGGTGGAGCAGAGCTTCCAACAATCCTTGGTATGAGTATTGGGGTGTTACAGACACTGATGATTCTGTTTTCACTCGCACGACATATTGGAGGGTGTGTGCCCCTAAACTCAATTTCTGGAATGGGAATTGGCATATCTGAGACTGCCGAGCGGGGATGCAAGGCATGCACACTCGGTGCCCTTGCTAAAACAAACAGCTCAATGGATCAAGGTGAGTCCTTGGACCTGAAATAGAAACCTCCTTTTCCTGCTTACCCATCTGTCGACTACCGTTCTTGGCAGTCAGGCTGACACATCCACTGCAAAAGATGGCATTGCGATAAGGAAACAAGCCTGCACAGAAATATACAGGGCGGGGCTGGGATGCCAGGGGGTGTCTAGGCAGGAGCCGGCGGAAATGATATCATTCACTTCATCCTAGAGCAGGAGGAGCTGCTGAATGTCCCTTCGCCCTACGCTAATAGTGAACTCGTTCTCAGAGCATGGATGCTTACGTAGTTAAAATGGCGCCCCCCCACACACGCACACACACACAAATATTAAGGGGGGGGAAGTTAGGGTGGCCAGGTGGCCTGCATTTGAAGGGCTGCCAGAGGGTTGTCCTCTGTCTGAAGGTGTCCTCTCTTTGATGGTCTGCCCAAACCAAGCCTGGTTTAAAGTCCATAAGAACCCTGAGAAGGGATCGCTGTGCACTGCAGTTGCCCATCAACAGAGACTGGAGAGCAGTCTGAGCAAGGCATGCAGGTCACCTGGTCACAGTCTTACACACTACTGGTGAGATGCACTGCATTCTATTTAAATTATAATCATCATTTCTAATCTTGCATCTATCCATATATGCAAATTTTATGCAAACCTCTTTTTGGGGGGCGTGATTCACAAGTAGCTACCCTAAAAGAAGCCCATTGAGGACTGAGTATGCAGAGTAAGCGTAGAATGCAGATAAAAGAAGGGAGGGGAAATGGAATGGAGTATATTGAAAAAGGGCATAACTTGCTGGCCGGACTGATGGCTAGTTAGCTGGAATCCTGAACAGGAGCACTCCACACTGCAACATTTTGTGCAGGTCCCACTTGTCAACTCCACAACTGATCAATCAGGAGAAACATTGTGTTTATATAGTTTCATAGATTCATAGATCATAGAGTTGGAAGGAGCCTACAAGGCTATGGAGTCCAACCCCCTGCTCAATGCAGGAAACTAGAGGAGGGGTCTCCCATCCAAGTCATAACCAGGCCTGACCCTGCTTAGCTTTCCACACTCAGACAAGCTGAGCCAGAGTGAGCCACAGGCCTGCACATTCACCCCTTCCTCCTCCTTTCTGTTTCCTACAGCTCTGTCCAGGGTTTCGTTGAAGCTACATTCCCTTCAAAGAGCAGTGCCAGTTCCATGCTTCTGTGGGGCTCTTGGACAAGATGCCCTCTTTGCCACGTTGAGCATCACCAGCGTGCTTGCCCTCTTCCTCCACGGCCACTTTACTTAGCCACCCAGAGGGAGAGGGAGGGGCACACAAAGGCTCCTCCCTCTTTCTTGTTCCTCTCACTGCTCTCATTCAGAGAGGGGAGGTGAACAGGGGGCAACAGCAAGGCGGAAGGCAGGCAAGAGGGTCCCAGGGGCTGGCAGTGGGCCCCCTTCTGAGGCATAGGCCTTGGCAGGTGCCCTGCAATGCTGACCCCTGATGCCAGCCGTGACTAAGAGAACCATTTTTATCGGTTCAAGTATGTAGGTCTGGCTCCAGGTAAACCCTGGACACAGGACCGGTGCAAGGCAGTTTGGCGCCCTAGGCAAAATCAAATATTTAGCGCCCCCCTTCCCACTTGAGCCCTCCCTCCCTCGGCGGCGGCAGTCCTGGCGGCGGCGAGGAAGAGTCGGCGAGCGAGCGAGCGAGCGAGCGAGCTTCCTCCTCCTGCTGCTGCTGCTGCCGCCGGCCTCCATGGCCCGGGAAGGGAAGAAGGAAGGAAGGAAGGCGAGAAGAGGCGCCAAGCTGCGGCGGATCAGCAGCCACCAGCCGCTCCAGCTGCATCCCTGGCGGACAGAGGCGAGCCCGCCTGCCCGGAGGAGGCAGAAGAGGCGGAGGCGGCGGAGCGGGATTCGGCGCCAAGCGAGTGGCCCCGCGCGGAGCTGCCTTCATGGGCGTGGCTGCTGCTGCTGCCCCATGCCCGCCTGGCCGCTCTCCTGCTCGGCTTCCTTGCCCAGATCAGAGGCGCCAAGTGCAGCGAGCCCCAGCTGCCTGACGCCTCGCGCGCTCCTGCTGCCGCCGCCGCCGCCGGGAGATCAGGCTCGCTCGCTCCCGTCTTCCTCCTCCTCTTCCGTACACATGTCACGCACCGCGGAAAGCGGAGCGCAGGCCCCGCGCCCTCCCTTCCTCGTCCGTTCCTGGAGGAGGAGGAGGAGGAGGAGGAGGAGGAGGAGGAGGAGAAGGGCAAGTGTCTGCGTGGGTCTGGGGCACAGGCGAAGCAGGAGCAGAGCGTTTCTGTGCCCCCTTTAGCCATGCGCCCTAGGCAGCCGCCTAGTTTGCCTAGTGGTAGCGCCAGCCCTGCCTGGACATCACTACTACCAGAAATCATCCACTGCCCTCAATGGTCAGCCCACCCCTAGACACCTGTCATCTTGCCTGTGGCCAGGAGAAAACCGAGGACTCCCAAGGCAACAGCTGCCCCCAGCTACGTTCTCCTTCCTCTTCCTTCCCTGGCAAACCTTTCTTTGTTTTGTTGTTTGCAAAGAGGATGAGCACTAAAGCGAGGCCGCACACACTGCCTGCTCCTTACGAGATGGTGCCTCTTCTCCAGGGGTTGGTGCTAGGTACCGGAAAGATCTGGGGCTCACAGGACAAAAAGAAAAAAGAAAAAAGAGCACAGATTTGCATATGCTAATTCACATATGCTCTAAAGTCTCCCTGTGTGTGTCTCCCAAGGACACCCCGATTTGTAAAAAGGGATGTATGGACAGGTGGGAGGAGGGCATTTGATTTCAGAAAAAAGCATCAGGCAGAAAGATTCAGGGAGGGCAGCAGGAGGTGAAGCATATGTGGGCAAAAAGTGAACTAATCCAGGGGGATCAGATGCCACAAAGATCAAGGTCCTTGTTCCTTTATTTCAGCAAGTGCCCATGGACAGCAGGGTGGTGGGGCCTCCCAGAGATTTGGGGCTCCAAATGAAAGACTCGGGGCTCCAGCCCTAGCGGGCCACCTCCTAACGCCGCCTCTGCTCTTCTCTTTGCTTCTACCAAGATCTCCTGAGTTGGGAAAAGTTGGCTGAATACTTTTTATTGCCAAGTCTCTTGAGCTGCTGAATCAGCAGCCCAGGGTACCACCCGCCCCCACCCCCCCACACTTTGGGACTCGGGTAGCTGCAGGCAGCAGACAACGCTGATCTCAGCACCCCACCTAGAGCCGGCCTCTCCTTCGCGACATCCTCGAGGCAGCTCTAGCAACTTAATATCAAGAGACCTGCATGGCTAGCAGTCAAACCCCAAACTGTAGAATTTAATCACACAGCTCATTAACTGTAGGTGTGTGTGTGTGTGTGTGTGTATTCATATATGTTATGGGGGGGGGGAACTATGCATGCAAATCTTTTCTATATTCTGCAGACATGCACAGTCTGTGAAGACCATCCAAATGTAGATGATTATATAGATCATATACAAGATTATACAGAGGAAGGTGCGGCCCTCCAGACGGCATTGGACTACAACTCCCATCATCTATCACCATAGGCTCCACTGGCTAGGGCCGATGGGAGTTGCAGTCCCCCAACATCTGGAAGGCTATATGTTCACTGTATAGATGATTTGCTACCCACCTGTAGAGGGACTTGGCATTTTGTGGCTGGGTTCAGACAACACAATAACCCACACTCAAGGGTTGAGTATGGCTTGAGTGTGGGTTTTCAATGAACCGTGGGTTGTGAAATGTTCAACGACAACCAACACTCAACCCATACTCAACCCTTGAGTGTGGGCTATCGTCGTGTTATCTGAATCCAGCCACAAATCCAGGCAGAAAGTGAGCTTTGAGCTCGGACAAGCTGAAAGCATTTGGGGTTGCTGGGGGGGTGTCTCCGAATATCTGAAGGGGGAGGGTTAGACTTGCTGTTTGTAGGAGTGCTAAACTGTCTGCCTCCACCTCTACGTCAACTTGTATATTTCTAAATAAACTGAAACATTACACAAATGCTATAAATCTCCAGTGATCTCTCCTCCGGAAAGAAACCAAAGCCAGGTAAGCGCTGTCCCTGGAACCTCTCATGGCTTGAGAAAGTGGGGAGTGCATAAGAAGAAGAAAAAGACACCAGTGCCAGCTCCAGGTTATTGAGGGCCCTTGGGCAAGATGCCTTCAATGGTCCCCCATCCCTCAGGGAGCCTACCTTCTCACCACCATTGTCATCAGCTGTTCTTGCTCCTCATCTTCTTGCTCAAAATTTGCAGCCACTTGCTTGCTTGACAGGCTGAGAGCCAGGGAGTAAGCAGGCAGTGACATCTCCTGCTCCTCCTTCTCACCATCACCATTCCGTGGGTAGGTGAACAAGCAGGTTGCAAGGGTGAAGAGGAGGAGCATCTCCAGGGGGCTTTTTGTCAGTGGGCCCCTGCTGGGATGTGGGCCCCAGCAGGCGCCCAACCATGCCTACCCTTGATGCTGGCTCTGGAAAAAAAAAAAATCCATAACTGCTCTGACCGTATATGCGATCACAGTTCAAAATAGACCTCAGCATTTGCAGTGTGTGAAATGGCAGGTTAGTGTTCATGCGCATGCATTTTTTATAGGCATGTGCGCTAGGAATAAAATGCACCCAGCCCCTTCATGGAAATGGAACTTCCAAAAAACGCTGGGGAAGGAGCTGAACCCTGACCATGACAAGTCTAGCAACTCATGCTAAGCGCATCTTAACAAGGCAATTGGCATCCCTGAAAGACAAAAAAATAGGGATGAAATAAGGACAGTAAAATTTACCAGGGACCGTTTACCAAAAATAGGGATTATGTCTCCACGGTAAATGGGGCCGGTTGGGGCATGTGTCCAGCAGTCATTCATAGCCATAGCTCTATAGGAGCTATCCATGGTGCTCCATGGTGGCGAACCTATTTTGGGGGTGGATTACAGCACCATGGATAGTTCCTATAGAGCTCAGAATGAAACCTGCAATGGATGAGGAGCCCCACTGACCTGGGAGTCACCAACCTCCCCTGCCCAGCCATGCCGACCAGTGACACTGGCTGTGCCTGGCCCTTTCTCCTCCTCAATGCTCTTTGTATTCCTTGGCTTTTCTCAATTATCAACAGTGGCGGGAGCCTTACTGTCTCCGATGAGTGAGAGAGGGATAAAATCGTGAACAGGGCGAGTGCATTTCGAGAGACTCCACTTAGTGCATCGTACATGGCATCCTGCATATCATAGAACCTACATCCTGAGGCAGACGCCGGCTTCTAAAGAATCTCAACTCCACCACAAGTCATCCCTAAGCTGTTGCTTGCTGGTACTGCTAAGCATGCATCCAGAATCCGATTGGCAAAAGAAACCGGGTCCAGGAAGCTAAAAGGTTCCATCAAACACTTCTTAAAAAAGCAGCGAGGAGCAAAGTCTGAAAGGCATCCTGCTAATACCAAATTCAGGTGGTGAGTGACACCAGTTTCTGCATTGTTGATGAAAGCTGATTCAAAACAGAAGCAATGAGAGTGTGGGAGGCGGGGCGCTCGCTCCCTCGCTCATGATCCTGCCAATTCATGTGACAGCGAGGGGAACTAATAAACGTGAACTTCCAAAGGCTGTTGGATTCCAACTCTCATCAGCCCCCAGCCAGAATGGCCAATTGTCAGGGATGATCGGTGCTGTAGTCCAACAGCACACGCAGGGCCAGTGCGGTTCCCCAGTCCTGAGCTAGCTGCGTTATGACAGGTAGACACATTCCTGTTGTTACTGACACTTCTGAAGTGCCCGGCCCCACTATGGCTATAGGTAATTATGGCTGTTACCTACAATTAATTCCTAATGACTATTCAATGGATTCCTCTGCCTAAGACGGAAGGAGGCACTGTGGCTTCCACAGCCTGTACAACAAGTTAAGGAAGCGTTTCCCACCATCAGAGCATCAGCAAGACTCAGAGAGGATGCAAACGTTGTTTTTTTTTTAAATGTCTATGGGAGCAACCCTATGCATGTTTAGACAGAAAAAAGTCCTACAACTCCCAGCATTCCCCAGCCAGCTAGCATAGCTGGCTGGGGAATGTTGGGAGTTGTAGGACTTTTTTTCTGTCTAAACAATTCAGGGATGTGGAAGAGTCCTTGGTCTCGAGTCGAGTCACGAGTCTTTGGACCCGAGTCTCGAGTCCAAGTCCGAGTCCTTGGTCCAAAATGGTGACTCACGAGTCACGAGTCACTCCCAAAGCTGACTCCACGAGTCCCTATTAAAATCAATGGGGGTTTTCCCCAACAAAATAAGGCTATTTCAGATGTGTGGCTTAAATAAATTCTAGGCAAAAGTGTGCCTTTTTATTTCAAAACTCTGCAACTGATTTTGGCAAGAACAGACCAGGCAGACAAACCCAAAATAACCAGGCAGGCAGAGGAGGCAGGGAACCCCAAAGCAGGCAGGCAGAGGCGTTTTTCTTGGACAATTCCACCTGTGGAACTGGTTAAGAAGAGACCAGGCAGGCAGAGGAGGCTGGGAACCCCAGGCAGGCAGGCAGAGGGAGCCAAACCCAAAATGTCTGAAAGGTTGCATTTTAGGAAAATGATTTTTAAAAATAAACTTGCTGTACTTCCTAAAACCTATCCATGTTGCATTTGAGGAACACGATTTTGGAACACGAGTCCTTGGTCTCGAGTCCCGAGTCGAGTCTCGAGTCCCATTAAACATATTGGGACTCGAGTCTGACTCGAGTCAGAGGGGGGACTCAGTCCGACTCACGAGTCGAGTCCTGGAGTCCGAGTCCCCATCCCTGCTAAACATGCATAGGGTTGCACCTTACATCTGCGATGTCATTTTTGAATTACATACACTTTCATTTCCCCTATTTACCAGGGACAATCCCTACATTTGGGTACAAGTCACTGGTAAGTCATTGGCCCTGTTTGGAAGAGAGTTTGAGGATGCTGCAGTGGTCAGAGAACCTGGGACCCTTGGGGTGGTGGTGGTGGTGGAGAATCTGGCTGCAGAATAAGCTTAACAGCCCCATTAAGTTTAACACTC
The DNA here is from genome assembly GCA_021292165.1 of Shinisaurus crocodilurus. Taxonomy (NCBI): domain Eukaryota; kingdom Metazoa; phylum Chordata; class Lepidosauria; order Squamata; family Shinisauridae; genus Shinisaurus; species Shinisaurus crocodilurus. The sequence goes on from CM037883.1 coordinate 21,080,042, forward strand.
TGGTTTCTTCCCTGCCTACAGCCAGGAGCACAATCATATTCTTTCTTCTAGAACTCCCAGCGGTACCATCAGGGAAGGACTTTGGGACAAAGGTCCAAGTCCCACACAACACAATGCAGCAGGGCTGTCCTACATCACTGTGAAGTAAGTTAAGCAATACATCGTACGTACCATCTAAAGAGTGGGGGGGGGGAGAGAATATATAATCATTCAGCCCAGAGTTTAAAATTACCTAACTGCACCACAGATTAAAATTAAAATTACCTAACTGCACCCTACCCCTGTCCTTTCTGTCTAGTGTAAGTCATGGGACGGGCTGGCCTATGTCACAAACATCACAGACCAGATGGCTTTTTTTTTTTTTTTAAAGATGTTACTGTGAGGTTTTTGTTGCCACTCCTGAGGTTTCACAGTTCACTCCTATCATAGAATCATAGAATCATAGAAAAGTAGAGTTGGAAGGGGCCTACAAGGCCATCGAGTCCAACCCCCTGCTCAATGCAGGAATCCAGGTCAAAGCATCTCTGACAGATGTCTGTCCAGCCGCACCTTGAATGCCTCCAGACTGGGAGAGCCCACCACCTCCCTAGGTAGTTGATTCCATTGTCTTATTGCTCTGACAGTCAGGAAATTTTTCCTGATGTTTAGGTGGAATCTAGGTTCCTGTAACTTGAGCCCATTATTCCGTGTCCTGCAAACTGGGATGAACGAGAAGAGATCTTTGCCCTCCTCTGTGTGACATCCCTTCAAATACTGGAAGAGTGCGATCATATCTCCCCTCAGTCTCCTCTTCTGAAGGCTAAACATGCCCAGTTCTTTCAGTCTCTCCTCATAGGGCCTTGTTTCCAGTCCCTTTATCATCCTTGTTGCCCTCCTCTGAACCCTCTCCAGTTTGTCTATGTCCTTCTTAAAGTGAGGTGCCCAGAACTGGACGCAGTACTCAAGATGAGGCCTAACCAGTGCCGAGTAAAGGGGAATTATCACTTCCCGCGATTTGGAAGCTATACTTCTATTAATACAGCCCAAAATTGCATTTGCCTTCTTTGCAGCCACGTCGCATTGCTGGCTCATATTCAGTTTGTGATCTACCACAATTCCAAGATCCTTCTCACTTGTAGTATTGTTGAGCCAAGTGTCCCCCATTCTGTAACTCTGCATTTGGTTTCCTCTCCCTAGGTGCAGCACTTGGCATTTATCCCTGTTAAATTTCATTCTGTTGTTTTCGGCCCAGCGCTCCAGCCTATCGAGGTCACTTTGAATTTTGTTTCTGTCTTCCAGAGTATTAGCTGTTCCACCCAACTTTGTGTCATCTGCAAATTTGATAAGCATTCCCTGTACCTCCTCATCCAAGTCATTAATAAAAATGTTGAAGAGCACCGGGCCCAGGACCGAGCCCTGTGGTACCCCGCTCGTTACCTCTCCCCAGTTTGAGAAGGAACCATTGATAAGCACTCTTTGAGTCCGATTCTTTAGCCAATTGTGGATCCACCTGATAGTTGTTCCATCTAGCCCACTCTTAGCTAGCTTACTAATCAGGATATCATGAGGCACTTTGTCGAAAGCTTTGCTGAAGTCCAGGTATATAATGTCCACAGCATTCCCACAGTCCACAAGGGAGGTTACCCGATCAAAAAATGAGATCAGATTAGTCTGACAGGATTTGTTCTTGACAAATCCATGCTGGCTTCTAGTAATCACTGCATTGTTTTCAAGGTGCTTGCAGACTGACTTCTTTATAATCTGCTCAAAAATCTTCCCGGGGATTGATGTCAAACTGACTGGCCTATAGTTCCCAGGTTCCTCCTTCTTGCCCTTTTTGAAGATGGGAACAACATTTGCCCTCCTCCAGTCGTCTGGCACTTCACCTGTCCTCCATGATTTCTCAAAGATAATAGACAGTGGTTCTGAGAGTTCTTCTGCCAGTTCCTTTATTACTCTAGGATGCAGCTCATCAGGCCCTGGAGATTTAAACTCGTTCAGAGTAATCAGGTGCTCCTTGACCATTTGCCTATCAATCTCAAGCTGCAATCCTGCCCCTTCAGTCTGCACTTCAGGTTTGCCAGGGGGGTCATAGACCCTCTTTTGGGAGAAGACCGAGCCGAAGTAGGAATTGAACACTTCTGCCTTTTCTTTGTCTTCTGTTATCAATTTGCCATCCTCATTGCGTAGTTGAACCACCAGTTCTTTCTTCTGTCTTTTACTGTGCATGTATCTGAAGAAAGCTTTTTGTTGCTTTTAGCATTCCTCGCTAACCTTAGCTCATTCTCAGCTTTAGCCTTCCTGACACTATTCCTGCAGTTCTGTGCTACCTGCCTGTACTCTTCCCCTGTAGCCTGTCCTTCCTTCCACTTCCTATACGTGTCCTTTTTGTTTTCAGGTCATCTTTGAGTTTATTGTGAAGCCACATTGGCTTCTTCTGTTGCCCTCTGCCTTTTTTCCTTGTGGGAATTGTTTGCAATTGTGCCTTTAAAATTTCCTTTTTTAAAAACTCCCACCCCTCCTGGGCTCCCTTTCTCGTGAGAGTCACTTGCCATGGGATCTTACTAATCATTGTTCTGAGTTTGTTAAAATTGGCTTTCCTAAAATCCAGGGTACGTGTTTGGCTACACTCAGCTTTTGCTTCTGTTAGAATCAAGAACTCAAGTATAACATGGTCACTTTCCCCCAGAGTTCCCGAAACTGCCACTTTATCCACTAACTCGTCTAATCATCTCTCAGATTAAATCTCTGCATGGAAGCACAGAGTGTAGGAGATGCAGCTTGACTCTAGTATGGCATAAGAACGCAAGGAGAGCCCTGCTGGATCAGACCAAAGGCCTGTCTAGTCCAGCGTTCTGTTTCCACAGTCAGGGCTGTCTGGCGTCAAGGGTAGGCATGGTCGGGCACCTGCTGAGGGCCCACACTCCAGCCAGGGGCGGTGCTAGGTGCCAAAAAGATCCGGGGCTCAGACCCACAGGACAAAAAAAAAAAAAAAGCACAGATTTGCATATGCTAATTTACATATGCTCTAAACTCTGTGTGTGTGTGTGTGTCTGTAAAGAAGCCTGAATGATTCATCTCCCACAATTTATGCCCATATCTGATCAAATTGGTTAGGTATAAAACAATCTCAGTTTAGCATGAGCAGAAGCGGTAATTAAGAGCCCTGGCTGCCCACACGCTGGAGTCGGCACTCTGCCCTAATTACAGGAATAGAAGGACAGGCAGCAGAGGGGAGAGGTTTGCATCCCTGGACTAGATGGACCAATAGTCTGAGTAAGTATAAGGCAGCATCAGATGTCCAAATATTTTGCTTGCCAGAGGTGCATCAGCTCTAGCAAAGATTGCCTTTATTTTTAGCCCATGGAACCAAACAGCCGTGACCTGCCTGCGTACATCGTACGAATTAAGGGCGCAATCCTATGGCCGCTAGATGCTGTCTAGACAGCCATAGGATAGGTCGGAGTTCCAGCTCCGACCTCGGGAATGCGTTCTGAGCAAGGCTATGGAGTCGGAGTCGGAGTCGAGGAGTCGGAGTCGGAGGAAATTTTGGGTACCTGGAGTCGGAGTCGGCAAACAATGCACCGACTCCGACTCCTACTGAATTTAGATTGGAATTTTTTAAAAAGCAAGTTTAAATGTCCCAATTCACAAACAGTTATAATTAATGACTTCTATTTTATAATAAATGCCCCTCCTGGATCCTCCCACTGCCCTATCTTCAGCAGCAGATCAGCACACAAAAAGGAGAAGGCAGCAGCTTCTGCCCAACTACCTCGCATATTAATTAATTAATTAGCATATTAATACAGAGGAGCCGGAGTCGGGGAGTCGGAGTCGGAGTCGGAAGTACAAAAAACTGAGGAGTCGGAGTCGGAGTCGGAACATTTATCTACCGACTCCACAGCCCTGGTTCTGAGGTTGGAGTGGGAACTCCAACCTCGGAGCATCCTCCCTCCACCCTCGCAGCTGGTGCAAGTTCTTTCCACGCCAGCTGCGGCTCCAAAGTCGCAAGACCGACTTCAGTTGGGGGGGGGCGTTTCGGGGAGATGGGGAGGGGAGAAGTGAGGCCCCACCAGGATATGACATATCCCGACGGCGCCTCAGCCCCTCCTCCTCACGAGCAGGGGCAAAACACTTAGACTGTTTTGCGGGGCAGGAGAAGCACGGAGGCAATCTTCGCCTCCGCGCTCCTCCTGTCCTCGATTGGATGGCGCTGCCCGTACATTTGCATATTCCTTCTTCTTCTGCATAAGTTATTTTCCATCTACATATAAACAGGAATGAATGACACAGGGCACCGGAGCCCTATTTGTAAATAATTACAAATCATATATTCCGCTCCTCCCTGCCTTTGGCTTTTGATGTTTCACCAGAGATTATCCCACACACAGGCACAGAAACTTCCAAGCTTATCTTCGGTTTGGGCACATAACAAACAGTGCCCTTGTAGAAGCTAAGCAGGTCTGGATCTAACCAGGGCCTGGGAGGGAGTACATCCCTACGGACACCACCTGGAATCCTGTGCTAGAAGAAAGGTGGGGAAATATATAGATTTACCCCACGTGAGCCAGATTTGGCTCCTGGGCCGGTAGGTTCAACACCCCTGCTCTAGAAGCTGGTGGGATGCAGAAGGTTCCATCAAGGAAGGCAGCTTCCTTGCTCCTTGATTATGATGCCATCAGACTGGCATCTGTGCTGTGTTTGCCAGGACGACAGTTAGAGAGCTGGGTGTGGAGAGAGAGAAGTAACTGGATTTGTGGTCAGGTGGGAAATTGGGAGGGGCTCCTGCACACTGTCAGTGCGGCCACCTCCTTCCTCCCTTCCGGAAACCTTCTCTTCATTCTAATTGGAACAGAATCTCAGCCCAAAAAATCTGGCCGGGTAAGAGTCAATCTGCATGGCACATGCTGTAAACATCAACCCCCGCCCAAACGACAACCTACAATGAACTGGCACTCGTTTCTACTGACTTCCACAACACCGAGTTGTAAAAAAAAAACCCAACACATCTGTTAAGCACTTCGTGATGCTCTGAAGTCAGGCTTGTCCCCGTTTATGCCTGGCAAAGCTTTCACAGTTGCACAACAGGCAGAAACCCAACGCGCGTGACTTTCCCCGATCGCCGCACCCACAGACTGAGAGACAGTGCGGTGTAGTGGTTATAGCGTTAGACCGGAACCAAGGAGATCCAAGCTTCTGCCATGAAGCTTGCTGGGTGACCTTGGGCCAGTCGCCCCCACTTTCTCTCTCAGCCTAGCCTACTTCACAGGGATGTTGTGAACATAAAATGGTCATGGGGTGAACCACATGTGCCGCACCACTCTGGGCTCTTTGGAGGAGGGGAAGGACATAAATGCAATCAATACATCTTGCGGGAACTTCAGCAGTTGGATTTCTGCCTGTTACACAGCTTTTAAAGTCACAGGAGCCCTGCCAGGAAATTATAAGTGAATGCCTGGGGTTAAGAAATGAAGTGATGTCTCCTAAAAGCAGCAAACATCTGGCAGACATCTACATTATGTACCCGATGGCTTAGAGCCTTGAAATGCTCTTCATCAGGTTACTGAGAAAGGCCTGTGTCCATGAAGACTCTTTGGGAGGCATGCAGGGCATCACCGAACCTCTAGTTGTCAGCATGCGGCAAGCTGGAGGGAAGGGCACCACTAGGCAAATAATACCAGTCCCAACTTCCCGACAAACATAGGGGCTGCAACGTTTTGCACTGATAATCCTCTGGTCCAAGGGCTGCATGACTAGCAGGGAATTAAAAGGGCAAAGCACAGACTAGAATAAGTGTAGTGTTTAAGTCACAGGTGCAGGAACTTGCATCCTTCCAGATGTTGTTGGACTACAACTCCCATCACCCCTGACCATTGACCATGCTGACTGGGGCTGATGGAAGTTGGAGTCCAACAACATCTGGAGGGCCGCATATATTCCCCACCCTCTGTGCTGTCCCTGGTACAAATCCCACCACTTTTCCGATCCCTGTCGGGATCTTGCAAGGCTGTTGTACATTTTACAGAGATAATAGAAAACATGCATAGAACACTTTCAGCTAGGATAAGCATTGCATAAAAACAAAAACAATAATATTTCCCATCAGCATGCTGGAGAATATTATTATTATTATTATTATTATTATTATTATTACTACTACTACTACTACTACTACTACTACAAAGAGTAGCACTACTAGGTACTAGCTGCATAATCAGACGATACCTCACTGACTCCTAGGTACTGGGTTGTACCCGAGCAGTGGGGTTCCAAAAATCAGGTCCAAACATCTGGTGGATTGTGGATATCTGGATGATGATGATGATGATGATGATTTACAGCATTTGTATACCATTCCATATCTAGACAGATTCTGGAGCAGTGAACAATGAATAAACCATTAGTTCTGAAGGAAGAAATCATATTTTAAATCATGGCAGGAAAACCTGTAGCCCTGCAGATGTTGTTGGACTCCAAGTCCCATCAGTCTTAACCAGCCTGGTCAATGATGAGCATTAATGGAAATAGTAATTCATCAACAGCTGGAGAGCCACAGTTTCCCCACTCATTTTAAATGATGCATGCACAAATTGCAGCAGTCCCACCCAGTTCCAGATGATAACGATCTGACCATCTTTAAAGAAAAAGAAAGGAAATTTTGATGTGATAGGTATAGTGTGAGAGGAGGTATGGCACATGGCACAATTATGTATTCCTCTTCTTTGCGTTTATACTGCTATGTACCACTATACTTTGTATACCTACATAGACTGTCACTGTCGATATGTACATGAGTTAATTAACTAATTAATTAATTATATTTATACCCCACCTTTTTTCCTGCAAGGAACTCAAGGCGGCTTACATAATCCTCCTCTCCATTTTATCCTCACAACAACCCTGTGAGGTAGGTTAGGCTGAGAGTCAGTGACTGGCCCAAAGTCACCCAGTGAGTTTCATGGCCGAGCGGGGACTAGAACCTGGATCTCCCGAGTCCCAGTCCAACACTCTCACCACTACGCCACGCTGGCTTTTGACTAATGCAGTTGGTCCCCATAATATATGATTAGTATAAGGCCATGAAGATTGAAAAGAAGCAGTAATCACATTTATTTATTTATTTATTATATTTATACCCTGCCTTTTTTCCTGCAAGGAACCCAAGGTGGCTTACATAATCCTCCTCGTCCTCTCCATTTTATCCTCACAACAACCCTGTGAGGTAGGTTAGGTTGAGAGTCAATGACTGGCCCAAAGTCACCCAGTGAGTTTCATGTTAATCTTATTTTCTTATCTATTTCTTTTAAGACACAACCTTGTTCTTTATTAAAGTCCATATTCCCAATTGCACAAAAACTTAGTTACAACTGCACATTTTTTTTCCAAACTGCACAAAATGTATCCAGTTGCACACTGGAATAAAATAATAATAATAATAATAATAATAATAATAATAATAATAATAATAATAATAAATATTTTTATAAAAGTTGAAAATTAGTATATAGAATGTTATCATTAACTTAAATTTCTTAGCTCTGAATAATTAAGTCATTTTCTTTGATCTATGTTTAATTTGCCCATTTTAAACTTTCGTAATATACTAGATAGTTTCTCTCATATTTGTAATGACCTAGACTCTAGGTCCTAGAGTTATAAACAATAAAATTGAACTGACTGAATTAATACTAATACTAATAAGGAGCCCTATCAGAAATAAAGTGGCAGCCTTATCACAGAGCTTAGTTTATCACAAGCCACACTAGCAACGGCCAAGCTCAGACCTACTACTATTCAAAGCCAGTCTGTCCCTTTCAGATCCCGACGTGGGATTCATCATCCGGAAAGCAGCTTTCCTGAAGCCCTTGGCTCGCTTTGCAGCAATCTCTCCGGGGCCCCCCAAGAAAGGCTTTTCTTGCCAAAGAATATAAGGGAGGAAAGAGCAGAGAAAGGGAGCCTCTGTCAAACCCAAACTGTGGCACTTACTCTGTCTCAGCCCCGACTTCTCCAAAGATGTCCCCGAGCATTTAAAAGGACTCCCAGTTGTGTGGACGGAGCGGGCGGGCGCGCTCTCTCTCTCCCCACTGGTTCTATGCGCTCAGCAGCAGCGTGTGGGCAAGGCAGAATCCGAGTCCCAGCCCAAGTTTCTCTTTGCCAGCAAGGCCCAGCCTTGTTATGGGAGGTCGATGACAATGTGGGTGTGTGTATTTTGCCCTTCAGGGGATCAAACAGGTTTCTCCATCCAAGGCACAGAGAGAGAGAGAGAGAGAGAGAGTGTGTCTCCCCCCCTCCCCCTCCTCCCCCCCATTTCACTTCAGCAAGAAGGTGCCTCTCCCTTGGCACATTCTTTGCATTCTCTGCCCTGCGTGGCTCAAGATGTCCTGGGCCAACAGGGAGGACTGGAAACCAAGTCTCGGTGGTTTTGCTTTTGCTCGGTCCCCAAGGATGCAAAATAAATAACAACAACCGCCAGCTCATGAAATCACACACACGCCTCCAGACCCAGCGCTGCTGCACGGTCACTCAACAGTTGAAATAACCAAGGCCCATAAATATACAGCACCCAACAGAGGGAGGTTCACATGAGATCTCTCTCTCTCTCTCTGTGTGTGTGTGAGAGAGAGAGAGTGCATGGGCAGGAAGGTGCTGTTGCACTCATGTCCTGCTTGTCAGATCCCGTGGGCAGCTGGTTGGCCACTGTGTGAACAGAATGCTGGACCAGATGGACCCTTGGTCTGATCCAGCAGGGCTCTGCTTATGTTCTTGTGTGTGTGTGTGTGTGTGTGTGTGTGAGAGAGAGAGAGAGAGAGAGATTTTGGGCCTATAAGTCACCAGCAGCACTGCTTCCCACTGCCCCTGGGATCAATATCCCTGATTGTAATGGTGCTCCTACTAGCTGTCCCTCCCTCCTGCCTATGCACAAGGAACTATGAGACTGGTAGTTCTTGAGAGAGCGACCAGGTTCACACAATCACAGAGGGGAAAATAAGCCTACAACAGCCCACGGGTCTTCCCCACACCAAAGAGGTGCTTAACAGCACAATCCTCGGCGGCATGTCAACTGAGCACTGACATCCCATTGAGTTCAGTGAGGTTTACTCAAGGGTGGCGACTTAATTGCCAAAAAAGAAGAAATGCATTATCAAAGAAGAAATGCACTATCAAAAAAGAGGACAGCGATTTGCAGTGGAAGTTGCCTTATACTGAGTCAGACCATTGGTCCATATAGTTTAATATTGTCTGCATTGACTGGCAGTGGCTCTCCAGGGTTTTAGGCAGGATTCTTTCCTAGCCGCACCTGGAAAAGCCCAGGGATTGAACCCAGGTCCTTCTGCATGCAAAGCAGCTGCTCTATCATACTCAGCTGTGGCTCCTCCCATAAAATTTGCATTGACTAATTTATACGTATAGATGCAAATTTAGAAATCATTATTATAATTTAAATAGAAATACATTGCATCTCACCCTAATGTGGAAGTCTATGACTAGGGGCTTCTCTACATGAGGGGTTTAATCCTCAGCTTTACTGAGGCTTCTTCTGTTTTCATTATGGAGGGAAAAGTGCATCCTTTACACAGGGTTTTGTCGTCCCCGGGATTTGTATTTCTCTGTCTTTCTATATATTCCATTAACCAACCACAAGGTGGAGCTGTGATATAGCTGCAGTATAGCAGAACTGTGACTTTGCATGAAGCTTTCATTCATGTGTGCTCCGGATTTGAAATGTAATAGCTGACTTTCCTCTCTCTAAAAATACATGCAAAAATGGCTGGAAAACACGGGAGAGGCCCTGGAGGATGGCGACGTTGTGAAAAAGGCCTGCAAACTTCCGTGAGGGATCACGAGTGCACAATGAATGCCTCATGTAGAGAAACCCTAGGTGACCTCTGTTCCGTCTGCTGTTCAGGTGCTCACCGATGATGGGCAAAAGTTCTCAGCGTTCTTTATCTTTAAACTAGAATTGGACAGGGCATCTTTTCACATAGAGGACTGTCCTCTGTAAAAGAGGGCACATAGTCACCCTAATTTACTCCCAGGTAAGCATGTGTAGGATTGCAGCCTCTTAGTGAGTAGGCCTACAAAGAGCAGGGAGTATAAAGGATCTGGGCCCTTTGTTAGCTTCTCCCCGCCCCCAAAAAGAAGTTTCACCTCTCTCTCCTTATGTTGTGGCAACCCAATGGCCCTCCAGATGTTCAATTACAACTCCCATCATCCCCAACCGCTGTCCTTTTTGGATGGGGCTGATGGAGCTGGAGTCCAACAACATCTGGAAGGCACCAGGTTCCCCATACCAGCCCTGTGTTACGTAGAACCATTTTCAGTAGGAAAGTGAGAATTCGCATGGCACGATTCCACAGTGCAACAGCTAGGGAGCGGTCTCCATGTTTAGCGCAGGCAATACAAACACCCCTCTTATGGACCTGCATGCATGCAACATTTGCCTGTGTCCGCCATTCCAAGGGGAAAGAGATCAAGAAAATAGTACTAGCCAAAGCCGCCTAAATTAGAAATTACACGAGTAGGACCTGCAACCAATGTTGCCGTGTGGAGCGTTCCCTGTTCAGGATGCCAGCCACTTCATTCCATCCCTACCCATTCCATGGCCTCCAAACATGCTTAATCCTCATCAGGCTGTTCCCTGCATAAGTTCCCTGCTGGTACCTGGCTCTTGTGTGTGGATGGAACCATTTTGGCTAGAAAAGAAACGGCACTCACAGCCTGAACATCGGAAATATGTGGCGTAGTGTGGCGTAGTGGTGAGAGAGTGTTGGACTGGGACTCGGGAGATCCGGGTTCTAGTCCCGCTCAGCCATGAAGCTCACTGGGTGACTTTGGGCCAGTCACTGACTCTCAGCCTAACCTACCTCACAGGGTTGTTGTGAGGATAAAATGGAGAGGAGGAGGAGGATTATGTAAGCCGCCTTGGGTTCCTTGCAGGAAAAAAGGCGGGGTATAAATATAATAAATAAATAGAAGGAATTATGATGATTCCAGCTTCTCAACACATGCATAAGCCAGCAGGCTCCGGTAAAACCATTTCTCCATCTACCAGGTGTTGCAACAGGTATCAGTCATGATGGCTGCAGGGAACCCTCCAGGGAGCTGAGCAGATCATAGGTGGCAGCACTGGGGGAGGTCTGTTGCTTTGACACCCAGCTTGTGAGTGCCCTGGAATCTTCTGGCAGGCTGCTGTGTTAATAAGAATGCTGGACTACGTAGACCTGTGTCCGATCCAGCAGGACAAATCTTCTGTTCATTTTTACTCCACCCTATCCCCCACATCTTTTCTCTCACAAGATCCAAAAAGTCTGTTTCCGTGCACACCACAACAAAGAATAATAATAGGTTGTTGGTATTGTGTTGTTATTATTATTATTATTTCGATTGCTTAAATGGCTCTCTCAAAAGAGACTCAAGACGACTTACAACAAAATTAAAACATACAAAATTTTTAAAAAACACTGAAACCATTCTCCCCTAAAATACAACCACCCCATAAAACAACTAAAAACATCAGTGACTGTCATAAACAATGCAGCGGATAAATTAAACAGCCTATCATATGCCATCGATAGGAATAGGGGGAAATCTTAACCTGGCGCAGAAAAGATGGCAATGTTGTTGCCAGGTGGACATCGCTGGGGAGAGTACTCCACAATCCGAGGGGCCACCACCAAAAAGGACTCTCTCCCATGTCACCTTCCTCCGAACCGCCCTTGGAGAAAGCACCCAAAGGAGGGCCTCAGATGGTGATCTTCGGGTACAGGCGAGTCATCAGTTGCCTGGCAGGCCACAGCAGTGTGTGTAGTGGGCTACCTGTTGCTAGGTGAGTCACAGGTTTGGTCGGCTGGATGTATGCAATGTAGAGCAGGAGAGGCCAAACCTTTTTCTGTCAATAGCCACATTCCCTCACAGGTAATTTCTTGGGGGCTGCATGTCACTGGTGGGCAGGGCTAGGGCCAAAAAGTTAGTCAAGCCTTTCTCTCTCTCTCTCTCTCTCTCTCTGACTTCCCACTCAGCAGGCTGCCAGGGAAGAGACAGATCACTCTTGCCAGAGGTCTGAACTGATCACAAGCAAAGGGCTATTGAAATCAGGCTGAGGGTCATATGTGGCCCACCCCTGATGTAAAGGCATTGCTAAGAGGCATTTTTCCTTGCCTTGTGTTAAGGGTACTGGTTGTTTACATTTAGTCTTAGAGCCTTTCTACACGAGGCATTTATTGAGCGCTCGTGTTTCTTCGCTCATGGTAGCTTGCAGGGGCTTTACATGACATCCTCCTCCTCCAGGGCCTCTCCTGTGCTTGGTAACCATTATAACATTGATGTTTTTCTAACGAGGAAAGTCTGGTATATCCCTGAATGGTGGCCTGAAACCCTGGTGCATTTGTGCAATTCCACTGTACCACATCGCCACCTAGTGGTTGTGTAATGGGACATATAGAAAGGCCGAGAAAGAAACCCCCCCGGGGGGGGGACACGTGTAAAGGAGCCAATCCTAATTCCACAAAGAATTCAGAAGCAGAAGCCTCGGTAAAAGTGGCGGGTTTAATCTTGTTTAAAAGTTTAAGTAATGAAAAATGTATTCTTAGTGGGTTTTCTTGTCTCTTGGGAGTTTCTTTCCTCCTCTCCCCCTCATTGCAGGGCATCAAATATTTGTTTTCGGAATTTGATGGTCTGTGGATGATTGATAAACTGGATATGGATAGAAATCTTCAAGCACTGCAATTATTTGATCTTCCTCGGGGTATATGGTGACAAATTTCGTGGGCAAAGCATGCATCAGACATGAGAAAAAAGAGTAATCTCTTTTCGACAGCTCTATATTTAAGAGCCTCAAGATTTAATTGTGGTGTCCCGCTGTGCTCTGTAATAGTCAAATCTCCTACCGAGCAGAAGCCAGAAGGCTTTCCTCCCTCCCTCCCTCCCCCCCACCAACCCAGCCAACGATGCCGCAAGTCAAGAAGTCGGGCGTGGAAGTCAAACCACCCCATTTCACGAAAGGAAATCAAACTGGTTTTTCGTGACTCTCTCCCTTGAGCACCTCTCCTCCTTCACTGCAAGTGGCAGGGGAAATGGAGCCCTCTTGCCAAAGGTGGCGTGAAATGTACAGAGGTTGCTGAGAAGCCAGGCCAGCTTCGCCCGTTCCCTCCGGCTTGTGCATCACCTTGCACATTTTAACGTGGGATCCCGTTTGCCTTTCCTTTGTACAGGCAGGCTAGCCTGGAAATATCTTTCTGGAGCTTTTAAGGGCACCACGGAATATCCAGAAAGCAGATACACTAAGACAGGTTGCTGTTTCTTTTGGACAGTCATTCTAGAGAAGAAGATTCTTGACTCCAGCATAACAAAGGTTGGCTATTTAACCCCAGCTAGTTGCAACGCTTTTAAAACATTGAGAGCCAGTGTGCCGTAGTGGTGAGAATGTTGGACTGGGACTCGGGAGATCCGGGTTCTAGTCCCCACTCAGGCCATGAAGCTCACTGGGTGACTTTGGGCCAGTCGCTGACTCTCAGCCTAACCTACCTCACAGGGTTGTTGTGAGGAAAAAATGGAGAGGAGGATTATTATGTAAGCTGCCTTGGGTTCCTTGCAGGAAAAAAGGCGGGACATAGATATAATAAATAAATAAATAAATAAATAAATAGCTCCTGCTGGACCTCTCCTTGTCAGGCTTCCCTCCCCCCTTGCACCAGTGTGGACTGGGGCTGGCCATTTTTGCCACACATATGCGCACCGAAGACAGTGCCCCCTGCATGCACAGAGATGAGGTCCTGTTGTGGGACCAGCATATCAGTCCCCACACCTTGCATTTCTTTCCAAGGAGTGGAGAAGGTTGCAATTATGCTGTTTTGTGCCCATTCTCACAGGGACGGAGATACTGCACATTCTTCTACAACAAAAGCCAAGCTCAGCTCTGCCCTTTCGACGCCCGGGTGTGCCCACAGCAGAGCTTTTGGCAGCGGCCCTGACTCATGGGAGAAGACTGAATGGAATTCCTTACCATATAAAGTCCCCAAGTCCTCCTGTCACTCACGCCCCAGTTGTCCCTGCATGGAACCTCGAGGTTTACTGCAGGGGTGAAGAACCAGTGGCTCTTTAAATGTAGTTGGACTCCCAAATGTAGTAGTTCCAGCTCCCATCAGCCCCAGCCAGCACACCCAATTTTCTGGCCTAACAACATCTGGAGGGCTCCCCATCACTGGTTTACTGTGATTATCTCCCCCACACACAATGGGTTGGGCAGTCTGTGGCCCTCCAGACGTTGGGCCTTCAACTCCCATCAGCCCTAGCCAGCATAGCCAAAGATGAGGGATGATGGGAGCTGTGGCCCTCCAGATGTTTGGGCCTACACATTGCCTACCCCTGCCTTACAGATCACTTGGGGGCAAGTGTGCACAGGATCAGGGACGTCTATATTACCTTTCTCCACAGGTATTGATGCCAACCACACATTTGTTCTTCAGAATCCAGATGTTTCTCTCTCACACTACTGCATTTCCTGTTTTGCCCAGGCGTGCTCTCCCCATTTTAAAAGGTGCTGCTTTGTAGCATTTCCCCCTCCAGCTCCCATCACAACTGTAGCGCAACCTCCCCCCCCCATGCAACACACCACAATGATCTGCTTGGGAGGGGTGGCTGCCTCTCCATAGGGTCTGCCCTAAAATCTCCCTCCCCCTGCTATGGCGTCCCTGATGTTGAATGTGCAGCAAGTCTCCCCCCCCCCCCGACACATTTACTTATTATATTTATATCCCACCCTTTTTTCCAAAGTGCAAGGAACCGAAGGCGGTTTACATTATCCTCCTCCTCTTCCTCTCTATTTTATTCTCACAACAACCCTGTGAGACAGGTTAGGCTGCAAGTCAGTGACGGCCCCAAATTCCCCCAGTGGGGACAAGAACCCAGATTGCCCGAGTCCCAGTCCGACACTCTAACAACTACGCCACGCCGGCTCTCATTGCTTGCATTTAACCATTCCTCCCACATCTTTAGCCAAAAAGGCTCCCCCAGAGCGGCTTAGAAATATGAGTAGTCACAAAATGCTCATTTCCCAGAAGGCTAACTAAAAGAAAAGTAACTTGCCCAAGAACCTAAGTACAGGGCAGAGGGGTGCAGGTCTGAGCTCCAACACACAAAGCCACTCTTTTGAACCTAAATGAAGATGGCGTTGGAGGCTAGCTCTACTTTGCAGCCAGCCAGCCAGCCTCCTAATTAAATGGGCTCCCCCCCCATTTGATTAAATAAAATCTTAATAAAATAAAAATCAGGAGGGGCAGAGAACTGTGTAGGCACCAAGAGAAGTGTCAGTGGGCATGCTGGTGCCCGTGGGCACCACATTGGAAACCCCAGTACAATGACCTCTGCTGCTCTGTCTCCAATTAGCAAAATCTAGAAAAGAGCAGAGGGGCCTCGGAACAGACACACCTGCTCAGCTGCAGACCAGGAGCAGTTGAAGGCGAGTGCAACTTTCTCTCCAAGCCAACAGGTTACCACGGAAATAGGAGGGGCAGAAACAGATTAAGCGGCTCATTTTCCTCGCCTGTATTGGATGGCAGCGTCACTTAATAATAATTTTTTTAAAAGGTGCTCTAACCTAGATATGTAAGCCCCGCCCCACACAAGGGAAAGCACCCCATGCTGAGTGGATGCCAGAATTGGAGTGCTTGATTTCATTTCATCAATTCACAACCAAACAAGGAACTGCAGTGGGGAACAGCTTCCTACCAGCTGGAAGATCCCAAGAACTGTCCCGTTGGATATCGATCCAATTCTTTGCAGGCTGGCAACACAGGAAGACAGCTAGCTCTATAAAGAGCTGTGTTCTTTCATGAATTCCTAGAGATGCCGGCTCTGTTCAGTGGTACACAGCTAGGACATTTTAGACCCTGGACTTACTGGTCATATGCCCACCCCCACCATGTGTATTACTTCAGTGGCAAAGCACACAACCAACCTTCCTTTTCTCCCCTCTTAATAGTCATTCCACGCTTTACAACTCTTGAAATTCCTGGCATGTCATAGCAAACAAAAACAAAAACAAAACCCCAAACAAAAAAACAACTGTGTGCCAACCCTGATTTTTTTTATTTTATTTTTTAAAAAGAAATAAATCACAACAACACCATCATGCCTTACAGGAATAAAGCAGAGTTTGCTTCTGCTGCCTTTATACTAAATACACTGACGTGGGAATAATAAGCACCATTGTGTTGTTAAAAATATATTATCCCTTTCTACATTTTTTTAAAATGAGGATCTGTATCCATGTACATGCCCAGTTGGTTGCCCCACTATTTTAAAAATAAAATAATATAAGAAGGATGCTCTGGCAAACAGCTTCACCCCAGTGGGTTTGGGTATGCTCATGCCAGCCCAGTCTGGATGGTCCTTTGGGGTCCCCCTGGACCTCGCTCCCAAGTTCCAGCACTAGCTGCACCATCAGCTCCGCTCAGAGGAGTCTTTGGCAGCCTTTGCCTGTGAATTGTGAGCAGGTTGACACCACGAGCAAGTTTCTGCAGGCCTAGTTACGAGGCCTCTGGGGGAAACGGGGGGGAAACATGTTTACAGGCTGAGCATACACGGAGGCCAACAAGAAAGCAGATGCCCAGAGAATAACGTGAGCAGCAGCCCTCAACACAGCAGCCCCAGGTCTCAGCTGATTCACTAGAGAAAAAAAACCTAAGCTCATTCTTTCAAAACAGCCATTTCCATGCGCACATGTGCGTTTATCTGGAGTGCTGTCACTGTCCCCAAGCTCCAGTTGGCAGCATCGTATTCAAAGGCTGAGACCCGGTTCACACAACACAACAAGCCAGAGCACGGGTTGAATGTGGGTTGTCGTTGAACCATGGGAATTGTTGATTGAATCGTGGGTTGCTGTGTGAACTCAGCCACGCTAACAAAGCATGGTCTGTTAACTATGAAAGCTCCACGGTTCACAACCCAACAACAAACCGTGGGTTCTCTTCATCGATTGTTCGCAGTTAACAAACCATGCTTTGTGAGCGCAGCTGGGTTTGCACAACAGAACATGCCACGATTCAACAACCCACACTCAACCCATACTCTGGCTTGTTGTGTTGTGTGAACCAGGTCACTCACAAAGAGATCCCCGGCTATCAGGAGACCACCACCTAACAATTAGCTCCCGTTGATGAAACTTCAACTGACCATCCTGTGAATGGCCATTGTAAATAAGGTAATTATCATTGGCTGTAGTTTCTGCATTTCAGTTACCACTGGTCTCACTATTTATAACTCGTCCCCCACCCACCCACTCAAAATGAGTGTGAATGTGTGTGTGTGTGCACACACGCACATGTGTGCATAAACAAATGCATGCACATACATATACGCAGCTCAGGATAACATACGGCTGCAGAATAACACTTCACGCACCTGATGAAGTGAGCTGTAGTCCACGAAAGCTTACACCATAACAAATTTGTTAGTCTTTAAGGTGCCACAAGACTCTTTTTGCTGCAACAGACTAAACACAGCTGGGAGCTGAGCCCCTTGGCCTATTATCCAGCAACCTACCCAACCTTAAGTCTGTTTTGTCCCATTTCCGTAACTGTTTGGAGGAATGTGTTTTTAAAAAATAAAAACACCTGGACAAAAATCGGTATGCCTTTGCACAGATTATCCCTAATCTATGCATTTGGGTATACAATATTGCCTAATGTATACCTGTTTCCACGCTATTTTCCCCTAGCATGATGCAGTTTTGTATATTATTTTCTCCAATACACACATTTCTCTGTACGCTTTCCCCTAATCTATGCAGTTTCTACTGGGGATCTGCATCGCAAAATTCGGAAGAGTGAGAGAGTATCAACAGATGACTGCATTTTCTTGGGTTATACTAGTTTGTGAAGTGCAAATTAGGAACGCTCGCGTTAAAACACGAACCAAACGAATTTGTTCCCCATCACTAGGCCGCCCCCGACACACCGGTTGAATACCAATGTCCTACTGTGCAGAACAGGACGCAGCTGGGGGCAGCCCAATCGGATGTAAATACAGTTAGACTGGAAGCGGCAGGGGTGCAGGCAAACACCCCTATGTCCCCCCCCCAGCTGCAGAGGCAACAAGAGCAGGGAGGAGGGAGAGAACGGGGGGGGGGGGAGCCTGCCAGCAGTGCCAGCTCCAGGTTTTTGAGGGGCCTTGGGCAAGACCCCTTCAACGGACCCCTCTTTCAGTGAGTCCACCTTCTCATCACCATTGGCCCCAACCGCTATTGCTGCTCACCCTCTTTCTCATCACTGAACACAAGAAGAGCTCTGCTGGGTCAGGCCAAGGGTCCGTCTAGTCCAGCATTCTGCTCCCGCAGTGGACAACCAGCTGCCCACGGGAAGCCCACAAGCAGGACATGAGTGCAACAGCACCCCACCCACCGCCCATGTTCCCCAGCAACTGGAATACATAGGCACACTGCCTCTGATACTGGAGGTGGCATATAGCCATCAGGAATAGGAGCCATTGATAGCCTTATCTACTATGAAATTGTCCAATCCCCTCCAAATTGGTGGCCATCGCTACATCTTGTGGAAGTGAATTCCATAGGTTAACTATGCACTGTGTGAAGAAGTACCGTACCTCCTTTTATCTGTCCTGAATTTCCCACCAATCAGCTTCATGGGATGACCCCTGTAGGTTCTAGTATGATGAGGGAGAAAAATGTCTCCCTGCCCACTTCCTCCACGCCGTGCATAATTCTGTACACCGCTATCCAGGGATGTTGAAGAGTCCTTGGTCTCGAGTCACGAGTCGAGTCACGAGTCTTTGGACCTGAGTCTCAAGTCCGAGTCCTTGGTCCAAAATGGTGACTCACGAGTCACTCGTCACTCCCAAAGCTGACTCCACGAGTCCCTATTAAAATCAATGGGGTTTTTTTCCCAACAAAATAAGGCTATTTCAGATGTGTGGCTTAAATAAATTCTAGGCACAAGTGTGCCTTTTTATCTCAAAACTCTGCCACTGATTTTGACAAGAACAGACCAGGCAGACAAACCCAAAATAACCAGGCAGGCAGAGGAGGCAGGGAACCCCAAAACAGGCAGGCAGAGGCGTTTGTCTTGGACAATTCAAACTGTGGAACTGGTTAAGAGACCAGGCAGGCAGCGGAGGCAGGGAACCCCAAACAGGCAGGCAGAGGCAGCCAAACCCAAAATGTCTGAAAGGTTGCATTTTAGGAAAATGATTTTTTTTAAAAAAATCTTCGCCGGCGATCACACTTCTCTCCACTCCTTCTGGCACAGCCAGGGATGTTGAAGAGTCCTTGGCCTCGAGTCGAGTCTCGAGTCCCATTAAAAATATTGGGACTCGAGTTAGAGGGGGGACTCGGTCCGACTCACGAGTCGAGTCCTAGAATCCGAGTCCTCATCCCTGCCTCTATCATGTCTCTCCTTTACTCACCTTTTTCCTAAGCTAAACAATCCCAGCTGCTGTAACCTTTCCTCATGGGGGAGTTGCTCCAGCCCCTGGATCATTTTAGTTGCCCTTTTCTTCACTTTTTCCAACTCTACAATAACCTTTTTTTAGGCGTGGCGACCAGAACTATACACAGTATTCTAAGTGTGGTTGCACCATAGCTACCACTTGCTTGCTTGACAGGTGGAGAGACAGTGAGCAAGCAGGCTGTGGCATCTCCTTCTCACCACCAGTGTTGACTAAAGAAAGAGGCAGGTAAACAAGCAGGCTGCCAGAAGGGGGCAGGGGAGAAGCAAGTCCCGGAGACCTTTGTCGGTGGACCCCTGCTGGGGTGTGGGCCCTCAGCAGCTGCCAGACCATTGACACCAGTCTGGCCTGCAGGCTCAAATTCCGCTCAATACACTTGGTGGCAAGCTGGTCGACAGCCCTTCCTTGCATCTTTACACCAAGGACCTGTGGCTCACGCTGGCTCAGCTTGTCTGAGTGTGGAAAGCTAAGCAGGGTCAGGCCTGGTTATGACTTGGAGGGGAGACCCCTCCTCTAGTTTCCTGCATTGAGCAGGGGGTTGGACTCGATGGCCTTGTAGGCTCCTTCCAACTCTATGATCTATGAAATCTATGACCCTGGTGGAAGGTGGGAACAATTGGGAGCCTGCAGGAAACACTTCTGGACACAAGAGGGTGCTGTGGTCTAAGGTAAAGAAATCTTAGGTGAAAAGGGTCATTCACTACTACTTCTGCAGTGACAAGCCAGGTTCCCTACTCCCTCGAAGAATGCAGCAGAACAACACATTACTTTAATTTTTTTAAAAACCTCCCCACCTTCTGACAGAAGGACTGCAGGACTGCATTCCGAGGGCAGCATAAAGTAGTGCAGTTTCACACCTGCGTAAAAGGAAGGGGAGGCAGCAGAGCAGAAGAATGAGCGGCTGCAGCCTTATGCATACAAGAAGACAATGTGCGCAAGTGGGCACATTCTACACATGACACAGAACTGTAGTAGTGTGCGTTCGGGCAAGAGGCTTTTACTCCAGGAACTGTTGAGTGCGCTCAATGTTTATCAATAGAATCCACAGATCACTTATGGCTAGTGAGCCCCATCTAGAGGCAGAATTTGATATTGCACCCAAAAAAGGTTGTCAGTTATTATTTCATAGATCGCAGAGTTGGAAGGAGCCTACAAGAGTCCAACCCGCTGCTCAATGGAGGAAACTAGAGGAGGGGTCTCCCATCCAAGTAATAACCAGGCCTGACTCTGCTTAGCTTTCCACACTCAGACAAGCTGAGCCAGTGTGAGCCTTTGCACCCAGGAAGCATAAAGCAGTTCCCATCTCAATCAGGTCTGTTATGTGAATGCAGGACCTACACTGGGTATAATACCTATTCCATGTGCCTCTTTATCCATTTAGGAAGGATCTGATGTTCACATAAAATATGTGAAGTGAAACTCCTGCGAGACAAAAAAAAAAACAACAGAAGAGGGGAAAGCAATGCTGGATAAGAGTTAACCAAGAAGTTAGCTAGCGCCATCAAAGCCTCTGGAAGCTATTTATTTAATTATTGATTTAAAGCATTTTTAGTCCTGCTCCTTAGCCGAAAAAGCATCCCAGAGCAGCTTACACACAATGAATAAAAGCAAGACAGTCCCTGTCTGCGGGCTTGTAATCTAAAAAGACATGACACGAAAGGAAGAAGAGATGAGGAAGGAAGAGGGGTGTGTGTGCGGGGGGGGGGGAAGCAAGTAGTTTTCCAGCAGGGTTGGTGGAATGGCCCTGCTTCCCATCTCATCCCCCTCTTCTTCCACAAGTGCAAATGCCACAAAGATAAATTAAGGCTCACTTCTCAACCGGTTCCAAGTCATCCGCTCTTCCTCTGAACTGCTTTACAAGTGATCCAATACAGATTTACGCTCCCTAAAATTAATGGCCTTAAGTAGCTGTACTTCTGTGCTGTTTTGTGACCTACAGTGTCCTCTTCCCAGGCCAGCTAGTGCCCTGGTCATGGTTTGGACAGTTTCAGGGATAATCAACAGAGCAACCAGGTCAGTCCAGTCTTACACAAGAGTTCCAGTGTACTTAGCAGGAGAGAGCAGAGGCAAGGTTAAGGCATTCCAGAGTTCAGTTCACTCTTTCGAAGTGAGTCAAGTTCATGGATAGGTCTGTCAAGAGCGACTGGCCGTGACAGAACCTCCATGGTTAGCAATACTCAGTGGGGCTCCTTATCCATTGCAGCTTTTATTCTGAGCTTCATAGGAGCTATCCATGGTGCTGTACTCCATCCCCAACATAGGTTCACCTCCATGGATAGCTCCTACAAAGCTCAGAATAAAAGCTGCAATGAATAAGGCACCCCTCTGACATAGGAATCACCAGCCCCCCTAGCAATAGTGTACCACTGAACAACAATTGCTGGGAGAAGCAGAGGGCCATTGCCTTCATGCTTTGCTTGCAGGCTTCCCAGAGATACCGGGCTGGCCACTGTGGAAATAGGATGCTGAACTAGATGGACTTTTGAGTCCAAGTTGGCAGGGCTCTTTTACATTCTTACATGTTTAAGGTGGTCCCGGAACATATTTTACAGGCATGCCCGAAATTGTAATGGCTCTCAGGACAGGTACGCATATATGGCTAAGAGGAATAAGTCCCCAAGGAGCTAGGGAAAAAGAAATAGGAAGTGGGACTTTAGGCTTATGCTGGCTCAGCTTGTCTGAGCGTGGAAAGCTAAGCAGGTTCAGGCCTGCTTATTATTTGGATGGGAGACCCCCTCTTCTAGTTTCCTGCATTGAGCAGGGGGTTGGACTCGATAGCCTTGTAGGCTCCTTCCAACTCTACGATCTATGAAATCTATGAAATACCAGATAAAGCTATCACGGTCCTTATTTGTATAGCTAGAAAAAGCACAAATTGATTTTTACTGACGGACCTCTCTCTGCATCATTTACATGTAGCGATCTCATATTAGGGCATACCCTGATACTTTGGAAACTAAGCGCATGAGTCGATTTCCACATTTCTCCCGCTTTGAAAGCAGAGGCACTGACATCACCCTGAAGCAGTTCAAAGTTCCCAATAGTAAACAGTAAGCTAGATCATTTCTTTATTTACAACCAGAGGTTACTGCTCTTATTTTTTCCTTCTCTAGGACAAGAATTGCAGGGGCGGGGCGGGGGGAAAAGGGCAAGAACAACTTCTGCTTGCCCAAGGTCACCAATATGAAATACCGATTTTCAAAATGGTAGGGGGTGGAGACATCATCAAACCGCCAGCCAGGGCCACAGACAATTGCTCTGGGCTTCTCCCACTTTCCACAAATGCAGTGCAAACACTTGGCTTTCAGAACGGACTTTAAGTGACAGAAAGAGAATTTGGGGGAACGGCACAACACACACTTGATTCGCTGTTCCTTGTAACTTAATTACCGGAACGATCAAAATTAGGAAATGCTATATGGCAGCCGCCATAGTTCAGAAGGAGCGCTGCAAACACTGGGAAAAGTCCACGCTGCCAGTCAAACCTGCTACACCCAGCGCTCAGACTAACTCCCCCGAATGACATTCCACTAGGGCGTTGCTGTGTAAAAGAACTGTACAGCCCTTCCACTGCCTAGGCAGTCGGGGGCAAACAGACCCACGTTAAACCCCAACCCACGTTGGAAAGTTCAAAGCCAGTTTACAGGTGGACACTTGCAGAAGAGGCGAGTTCAAATTTCATTCGTTTAGCAATTCGTTTTTTCCTACTACTGGGATAACATCTTGCCACCTAGTAAGATCCCTTCTTTACCATTATGTTTTGCTCTCCATAGGACTCCTTTGCAGAAATGTATCTTGATGTTTTTCTGATTTCTGCTTGTATGAGAATTGTATGTTTAGTGTTTATTCTGTACTAGAGATCCACTTGAAAGAAGTAAAAAGACAGAAAATACAAAAGCTTGGCGTCGGAGAGTTGTTTCTAAACTAAAACTTGGGTGTGTTTAATACCAGAAGCCAATAAAAACCTGGTGACATTTTTGCACTGGGGAAAATTGAGTAGGAGTGGTTAGCTGGTGGTGTAGGGCCAACTAAAAAGCAGAAATCCATCTCGTAGAATCCCCGGGCAAAGACAAATTTGGCACAGAAAGCTCTGGCCCCCGCCCACTGGGCAAAGCAACAAGACAAGAGCAAGAACATCAGCGAGGGAAGGCCAGCCTTGCCCAAGTTGTAAGCGGTCATTTAATTGCATCTTGTTCAGGCCTTGAAAAAACTGTGCTCCCGCCTCTTCCTTTCCCCTCCACTCCCCCTTCTCTGCTGTGTCTTGTCATTTTAATTCGCAAGCCTGATAGCAGGGCCTGCCTCTCTTCTCTTTTTATTGAGGTGAGCCACTTTGGAGAGTGCCTGAAAAACGGGATTAAAATGCAGTACGGACACAATCCTATGCAAGTTAAGACAGGAAAAAAAGGCCTACAACTCCCAGCATGCCTTTCTTTCTGTCCAAACTTGCATAGGATTGTGCCTTAATAATAGACAATGGGGAGCAAAGCTTCCTCCCCAGCCCCAAAATGTGACCTCACGTCGGAAAGGAAAACAGTCAGGCCTCATTCCCCCCCCCCCCCCCCGCCTCCAAAAAAGAAGAAAACAGTCAGGAAAACACACTGTGCGCACATTTCGCTGTTCTCTGAACAGGGACGGCTGATCAAAGTTCGAATTGGAGCAAGAAAGCTCCAGCCGATCAAGCCCACGAGTTTAAAAGGAACAGCACAAGACTTAGTCCAACCAGGGCGGCCACCATTTCAAGAGACGCTGGCGACATCCGATCAGCCGCAAGTGGTTGGGATGGCAAAGCTGTTTCAGCCGGCGGCTGGAGGGAAGGGTGAGAGAGACCGGCCAAAGTCACGTCCACAAGCAGGGATCCTGGAGATGCTCTCTTGGGCCTCAACAGACCGCTACGCGGCACGGCGGAGGTGCGGGTAGCTCTTGACGGTCTTCGCCACCGCTTCGCCCAGGCCGACCAGCGGCTTGTAGCCCATGTCCCTTTTGGCGCGCTCGCAGCTGTAGTAGTGGAAGGTCCCGGCCAGCGCCACCCGCATGGGGGTGAAGGTGGGACTGAGCGTGACAAGGGGGCTGAGCAGCAGCAGCAGCCAGCGACAAGAGGAGAGCCAAGTAATAGGCCAGCCAATAGGGGATGTGGTATTTGGGGGCCTCATAGCCCAGTCCCGTCAGGATGCGGGACATGAAATCCCAAAAGGGGACCGGCTCGTCGTTTGTGATGTGAAACGCCTGCGAGACAGGGGGGGGGGAAACAGAAAAGAGGGGAAAGCAGTGAGGGATAAAAGTTAAATAGCGAAGCGTTTAAGCTGGTGCCATCAAAGCCTCTGGAACAGTGTTCTCCAACCTTGGCTACGTTGGCTGGGGCATGCTGGGAGTTGTAGGCCAAAAACATCTGGGGACCCAAGATTGGAGAACGCTGCTCTGGAAGCTATTTATTTATTTATTTATTTATTTAATATGGATTTAAAAGCATTTTTAGTCCTGCTCCTCAGCCAAAAAAAAGGATCCTGGAGCGGCTTCCACATAATCAGTAAAAGCAAGACAGTCCCTGCCTGCAGCCTTGCAATCTAAAAAGACACGACACAAAAGGAAGAAGGGATGGGGAGGGAAGAGGAGTGTGGGGGGTGGGGTGGGCAGACAGCAAGCGGTCTTTCAGCGGGGCTGGTGGAATGGCCCTATTTCCCATCTTATCCCCCTCTGGTTCTGCAAGCGCAAAGACATTCTGGGCCTGGACACTGGAGGGGCTTTGAATGAGAGGGGTACAAAAGACACAGTGCGCAAGATGAGAGGGGGACTCTCCCTTAAGCACCTCTAGCCACGTCTGACAAAGAGAAGGCCTCACCTTCCCAGAGAGGGGAGAATCTCTCTGAAGTTGCTCTGCAGCCAGGATGTGCCCATGGACCACATTCTCCACAAAGGTAAAATCCACCAAGTTCTTCCCATCTCTGTACAGAGAACATAAGAACATCAGAAGAGCCATGCTGGATCAGACCAAGATCCATCTGGTCCAGCATTCTGTTCACACAGCGGCCAACCAGCTGCCCACAGGATCCCACAAGCAGGACATGAGGGCAACAGCACCCCCTGCCCATGTTCCCCAGCAACTGGAGAACATAGGCATACTGCCTCCGATACTGGAGGAAGCACAGTAGGCCTAGCAGCCACCAATGGCCTTCTCCTCCATGAATTTGTCCAATCCCCTTTTAAAGCCATCCAAAATGGTGGCCATTGAGAAAAGGAAAAGGGACTTCAGGTTGAGATTAACAAACAAGAACCAAGCTCTTGAACACAGCCCAACTAGTTGCGACCTTGATTGCGTGAATAAGTGCTATTAATGTGCAAGGCCTTGCTGGGTTTAAAAATAAATATTAATTAAATAAATAAACAAACAACACACACACACACACACACACACACACACAATTAGCAATTGTATAGAGTCCTAAGCACCACTAAGATCATAAATGGTAGAGAGGAAAGTTGAACCCACTCCCCAACACCAAGGTTGAAAATAATTTCCCCTGAAGCTCTTTCCATCAGGAGGGAAGTCTCCACTGGTGCCCTTGCATGTTTCACCGGTCAGGCATAAGAAGGAGATGCAAGACTAAAGAGGAAGGGCTAAAAGAGGTTTTACTTGGAAGTGAACGAGAGCTACTCTGAGATAGGAGAGAGAACAAACCTCCCTAATCTACTGGGAGATTGCACGGACTCCCCAACAGGTCAACATAAACAAGAAGACTTCCCACCCTGTCTAAATCACCCTGTTGAAATCCCTGATGATCGGTAGTAATTTTGATGTAGATTTGTACCGATGTACGGTCCATGGGGTATAATCAGCAATTTGCTCTGCCCACTGAGCCACCATTTTGCACCTAGGTCCATACATACACAGGGCCAATGTCAAGAGGGTAATACCGGTAATTTTATTTTTACATTTATATGCTGCCTTTTTTCCTCTTGCAAAGGCACCCAAGGTGGCTTACATGGTTGTCCTCCACATTATTCAAGGGTGTCATACACAGAGTCCACATCGTGCTCGGGAGAACACGAGAGAACTACCTGCACCACTCGGGCAGTCACATTCTGCATGAACTGCAAGGGGGACTTACCCGATGATGAACTTCATCTTGCCACTCTTGGCTGCCTGGACAAGGATGGGAACCAGCTGAGGGTCCCGTGGGCCAAATATGCCATGCGGGCGGATAGCAACAGTGAAGAAATTCCTCACTGGATCATTTGCACTCAGCACCTCCTAGAAGAGGGAGAGGTGAGAGTCCATGAAACGCCTTAGGAAAGCAATCCAACAGCCCGCCCACCCCTTCAGAGAGGTTTCTTCAGCTCTAGTACAGCCAGCTCAGATCTATCCTTCCATATCCCATTGCATAGTGTTTGGATTTTGGGAAAGAAGCAGCGTGGTGTAATTATTTTTATTTTTAGCTCTATATCGCCCAATAGCTGAAGCTCTTTGGTGTTATCAGACTTGGAATGGGGAAATCTGGGTTCAAATTCTGGCTCAGACATAAAGTTCAACATAAAGTTCAATTAGACTCGTCAGTCTAATCTACCTTGCAGGGGGGTTTTGTCTGTGAAATTGCACACAACCACTCCCGAGTCCTGACCCCTCTCCAAAACAAAACAATGTTGGCTCTTGCCTGATATCCAGAGGCAGGGAGTTCTGCAAAGAGGGAGCGAGCCACCACATTGAAGGCTCTGCTCTGGGTGGATTTCAGCCGGGTCATAGGGCCATGCAGAACCACCAGGAGTGCCTCATCCCATGACCTCAGTGACTGGGCAGGTTGGTAAGGGAGAACGTTCTCTCTCTCATTCATATATATATATATACACACACACACACGCGCACGCGCGCATGCACATGTGTGCGCGCATGCATGCTCGCACGTATGATAAACAGGGCAAAGACTGTAGCAGTCCAATTTGGGATACGGGTGGTGGTGGAGTAGGGAGCCTTGAGATTTTGCTATAGTTAAACAGGGAGTCAGAAAGTCTCGCTAATCTACTGCAAACCAGCCAGCAGACCCTGATCTACCTTCTGCCCACCCCCACCAGCAGCATGGGGGGGGGGGGGAACACACATCCAGACCTTCTCCTGTAGAATCTTAGTTTCCGTATAGTAGTCAATGGGTTTCTTTGCATACGGGAGATCTTCAGTTCCATCTTTGATGTCCCTGCCCTCGAAGACGACACTGGCACTGCTGGTCAATACCAGTTTCTGCCGCGGGATGGAGGAAAGGAAAAGTAGAGGGGGAGGGAGGGAAAAAAAAGAGAGATTTATGGAAAGTCTCAGAAGGTTTGGCAGGAACTGGGAAAATGCAAGACCCCGGCTGGATGAAGGCACAGTTCATCTAGCCTAGCATTCCATTCCCCTTACTAAGGGGGCAGAAAAATATTTAATTATAAGTTATTTATGTATCATTCATTCATTCAAAACATATTTTATCCCACTCTTCAGCCACGGTTCCCTGAGCAGCTTACAAAGATCAGAAATAAGGCCTATAATCTAAGAGACATGACACAACAGGGAAGGGCATTGGGAGGGAGGAGGAAAAAAAAAAAAGACTGCAGATTCAGGCATGAGATTCTTGGTTGCAAAGTTCAGCAGCTTCTGTGAGGTATGTATGTGTTGCGTGAAGGACTTCCATACGAGAGTCTTTGCTGGACTCCACACTGGCTTCCATGGTTGGCGAAGGGGGATTCTCTCCCACCACTCAAAGAGCTTCATAGGCACACTGGCAAAGTTTATGCATCAAAACGATACAAAAGAAGCCAGAGAAACAGATGTCTTATGAGTGGGATGTGCAACAGAATGTTGCAGCGTGCTGTTCAGGATTCTGCCAGTCCATTTCCACCCCCCTCCCCCAGATTTCCATCTCTCCACCCCCAACAACTGTCAATATTCCACATCCACTAAGGATGCTCAGCCCTCATTGGGTTCTTTTTGGAGTCCCCCTGCTAAAGAATTTGTACAAAACCTAGCTTTCCCCCAAGCCTCTTGTGCACAGGTGGTGCCAGTTTGGCTACATAAGCATCAGCAGTCACCCCCTGAACATCGGAAAGAAAGGGAATGAAGGAGGACATATCCCGCACAATGTGGGGGTCTATTTCTCCCCCCCCCCCCGAAATAGAAAAATCTAGCAATGGAAAGTTTTCCATGGAAGATCTCCCAATCTTAGAAGTGCATTTGTTCACAAAATGAATCAGTAACATAATGAATGGATACAATGCCCATCAAGTCTATAATCAAAGTTCTAATAAACTTTTACCAGGCAACTATGCCCGGGAAGCACATGTAGTTATGCGCATAGCTCGTCAAGAGAACTAACATTAGTGTGTTAATGATTTTCAGCGCCTTCAGTTTTTGCTGAAAATCTGAATGATGTATGGGTAACCGATACATCACTGTGTTGCCAAGTCTTAAAATATTTACAAGTACTCCTGATAAAAATAATTTCTGAGGGAGCTATCAATATAATATTTAAAGCACAGTAAGGGCGCACTTCCTCACCGCTTAGAAGCCCCCGAACTCGGAAGTTTCCCAGAATCTGATGCCCTGCTGGGCCGAAGCTGGCAGGGCAGGAGGAGCGGCAGAGGCGATCTTTGCCTCCCAGTCCTCCACTCTCTTATATTTTCACTAGATGGGCTTTTCTAGCGAAGGTACTTTGGAGGGGGAGGGAAGAAGCCTCAGGATAAACTGGGGAAAATGCCAAAATGTTTCACATTTTAAAATAAGTACATATATATACACACACACACACACACACACACAGAGTATATGAATGAACTGGATACACTATTGTTGGTCATTGCTCTTGTTCTGTATTGACTTCAGGCAACAGAAAAAATAACCTGGAATAACCTTGCCCCATCCAACGCCATTCAAAAATTTTCCAGAAGATCCTCATCACCGATTAAAACCAACAGGACAGGATCCCAGGAAAACTTGCTTCCCGTCAGCCTGCCGTGTATTAGGTCAGGAACGTAGAAACTTTTTAAGCCAGAGGGCCAAATTCAATTTTGGAGAAGCTCTCAGGGGCCACATTCCAGTGGTGGTCAGGGCTGAAGGCAAGGGGAGGAGAGCCTAAAGCATATCGTGGCTTACAGCTCTTCCTGCCAGTAATTAAGCCTTGGGAGAGACACTTCAACCTTTTAGAATGGGGGGGGGAGAGGGGAGGAAAAGCAGAAAAGCCAGGAAGACACCAAATGATGGGCAGGTGGGAGAAGGGGGCGGAGCCAGGGGAAGAGGCATGGCCATCTCGGAACTCCGGGAGGCCAGACTGGGATGCCAGGTGGGCGAAATTTGGGCCATGGGCCTGAGGTTCTGCACCCCTCTTTTAGGTAATGGCGCACACACAGGTCAAGAAAATTAACTGTAGCTCTTTGCCTGTGTCCTTTGCTTTAGATTTGCTGCCCTTACCTGTACACCAGCTTCCTTACAAGCTTCAATGACTGCTTTGGTCCCCAGATAATTGACTTTGTAGAAAAGCTCTCTATTGTTGCTGGAAGGTGCTGGCGATGCACAGTGAAACACCACCGTCACCCCTTGTAAAGCTGGGAGAAGATCCTGGGGGGACACAGAAGAGAGGGTTACAAGCGAGACCTTTGGGGAATCGCAACAGCCGCAACTAGTCCTAAGGACAGGTTTGGGCCGACCGTGGCAGTTCAGGCACAATGCCCCAAGAGGCAAGCTAAAAAAAAAAAAAAAGGCAGCATTAGTGCAGAAACAAAGATTTTGACATAACAGAGATTAGGGATAGGATCATATTTGGGATCAATCAGCAGTTTAAAGGGAATTGTGGGAAATTTGTGCACATCCCTCTGGATGAGTTCACACTTTCATGGGTTTCCAAAGGCCACAGAAAGCAACCTGAGGAAGATGATTAATTTCCTCTCTACACCACCCAATAGCCAAAGCTCTCTAGGAGGTTCACAGCAATTCACAAAACACAACACACTGATACAATAAAATATAGCATAAAATGCAGATAAAATTTTATGCTGTGTTTTATTGTGATATACAAAATTTAAACCAGTATAAACAGCTGAAACGATTTCTATAAAAAAACGAGACCTCTTAAAACAGGTAACATGTCCCATCATATGCCACTGAATGCCTGGGAGTAGAGTAAAGGGTTAAGATAGACTGTTACAGTCTAGTTAAAGGGCAAAGGCAGAAACCAAGCTTTTCTGAGAAGTCAGGGGGCAGGGTTCAGTGGAGCAAACCACTTAGTGGTTTCAGGGGAGGGAATGCTGGACGTTGCCTAGCAACAAGTTAGAAATTCCATTCTCTAACTCTGACAGTTAGACTAGCTCTTATAGTTAACAGACTTAACTGATGGTTGCTAGGGTTTAGCAAGGAGACATGTTCTGAGGGTTTCCTTCCCTCACAGTATGAGTAACATCAAAGTCTGTAGCCATCAAGCTTATAGTACCTAAGAAATCTTATGTTACTGTTATTTACTTTAAAAGTATCTACTTTAGACACAAGTCCTGTGTGTGCGTGCGTTTGTTGGGTGAAGTCTGCTGCTGCAAGTGTGCTCTGCCATCACCCAGGAGGGGCAGATTTGCCCCCCGGGCCTAAAGTTCCCCACACCTGTGCTAAACAAACCATTTCTGGGTTGTTTAGCTGGTCACACTAGTGGGAAGAGCCAGTTCTCCAGAACCCTGGCAAATCTTTCATGAATACAGCCAAAGAGCAGATTAACATCTGGCTACAGACTCAAAGCTAGTCGACGGCTCAACCACACAAAAGCAGTAAGTATGACAGCCACAGACTGAACACTGAACATGGTTGAATCACACAGATTCTGCCTCACTGATCCCCAAGAGCAACTTCGATTGTTGCATATACAGCTTCCACAGAAAACACCAGTTCTCGGAATCAATGCTAAGGAGACCGCCGAGCTTCAACCCAAGCCTGTACCAAAAATCTGTTGACTAGCTGGCATCTCAGCTTTTGCATCCGCCAGCATAGGTCGGCCCATACCTCTTTGCTGCAGAGATCGCCCAGGAAGAACTGCACCTTGTCGTTCTCAAAGCTCTTACGGATGTCGAACACGTTGACCGAGTAGCCTTTCTCCACCAGGCGCTCCACCATATGCTGACCCAGGAACCCTGAGCCACCTATCACAATACATTTCTTACTGGCCTGTAAAAAACACACACCAAAAGAGGAAGGTAGCAGCGGAGATGCATACAGCAGAGACCAGAAGCACACCACAGAATACATGGCAGTTTGCAGGCCCTGCTGAAAGAACAACTCATAAAGATTCCTCCTCTCTCATCACCAGAGAGCTTTGGCTATTGGGCAGTATAGCAATGATATAAATAATGATAATAATCACCAGCAGCCATTCCAGCAGGCTGTACAGAGAGAGATAAGAGTGGAAAGCAGGGCCATTCCACCAGCCCTGCTGAAAGAGTACTTATTTTTTTCCCTTCCCGACCCTTTTTCCTTGTGTGGCGTGTTTTTTTAGATTGTAAGTCTGCAGGTAGGGATTGTCTTGCTTTATAGATTTCATAGATCGTAGAGTTGGAAGGAGCCTACCAGGCTATCGAGTCCAGTCCCCTGCTCAATGCAGGAAACTAGAGGAGGGGCCTCCCATCCAAGTAATAATCAGGCTTGACCCTGCTTAGCTTTCACT
Source organism: Shinisaurus crocodilurus (assembly GCA_021292165.1). Lineage (NCBI taxonomy): Eukaryota > Metazoa > Chordata > Lepidosauria > Squamata > Shinisauridae > Shinisaurus > Shinisaurus crocodilurus. Next base: position 21,112,138 of record CM037883.1, read on the forward strand.
CCTGGAGCTTTTTTGGCAGAGGAACAGGATAAAAATACTTTAAATAAATAATAATTAAATAAATACTACAGTTAAGCAAGAGCAGTAAAACAAGGGTAGTTCCCAGAATCAGAGATCCTTCAGAGAAATAAACCAGCTTACCGGCCTCAGTCGTGTAGCCATGCTGGGGCAGCACTTCCAACCGTGTAGGAAACTCTTCTTTGGGGAGCAGTAGAAGAACACAAGGACTATCCAACTCTTTCCTGAGTTCAAACACATACATGAAGCAAGTGAGCAATCCATCTAGGTTAGCCCCCATCACCTCATCTTGTGGGAGCAAATTCCAAAAGGTAACAATGGATTACTTTATTTGCAAGTCATCTAAGATTTATTTTATGAAAAAAATATTTTATAAGGACACCCAATATAATTGATAGCAAGGAGAGATTCCAGACAAAGAAAAATGGTTGCATCCAATATTAGTCCAATTTAATTCCCATTTGTTTCAGTGTGTCTACTCCAAGTAGGATAAGCAACAGGATAGAACCCAAACAAAACACTTCTTTTCAGCAACTTAGTTAGCTTGCAGAACTCAATGCCACAAGTTTTTATTTATTTGCAATAAATATATAACATTTAATATAAAATATCCATGCAGTTCACATATAAATGTTAAACCTACCTCACAGGGCGGTTGTGAGGATAAAGGAAGAATTATGTAAACCACCTTGGGTTCCTTGCAGGAAAAAAAGGCAGAATATAAATATAATAAATAAAAACCACATTTAAAAGCATTATTAAAAAAACAATTCCAATTACAACAACAATAGAAGGAACAGTGAAATGGAGCAGAATATAATGAATAAGATGAGCAAGGCCACAACCCTTATGCACACTTACCTACAAGTAAACCCCTTTTAACACAATGGGAATTACTTCTGAGTGGGCGTGCATAGGATTACAGCCACAATGAGGATTGCAGCACTGGGGAACCCCATGCTGAATCCGCGCATGCAATTCCCCCCCGTCCACCTCCACCGAGGCAGCGACTTGCTCTTACCACGGATGCTGCTCAACAGACCCTACAAAGCCTCCCACAGCGCCAGGAAGTTCCAAAGCAACTTGTGCCTTCTAATGATGCTGCTCGGCCACGCCCATCTCCGTTCCCTCCAATCCCTGCGCGGCATCCCGACTGGCTCCGCCCTCTTTCCCGGCTCCGTCCCCTTCTCCGCCCCTATGCCGAGAATCTGCCGAGCAGCGGTCCGCTCGCCTATTGGCTCTTCTGTCTTTGGCCTTGGATCCAATCGGTCTCTCCCGATCGAAGTCCCGCCTACAGGGCTCGTTTTATTTCTAAACCAATCGCCGTTGAATGCGGCTCTCGCGCGTCTGCCTGGGCAGCCAATAGCGGGAGCGGTTGCTTGTAGGGTTGGCATGTGGGAAGCGGAGCCAATAGGGAGGCGTAATATTGAGCGGCACCGCTGCTGTGGTGATTATTGAGATCGACGCTTTTTCCCCCTCCCCCGATCGCCTCAGGACCGGCTCGGGATGGTCAGTGCGGTTACGGCCGGGGAAACTGTTGGGGGGAGAAGACCGAGTCTCTGTGGGGCTTCTTCGCCTCCTTGCAGGGAAGGAAACCAGTATATGCTAATTAAGGCTGTTTAGTTTTACATATGTTGATGTATGCAAATGAACACCCCGTGTCGTTTTGAGAATCCGAAGAGGCTCCTTGTACTGGGCGCGGAGAAGGGAGGGGGCTGGTTCTTGATTTTAGGGTGAGGGGGGGAACAGCATCGTCCCTTCCCTTCCTACGTCTCAAGGCTCTTAAGAGGCTGCCCTTTTCCGGCCGTTCCCTCTTTTTTTGCCCTACTGCGCATGCGGGTTGAGACCGCAGCTCATGTGCATATGTCAGTTGGTTGGAATCTTGAGGGCTCGTTGGAAAGGACGATCTCTTGAGGCCGCCTCGCTAGTCCCCACCGAGGTGGTATAGCTGTGTCTGGGCTGTACCACTTGTGACTGCAAGCTGCTTTCTGAATGCCCTGTACCCCAAAAATCCTTTAAAATCCTTGCATGTAGAAAAGTAGGATGTCAGGGAGAAGGCTGAGCTGGAGCCTTACCCTTTCCCATGCTAGTTTTCTAAGTGCAGGGAGTTGGTTTTGTTTCAGTATGGACCAACATTCAATTCTATGCTTGAAACACATGTACTCTGAGGTAGTACTCTGAAGCCCAGACAGTGGTTGACCAATTCAGTGCAAACTGGGATGGAAACTGACTTGTGCTGGGAGCTGGAAAAAAAATCCCCAGCCTGTGGATGGCAGCAAAATTACCTAGGGTCATCTGAAGGGTGCATCAGCATTACCTATTGTAGACTGCAATCCTAAATGCACTTTCCTGGAAGTAAGCACTGTTGGATTTAATTTTGAATAAACATGCATAGGATTGCATTGTTAAACCAGTGCAACTGGTATGGCTTCTCTGAAGCCACCTGAGATAATGAAAGTACTAACACTACTTCAGATTGTTCAATAAGCATCAGGCATATTCTCTTGGTGATCCTTACAACAACCTTGTAAAGTAGGTCAGTATTATTATCCTCATATTGTTGTGGGATGGGGTTTGAGGATTAGTGACTTTCCTGTAGCCACCTAGGTCACAATCCTATGCAGGTTTAGACAGAAATAAGGCCTATAATTCCCAGCATGCCCCAGCCAGTTGTCAGTTGTGGTCCTTTTTTCTGTCTAAACTTGCATAGGATTGCACCTCTAATGTATTTATGGCAGAGGCAAGATTCAAGGTGTGGCTTCCTAGTTCATTAAATGGCCCATTAGCCGTTAATGTACACTTGGAAGTCACAGTCTTTGTGATTCTAGTGTGCTGTAGCAGATAGGCTCTAAAATGTTGGTCTTGGATATGGGAAATCCAGCTTCAGTTCCTCACTTCGTGGCTTTGGACAAGTCACTTTCTCTCAGCCTCATCTTAACTCACAGAAGATAAAATGAAAGAACCCCATGTATCTACTTTGAGCTCCATGAAGGAAAGCCAGGAGGATACAAATTTGATAGTTAAATTATTTGTTAACATCCCTCATTCATTGTTCCCCAAGTGAGAGCCAGGATAGTTAAACAGGTTGGAACTGTTTGCATTTTTAATGTAAATATGTCTTAAAATTGTCATGTATGACTCCCAAACATAATCTTTCCCCAAAGAAACCCCAGTTAGAACTTGCATGCTGGGTTACCCACAAAACCTTTGGGGCTCACACCCTGATCTTATGGGTGACAGATAACTTGAAGGATTGTCCCATACTCTGGTATAGATGTCATTCCATAGAGGGATGTTACAGCTTTGTAGACTCCAAAGCACACACCACAACTTTATGCTGCCCCTTCTTGATGCATTGTTCCTGAAATGCTTCCTGATCTGATCCCCATTCATTCATTTTCTCACGACAAACCAGAATCTTGAAATAAAGCAGTACTTTGCTGACCTAGCCAATAATATAGGGTAGAAAACTTTGCACAGTAATACCTTGGATTGCAAGTAACTTGGATTGAGAGCGTTTTGCAAGACAAGCAAATTTTTAAATATTTAATTTTTTTTTACTTGATATACAAGCGACGTCTTGCAATACAAGTACTGTAGTACAGCTTAAATTAAAAATCTCTGTACAAATTTTTTTGGGGGGATTTCGTTTTGATATCAGAGTGTTTTGGATTACAAGCATGTTTCCGGAACGAATTATGCTCTCAATCCAAGGCATGACTGTATAAGTGAAAATCATCCACTGCTGTCTTTTTCTGCAGAAATTATTTCCATTTCTACAAATGCATGGTTTTGGAAGTTGAATAAGCCAATGAATGGATAACATTCAAATGAGATAGTTTTAAAGTTGTAATTACCCTCGTATGTGTCTATTCCTAGGAAGCATATATATTAAATATTTATACCCCATACATACAATAAGTAGATCTATTTATTTACTGGGTAAATTAAAACCAGATGCATATAATCCAAATGTAGCAAATCAGAATCAGTTTGATTTAGAACAAAAAAATTCTAGGACAAAAAAAATCCAATTCAACAGTATCTGGAAACCGTGCATCACTGGTCCTAACCACAGGTCATGGCACTTATTCTGTATTGGCAAAGGCCTAATAAGTTGAGCAGGAGATGTTTGGGTCTTTTGCTGAAGGAGATTCACTGTCCTAGCTGTAGCATTCTTCTCTACAAGCCAAGTTTCTTAGAAACAGGACTGTGATTGTTTTCTGTACATCCACGCAGAAGATCAGTATAGAGGTATAGAAGATCAGTACAGTATAGAGGCTGGCATTCCTGAGAGTTTTAGCTGCTTTTTTTAAAGGCAGGGTTCTGGAGAAGTGTTTCAAAAGTGAGGCCTGCGTCTTTTGAATGCTCAGGAGAAAAAAGGCTTGGGGAGATTAAAACTAGGTTGCTGTCTATCAATGTTCTCATTTTTTGTCTTGATCTATGTTTGAAGGCCTCCAGCTACAAGAAGGCAGCGCTGGGGGCTCCAGCTCAGCGGAAGAAGGCAGCCCCCAAAACTGAACTTACCGAAGAGCAGAAGCAGGAGATTCGGGAGGCCTTTGATCTGTTTGATACTGATGGGACTGGGAACATTGATGTGAAAGAGTTGAAGGCAAGCGGCAGAACTTGATTAAAATTTGTCTAAAGCCACAGTCCTTTACACACTTACCTGGGAGTAAGTCCCACTGAGCTCAGTGGTGCTTATTTCTGAATATACATATATAGGGTTCCACTGTGAGCTGTTGAACAGACTTGTGTTGTAAGGGCTAAAAGTGATAGGGTCTCAATATGGCCACTCTGTTTTGTGTTTTTTGGTCAGTTCTGTTTCTGTCATATATTCTTTTTTGCTTGTTCTTTGGCTTTATGTGTATTGGGGAAATATGAGTATTATTGACATATGATCAAGGCTACCTTGCACCCAATGCTATTAGATGAGGAGAGGAGGAGGTGACAAGGGCAGAAAGGATCTATCTTAGGATAGGTATTGACATACCTGGAAACAGGAGCAGATGCAAGCTTTTCTGCTCCCCCCTTGCTTCTCAAATGAATTTACAGGCCTCCAGATCAAATTCTGGGTTCCTTTTCCAGTTCACCTTTCCCTCGCACTTCAGGTAGGCTGCCTGCTTTGGTTTCATTTCTGAAGCACCTTGTAATCTATATGCTCAAATGTTTATTTGACATCTTAAAGTGGTGTGTGTGTATCTGCTTTGAGAAGGCTAGCCCATCATCTGTGAAAATCTGGTATTTCCCATCACTTTAGTCACCCCAGTAATGCAGAGAGAAGGTTTTTTTCCTTAGTGCAGTTTCATTGGTTGCTACCTGAGAAGACTGAATTAGACAGGAGACAGAGCGGAAGGTAAACCATTTTTCCCAAATAGCTCAAACTCATCAACTGAAATAATGCAGACCAATTTGACCTGATTGGAGTCCACCAGGAGAAGGACCTTCAGTGTGGTGGCTCCATTTCTGTGGAACTCTCTGCCTCCAGAGGTCAGGCAGGCTCCAACATTGTGCTGCTTTTGGTGGCTGCTGAAGACCTCCTTGTTCCAGGAAGCCTTCTCTGCTCTTCAACCACCAGTGTAATTTCAGTTTGTTTTCAATGTATTGTTTTTGTTTCTTTTATCTGTTTTTGTCTTTTTATTGTTCATCGCTCCAGAATCTGCTTGATGTGGAGTGGTATACAAATACTGCATCATCAGTATCATCTCAAGGGCAACAAGGCTTGTCTTGGGAATAATTTTTGATGATCAGATTTCATTAGTCCAGTCAAATTTCTTTGTTACAGCGATGTGCCTTCACAAAGTTTTCATTTGGAAAAGCAAATCCCTTCTTTCAAACTGTCAGCAAAGGTAGAAGGGCCTGCTTCATATTAGGAACTAGACCTAAGAGGAAGATGCTCCATCTCCAGCCTTTTAAACAGTGCAAAATAGGAAACCTGAAACAGTGTAATCCCCATGATTTCTAATGGCAAAAGATACTGCCGTGAGGACACAGGTTACCAGATAGAAGATGGTCCTGTAAAGGATTCATTTGACGTGCTTTTCGCTTAGCACGTTTCTCCCTTTCACCTTGCACTCGGGCTTCTTCAAAGTCCATGGAACCTTTGTGAAAGGCCAACCTCCATTTAGATCATTCATGGGCCAGAGCTTCCCAGTTTTCGATGTTTATATTGCATTTTTTTAGATTAGCCTTATGAACATCTTTAAACCTCTTATATTGACCACCGATATTCCGCTTTCCATCCTTGAGTTGGGAGTAAAGTAACTGCTTTGGGAGGCGGCAGTCAGGCATTCGAACAACATGACCGGTCCACTGAAGTTGGCGTTGAAGGATCACAGTGTCACTATGCTGGGTATATCTTTACCTACTTGCAATCCAAGAAGGAGGAGAGACGCCCAGCAGGCCTCTCCTGTCATCAAGAGAATCCTCCACTGATTGCAGATGCATTCCTTTACCCCAAGATGATTTTTTCTCCCCACATTTGGTAGACCAGGGTGAAGTAGCAGGAAGCAAAGGGAATCAGCCCCTTGGGGGCAAGCATAAGGCTTTTCACCCATTAGCCATCTAGTTTCTGATAGGAAGATGTCAGTTTATATCAGACCAAAGTTGTGGGTAAAGAGCATTCATTTCCTGCACAGAAATAAATCTAGGCTTGCTAGTTGCACTTGGACTATGAAGACTTGGTGCAGATGTCCCGGTCTGGAATCTGCCTGAGTTAATAGTATGTCTTTTAAGAAAGGCTGCCCTTGGCTTTTTAGGGGATTGTGTTTCTCTTGTGTGGTGTAAAAACAGGTGTAAAGGTGGCTTTATTCTAAACTTTGAGTGACTATCTGTATCTCTGTAGGGCTGTTCCCTTGCCTGATGAAGAGTTGTACCAGCTGATCCTCCTCCTCTCCAGGCTCTTGGAGGAGTAGATTGTTGTTGGCAGTGTAGTGTCAGTTCAGAAGAAGTGTTGGAACCCAGTGTGCTCCTTCCCTGGTCCCCATTCCACCTTATCTAGCCGTGGATATTGGCCACTAGGCAAGTTACAGTAGGGGCTACTCTATTTCCAGGAGCTCTCTTATAAGTACACCAATATGACCCCCTTAGTTTCCTCCTACCCATCATCTTGACCATAGAACATCTCGGTGTCTGCTGATGGAAATGCTAAGTCTCAAGTGCATTAGTTCTGCTTCTGTCACTGTACTGAGGTTTACAGTTTATAGTTGTTGGCTATTTTTTTCTTCCTGAGATGTCAGCCTGTTTTCATTATTCGCAGGTTGCCATGAGAGCACTTGGGTTCGAACCCAAGAAAGATGAGATCAAGAAAATGATCTTAGACATCGATAAGGAAGGAACTGGAAAGATTACCTACAACGACTTCTTAGGAGTGATGACCCAGAAAATGGTAGGTTGACCTGGGCAGCCTCAATAGAATCTGGCCCTTTTTAATGTCTTTTGGAGAGGTTTTATTGAAAGGGACCTAGAATCCCTCATTGTAGCCATTAAATGAGTGTGCAATAGGTACAATTTGAGACAAGGCTCTTGTAATTACAGAGGTCAGGCTGAAACTCGGGGGCCTGTGACAGAGCTATTCTTAATTCTTCAGTTGCTTGCAAGATGGATAGGAAAGCCATGAAGATTAAAGAATCTTCCTTCAGCCTCTGTATGGACAGATGGCTCAGCTATTCTGTCCTGGTTGGATAGGGAGTGTTGGTTGGCCTCTGTGAAGAATAAAAGCCTTCCTCTCACAGAGTCCCACTCATTGTGTCCAGCCAAGCAGGGTAGAATCTGCCCTAAAAGATTGTAGCGCTCTTTTGCTTATGAAACTCTGCAAAGTGCCATGTACTTTAATGGAGTGGTATTATTAGTAATCAGCTACAACTTCGGGGGCAGGCCTCTACTTTAATCTTACATGGGTAGGAAAGAACTAAAATGTTAATGTTTCAACGACTAGTTGTTTTCATTCTTGATTACAAATTTTCTGAAATGCCTGTGGTGATTTTACTCTCTCTTTTTTAATTAGGCTGAAAAAGATTCAAAAGAAGAGATTCTGAAAGCCTTCAAACTGTTTGATGATGATGAAACCGGCAAAATCTCTTTCAAAAACCTCAAACGTGTGGCTAAAGAACTGGGGGAGAATCTTACAGATGAGGAGCTTCAGGTTTGCATGCTGTGCATGAGACGCTGTTTAAACTGTTCTGTTAAGGGCAGGGGTAGGCAACCTGGTGCCTTCCCAGTGTTTTGGACTACAGCTCCCATAATCCCCAGCCATTGGCCATGCTGTTTTGGGTTTATGGGGGTTGTAGTCCCCCAAAAATCTAGAGTACGCTGGGTTGCCTCCCCCTGGTTTAGGGACTTAACAAGCTTACGGTTGTTAAGAATGCACCACATTTCTGGTATCCAAGTTCTGTGGCCTATCAAGCACCATATACTCTGTGAATCTGTTCTTATGCTGTGGCTAAATGGAACCTCCATGTTCAGAGGCAGTGAATAGCTGTAGCTGTCAGGCAACAGTAGTGGCCTGCTGTCACCTTCATGCCCTGCTTGTGGGCTTTCCAGAAGCATCTGCTTGGCCATTGTGGAAAAGCGGGTGTTGGACTAGGAATGCCTTGGGTCTGTTTCAGCAGGGCTTACGCTCTTAATATGTGAAAGAGTTGGGAGGCTCTCTTGTTGTCAGCTCTTTCAGTATTTTGGGGACTGTCTTTTGGTGCCAATTTCTCTATCTTTCAAAAAGATTGCTAAAGCTACCTTCAGGAAGCTGTCAGAGGGTTCTCCTGGTGTGACTGAACCCCCTCACTGGAGTAGCCAGCATGTTTTCTACCCATAGCGTGAAGCAGAACAGGCCCTTTTATGTAGCAGTTGGAATGTTGGAATTTGTCTGGGGAGACTCAGGTTGAAATCCTTGCCCAGCCACAAAGCTTACTGGTTGACCACAGGCCATTCACTGTCTCTGGCTAATGTACCTCACAGGATTGTTGTGAGGATAAATGGCATTGGGGGGGGGGGTGTACACTCCCCTGTGTTTTTTGGAGGAAACTTGGGATAAAAAGCTGATAGATAAGGATTCTACTTTTAATACTGGCTCTCCTCCTGTGCCTTTAACAATGACCAACACACATAAATTAAGCTGTTGAATATTTCCCCATCACTTTCTTCATGTCAGAAAAAACTTCACCTGTTTAATTTGCACTTGTTGGGTTTCTGTTAAAGGGATAGGAGCAGGGGCCTTTACTGAAGGGAGAAGCCCTACTTGTGGATTGATGACTGGTTAACCAAACAGGAAGCATAGGGTATGAGTAAACAGATGATTTTTGCAGGGGAGACAAGGATACCATACAGTTCTTCAAAGATCAGTGTTGGTGCAATTCACCTTATTTGTAAATGAACTAGAATCAGGTGTATTTATTAAGGTAGTGGAGCTTGTCAATAGCAAATTATTTGGGATCCCAGACCGATTGTGAAGAGCTCTGAAAAGATCTTCCCAAACTAGGTATCAGTCAAGGGCCCCCTAAATGCTCACTAGTTTGGGGCCTATAATTGAGTTAGGTTCTACTGGAGCCATTGTGTATATGATACTGTCTGGTTTTAATTGCTAATTGTGATTTCATCATTATTTTTATTCTGTACTGTTTGATTCTCTCTTGTGGTTTTTAAGTTTTGCTGTATGCCACTTTGGGAGGGCTTAGCCTACAAGGCGCCTTATCAATCTTGTAAATAAATAATAATAATAATAATAATAATAATAATAATAATAATAATAATAATATGGCGGATGAAATTCAGCCAGTGTACAAACTGATGCATGTTGGGGCAAAATGGTCTCAAAGACAGATGGACACATTCAGTTCTTTTTGGAAACCCTCTCACAAGAAAAACATGCCTCTTCCTTTGCTTCCATAGCCACTCCTTTGGCTCACTGGGTTTGCCTTTGATTCCTTGTCATGCTGCAGGAAATGATTGACGAAGCTGATCGGGATGGCGATGGAGAGGTCAACGAGCAGGAGTTCTTGCGAATCATGAAGAAAACCAGTCTCTACTGAAATGCTTGGCGTGCTGTGTGTGTGTGTTGTTGAGTCTCCTTGTCTGTTGGCTGAGTTTGGCCTCCGTGGTGCCTGTTTGGAAGAGATGAGTGGCCGGCCAGATCTCACTAGCTTTCTGAGATGGCCCTCACAGTCAGTGTATTATTATTTTTTACACCATGATATCTGTTGACTTTCTCCCTGCCCGCTTCCTCTGGCCCATCTCCCATTGTTGTAAATATAAAATACGGATTTGAAATACAGCAGGAATGTGAGGCCTGCTTGGTTAAGCTGCCTTTGAAGGAGGTTGTGTACTAGCACACAGGACTTATGCAAGGAAGTTGGGGGGTCTTGGGGGGGCAGGGAAAATTTAAATATTCTAAGAAACAAGGATGTTTCTTTTTAAAAACCATTGTTCTAAAGTATCTGAAGCTTGCATTGTAATGGCACTTAGTACTTGCCAAAGCGAAAAGCTGCCAAAGTAGATGGCTCGTGTTCAGCTTCTGCTCCTGATCCACATTGATTGTTTTCTGTCTCCGCCATCTAGGAAGTGACCTGATTCTGGATGTGGAAGTTGAATTGCAGTGCCTACAGTATCTAAGCCTTGGTTTTTTTAAAAAAAAGAGTGCACTTATTAGCCTTTACACTTTTTTCAAAAAGCACTGAATGTAAAGTTGGTGTGTCTTTAATGCCCGAACTGCCTGGAAGGAGCCTGTAACAATTTTTTCAAACGCTCATGGCTTGTGTTTTTAACTATGAAATGTAAATATGACATCATTTGGTTCATGGCAGAACGTTGTCCGTGTCCTTCATTACAATAGCAGATTTGGGGGAAGAGTGGATTTTCCTGTTACTGAGGCTGTATTTGCACTGGCCTGCAGTACACGGCAGTAGTTTGGTCCCATGATAATATCGCAAAAAGGTACTTTATTGTGGTACTTTCAGCACTGTAGGAACAAACTACTGCTATAAAGGGCGAGGGCAGGAGGGAAGAAGGATGAGCCCTGTAAGGTAGAGGTTAGCAACTGGAAGCCCTTGGGCAAAATTTGGCACCTGATTTTGCTTCCTGGCCTCCCAGTTGCCAACCTCAGGTCAAAAGAGCTGTGGAGAATGTGACCATGGTAAAATGTTACAGGTAGGGCAGCTTAAGAGGCAGGTGTTATGGCCCTGGCCAGTCACCTCTCCTCCTGGAAAACTAATTGCTGACCAAGTGTTGATAGCTGTTTCATTATTGCAATAGTGAGAGAGGTTACATTTCTATCAACATGTGCTGCTGATTCTCAAAAGCAAGAAGGCTTTATGGCAAATGAGGCCGACCTGAGCATCTCCACACAGCATAGGATCAGAAGTAAGTATCCCTTGTTCTGGAATCTGCCCCCATCTCTTGACCCCAGTGCCAGCACTGGTGCACTAGTGTTTGCATTCTGTATCCTTACCAAGGCATGGTATGTCAGCTCCAAGAATGGGGACAAATGGTAAGAGGGAAGCCTGCACAATCTTTAGTGCAGTTTTTCAAAAATTGGACAACAGGTAATGCCAGGTTAGCCTGGAGGGATCAGAGCCAGCTGCCTTAAGTAACCATACTTAAAGCTGCTGACCTCCACCATAGAGCAAGGACTTCTCCTCTTTCCCATATAGAAGTTTACTATGCTCATAACTTAAATATAAGGTGTATATTTTTCAAAACATTGCAGCAATACAAAAGAGAATCTTTATGATCAGGTTGTGTGATTCTGGTCAGGGATGCTCACAAGGTATCTCACTTTAGGGAAGATATTTGTGGCCTTTTTGAGACCATCTGGGATTAATACAGGCCCTAACAAATGGACAATTAGTTCAAACAGTTTTTACCTTCCATATTCTTTATACCATCTTTGTTAAACAAGCTGTATAGGTAGGTTCCTCAATTCTGCACCCCCTCCATCTTTAATTCATTTAAATCCTAACTTTCTTGCATCCAGGTATCCTGTGGCCTATGTACATCAAGTATTTTAATGAAATTTCTTTCTGGGCAGAAGCAAAAATGGGCTGGGAGTAGTTGCTGTGTGTAATTATTGTTTTGGTTTTGACCTTTGGCCAGCCACTTCTCAAAAACAAAAGGGAGTGTATCTTCAGTGCAGCAATGATCAGGTGTATAAGAGCCAGAAGTGACAACAGTGGTGGACATTTGATTTAAACTCATACAAGCAAGAGCATAAATCTCGGCATTAGAGATGAATATCCTGGATGTTGCTTCAGTTGGCTGGTATCTGTTGCCAGGAATGTCAAGGTTCAAGTTCTCATTTCCACTGGAAACTAAATTATGCATCCACACTCACACCTTTTATGGGCAGTTGAACTTTCATTTGACTTGACATGTAGTTTCTAGTGTCTCAGTCCGGTGAGCTGATCGTAGGACCTGGCAGTCTGGGTCCTGCTGGCAGCACAGGTTGTCTTGTTTGTGCACAAGCGAAGGCTTAGGCGCCTGCAGGGTCTCTGAAGCATTGGGCAAGCAGGCAGAAAGTAAACAGGCACGCTTGTGATTTTACTCAGTCTCTGATGTAACTGGTCAATGTAGCCAATTGGAAATTGCATAGAAAAGTGGTTCCACCTTCCTAATTGATTTGAACTTCCATGGCTGTACAACTAGCCATTTCAGACTAGTTGGCTATTGTGAAAAGGGATTAAACTGGAAAAGTGAATTGGTGTTAAAATCAGGGATATTTGAATGGTCTCTTTGAACTCGGTGAGACTTACTGCTCAGTAGACATGCATAGGATCGCAGTTTACATAAAATAATAACAAAACATCTAAATATGCTTAAATCAAGATAGTACTACTGTTCAGGGGGTTCTCAGCAGGTGTCCCAAGTCCCAGACTCTCAAGATGGCGCTGTTGGTCTATATCAGAATATAGGGGGTTGTTGTTATGTGTTTTGTAACAGCTAAGCATTCTATAGTGGTGGGGTTGGGAAAATAGAAATATCTAAAGAAACTGAATGTATGCAAATACTGGGTGGAAGAAAATGCCAACATGTTGCTGTTGCACTGTTGTGAACAGAAGTATTAATCTTGATTTAAGCAAATTTTGCCTTTTTGTTATCATTTGATTTACAGTACAATCCTAGATATCTACTCAGAAGTAAGTCCCATTAGGTTCAAAGAGACTTCCTTCCAGGTATGTTGGTACAGGATTGTAGCATTACAGTGCAATTGTACAGAAGCCTACTCAGCAGTTAGTCCCATTGGGTTCAATGAGGCTTATGCCCAAGTAAATGGGTATAGGATTGCAGCCTTCATATTTGTTTCCTTTTGTATCTGCATAATCTTCCTCCATATACTGTGTTTCTGTCTTAACAGCTTTCCGTGATTTGAACTGTATGTTTCATTTTCATTCTGTAAAAGGCTTAAATGAAATTATCAATTTCAAGCAGGGAAGCCTCTTAAAAGCATGTAATCCTCCCAATCCAAAAGGAGAGAAATGCCAAAAGGCAACCCTAAAAATTATTATTTCCAAGGGCAGGGTTTCAGATGACACACCTTCCTCCATGTATGTGCCTTTTGCAAACCAATCATATTTTTAAAATTAATAGAAAAGGGGGGATTCCTATAAATCATCCATTGGTGGTGAATAAAACATTTTCAAATGACACTTCTAACTGTTTATTCTTACACCTTTTCTGGTTTGTTTCAACCTTTGCCGTTAGAGGGTATCGAAATATTTTTCATAGACAGGAACACCTCTTTAAAGTTGCAGTCTTTTAGATGCTTACTTTGGAGTAAGTCCCATTGAACTCAGTGGGGCTTACTTTGAGTAGACATATGTAGGATTGCCACCCCCCCCACACACAATAATGTTATAAGTCAACACAAATGTCAGTAATTTTGAAGGAACATGTTTTTCAAGGTACTGCATTTACAGTATGGTTGCAGGACTTGATTTGATTATTTTACTCAGATTTTTGTGATTAAAAACAGTCTCAAAGACCCAGACTAAGAAGTCTCTCCCCCCCCCCCCATGCCAGGTTATTTGTGTATGTCTATTCAAATGGTCTTTTTAAGTTTAATCATAAGGTGTACAATCCCGCCAAAGTTAAACACTTTAACATCAGATCCATTTTCATGAAAGAGATTTAGAAACATGGTAACTTTCCCATTGAAATCAGAGCCATTTTTTGCATCATATACACCTTGTGGGTAAACTTAAAAACAATAAGGGTTCTCCTGCTGTGGCAAAATTAACAAGCTGTATGAGCGTGGAAGAAAAAGACATGAGAATGGAAACTTGTTAGAAACTGGACACACTTGAATTTGGTAGGAACAATCAGTTGTATTTTAATACAAAACATCCACACTCGGAGAATAATTTGCTATTAGTATATAGGAGCTATTTAGCCTCCTGATGTGTTGGACTACAATTTCCATCATCCCTGGCCAGATGATGGGATGGTGGGAATTGTAGTCCAACTCATACACACCAGGTTAGAGAAGGCTGTATAGAAATATAAACCTGCATGCCAGCAAAAGGCCTCAGCAGAGCAACAGAGTAAAAGACAAAAGGCCTGGACAATTAAAAAAAAGTGTTTCACCTGCATCCGGATTGGGACCCCCAGGTAGGCTAGATTTGGCCCAGGGGCCTGAGGTTCACAAAATGTTTCCATATATGGTGCTCCTCTTCAGAGTTCCAGCCAGCCAGTCATGCCCTTTCCCAGGATACCACACTCCATTTCCATCCCCTGCCCAGTTTTCTGGCCCCTCTCCAGTCAGTCAGCATTCCATATCCACTGAGCAGACTCGGAGCTTTTCTACACAAGGCATTTATTGCAGACTTCACTTGTCATTCCCTACTCACATTTGTTTACAGGTTCTTTAGATGATGATGTGACCTTCCAGTTTCATTTCTGTCTTCAAACAGCACTTTTGGCAAGTTTTTTTTTTTAGAACAGGGAAAATGCAGTATTATTTGTGAAAGTGAAGTACACCTTTTTCCACTTGTGTAATTGTATAATTCTGCTACACCAGAGTGCCACCGAGAGGTTATGTATCAGAAAAGCAGGAAAGGAAGTGCTCTTCGCATACTGCTCGGATCTCAATTTTGCAATGAAACCGAAAGTAGATACAGTGGATTAACAGCCTCCTGTAGAAAAGCTCATATAGTCCTTGGGATGTTTGTGGGTTTCCCCCCATCCTTGCACTATCTTTTTACTTTAAAAATCTTATACTTCTGCTGGTACCATCCTTGGCTGAGGATGATGGGAGTTGCAGTTCAACACATCTGGAGGGCACCACGTTGTTGAGGGAGGTGGGTATATGGTGTCATTTTGGTTATGAATTTGTTCCTTATTAGTACACGGGGTTAGATCTAGTTAGATAAAGCGTGCAGAGTTGTTGTGCTATTAGGCAAGATTTCTTCAGTATAAAGTTATCTATTAATTTTTCTCTTTGTTTCAGACAAATGTGCCTGCTTTTCATATGTATATGAATTAATGTGAGCTTGCCATTTCTTAAAAAAATGCCATGGTTGCTGTGTTATCTGCCTTTTTTGTTGTTGCAAATTATAGAATGTTTGTATTTAATCAGCCTTATCCATATGATCACTTAGAATTTAACTTGGTAAGACAGGGTATTTTCTTCCCCAAGTAAAAACAATTGGTGCTCCTTTGCAGTCATTAATCAGGCATATTTCTCTATCATTGATCAATAAGTTAAAATTGAGAATAAGGCTGAAATAATTATCCACACTTTCCTGAGAGTAAGCCCCATTGACTTGCATGGGGCTTACTTCTAAGTAGACGTGCATAGGATTGAACTATAAGTCCTGGAGTTGTATGGAACTATAATGCAAACCTCTTTACCCTTTTTAACCTTCACATATTTTACTTCACTTAGCAGTGTTGTGTGTTGTTGTTCGACTGAATTGTGTGTGTGTGTTCTGATCTTTGAAGTATTTAGATCTTTTGAATTATTTTGGGAAGCTTTCTTGACTGCTTTATCTCCCATTTCATTTCCTTTAATACCCCCACAAGCTGAGATCTATACAAAAATGTCATTGTTGCCATGACATATTACCATATTAGGGACATCAATAATTTCCAGAGCCAGGCCCTCTGTGGTGATTGAAATTTCCAGGATGTTATCAATGGCACTTAAAAGATCTGGAAAAGTGACAGATTGTAAAGGCTGCACTTTAGCAATCTAATTCAGTGCCATCAGAACGTCAAATAACTCAGCACAGTAACCTGATAAGTAATCTAGCAGCCTG
Source organism: Shinisaurus crocodilurus (assembly GCA_021292165.1). NCBI lineage: Eukaryota > Metazoa > Chordata > Lepidosauria > Squamata > Shinisauridae > Shinisaurus > Shinisaurus crocodilurus. The sequence goes on from CM037883.1 coordinate 21,128,397, forward strand.
ACTGCCTTAGTGGAAATTTACACATATGGGTAGCTGAATCTTTCCAAATCCAGGAAGCACATGCACACGCACACACATGATTGGGCTGGTTTACAGAGGGGGCTGGATGGATCCAACCATCTTGTTCTCGGCAGAGGTTGTCGGATTTTCAGAATTAAGCTTGTTCTGCATAAGTGTGCAACGTTTTAAAAAGTTTTTTAATGCACATTTCCACATTTTGGGGTGCATTTTTCTAATGTGCACATTTTTCCAAATATGTTTCATTGATGTATGATAGTTTTGTGTCAAATATATGCATTTTGTACACACCTTTCACTAATATGTGCATTTTGGTGCACATTATTTTCCGATGAGCTGCATCACCAAGCTTGGAAAAGTCTGGCTTTTGGGATGCAACACTGTCTCATCTCGTATCTTGGTTTGGGAGGTGCAAATTTGTTAAATTCGCATTAAAAACTCGACATAACAAATTTCTCACCAACCCTATTACACACATGTATGTTCAACATGTCATGATTGCAGCTATAAATATTGACTCACATGTGGGAATAGTTTACTGTGCACATCAGGATGAGGTGGGTATGAATTGGCCGAATGGACTGTACCACTTCAGTCTGCACTATGGGAAGTCATCTTTTTTTTAATGTTCCCATTAAAGAAATAAACAGCTGTCCTGCATGTAGACAGCTGCACACCAGGAAGTGGGCTGGACTAGAACCTTTCTCCCTGCTGTGTTAGGTTATTGTTTCTAACTGCAGAGAATTAAAAAAAAAAAAGAGGAGTAAGTAGATCATTCCAAATTGGCATTCCCCATTCTGTAGGCGGAAGTGTTACGATCTACTTTGCCACCCCAAGATTATACCATCTCATTCTGCTGCATGTCTAGATCAGATCTGAGTCACTGACTGGGTTCAGACAATACAATAACCCACACTCAAGGGTTGAGTGTGGGTTGTTGAGGAAATGTGGGTTATTGTGTTGTCTGAACCCAGCTGCACTATCAAGCCATGGCTTGTTAATCACAAACAACCCATGAAGAGAACCCATGATTTGTTGTTGGGTTGTGAACCGTGGGTTGTTCATTATGGTTTGTTATCTCGGCTGGGTTCAGACAACATGATAACCCACATTTCAACAGCAACAACCCACACTCAACCCCTACTCAACCCTTGAATGTGAGTTATTGTGTTGTCCAAACCAGGTTTGCATGATCACAGAGGGGGAAATAAGCCATGGTGGCTTATTCCCCCCACACCCGTATGCACTGTGGAGATTTGCATAATTACCCATGGCAGCAAGGCTTGTCGTGTCATGCAAACCCGGCCAGGGTGGTTTGTGGCTGTGTGTAACAAGCCACCCAGAACCCATGGGCTGTTGTAGTGTTCTGGGTGGCTTGTTACCCACAGCAGCAAACCACCCTGGCCGGGTTTGCATGACAGGACAAGCCTTGCTGCCTTGGGTAATTATGCTAATGCGACTGGTGTGTGTGTGTGTGTGTGTGTGTGTATATATATATAAAAATCCAGGGGCTTAGTTTCCCTCTGTGATCATGCAAACTGGGCCATTGTTTCTAAATTGGCACCTATACATATCAATTTGCATATGCAAATATTCTCCAGATTGGTGTTCTGTTTTGTCCTCTTTTTTGGAGATGCATTTCCTCCTCTTTGGCAATGCGCAAGTGCCATGGATTAGGGTCCCCTCCATTGCAATTAACAAACACCAAGATATGAAAGAACTCCAAATCAGGGCACTGCCTGCTTGATTTCTGTCTGCATTGAGCCTTCAGTATCATATTGGCATTTGTTAACCTCACTACAACTTCTGAAGGTGGGTCTGCATGCTCAAGCCTAACGGGAAAAAAAGTCTTATGCACTCAATACTGTAAAAATTCCAAGTCACAATGACCTAACTACTTCAAGCTTTATTTTCAGTGGCTATCAGTTAAAACTAAAGTATGTTAGAGTTTTTCACTGTCTATAAATACAACACATAAAAAGTCCTTATTGCAGAATGCTTTATTAACATCAGCAGACAGTCTTACGGCATGATCTATGGTTGATCGATTTGCCTGAAAGCCACTTTAATATGGAGGAAGAAGATTGTTCTTCTCCAGAAAGAATGACAGCCAACAATAAATCATCTCCTCCATCATCTTACATAGCAATGAAGTTGGGGGCCAACAGATCATACGGACCTAAATCAGAATATGATCCTATTTTCTTTTTGAAATTGAAAAATGAAAAAAGATCTTTCAACCATTCTGGAGGCGACCAGAAGCTACAAATATAATTATTACGAGAGCTGAGCCGAAACGTCACATGGGTTTTTTGCAAACATTTTACGCAATGTCAAATCACATCTTGCTTTTTGACGATTTTTGGTGTTCCTTGTGAAAATGGTCACCACCTGTTTTCTTTCCTTGCCCTCACTTGTTCTCCTTCAGTTATTGTCATTTGCCCTCTTTTCTTGGCACTCCTTGTGATCAGGGTCACCGGTTCATTTACATTGCCCACACTTACTCTCACTTGATTGCCTTCACTTGCCCTCAGTGACATTAGGACATAGCCAAGCTTGATTAGCTTCACAGAAATTTGGTGTCATCCCATTCACTGCATATTTCCTGCTTCAGTGAGATCAACCCATGTGACTTAATCTAGGAAGATGTACCACTGGGTGAGGTAGGGGGTGAGGAGGCATATCACCAGGGGAGGCTGGTGACTTCTATGTCAGCGGGGTTCCTTATCCATTGCAGGTTTTATTATGAGCTTTATAGGAGCTATCCATGGTGTTGAACTCTATCTCCAAAATAGGTTCACCACCATGGAGCACTATGGATGGCTCCTATATAGCTCAGAATAGAAACTGCAATTGATAAAGAGCCCCACTGACAGAGGAGTCACCAGCCTCCCCGGCTATCACTAAAAATGTATCCAAAGAAAATAATGATGATAATAATAATAATAATAATAATTATTATTATTATATAATTATAATTATTATTATAATATTAATAGCCAGTGTGGCATAGTGGTGAGAGTGTTGGACTGGGACTCAGGAGATCTGGGTTCTAGTCCCAGCTCAGCCATGAAACTCACCGGGTGACTTTGGGCCAGTCACTGACTCTCAGCCTAACCTACCTCGCAGGGTTGTTGTGAGGATAAAATGGAGAAGAGGATGATGATAATGTAAGCCACTTTGGGTTCCTTGCAGGAAAAAAGGGGGTATAAATATAATAAAATAAAAATAAATATCAATAATAATAATAATTATTATTATTTTATTTCTATACTGCCCCATAGCCGAAGCTCTCTGTACTACACATTTTGACAAAGGAGAAAATGGCACCCTCTCCACATTCCATGTACAGAGGCCACCTGGACTGGTGGTTGAATCTTACTTCAAAGCTGGCAGTCGACTAGCATTCTTCACCACACCTTGGATAGCAGGTTAGTTTAGGAAGCCCAGGACAGGTTGTATGGTATACAGAGCTCTGTCCTCCAACAGAGGGGAACAGCCAGGGAGGATTCAGGAGGAACAACCCGAAGGCTGCCCGTCTGCATCTGCCACCTGAGGCAATCTCTTCACACTGCCTAATGGCAGGGCTGGCCCTGCCACTACCAGCCACTGGACACCAGAGATGGGAAAGGTATGTGGTCCTCCAGATGTTGCTGTTCTGTAACCCCCATCCCTCCCCACAATTAGCTATGCTGGCTAGGGCTCATGGGAGTTGCAGTCCCAAAATATCTGGAGGGCCACACAGTCCCCACCACTGTTGTAGACAACGCTCAGCTAGATGGACTGATGGTCTGATTCAGTATAAGGCAGCTTCCTCTCTTCCTGGGATAGGTCCTGGCAGAGGCGGTCTTAGGGGGCAGCCCACTAGGGATGGAGCCCTGAATCTCTGGGAGACCATCTGCCCCACCACCCTGCTGTCCATGGGAATTGCTGAAATCAGGGTACAGGGGCCCTGATGATCTCTGTTGCATCTGATCCCCCAGGATTAGCTGGCTTTCTGCCCACATGTGCTTCACCTCCTGCTGCCTGCCCCCTTTGAATCTTTCCACCTGAGTTAGTCCCCCCCCAAAAAATCAAATGCCCTCCTCTCCCCTGTCCATACATCTCTTTTTACAAATAGGGGTGTCCTTATGAGATGGTCCTTTACAGACAACACAGAGAGAGAGAGAGAGACTTTGGAGCACATGAAAATTAGCATATGCAAATCTGTGCTTTTTTCCCCCTGTGTGCCTCAGCCCTGGATCTTTTTGGTACCTAGCGCTTCCCCTGGGCTCTGTTTCTGGAACATACCGGGAACAGAGGGGTCAATCTTCTTGTTTTACACCTCCAGGATGGAATATAGGACATGGGTTACAACAAAAGAACTTTTGCTGAAGTTCTAGAATCAGCCACAGAGTTTGACTATGTTTGGAGGCTTAAAAAACAAACAAACAAAAAGCAACAAATCTTTACTAGATTTATCACACTGAAAAGCTTTATTGAGGTTTTGATTTGCTCTTCTCTTAATGCAATAAAGCCACTTAGCACTGCCTTATCAAGTGCAACTAATTAACAACAAAACAGATATTGTTAGCCATAATCATTCTATGATCAGCTATATGAATGCTGAATTGGCTGTTCCAAGTCTCATTCAATAGGCTCACTTTAAGTACCATATGGATTTTCTCCCTTCAATAGCATCGTGCAGTTATACAAGTTAATAATGCATAAGCGTTTGACTGGAAAATTACCTCTTCCTGAAGAACCATCAAACCTGTCTATTGACATTTTATAGAAATTAAAAGTAGCAAATACTTCTCGACTAAATGACAAGCTTGTCCAACCCATTCCTTTCCAGTCTGTGGGGTGATGGAATGGGTATTTATATATAAAAAAATAAAAATACATCTCTTTTCCCCTGGTACATTTCTGTTTCTTTTTCTATTTTGACATTCATACCCTGCCTTTCTATGATAATCCAAATTCAAGGGGACTTACAAAATAAAAACAAACAAATTGAAAAGTCCTAAACACACAAAGAAAAACACCCACCAAAACAAACAAGCAACAACAACAACAAAAAACGAACAGGATGAGGACTTAGAAATTTGGTCTGTTGGTTTTCTTTTCCAAAATGAAAGCTGAGATCCATAGCTTTCGAAGCATGCCACACCATGCTTGGTGCTATGACAACTAAGACTGCAATCCTTTTTACCTGGGAGTAAACCCTGTTGAACTCAATGGGGCTTACATTTAAATAACATGAATAGGATTGTCAGGGGAGGCTGGTGACTCCTATGTCAGTGGGGCTTCTTATCCATTGCAGCTTTTAGTCTAAGCTTTATAAGATAGGTTCACCACCATTTCCCCGAGAACTCTGTCTACTCTGAAAACCGAATGTCACATTCTTATGACAGTGTCACCTTGTGAGACAATGGTATTCTTGGCACTGATTCTATAGAATGATTATGGTGGCATAAACTAGCACCATCTACACTTAAAACTGAAGTACAATGATTTCTACTTTTAAAAATAGACCATCCATCCACTGTAAGTCACCGGTGTCAGTTTTGAAAGCACAGTAAAATAGAGCTATAGTAAAAAAAAAAAGAAGACCGCTGTCAATTAAGGGGGGAATGGCTTTGTCACAAACGTTCAAGTGCGTTGCTTCTTCAAGCACATCAGAAAACTGGATTCTTTTTCTTTCTTTTTTTAAACCATTTCGCTACATGTACATCAGTCATTCACTCTTAATACTTTTGTTTCCCAGCGTTCTGGACAGTGCAACCTACTGCAGGCAGTATGTGGCCATGTGTGTCCTCTTTTACAGATGGCAATCTCCAATTGGAAGGGCTGCCAGAAGACCGTCCTCCATTTGAAGCTGTCCTGTATTAGAAAGGGCTGTCCAGTCCTAGTCCAATTTAAAGATAAAGATGCATAATTACTGTTGCTCATTAACATTTAACACCTGGACAGCAGACTGCACAAGCAGGAACACAGGTCACCCAGGGGAGACGGGGGTGACTCCTGTGTCAGTGGGGTTCCCCATCTATTGCAGAGTTATATTCTGAGTGTTATAGGAGCTATCCATGGTTCTGAACTCCAACCCCAAAATAGGTTCGCCACCATGGAGCACCACGGAGAGCTCCTAAAGCTCCGAATAAAAGCTGCAAATGCAGAATAAAGAGCCCCACTGACATAGGAGTCACCACCAGCCTCCCCTGAGGTCACCTAGTCACAGTCTTCTGCACGATGATGAGATTGGTTCTATTTCTATCTAAGGGTGCAATCCTGTGCACATTTTAGACAGCAAAAGGGCTGTCCGGTCCAAGTCTGGTTTAAAGAATCATAAGGGAGAAAAACAGGAGCCTTGAAGAAGTTGCCCACCAAAAGTGGTCAACAGATCCCCTTGGACAACAGATGTGTATTGAGAACAGTCATGTCCTTGCACATGTTGTCCACGCACACGTCCATGCACCTGGACAACAGACACGCACCTGGACGACAGACTGACTGAGCAAGCATACAGGATCACAGTCTTCCCCACTAAGGTGAGATATCTTGTACAGGCAGTCCCCAGTTTACGAGCGAGTTCCGTTCTTAAGAATTTCTTTAAGTCTAATTTGTAGTATGTGAGTCGGAACAGCATAGCGTTCTATACATTAAAATTGGCATTTACGCAAATTGTGTAAATTATGCAAATTGTGTAGTATACTACGCTATGTACTCTACGTAAACGACGTAGTGCCGGAGGACCCAGAAGTCTGTTCTTAAGTATGGCTTGTCTATAAGTCGGACGTTCTTAACTTGGGGACTGCCTGTATTTCTATTTAGATTATAGTAATTATTTCTAAATGTCCACCTATACATATAAATTAGCATAAACAATTGTTATGCAAAACTGTGTCCTCTTTTGTCCTTTTTTTTGATGATGCAGTTCCTCTTTTCTTTTTTCAGGCAATGCATACCTGGTCACCCTATTTCTGGGCTAACAAAGTAGAATAGGCACAGGGAAACAACAGGGGAAGGGGAATAGAGAGATGAGTAAGCAAGGGAGGAATATGCGATCATTTCAATGACATGTACTTTGGCTTAGTTACTGTAAGGAATCGGGGATAGAGGGGGAAATGGGGTGACTTTTCAGGTAGAGATACATCCTCTGGGTCACTTTTGTGAGGCTGTTACAGTTTTACGGCTCCTTTGGAGCTCCTTGAGAAAGGCACAAACCTAAGGCCAGAACATCTGACAAGTTTTAATGTTTTGCATCAATTCTCAGCCATTACACATTTTGGGAAAATAAAAAGTTCCATCTCAATGCAACACAGAAAGGTCAGGATGTAAAGAATAGACATTTCCCCAAAGAGGAAGAAAGGTCAGCGTGATGGTTTGGTTTCTTTCTTTTAAAAAAAATTAAACTGCATTGAGACGTGTGTGTCTATGTGGAGAGATGCCTGTTCAACATACAGCTAGGATTGCCGTGCAAGAATGATAAAAAATAAAAATGAAGGTGCCAAATGCAGAGATGGAATAGTCATTCCCATTTCTTGCACAGTAAAAAAAAAGAAGGGGGAAAGTTGCACTCTTGTGTCCCAGGGATTGGGAATTGTGAATGGGACGGAAAATGTATGCAATATAAAATAAATGAGAACTCCAGAGCCAGCTGTGCCATACAGCAGGGTGACAGGACTTGATTTGGGCAGCACCATGGGAGTGGGGTAGGGGTGGATAGATGAAGGCAGTAACTGGTGTCTGATGGTACAGCCTGACTTTTTAAGGCATTGGCTCAAGCAGTAGAGAGTGTGCCAGTTGGGGTCTGCTTCAGGCGGCAAAATGACTTGGACCATCATTGAAAAGCCTCTTTCACGGGAGAACTAAATTTTCAGGAGATTTGGAGGACAGTTTTTGGTTCAGTACTAGCTCCGCCTGATCCCTCAAACAACACTGCCTCCCTCACGCCTGCATTGTGATGGATGCCATTCTGGCAACGCGAAAAGAAAGAAGCTGTGCTATGACCCTTGCCAATGGGGGGCCCTACCTGTGAGAAACTGTTGAGAATTTCTCCTCTTCCTGGAAAAACTTGGTGAAATTGTGCCCCCAGTTTCTCTGCCCACAAATCAGGGTAGAGAATTTCGAGGGGCCATTTGCACACAGCTCTACTTTTCATACGTTCATATTGTTTCTTGTTTATTCAATATTGCTGGTTAAATATGACAATATTGTTTATTTTTAATGTTAATGTGGTGTATTGTGATTTCATGAATACGTTCCGTTGTTACTTATCAGCCGCCTGGGAAGGATTTGTATGCTGCAAGGCAAGGATATAAATAATTGTAATCAATCGTTCAGTCAAGGGCAGCGCAATCCTATGACCGCGAGACAACATCTGGACGGCCGTAGGATTTTACTGAGTCCCAACTCCGCCCTTGGAAACTTGCTCGGAGCTGGGACTCTGAGCTTGGAGCACCTGCCCCCCTCCCCCCGCAGCTGATGTGGAAAGAACCATGCTGGCTGCTTCTCCGAGGGCGCACGTGTGCGACCTAGGAGACAGGGTTTTGTGGGCGGGGCAGGAAGCAGGGAGGGGAGGAGACAAGCACTGCCGTGATAAGAAATATCCTCACTGTGCCTCAGCCTCCTTCCCTTGCACTCCGGGGCACCACACTGAGAATGCCAAAATCGGCCGTCTTCTAAGTGTTTTGCAGGATGGGAGGAGCATGGAGGCACCTTCTCCTCTGCACTCCTCCCGCCTTGCATTGGATGCCCGTAATCCTCCAAGTTCGGAGGGCTATGGGCATCTGGACTGGATTGCGCCCTAAATCAGTACGATAGGTTGGATCCAGAGTTAGTCGTACTTAACCTATGGAGAGGGGAGGCTGGTGACTCCTGTGTCAGTGGGGCTCCTTGTCCATTGCAGCTTTTATTCTGAGCTTTATAGGATCTATCCATGGTGCTCCATGGTTTTCATAGATCATAGAGTTGGAAGGAGCCTACAAGGCCATCGAGTCCAACCCCCTGCTCAATGCAGGAAACTAGAGGAGGGGGTCTCCCATCCAAGTAATAACCAGGCCTGACCCGGCTTAGCTTTCCACGCTCAGACAAGCTGAGCCAGCGTAAGCCACAGGCCTGTGGTGAACCCATTTTGGGGATGGAGTTCAGCACCGTGGACAGCTCCTATAAAGCTCAGAATAAAAGCTGCAATGGACAAGGAGCCCCACTGACATAGGAGTCACCAGCGCCCGCTGCCTATGGAAATCAATGGGACTTAAGTTAGTCATCTTATGTCCCACAGATTTCAATAGGTCTACCTTGACTAAAAACCTGCATCCAACCCATTAAATATTCTAAAAACAGACAGTTACACACACACACACACACACACACACACTGTGACCGGTCTCTCCATCCTTCCTAAGCCTTTGCTTGGAGAACAACCATTCGTAGGACTGATTTGTTAGACATTAGTTTTTGGGTTTTGTTTTTTTTACTACCAAATAGTATTATCCTATTAGGTTATTCGTTGTGAATTTGGTATAGGTTCCCCCTCAACTTGCCAGGGGGAGGTGGAAGGTGAGATGTCCCCGTGCCTGTTTGCAGCAACTGAAAAATAAAAGTTGATGCCTTTAGTAGTAAAACCATCATGGTATTTAAAGATGAACTTGAGCTCAGCTAATTCTATTAAACTGCCAGATGCCAATGGGTAATACAGTACAATTAATCATGTTGTCAGCGCAGCGTTCTGAAACAAGCGAGCATACATTTGTATATATACAAAGCTGTTGACCATGGGGCCTGCAAATGTTTCATATAAATGCTAAGGGTATTTATCCCAATCACGGTTATTACAGCTCTTATTTTAATTTATTTATTTCAATTTATTTTATAAATTCATGGGTCCTTCTTCAACTAAGAAAACCTTCCCGACATGACTCACAGAAAATGTCATTTCCAGCGTACATAAACATGAACAAATTGTTCACTAGGAAACATCCAAATTTTACCACTGTGTTCATGTAGCGAACCCTAATTTTAAATCTAAAATAAAGAAGCTCATTCTATCAAGGCTGATCAAAAATTTGTTCGATAGAAATATGTAGCTGGAAGAATTAAGAAGACAGCGTAATTCAAATGAAGTTAAAATTGTAATGTGTTGGTTTAATTTTTGTTCTGTTACTTTAAATGTGTGTGATTGTTTTAAATTGTTTTGCAGTATTTGATTAGAAAAGAAAATACAGCTACTGTATATAAAATAACCAATATACAAAATATCCGCCACTGAAACATACAGCAGCTAAGATTGAGGTCCAAATAGTATGAAAAAAAAATACAGTAGCTAAGATACAGCTACAAACAAACAAAACTAGGGAGAACAAGAAATTTATGGCCCTAATTGAAAAGGGAGAAACACACCCTGGTGGGTGCTGCTGATGGAATGCTTCCCAGAGATGAAAAGTCTGATCAAGTCATTCTCTTGAATAATAGTGATCATTTGCCTTGGGGGAGGGAAGGGAGATCTGAGCTGGATTCAGTGGGACCTGTAACAAAATGTGCCACTCCATTCCATCTCTTGTCTTACAGGTTTGTGGGTGTCAGACATATAACATCCATAGGCAGGGACGGCCCTACCATTAGGCAGAGTGAGGCGGTTGCCTCAGGTGGCAGATGCTGGGAAGAGGCTGCAAGGGGTTGGAGGAGAGAGCTGTAGGGTCAAGAGGCCTGTCCTGTGGTCCCTAGGCCAGCTTCAGGTGTGGTGGAGGATGCTGTCCCGGCCTTCACCAGCGTTGAAGGAAGATTCAGCTGCCAGCGCAGTCAACTTCTGTATGAGGACTGGGGAGGGGGCACCATCGTATTCTTCACTCCAGGCAGCAAAATGTCGTGGGCCAGCCCTGTCCATATGGCATCACTAGAGATGTATGAGGAATATGATGGGCTGGGTGGGTGAAAATCTGATGGATTTTCATGATCCCATGATCCCCCCCCCCTGGGATTCCAGTTTGTTAACCCAGCACTGGCACCGACTTGCTGTGGTGCAAGTTGAGCCAGGTCACAGACTTCTCTCTCTAAGATGGGCCACGATTTGCTAAGGAAATGTGTGCAAATAGGCCAATTTTGCACAGATCGAGCTAGATCCAAGTGCTTTTCAGGTGCCGATTTGCGCAAATTGGCCAATTTTGCAAAAATTTCCTTAGTGTTTTTTTTTTTAAAAAATGCACAAATCACGGCCTGTCCATGAAAAAAAGCCTGACTCGGCCCTCTTCCGATCATCAGATCGGAAGCAGTCAGGAAATCTGTCGAGCTCAAATGAGCCAGATTTCCCTGTTTCAGTACATGCCAAGGCATCACGGATATGCCACTGATTCCCACAAGGGCTACCACACATTGCTACTTGGGTTTAGTTTATTCGCTTACAAATGTAAGGAGTGTGGCCCTTTTAGATTTGTTAGGGCCACACTAGACCTGACCAGGGGGTGGCCATTTAATTTCTCCACAATCCCCTGAGACAATGCTATGCCTGGTCATTGTGGGAAATAAAAATAGCCAGCTGCCGTAGCCCTCACCAGGGCTCCCTCAAATGCATAGCTGGCTCAGAACCGGGGGGGGGGGGCAAAAACCTACTCCCTCTTCCTACATGTGATGGAAGGGCATTTGGAGTAGCCAAACTTCGGGGATTGGCTTTGAGACAGATCTAGAGAAATGCGTTTGACCTTTGCTGAAATTTTAAATCTTCTTTCCTCAAGACAGGCAAAAACGTAATCACAGTTTCTTGAGGAAGTCAACCTTTTTAGTCCAAGTTTGTAGCTGACAGTGCATGGGTGTCTGTCAAGTCAGGTTGCATCAAAGCACCAGGTGATGAAAAAGTAATGGAATGTGACTGATAGAACTCTGGGAAAAGGTTACATATTGGAAGGAAACATGTCAGCAATATATATATATATATATTTGCTGGAGTCTGTCAAGAATGCTTGTTTTGGGGAGATACCTTAAAAATCAACCCCCCCTGCCACTAGCTACATAATATACTCCTGTTTAACATAAAGTGGTGTGTGTGTGGGGGGGGGGTTGGTTTCTTTTTAATAAAAAGCATTGTCCATTGGTAGCGATGGATATAGTTATATGGCACTTCAGCTGATAGTCTGCAACAGGGGTGTACAACCTCAGGCCTGTGGCCTAAAACTGGCCCACCTGAGGTCCCAGTCTGGCCATCTGATGCCCCCTTTCCCCTGATCTCTGACGGTTTGGTGGTTTCCTGGCATTTCAACCTTCTTCTAAAAGGTTTATTTAACCTTGTTCTAAAAGGTTGAAAAATGCCTCTCCTAAGGCTTCCTTACTGGCAGTAAGAGCTCTAGGGCACAATCCTATGGGTTGCACCCTCCCAAGATGGAAGCCTCCAAACTTGGAGGTTTTCCGTGTATCCAATGCCTGCCAAAAATTAAGTGGTTTATAAAATATGATAAATATATACACACACACACACACACACACACACACACACAATATAATAAAATCCCTAAACTTCCCTCTCCCCCCTGCCCCAGCAAAGGATGATGCAAGCTAGGCATGTGTGCGTGAATGTCATATGTGTGAGAGTGTGAGCTTTTCTACACAAGACTGTTAATCCACTATATCTGCTTTCAGTTTCTTTGCAGAATTGAGATCCAAGCTCTACATAAAGAGCTTTTTCTTTCAAGCTTTTCCACTACGTAACCTCTAGGTGGTGCTGTGCTACAGCAGAATAATGCAATTACATAAGTAGGAAAAACATTCTCTTTCACTTTCACAAATAATACTCCATTTCCCCCACTCTAAAAACAACCGTGAAAGTGCTCTTTAAAAACAACAGCAAAACTGGAGGGTCACAACATCATCTAAAGAACCCGTAAACAACTGTGATTAAGGAATGACAAGAGCCAGTGTGTAAGTAGGCAGTAGCATCTCCTGCTCCTCCTCCTCACCACCACCATTGTCTGGGCCAGTGTGAGAGGCAGGTGAACAAGCAGGTTGCAATGGTGAAGAGTATGAGCAACTCCAGGGGGCTCATCAGTGGGTCCCTGCAGGGTTGTGGCCCTTTGGCCGGTGCCCAACTGTGCCTACCCTTGACATGGGCCCTGCTGGTCTAGATGGTCATGTGAAGAGGCCCTCCTTGTTTGGAAGATGAGCAGAGCAGTGCTCTGTGAAGGATGAGACATACTAAGCCCCATTGCCACCCACGTCTTTCCTCAGCAGATAAAAGACATTCAGCTGTTGGTCTTGGGCAGATTAACAAGGATGGGTGTTTTTGTTTATCTGCCCGGTCAAGGACAATTTACAGTTCAGTTATTCTGAAGGAAGGACTTGTTGATCCGAGTACGCTCCTGTTATAGCTCCAGGTAGAGGGTGATAGATCTAGCCGTCACTGTGATAAAGTGCAGCCTATAGGCTGGCAATGCACAATATAAATAAAACACTCGTAGATTCGTCGGGTTCAGCTATTTAACAACTAGCAGCGGTATGTAGGTGCAGGCATCCGTGGAGAAAGTGTGGGGGCTTGAAAGTCCACAGACCCCTAGGCTTTTTTGTTCACCAAAAAAGAGAAGCCTTAAGGGTTACATAGCCTTTGTCCCAATATACGGATATGTGAACAAGCAGTTCTCTGAACATCGGCTTGCTGCTCGTCTCTCCTTGGTTTGCACTCGTGGTTGCGATCTCTGTTCGTTTTGTGGGAATGTGAAGGTAAATTGCACAAAATGAATGTGCAAAAATACATATCAAAGTTGCACAGATTTGCCCCATAGACTAAAGCGTGACACGCAATGGAGCCTGGTGACTGGAGTCAACGGGGTTGCATATGGCTCATGCTGGCTCGGCTTGTCTGAGCGTGGAAAGCTAAGCAGGGTCAGGCCTGGTTGTTACTTGGATGGGAGACCCCTCCTCTAGTTTCCTGCATTGAGCAGGGGGTTGGACTCGATGGCCTTGTAGGCCCCTTCCAACTCTATGATATATGAAATCTATGAATCTATATCTGCTCTGGACTTTACTCAGAAATTTTAAGGAGCTATCGATGCTGCCAAACCTATTTTGGGGATGGGGCTCAGCACCATGGACAACTCCTTTAAAGTTCAGAATACAATCCGGAGCAGATACGCAGGCCCACTGTCATTGGAGCCACCAGCCTCCAGTGGTGAAATGGTGCATGTTTAATGTTGTGCAATTGCACACTTTTCTCTCTCTCTCTCTCTTCAAAATTTGCGTATTTTTCAAATGCTAGCTGATGTTCAAGGATTTGTAACATTCTTGGAGAATGCGTTCTCCTGCTTGTGCATGCATTCGGGGTTGTGAACAGGCCCTGCTCGCATATTTTGCGAGCAGGAACCAAATTCTCGTATATCCCTACGCCAAGCAAGCTTATGTAAAAAAAAATTGAGTCCCACTGAGTTCAAGGGGACGTGACATGCGACGAGTACGCCAGTGATGACAGTCTTCTTGCCTTAGGTGTGCCATAGAATCATGCAGAAAAATGGGCATATCAGCTTAAATGAGCTAAAGGTGAAGTTAACAGGTATCTGATTTTTATACAAGATGTCCTGATTTTATTTCATATACAAATCAGGGACATGGGCAGCAGCAACATCTATCAAAGCTTTCCCTCAGATCATGGGAAAGAGATGGGCAGAGCAATCCTATGGCACCTAGGCAGCATCTAGGGGGCCACAGGATTGTTCGGATTCCCAGCAGAGGTTGGAAAATAGCTCCAACCTCAGGGCTGGGATCGGAGTTCGGGTTCCCCTCCTCCCCTGCAGCCAGCATGGAAAGAACTGCATTGGCTGCATCCTCGAGCTTGTAAGAGCGACCTCAGAGAAGGGGTTTAGGGTGGGGTGGGGTGAGGGGGGATACCAGTGTCACACACCCCTCCCCTCACCGGGCCTTCTTTTTTGCCCTCCTTTTGGAGCTGTGGGTGGGTGTGTTTTTGTAAGGTTCGGGGTTTCCTCTCTATAACCCTTACCCTTACAACTCTCACACTGTCCCTGGGATTTCCTGTTATCCCCACCTTATGTTAATAAACACTTTCATGTTTTCTCTGACAATATGTAAAGCACTGCTTCTCAAACAGGTTGCTTTAACAAACAAAGTGGTTTATTTAAACTACACAAAAGTTTCTTGAAATAAGTTTAATACGTGAGTTTCAGTTAATACTATTTAATCCCCTGTCCTACTCCATTTCTAAATTCACTCTCACCATCTGTTCACATTAATAATTCCTGCACTCACTGACTCTAATAACGCTCTCTGATCAATCTGACTCTCTTCAGTGTTCTCCAACCTTGGGTCCCCAGGTGTTTTTGGCCTACAACTCCCAGCATGCCCCAGCCTGGCTGGGGCATGCTGGGAGTTGTAGGCCAAAAACATCTGGGGACCCAAGGTTGGAGAACGACTAAACTCCTCACTAACTTAATCTGCTTCACACAGCACACACACTTCACTCCCCCTTCACTCTCTCAGCCAATCAGCTCACATATGCAAATCCACCATTCTTCCTGCCTGGCATTTCTCACTCACCATTTAGGGGTGTCCACAAACCTGGGGGGCGCTGCCCCGCCCCGCCTTGCTTCTCCGTGGCACCTCGCCCCGCCGCTCGATCCTCCACAGCATGGAGTAATTCTCTGCGCCACTCGAGCTGCCCGTGCCACCTGCGCCGGTCCCATCGCGTCACTTCCGCGGAGAGGCGAGCAGCCGCTGGATCCCAGTAAGGCCCGCTCGCCTCTTGCGGGTGTGTGAGTGGGGCCAATTTCGGCTCCACTACGCCCACTCGAGGCGAGCGGATACATCCCTAAAAAAGACAGAGATGCAACAGGCATACCTACCTATAGCCACATAGACTCATAACAGGAACACATTACTATGCTTACCATATATCCTCATATTAATTTACACACAATGCCATATCACAACCAGTGCCGCCAAAGTACGGCATATCCTGGCAGTGCCTCAGTCTTGTTCCCTCCCCCTCTAAAGCGTCGCGCAGTTGGGCTGCCAAAATCAGTCACTTAGCCGCTTTGCAGGGCAGGAGGAGTGTGGAGGCGACCTTGGCTTCTGCGCTCCTCCTGCTCTGCATAGGAGGATGCCTGGAATCCTCCAAGTTTGGAGGGTTACGGGCAGCCTCATTGGATTGTGCCCTAAATATAATTTGCCATTACAAAGAATCATAAAGAAAATCTCCAAGCAGCCAATGGATCCCAGCCATATTTTTGCCAGCCGGCTCTTACCATATACTATTTCCATATTTTCCTGGATGTGTGGAGGGTGGGGGAACAGAGTAGTACCACTTCTAAGGGAATCCACAAGTGGCTGCAGTTGCCACATGGCCAGAAGCTTACTGAGATGACAAGACTTTCATTTTCCAGGCTGATTGCCAGAACAGGAGGGTGGAAAGCCAGCAAGCATTTTGTGCTAATTGTTTTCATGTTATTTCCACACTTTATAGAAAGTGTGTTGTTGTTTTTCAAAAAATGAAATATGGTGTCCTTTAAAAAGGACAGCACATTGTTTAAAGCTGCTTTCTATTAGAAGGAGAAAGTACTGTGCAGATATTCTGGAGCATTTTGTCTTTAATTCCTTTATTTATTTATTTATTTATTTAAGAAAAGCTGTTCCACTCAGAGGAAAGGTACTCTTCGCATGCTCAGGCACTCCATCTGAGATCCCAACATTTTTTAAGACTATATTTTTATTAAAGTATTTTTCAGATTTTACAAATGGGAGAAAGCAAAACAGTTATACACAAAACAATGAAGAAATACAGCAAGAACCTTGCATTAGGTACATTAGTGGCATTTGCCAGGATAAACAGAGGCAGAATGTGAATATGTAGAAGTCAGACCCTTCCAAAATGATTTATATCGCATTGAGCAATGTCGCACTGAGGGATCGTTATTAATGTGAGCAACAAAATGAAATCATTGGTCGACTGAGTGGTCCAGACGAGAATGATTTTGGGCAGTGCAAATCTGTGGTGTCCGTTTTCCATTCGAGTTAAACTCTCCAAACTTTCCAAGGGACCAACATTTTGGGGAATGAGAAACAGCGATGAGAACAGGTTCATCATCATCATCATCATCATCATCATCATCATCATCATCATTATCATTATCATCATCATCATCATTATTATTATTATTATTTATTTTCATTTACTGTATTGTTCTGAGTATAGGCCGCTCCTGATTATAAGCCGCACCCTTGAAGTTTGGTGCTATTTTAAAAAAATAAAATTTCTAATGAGCGGTGCGGAAAAAGCAACATCCTGCTGGTGGTGGAGGCTGCGGGAGAAAGAGGAGATGGGGTGGCTGCAGCAGGAGAGCAGCTGGCCCGTGGCCTGGCACCGGACTCATAGAGACGCTGCCCCCACCCGGAGGAGCCGCCGCCGCCTGCGTCTAAGCAGAGGAGGAGGAGGGTGGCGAGCCAGCGGTGAGAAGAGGCCCGGGTGTGGCCTCTCCGGGGGTACTGCGGGTCTCGGCCGGGCGCAGAGGTGCCATGGGAGCCGCCGCCCCCGCCACCTGCGCTGCTGCCGCCGACGCCAAGGAGGAAGAAGGGCCTGGCCATGGCAGCGTCGGTGCCACGGCTTCACTGGGCCCCGCAGCCCGTCACCATGGATAGCTCCAAGGCGCGCACCTCGCTCGAGGCACTCAAGCTCAGCCTGCGGCAGCTGCGCTAGAAGGAGATGAGGGGCGGAGGAAGCGCCTGGCCTGGGAGCAGCCCACTGCAGGGGATGGACTATGAGTCCCATCGGCCCCGGCCAGCACAGTGTCCCCTCAGCTGGGCTGGACTACGATTCCCATCAGCCTCAGCCAGTGCGGTTTCCCCCCTCAGCTTGGTTGCCCTGGTTTTGGCCCGCTACGCCCGCCTCGAGGCGGGCGGGCACACCCCTCCAGCAGGATGTTGTTTTTTTTTGCAACATCCCGATTATATGCTGCACCCCTAGTTTAGGGACTCAAATTAGGGGGGGAAAGTGCGGCCTATACTCAGAACAATACGGTATATACCGCCCAATAGCTGAAGCTCTCTGGGCCGTTAACAACAATGTATAAAAAACAATAAAATACAGTACAAATAATATTAAAACAGCATAAAATTCAATACAAAATTTAAAAACAGAAATTAAAAACCCTTTGAACAATTAAACACATTCAAAGTTATAAGCATGATGGTGTGAATGCCAATTCTCTGTTCCCTTCCCCCCTAGACACTTTGGTATCTGGGCTTCAGCTGCAAAAAGGTAAGTGTTGGAGGTCTTATGAAGGCCCAGATTCATAGGAGAGGTGCTGCCTTGACTGATTTTTCACCAGATCTGGCCTGAGGATCCTTTCGTCTTGATGGCAGAGAAGACTTCTTGAAGCAACGAACCATCTTCTTTTGCCCTCTCTGCTTGTATTTTTCAGTGGCTGTTAAAGTGGTGCTGAGTATCAACACTTGAGGGCCTTTTCGCCCCATCTTTTCTTGAGATATGGAAACAGGAGAACTCTCCAGTTACTATACATTATCCCTTGGAGAAAATTAGAAAAAACAGGAGAAACTGCTAGATGTGAAGGCAGAAGTCCAGGCCTGGCCTGGTGCTCAATTCAGGCTGCAACCCAGTAGCGGTTTCCAACCCATCAGTTGAAGACCAATGGTCTAGACCTGGGATGTGACTCAATCTCCCAACTGATCTTCATAGATTCATAGATCATAGAGTTGGAAGGGGCCTACAAGGCCATCGAGTCCAACCCCCTGCTCAATGCAGGAAACTAGAGGAGGGGTCTCCCATCCAAGTAATAACCTAGGCCTGACCCTGCTTAGCTTTCCACGCTCAGACAAGCGTGAGCCAGCGTGAGCCACAGGCCTGTCCTTGCTTATCATCCTTTTGCCCATCTCTCTCCACTCTCAACAGAAAATGTGACTCTGGATCCACACAGCTTTTTGCACACTCGCTCTGTCTTTTCATTTAAAAATACTCAAGGCAGCTGCCTCTCGCTTTGTGTTTGGCATATTCGTATCAGGAAGGCCTTTGATACAGGATGAAGCCCCCTTATCGCTTAGGCTCTTAGGGAGGGCCTTGAACACCACTGCAGAAAAAGTGTTTCCTTTTGCTCTAAGCGACGACTCTCCAGAAGTGGTTAAACTGAATTTATGAATTTTTAATTCATAAAAGAGCCCTGTCTGTTCACAATGGTCTTCGGTAACGTTTCGAAGCATCCCGACTGGAAAAGTATCTCTTTTGCCCACCTGTGTCCAGTAGGGGGCAGCAAATGACATCAAAAACAGTCCCACACACACATACACAAAGTATTTGCTCCCTCTAACCCATTTGAAATTAACCACACAGGTTGGATGCAGAAAACAAAGTTGAATGAAGGTTATTTTAATTAAAGAAATTGGCAGAGCTAGCACAATTCCATCCACTTCCCTACCACCCCTACCCTTCCATTTCATAACACTTTTAACAATTCACTGCAGCTTCTCTTTAGCAAAATCAACTCGCCTGTGTACAGTGCTTATCTGTTTTTGAATGTGTGTGGTGTTGTTGTTACTTTAAAAAAAACCAAAAAAACCAACCTCCCAAAACTGGCATTTTCTTGTTCCACAGTAGTTCAAGTAGATGATTGATGGATTAATGGCAAGCAAAGGGGTTAGTTAATATGACCCCCAAGTCTAGGAAACTTTTAAAATAACCTGAACTTATTGAAATTTAGTCCTATGGGGGATAGGCTGGTATTCAGCAAAAGGGGAAACCCAGAGAAATTGGCAGGAACATCACTGGTCTAGTGGGGCTGAAGGGCAAGGATCTTTCTATCCTGAACAGGCGTTGTCAAGCAGCTGGTAGGGGCACGGGAGAAGGCAGGATGAAAACAGTCCTGCCTATTCTTCTCCCGTTGCACACACACGCCCCCACAACTGTGACCAACCAATTATTCATTTTGACTTTTATAGGGTTGGATCCAGACTGCTAAGTCACAATTAGGAATCAAGAGCTAAACTGCCAATATCATACCGCCTTTACACAAATCCATGGTGCAACCACACTTGAAATAATGTGTGTAGTTCTGGTCACTACACCTCCAAAAAGGATATTGGCGAGTTGGAAACGGTGCAGAAAAAGGCAACTAAGTAAATGATCAAGGGGCTGGAGCAACTCCCCTACGAGGAAAGGTTACAACATTCGGGGCTCTTCAGCATAGAAAAAATGGAAAGTAAGTGGAGACATTATAGATGTGTACAAAATCGCAGGCACAGTGTGGAGAAAGTGGTTAGGGAGACATTTTTTCCTCCTTTCTCATAATACTAGAACTCAACTGGGGCCAGTCCTATGAAGCTGAATGGCGGGAGATTCAGAACAGATAAAAGGAAGCGCTATTTCACACAGCGCATAGTTAAACTATGGAATTCACTACCACAAGATGTAGTGATGGCCACCACTTTGGAAGGCTTTAAAAGGGGATTGGGCAAATTCATGGAGGAGAAGGCTATCAATGGCTACTACTAGTCCTGATGGCTATATGCTACCTCCAGCATCAGAGGCAGTCTGCCTATATACACCAGTTGCTGGGGAACATGGGTGGGAGGGTGCAGTTTGCAGTCATGTCCTGCTTGTGGGCTTCCCACAGGCAGATGGTTGGTCACTGTGGGAACAGAATGTTGGGGTAGCCTCTTTTTTTTTAAAGGTTAACCCTTGGTCTGATCCAGCATGGCTCTTCTGATCTTCTTCATTTAGTCCCAACAAAATCATAGAATCATAAGAATCCTAGAGTTGGAAGAGAACTCAAAGGCCGACTAGTTCAACCCCCGTCGATGCAGGAAATCCACTGTTACAGCACCCCTGATATGTGGCCATCTAGCCTCTGCTTAAAAATATCTCACAATGGAAAGTGAGGAAGTCTGTTCTGGCGTCGAAGAGCTCATCCTGTCGGGAAGTTCTTCCATGAGCTGGCTAACTTGCACACACTTACCTGGGAGCTTGTCTTGGAGCTCAGTGGAGATTTCCCCAGAGTAAACTTGCATAGGGTTGAACTGTCAGTCTGGATCAAACCAATAAGTGTTAACCAGCTCCAGAACTGTATTTAAAAAAAAAAAAAAAAATGCTAACAGCATAATCCTATGCATAATCAGGGGAGGCCGGTGACTCCTGTGTCAGTGGGGTTCCTTATCCATTGCATCTCTTTATTTGTGCTTTATAGGAGCTATCCGTAGTGCCCCACAGTGGCAAACCTATTTTGGGGATGGAGCACAGCACCATGGACAGCTCCTATCAAGCTCACACAAAAAGATGCAATGGATAAGGAGCCCCGGGAATCACCAACCTCCCCTGTTGACTTTGAAGTACATCCCATTGTTTCCAGTGAGGCTTATTCCCTGATGTGTGAGTTTAACATTGCAGCCTAAATGCTGGATCAGTGGTGTAATATGTTCCCAAAGATCCATCCCCATCTGATCTGAATAAGCTCTGACCTGGTCTACACACAATAGGCAGAACAATGGGGCTGCAGTGCCCACCTCACAAGTAGCTTGCCCAGCCATTGTTTCAGATCTTCAGGAAGACAGTAATAAGAATTATTGCAGGCTTTGAAGTCCTAGTGTATCAAAAGGCCATCAGACAAAGCAATTCCAGGAAGGCGGTACTTATGGGAAAGCGGAGATTTAAGAGACTATCGCAACCATTAGCAATAAGCAGGTGAAATTTGGACATCAATGAAGGCATGAGGTGAGTGATTCCCAAATGCTGGGCTTGTACATACTAGTGTGCCATGAAAAAACTAGAGATTATTTCATAGTAATATTGAATTTATTCTCCATTTTATGAATTGTGTTTGTCTTATTTGAATTTATTGATATGCTCTGTAAAATGCATTTCCCCCGATGTGATTTATTTTGATGAGTTGCTGCTTGTTGTGAGCTGCTTTGGGGGCAGTCTAGTCTGGAAAAGAGGCATGGAGCTGAACTAACCTAAACTTGCCCCCTCCGTCACTGGACCCCTGTGATTACTTGAAGGAAAGGCACTTTCCACATACAAATTCTGAGTACCAAAAGACATGGGCCCCAACGAGATCCTTAGGGATGCTTCCGAAATTCATCTCCTCTGAATTTCTTGCCAGGGGCTTCTGAATTACCTAGCCATAGTTTTTGAAGTGGAACGGAGGCAGTAGGAATCCTCTCCATTGATCTCCCTGCTGTTGCTGTTGTTTTTCTAAAAAATAAATAAATCTGAATTTTCAATTTGTACAGAGTGCTATGCATATGGACTTCATCGTACCTTGCAGTTCCTGCAGTTCTTTCGTGTCTTTCCCCTTTTGTGTGTGCCAAAAAGAAAAGAAAAAAGGAACAAGTAAAACACTCCACAAAAAGAACCTTGATCAGAGGCGCTGTTAGGGGGCAACTCACTAGGGCTGGAGTCCTGAATCTTTCATTTGGAGCCCCAAATCTCTGGGAGGCCATCTGCCGCACCTCCCTGCTGTCCATGGGCACTTGCTGAAGTAAAGGGACAGGGGCCCTGAGGATCTCTGTTGCATCGGATCCCCCTACATTAGCTGGCTTTTTGCCCACATGTGCTTCACCTCCTGCTGCCCCCCCATTGAATCTTTTCGCCTGAGGTTTTTTCCTGAAATCAAATGCCCTCCTCTCCCCTGTCCATACATCCCTTTTTACAAATAAGGGTGTCCTTAGGAGACAGGGTCCTTTACAGACACACAGAGAGACTTTAGAGCAGGGGTTCTCAACTGGGGGGAATTCCCCCATGGGGGGGGGGGGAATTGGGACCACAGACTCAAACTGTTGGAATACTGATCTTTCTACAAATTACAATTCTACAGATTGTACATAATCTACAGGACATCACACCTTATTGTATGGCACAGATTAAGTCAGACAACCTTGGAAAGGGGGGGAATGACATTCTGACATATGGTGAAAAGGGTGCACAGGGTAAAAAAAGTTTGAGAACCACTGCTCTAGAGCATATGTAAATTAGCATATTCAAGTTTGTGCCTTTTTTTTTGTTTTGTTTTTTGTCCTAGGGCACTGGATCTTTTCGGTACCAACACCACCCCTGATCTTGATACAGTGATTGCATTGGTTTCTTCTTCTTCTTCTTCTTCTTCTTCTTCTTCTTCTTCTTCTTCTTCTTCTTCTTCTTCTTCTGAGGAGGGAGGCAGTGTTTTATCACAGCTAGGGATGGAGGAATCTGTCACACTCGTTTTTCCCCACGTTTGATTTTTTTTTGTACATGTCTTTCCCTAATATAGGCATTTCTGTACGCATGTTTCCCCAATGTACACATTGACCACAATTTATTCAGGCCTTTATATGCCAACAACAAGACCTTAAACTGGTCTTGGTGGCTAATAGGTAGCCACTAGCCAGTGCTTTTGCTTCAACACCAGTGTAATATGAGCTTGGCCAAGTCCATCACTGAGCCTCCCGGCTGCTGCATTCTACACCAATATTCCCTAATAGATGCATTTCTGTATAACATGGAGAGGAGGAGGACCATGTAAGCCACCTTGGGTTCCTTGCAAGAGGGGGAAGTTGAGATATAATGGGATAAGAAATAATATAATAAAAAGGTGGGTCCCTACACAGCACTAGCTGAACATGCCTTCCTAAAAACTGTTTAGCCACCAGTTGATCGGATCCATTTCTACTTGTGCAGAGCCCCCAAATGCACCGCAGAACAACTGGTCTGGAGCATTGACCACAGGGGTCAAGAATGTGTCCCGGTGTTCAAAAGTACTCCCCCTTTTGTGTACCTGTGTGTGTTTGTGTGTGTGTTTCTGTTTGTTTCAGGGCTCTTTAAATGGAGGAGGCAGTGCCTTTGGCAGAAAAAAAATTGCTGATGCTTACAGCCGGCCTTGAGAGTTTGGAAGGATTTATGTTCATCATTCTTAAGTAGTAATCAGTTTTCTTACAACTGTTCCCTCCGATTTCCAAGATTATTTAGTGTCAGCAGCCTTCCATTCTCATGATTTGCTTTCCTTAGTAAAACTTCGGCTTGAAATAAATTACTCAATAACCAATACAGCCTGAATATTTTAGCATTGCTCCTTCAGCCGTTTGTTGGCTTGGAACTGTAATTTTTCCTCGTTAGCAGCTCACACAGCATGGCCAGTTAACAATCTGTTTATTGAGAAGTCTTTTTCCACCCATCATACGGACACCACAGACGAGGGCTCCCTCTCTTTTTTAAAAGTAAGGACATGGAACATTGCTTGTTATGAAATGGACATATTGAAATGATCAAGTGCCATTTGGTGATGCCAAAGGGTGATGCTTAAGGGCGGTGACCACTCAGGGACACGCGGCTATGTTTGGGAATAGCGGTTTGGCGTGGGGAGGGGAGGGGGGAGGGGAATGTGGTGGAATCTCTTGCATTGGTTACAAAACAGTGGGAAAGAGATCGTTTATAAGATGCTGAGGAGTTGTCTGGGGCATGGACAGGGAATCTTTGGGTCTATGCACTGTGTGACAAGCTGTTGTACTATGTGTTGTAGCAACTTCTAAGGTAAGTTAATATCCTCAAGCCCTGGACTCAAGTTCGCCCAACCAGGCTGGATCACTGGATCTTCCTTGTCCTGTTCTGCGCTCCCTTGAACCTCACAGGGGAAGCTGGTAGCAAGATCAAGGCAGGCAGGCAAACAGAAAGAACGGGCCAGGAAGAAAGAAGGACCTTGGACAGTTCCAAGCAGATCCTGCTGGCTGGAACTCTCTCCTAGGACAATAGGAGGATGTTGTCTCAGCAGAAAGCTAAAGCCATCATAGAATCATAGAATCATAGAAAAGTAGAGTTGGAAGGGGCCTACAAGGCCATCGAGTCCAACCCCCTGCTCAATGCAGGAATCTAGGTCAAAGCATCTCTGACAGATGTCTGTCCAGCTGCACCTTGAATGCCTCCAGAGTGGGAGAGCCCACCACCTCCCTAGGTAGTTGATTCCATTGTCTTATTGCTCTGACAGTCAGGAAATTTTTCCTGATGTTTAGGTGGAATCTAGGTTCCTGTAACTTGAGCCCATTATTCCGTGTCCTGCAAACTGGGATGACCGAGAAGAGATCTTTGCCCTCCTCTGTGTGACATCCCTTCAAATACTGGAAGAGTGCGATCATATCTCCCCTCAGTCTCCTCTTCTGAAGGCTAAACATGCCCAGTTCTTTCAGTCTCTCCTCATAGGGCCTTGTTTCCAGTCCCTTTATCATCCTTGTTGCCCTCCTCTGAACCCTCTCCAGTTTGTCTATGTCCTTCTTAAAGTGAGGTGCCCAGAACTGGACGCAGTACTCAAGATGAGGCCTAACCAGTGCCGAGTAAAGGGGAATTATCACTTCCCACGATTTGGAAGCTATACTTCTATTAATACAGCCCAAAATTGCATTTGCCTTCTTTGCAGCCACATCGCATTGCTGGCTCATATTCAGTTTTGTGATCTACCACAATTCCAAGATCCTTCTCACTTGTAGTATTGTTGAGCCAAGTGTCCCCCATTCTGTAACTCTGCATTTGGAGAGTTTATGTAGGTTCCATCTGAAGCTTTATGTAGGTTGACAGGACATGTAGTGTGGTTAGCTTTGCTTCTCCTGGATTGTTAAAGGGCCCTCGCCTGATTTTGCAGTCTGAGACTTCTATGGGGCTGGAGAGATAGAGGTTCTGCCAAGAACAACTCCTTTGAGTCAGAGGATGATGGCAAGGCTATGTCCTCTGGCTGGGAGGGCCTTGAATAAGGCACTAACTGTCCTACTCCCAGGATGTAGGCTGTGCCTCATCCTCATCAGAATCTTCTGCTGCAGACTGTGGGCTAGGGGAAAGTCTGTGGGCTAGGGGTCATAACACTTCTGGATACAAAGGACTATAAAAGAGCTTCCTGTTCCAAGCAACCCTTGCTTGAATAACAAGGTCTTCCTGAACTCTGGCTCATTCCTGTATCATTGGTTGTCCTTTGATCCTGGCTTCTGGCTTGCTCCTCAATCCAGCCTCCGGATTTATCCTTGAGTCCTGACTTGGTCTTCTGCTCTGACTCCTGGCTTCCTACCTAGTTCCTGGCTCCTGTCTTGCCTCAAACTGCTGCCCATGGCCCAACAATGATAGAAGGGATAGGCTACAGCCAAGCCATACCACATAGTGAGAAATAAGATACTAGAAATTGGGGTGAGAGAGAGAGAGAGAGAGAGAGAGAGAGAGAGAGGGAGGAGGAGGAGGGAGGAGGAGGAAGGAGAAGAAGAAGAAGGAGAAGGAGAAGAAGAAGAAGAAGAAGAAGAAGAAGAAGAAGAAGAAGAAGAAGAAGAAGAAGAGAATCATAGTTTAAAATGTTGTAAACTGCCTTTGGGATGGCTGAAAAGCATGATATAAATCTAATAAATGCATAAAGAAATACTTCCTTGTAACTGTAAGTGTCCCATTATTTGGGAGGTGAGCATTGGTAGATTGGGGTGGGAGTTATTGCCCCTGTTTTGTATACCATATGATGCATCTATTAATGCATCAGACACTGTAGGTGTCTTGAGTTCAAGGACTCTCATGGAATGTGCAGGAAGACCTTCTCAGGGATAGGCCTTCTTCCAGGAAGGTCAGGTGGCCTATATATATATATATATATATATATATATACCTGAGAGGCAAGAAAAAAAGCATAGAGCTGGAGAGGCAATGTCATGCCCCCACTGGAGGAATCCTCCCCAGAGGAACTGCTAGAGCTACCAGAAACCAAGGGCACCCTAGATCAGCCACTGTCCCCAGACCAGGAGGAGCCTCAGGGGAGATGGCTGCAGTTCTATCCCTGTCAGGTGGAGGGGACTCTGCCTCTGAGACAGAGGCTGAGCAACCCCCTGGCCCCCAGTAGTATCATCACCTCAAGCAGCAGGTCAGTAGGGCTCCTGTGAGAAGAAGTGTTCACTTACAGGGAAGGACAACTCAGGGAAAGGCGACTCTTTCTTTCCTCATGAGCAGGGCTCTGGCCTGAGAGCTCTACTGTACTACAGCTGAGCCCTGGGTGGGGCTCAGCAGGCTCTGATGATAAAAGCCTTCAGTGTCTGCCTAGCCAGTGCAGGAAGCAACGCCTTTCTTTTTGCTCCAGTGTCTCTACCCTGTCTCCCTTTTAAAGCCATACAAACTGGTGACTGTCATTACATCCTGTGGAAGTGAATTCCATTAGTTTAACTATGTGCTGTGTGAAGAAGTACTTCTTTTTCTGTCCCGAATCTCCCACTAAATCAGCTTCATGGGATGACCCCATTGGGTTCTAGTAATATGAGAGAGGGAGTAAAATATCTCCTTATCCATTTTCTCCGCACCGTGCATAATTTTGTGCACCTGTCATCTCTCCCCTTACTTGCCTTTTCCTAGGCTAAACAATCTGAGATGTTATAACCTTTCCTCATAGGGGAGTTGCTCCAGCCCCTTGATCATTTCAGTTGCCCTTTTCTGCACTTTTTCCAACTCTACAATATCCTTTTTTTAGGTGCGGTGACCAGAATTGTACACAGTGCAGACCAGAATTTTCTAAGTGCAGTCGCACCATAGATTTGTATAAAGGGAGTATGATATTGGCAGTTTTATTTTCAGTTTGTTTCCTAGTTATGCCTAACCTGGAGTTTGCCTTTTTCACAGCATCCACACACTAGGTCGTGAGCAGCCAAAACAATATTCACCTTTTTTGCAACAGCATCACCTTGGAGGCTTATGTTCAGTTTTATAATCCGCAAGGGCCACCAGACCTGCCCCTCTGATTAGCGGAAGGACTGTGGCTCCATAGCAGAACACACACTTTGCAGGCAGAAGTTCCCAGGTTCAATCCTAGGCATCTCCAGTAAAAAGGATCAGGTAGCTGGTTATGGGAAAGATCTGTGCCAGAGACGCTGGAAAGCCCCTGTTATAGGAAGCTGCCTTGGTCTGGGTCAGACCATGATGGGTCTGACAACACTCGGCATGACGGAAAAAAAATAATCTGTCTGGTATAAGACAACTTCCAGTGATGCCTTTTCAGTGCAGCTACTGTTCGTCCAGTTCTTTCCAATTTTCTCTTTCTGCCTTTGGCTCTTCCTTCCAACACAGAGAACTTTATAATAACTATTTTATACATGGTCATGGAATTTCCCCTACAGTTAAGCACAATCATGCTGTGAACAAATCGCTGTATGAAAATATATAAGTATATATGCGCATACATACACACACCGATAATGAACATCTGGTGACAAAATGCCTTTTAGTACCAACTGGGGGAAAAAATAGAAATGTAATTATGGGGGTTTGGAGTGGAAGAGGCAATAAAATCTTTTTTGGCTGCTTGTTACTTTTGTAACTTGAAAATAGTTTCCTTCCCAATCAATACATTCAGGGGAAACTTTTCAAATGGTAACAATCATTTTTTAACAAGGAGAAACAGAAACACAGACACACACACACACACACACACATACACAGAGTCTAACTACTCCTAAATACTGGATGTATTAATTGTGAGGCTTAATGGAACATTTTATGTGTCTGAACAAGTAGTTTACATAATTAAAAATCTCCTTTGATCTGTGAGTGAATGATTTAATCATAATGCTCATTAGGCTAAACGGGTCTTCCATTTGATTGTATCAAGATGGCACAGAAAATTCTCAGACCTTTTAGAGATTATTTGTGTTGCTATTAAGCAAGCATGGAACCCTATTTGCAAGCAGATAGCTTCTCTTTTATTCTTATGAATGTAATTGATTCTGAAAATCGTTCAGATTAAAGCATTGTTTTTTCTTTATCCGATTTTGTTTTCATTTTGTTTTCTCACAAAAAGCTTTCCGGCATAGTAAGTAGTTTCTCGGTCGATTTATGTTCCTTAAACAGTTTGCTACAGAAATGACACATTGATAAAGCAATCTGATCTCTCTGCTGATGAGAGAGCAGCTTTATTTCCCCATTAAGAAAAATATGATTATTTACCTCTGAAGCAGAAAAGTGATGCATTAAATAGATGACCTGGATTGTTAAATATTCAACTATACAGTGTGTGTGTGTGTGTGTGTGTGTGTGTGATCAGTTTCATTCCCCCCCCCCCATAATGAGCTTACAATAGCACCCTGATCGTGAAGTCCCTATGCCCAACAGTGACTAAACTAGGGGGTTCGGGAACTTTTTTTTTCTATTGAGGGATGCATTCCCTTGGAGGTAATCTGTCAGGGGCTGCATGGTGGATGGGGTCAGTTTTCTCTCTCACTTTCTCTCATTCCCTTCTCCCTCCCCCCCTCCCTCTTTTTCTCCGCCAACCAACTGCCAGGGGGGGGAAACAGATCACACTCGCCAGAGGTCTGAACTGATGGCTTGCAGAGGGCTTTTGAAATCGTCGCCCTCCAGTGCTGGCCCCAAGTTGACTCCCTCAAGGTGCCCCTCCTCGGGCGGTCAGGTGTCCTATTTTACAGAGGATGCTCCTCTGTTGAAAGACATCCTCTGTTTGATAGGTTGTCCACTCCAAGTCCAATTTACAAATAAAGAACCATAAGAAGGGAGAGCTTTGGGGGCCGTGAAGTTGCCCATCCACGGTTAGTGCCTGGACAGCAGACGGAGCAGGAGCACAGTCTTCCTGGTCAGTCTTCTCCTTTATGGCGAGATTACCATTATTATTTTAATATAAATCTACATATGCAAATGCTATGCAAACTGGTGACCTCTTTTGTTTTATTTATTTATTTATTTTATTTATTAATTATATTTATACCCCGCCTTTTTTCTTGCAAGGAACCCAAGGCGGCTTACATAGTCCTCCACCTCCTCTCTGTTTTATCCTCACAACAACCCTGTGAGGTAGGTTAGGCTGAGAGTCAGTGACTGGCCCAAAGTCACCCAGTGAGTTTCCTGGCCAAGCGGGGACTAGAACCCGGATCTCCCGAGTCCCAGTCCAACACTCTCACCACTACGCCACACTGGCTCTCTTTTTTGGCGATGCGTAAGTGGCCACCTGCCCTGCTCCCTCTGCGTGGCTGGTTGCCTGCCATTGTCTCCTCCTCCTCCTCCTCCTCCTCCTCCTCCTCCTCCTCCTGCTGCTCCTGCTCCTCCTCCTCCTCCTCCCCCCTCCTCCTCTTTCTCATCATTTCTCCCACTTGTTTGCTTGACAGGCAGTGAGCAAGCAGGCAGTGACATCTGCCGCTCCTCCTTCTCACCACCACCGTTGTCTGGGCCAGAGCTGGAACCAGAGGCAGGTGAACAGGCAGGTTTCAGAGTCTTTTGTCAGTGGGCCCCCTGCTCGGGTTGGGCCCTCAGCAGGTGTCCCAGTATGCTGACCCTTGATGCCAGCCCTGTTGCCCACCCCTGAACTAGACAGTGCCCTGGTTCAGATGTAACACTAAACTATGGTTTAGCATTACATGGGCAAGGCTTACGGGCTTACGTGTTCCTCACTCTGCCGTTGGCGCGACAGGATCTGCTTCTGCTTTCAGACTAACCGGAGTTCCCTTGAGTCCAAACTCGGGGGCAGCGGGGGGGGGATAAATACACAGGTATGCCCAATGACTGTGCTGGCTTTTTATAAGATGCTAGGATTAGTTGATTTTAACCTTCATAAACATAAAACAGTTTTGGCCGTACGTATATCTGAGAGTGGTTGCAGACTTTGCTGCTTTGTAACTCTTAAGATTGCCAGGAGTTAAAATCCAAGACAGCCCAGAAAATAATTTTAGCACACAAAATAAACTTTGGAGGGTGGTGTTTTTGTTTTTTTTTGTTTTTTTTAATGTATTAGTTCTCTGTTATGTGTTCTCTCTCTCTCCCTCCTTCTCTCTCTCTCTCCCACCCACCCGCTTTTACTGTAGCTTTGATAAGCATTCTTTCCAGTTCATTTCACCTGCTAATGAGGAACTGACAGTGACACACATAGAAAAGAGAAAACAATGACTAACATTGCCAAAAGATCCTCTCTTCTCACTCGGGACTGGGTGGAAGTTGCACCTCACATTTTAGCATTAGATTTTTTGGGTTTGTTTGTTTTTTTGTTGCAAAAAGCTGAAATCAGGGCTTGTGGTCCTTTAGATCAATCATTGGTGTTGGAATAGAAGACCAAACCTACAGGAGTCATGTAGTGACTGGGTTCACACAACACGATAAGCCAGGGGTGGCTTGTTGTGTTGTCTGAACCCAGCCAGAATGGCTTGTGTGTGGTTAGCAAACCACGCTGCTGGGTTAAGGCAACACAACAAGCCACCCCTGGCTTATAAGCCACCGTGGCTTATCGTGTTGTGTGAACCCAGCCTATAGGTGTCTGCTTTAGGTGGCAGATTCTGGGTCTCTCTAATGGTAATGGTAAATCATTTAATTGACACTTTTGTCCAGTCCTACCCTGCAGCTACAGTGTAGATCCCTTGCTGTCCCTAACCCTAGCTGTTGGACCTCCAAAGCTCAAGATATGATATTGGGAAATCTGTGATCGACTCTGCTGCTTTTTTTTTTTTTTTAATTGCTTTTATTTTAATGGAAAATGGAGCTTCTGCCCCTCTGCCTCAATTTGGATTGAGTCCATGGAAATGGGGGAAGGGGCAGCCCTTCTCTTGTGACAATGGCATTGCCCCTTAGAGGCAGAAATGCATCTTGCTCTTGCATTTGAGAGTTGTCGTCTCAGTTTACAACATAGGACTTGCTTGTTCTCAGTGCACAAGAATTGTAATGACCTGATACTGTACGTAGTCTTACATAAACACCTATTACATAGTTTTTAGAAAGCATTTTGGGTGAGTAAATGTATGAACACCTTGTCTGAAACATTTTTTTCAGCATCCTGAAAGAAAATATTTCATAATCCATTCCCCCCCATCATTATTTTGGGGGGGGGAATGAAAAAAGGATTTGGGAAAAAATGGAGGGAAATCCCCCCCCATTTCCCCATTTTTTCCAAGGGTCTTCACATCTCTAGGGCTAACCTTTCCCCCTGTGCCACTTTCCTGATGCAAATTCCCCCTCCCTGAGATGCTATTTGCCACATGGGGGAGTTTACAAGTACCAAATGGGATCTGTCACTTTAGATTTGTCCCACGGAGGCCTTCTTAGCAGCAAGAGACAGGGATGGGGACTCAGACTCAAGGACTCGACTCGTGAGTCGGACTGAGACCCCCCTCTGACTCGACTCGGACTCGAGTCCCAATATTTTTAATGGGACTCGAGACTCGACTCAGGACTCGAGACCAAGGACTCTTCAACATCCCTGGGCTGTGCCAGAAGGAGTGGAGAGGAGCGTGATTGCCAGCGAAGAGCACATGGAAGCGAGGTGTGACGCTGCTCGGCCACTATGGATGGCTACCAGGAGTGCAGCCCCAACAGTGTGTCAAGATTTATTTTGATTGATGTGTTGCGTACTTGGGAGAGGCAGAAGAAGGACCTGAGATTACTCTGTGTGGCTGCTCTGAGTGTGTTTCTGGTTCCAGCAAGTTCATCACCAGTGGAGCGGGTGTTCAGTGAAGGTGGAATTGTGATGAGATCTCACCGTTCCAGAATGGGGGGCCAAACATTTAGAAAAAATCATGTTCCTCAAATGCAACATGGATAAGTTTTAGGAAGTACAGCAAGTTTATTTTTTAAAATCATTTTTCTAAAATGCAACCTTTCAGACATTTTGGGTTTGGCTGCCTCTGCCTGCCTGCCTGGGGTTCCCAGCCTCCTCTGCCTGCCTGGTCTCTTCTTGACCAGTTCAACAGTTGAATTGTCCAAGACAAAGGCCTCTGCCTGCCTGCTTTGGGGTTCCCTGCCTCCTCTGCCTGCCTGGTTATTTTGGGTTTTTCTGCCTGGTCTGTTCTTGCCAAAATCAGTTGCAGAGTTTTGAAATAAAAAGGCACACTTGTGCCTAGAATTATTTAAACCACACATCTGAAGTAGCCTTATTTTGTTGGGAAACAACCCCATTGATTTTAATAGGGACTCGTGGAGTCAGCTTTGGGAGTGACTCGTGACTCATGAGTCACCATTTTGGACCAAGGACTCGGACTCGGACTCGAGACTCGGGTCCAAAGACTCATGACTCGACTCGTGACTCGAGACCAAGGACTCTTCAACATCCCTGGCAAGAGATCACACACACTGAGTGGTGAAAGCAAAAGCCGAAGTGGCTGGTATAGCTGTAGCACCCACCTGTCTGGGCAGAACTGAAGGAAAGTAGGACAACGGGAAAAGAGTTTTGGAATCCCAATTCTCCATTTCTTCCACAGGCCCTACAACACAGCCTTCCCAGTATTGGTGCCCTCCACATATGTTGGACTACAACTACCATCATCTCCAGCTAGCATGGTGATGGGACTTGTAGTCTAACACACCTGGGGAAGGTTGCTTCACAATATTTCACAGATGAGAATGGAGACATTACAAGGGAGACCTGCAACAAAATGTTACAGTGGGGAGTGCTCCTGTTAAGAGTTCCAGCCAGCCAGCCAGCTAGCCAGCCATGCCCTTCTCTCAGTTGCTCCATTCCATTTCCTCTTTCCCCATAGCCCCCCCACCTGCTTCAACAATCAGCTTGCATTCTGTGGCCACTGAGTATTCTCAGTCCTCATTGGGCTGTTTTGGGAGATTTCCTCTCCCTGAAGATGTTTTGTACTTCTTCAAGCTTCAAGGTCCCCCCCCCCCCCCAAGCCTGCTGGCCTGGTACCTCTTTCTTTCTTTTCATTATATTTATATCCTACCTTTTTTCCTCCAAGGAACCCAAGGTGGCTTACATAATCCTCCTCCTCCTCTCCATTTTATCCTTACAACAACCCTGTGAGGTAGGTTAGGCTGAGAGCCAGTGACTGGCCCGAAGTCACCCAGTGAGCTTCATGGCCAAATGCGGACTGGAACCCGGATCTCCCGAGTCCCAATCCAACACTCTAACCACTACTCCTCACTGGCTCTTCTGCATGGATGGTGTCATTGCCTACCTAAAGTTCAACACTCGGAGAACTGAGTTTGTAATTAGTATATAAGATTGTACTAACATCCTGAGGATCACAGTTCGACCTGCCTCCCCCTCTATCCACATTACACATGGCTGAAATCTTTCCTCTACCTGCTGAACACTAAACTGACATATAAACACGATACTTTAAAAACAACAACAAAAAAACAACAACACCCCGTAATATTTTAAGAGATGTTCCATCTCACAAAGTGTCTGGTTACAGAACAGCTGCAACTCCCCAAAAACTTTCAACAATGTTTACCTACTATCTGTTAGGAATGAAGGGATGGAAGCGAAGTTGTACACTAGCATTTTCCATCCACGTGTGTCTGTGCGCTTGCATCAAGGGTGCGGAATCTCAGGTCCACTGGCCAAATCTGGCCAGCCTGGATTCCCAATCTGGCCCTCTGAGGTTCCCCATATGGGCCACACCTCTTCTCCTGGCCACGTCCCCTTTCCCCCAACCATCGATCATTTGGTGGTTTCATGGCCTTTGTGCAGTCTCTCTCCCCCCCGCCCCATTCTAAAAGGCTGAACTGCCTCTCTTGAGGCTTAGTTATTGACAGTAAGCGATTCAGCTACACTATGCTAGTATTTGAGGTATGTGTTTTCCTTCAGGGCCGGTGCTACCATTAGGCCAACTAGGCAGCTGCCTAGGGCGCAGAGCTAAAGAGGGTGCCAGAAACACCATGAAAAAAAATACAGCGCTCTCAAGTGGGAAAGGGGGGGGGCGCTAAATATCTGATCTTGCCTAGGGCACCAAACTGCCTTGCACCGGTCCTGAGTTCCTTGATCATATATGACATGCATACATGCATGTGATATGTTTTGTGACTTGATGTGTTGCCTATGCATGAAATTCATGTGCTTGAGTTCTTAAGTGTGGCATGCATTTCTAGTTCTGTGTATCTGTGTGTGCTTGTGGCACACTGAACCAGTCTGGATTATAGCAGAATGATACCAATGGCTTCCTATCATCTGTGGGGGCCCAGCTTCTTCTGGAGTTAGAATTTATTTTTATTTGTTTTTATTTATTATATTTATATCCCACCTTTTTTCCCCTGCAAGGAACCCAAGGTGGGTTACATAATCTTCCTCCTCTCCATTTTATCCTCACAGCAACCCTGTGAGGTAGGTCAGGCTGAGAGGCAGTGACTGTCCCAAAGTCACCAAGTGGGGACTAGAACCTGGAAGGATCTCCCGAGTCCCCATCCAACACTCTAACCCAGGGCTCTCCAACCAGCTATGCTGGCTGGGTATGCTGGGAGCTGTAGGCCAGCAACATCTGGGGACCCAAGGTTGGAGAGCCCTGCTCTAACCACTACACCACGCTGGC
Source organism: Shinisaurus crocodilurus (assembly GCA_021292165.1). Classification (NCBI taxonomy): domain Eukaryota; kingdom Metazoa; phylum Chordata; class Lepidosauria; order Squamata; family Shinisauridae; genus Shinisaurus; species Shinisaurus crocodilurus. The sequence goes on from CM037883.1 coordinate 21,163,602, forward strand.
TCTCCATTTCACCCCTGAGTGCTTACAGTTGTGTTTCATTGTGGTTGGGGATGAGGACTGACTGACAGTGGAGAGCAAGCCTAGGCAAGGACTTGGATTTAACAGAAAAATGGGTTACAAAAAGGAATGTGAAAGAAAAGAGAGAGGCGAGTTTCTGCCTTGAGCTCTACTTTCCCTAAAGGAGTCAAAATGATTGCTGATTCTTTCCCCCCCCCCACACACACACTCTTTCTCCCTAATGCCTTTTTAGAAGTCTTTCTTTAAAAAAAAGGGGGGGGAAATGTGCCCTACCAATTTTGCCCTTTCCCCCATTTGATTCAAATTGATTTGTTATCCTGTTCCTAATGGAGCTTGAAATTAACATAACACTCTCTTTATTTACTCCCTTGTTTGTGCACCAGCATCCTTGGTAAAACAAAAACAAAAAACCATCACATCACAGTACAAAAAATGCATTACCTACCATCCTCAGGCAATGGTTTGCTGCTACTTCGTAAGCTGTGCGAATTAGTCTATTAGTACTCTAGAGCTAAAAGAGTGAGAAACCAAACCAGTTCAGAGGGCTAGGAATAGACTATAGTCTTGCTGGATTAAAGCACTCACACACACACACACACACACACACACACACTCATACCAAAAACAAAACTTAGAAAGACCCTGAAGCACAGGTGTTCTTATGAGGGAAGGCAGAGGAATATCATTGCTTTGTCTTGTTTTGGGTAGGTCGCAGTGCCATTGTGACATCTGCAGCCATTACACCAATCCCCACCCTCATCTCAGGCCTATTTGCATTTCTCGCAAATAACCCACTTTCACTAAGGAAAGGAGCGAAGACTGCCATGCTCAATAGGGAGAGGGGAGGGGGAAGCCCTATGCAGACAGTCAGTGTGTGTACACAGAAGGCAGGATCATGGCAACAGGCCACATCCCTGATGTGCATGTGTCTGGTATATCATCTGCCTAGACCCAATGCACATACAAACAGTATGTGCATTGGCTTTGCAAACATGAGCAGGAACCTTGCAAAAATGTTAAATGTATTTTATTACATTTATATCCCACTTTTCCTGAAAGGAGCTCTAGAGAGCATACACATTTCCCCCTATTTTAACTTCACAACAATCCTGTGAGGTAGTTTAGGCTGGGAGAGAGAGTGACTGATCCAAGGTCCACCCGGTGATCTTCAAAGGGAAGCAAAGGTTTGAAACTCTCCTCAGCCCTTGACTCCTACACTCTAAGCACTACACCACACTGGCACTTGACCACATACACGATCCTACCCACAATCCTGCTCTCCTTGCCTTCTGTGTTTAGTGTACACACAGTGAACATCTGCATAGGGCTCATGGGTCAAAATGAATGTGGGCATATACAGAGCAGAGAAGCAACCAGCACCACGGTTGTCTAGAAACACAA